>CP092865.1:42364409-42378405 GCA_030710605.1 Cordylochernes scorpioides | reverse complement strand
CCATTTTTAAAGACATTAAGACACGAATGTTTTCTTTTAACAAATAAATCAAACTTTCTACTGTCCTTACTGCGATAAAACATATTTAGAGGGCTTGGCTCATCATTGCTGAACCTACCAAGCAATAATTTTTTATAGCATTAAGGGCAGTAGAAGTTGATATTTTTTTGAAAAGCCTTTTTGTTACGGAAGAGCATTGCTCGTTGCAAAACATTCAAATGCAATTCTCCTGTCCTAAAAGCATATGTCCATATTTATTTAAATACCATATCAAAGATTCCACACCTTCAGTGTAGCATATAGAAGCAGAATGATCCAATACAGTATAAAACTCTAAAGAAGCGGTCTGGTATTTATTGGCTAAACCGCTGGGAGAGTACACATTGATAGGCCAAGCTCTTTCTAATATTTATAATCGCAGTAAGGACAGTAAAAGTTTGATATAAAATGAAAGGACTTAAAAAGCACGAATGTTTTCTTTTATACATTATACAGAAATTCTATGTCCTTACTGCGATGAAAAATATATTGGAGGCTGGCTTATCAGTGTGAAACCTCCCGGCGGTTTCGCCAATATAATCTACCAGACCGCTTCTCAGAGCTCTAATACTGTATTGAACGATTCTGCTTATATACGCTGCACTGAAGGGAGGAATCTCAGAAATCTTTTTTAAGAAAACTATGGACATAAGCTTTTAGGACAGTAGAATTACATAAAAATAAACATTCGCGTCTTAATGTATTTATTCGTTTTATATAAAAAGCACGTTATTGCTTTGTATTAATATATAACTATATAACTTTTTCCTTTGTTCTATATATAAAGAATCAGTACATTTACTAATGCGTATTGAACATTAAAAAGGAAAAATCGAAGATATTTTAAAATACTTTAAAACCTAATGAATTATAATTCTTCTATTCGTATATATTTCTATATTATAAAAAATATATTATTTTATTGATTGATAATCCTACTTTTGTTATCATCGATTTTAGAATGACATTCAGTTTTGTTGTAAATATGCTGTAATTAACATATCTATTTTTTATATCACTAATATAGGGTTAACTTTATAAATATATAATGTAAAATAACTAATGTGTAATCTTTCCTCAAGTAATTGAAAATAAAAGCTACTTGATGGTAAATAATTATATTTTTTTTTTTATCACGACTGCACCTTCAACCCTTTATCGTATCGATCCTTTTGTCTTATCAACCCTTTATCTAACAACAAGCAAATTATTCATAACATGTATACATATCAATATTAATAGGTTCAATAATGTGTTTAACAATTTAAATTGAATTCAATGATACTATAAATAAACCTTATTTTGAAATTCAAGACTTACAAGAAGAGAGAGTAAAGAAATGGAAAAAAGTAAGAAAAAAAGGAAAGGAAAGTCAATTGCCGAACGTTACAATAAAGATGTACCATTGACGATACAAGACGCTACCCAATTATCTGGGGGCTTAAAGCTTATTATTTCCAGCTTGATGGAAGTTTTAACGATACATTTAACCCTTTATACAGTCAAAGGAAATGTATTTTAAATGACAAGCTCTTTTGAACATTTGATTAATTGGTTTCGAACTTTTGTCAATTTGAGATTTGAAAAATCAAATATTTATAACAAATAATTTCTTTGAAAGAGTTTACTCTCTTTTGTGTTGTTGCTTATTTATTTTTCATATAGAGATTGAACGTCTTATATTGTTAGATTCGATCATGAATGGATATAAATGATATATTGAATTTCGTTTTGAAAATAGAGCAATCCATAAATAAATCTTTAATTATAAAGGCATATATTGGATCAAAATATTGTTGTGGGCGTCCCCTCCGGGTTCTTCGCGACGACGCCGCTTCCTCCTTCGTGGATCACCTACCCTTGCTTTCCCTCTGCAGCCCTACCATGCAAACCACCCAAATACCTCTTGAGAAACACCACTCAGGTGGATCTCCTTTCCTCTGGCAGTATCATTCGGCCTTACCACTGTTGGGGGCGACACGAGAGACTTAGCAGAAGAGTAGCTACTGTGATGTTGGCGAAAGAATCATAAAAGCAATCGGCATCAAGACTTCTCAAACTCCTCCTCTCTTATTGTCATCTTTAACCACATTAAATATAACTCGAATAACAATCACGGGTATTCACACTAGTTTACATTCCAGGCTCAATATCAACAGATATTCACATTTTTTCCCAGAACAGGACCACAGCAGTCGGCGATTCCCACACTAGTTCCAGACTGGAAACAGGCGAAAGCGCCATCTTTCCATGGAGGTTGTAGGTGTTTTCAGCTCATATACACAACAATATCATTTATTTTACCCAAGGCGTAGAGCTTAATAACCAAACTGGTTGATATCGTTTTGAAAATAGAGCAAAATAGACAAACATTAATATGTTATAACACCTTTATAAAAGTTGGCGTTCAGTCAACTGAAATATTGGTAGAATAATTGATATTTTGATCCAATATATGCCTTTTTTATTTAATAGAATATTATATATATTGCATACCAGTTTTCACAATTCTGATATGTAAATCAAATTTATTATTCATATTAGTTTTAACATCATAAAATATTTCTTGAAAATAGAGATTATTCGGCCAGTAAATCTTTTTGTTTGCTATGTTTTACAATGTTTGCTCCTGACGACGTTTTTGTCGAAACGTCGAGGTAAAAAAAAGATTTACTGGCCGAAGTATCTTTATTTTCAAGAAATATGAATGCCAGCCAGGCAGCTTCTATCTTTACGATCATAAAATATATTATCATGTATTAGCACGCCATCTTTATGAAAGATTTGTTCTAATTTTAACGTTTATGATTCTTTTTAAAATCAATTTTCTAATTCCCTAACTGCAGAACTATTTAGGTAAGCTTTGAAAACAATAGAATATCTAAATATAGTTCATTCAAATATTGATATCATTGTGTAGTGTTTTCTATTATAGAAAGGTGTTCGCGTGAACGAAAGGCAGAGTTTGAAGAATTTGAAAATAATTTTTTCTATAGAAGCCTGATATTTTAACTTAATACTGATACAAATTATTATTCATTAATTAAACAAGCCAATTAGTCTCCGGAGATGAGTTTATTCTTATTGACAACTGTAGCTTTCGTAGCCTTTCTAAGGAGTACAAATATATAACACCATTAGATAACTATTAAACTTGTATATATATAAATGTTTTTCTTTATGATTACTTTGTTTTTAGATAATAGGTTGATAAGACAAAGGATCGATAAAATAATGGGTTGGTGCAGTCGTGATAAGGAAAGATAATTATTTACCATCAAGTAGCTTTTATTTTCAATTATTTTAGGAATATTACACATTAGTTATTTTCACATTATATCGAATTTTAAAAGGTTAATTATATATTAGTGATTCAAAAAGTTAAATATGTTAACTACGCATATTTACAACAGAACTGAGAGTCATTCTAAAAACGATGATAACAAAAATTAGAAATATCAATAAATAAGAATAAAATATGTATTTTTAAAAATATAGAGATATTTGAGTTTTTAGATTATATAATATACATTTGTTTTGGCTGGAATTTTGCATATTGGCATTAATATTATTGAGCTGATTATTATTTGCATATTGCTTGTGTTGTTTATTATATCTTGAGTGTTCGATTATTGGTTGAATTTATAACTTATTATTTTGTAGTTATATTCTCTATTGCAGAGTTCTATATTATTAAACATTATTGGGATATAATAGGTCACATATATTTCTGGAAGGTCTATCTTTCTGTAGATGCTGTTGTTTTGCGTTGATATGAACGCTTCCATGATTAATCTTTGAGATTTGTAACTTATGTTATTATTCTATTGAAATTGAAAGTATACATAGAGTAGTACTAGAGAAATTTAAATCACAGAGTAGAAAACCATCGTGCCGTTATGTAAATAAATACATTCTGAATAGTATGCATATATTCAAATAGAGAAATTTCCATAAAATTAAAGGTGTTGGAATATCACACAGAATAACAATGGCTATGAATGAGCTCGTGTTTTGAAAGGAACTTGTATGTATATAATAACAAGCGGATGTACCCGGCTTCACCCGAGTTTTACCCTAGTGAGAGTTTACCTAACGAACATTTGTTAAAACAATTCTAAAAAACATCCAATCCCTACTGAATCTATACTTGGCAAGATAACTTTATGTTTGATTATCTGCTCCACCTAGCTGTACCCGTTCAAACGTTGCTATCTTCGAAAAAAAGGCCGTTTTAATACCTAAATAATAATTTATTAATGATCAAATGTATACAATACATCAAAATGAAAATTAACAATAAAATTATCCCTACATAAATGTGATTTGAATATAACATATGTAAAAAATAATAGATATATTTTGATAATTTGAAACTCGTAAATTTGAATCTTTCGATAAAGTGAACATTTTTTTCCCGGTCCCTTGAAAAATACTCGATAAGTTGAATAAAATCAATAATAATTATCATTATTTTTGTCTCAAATAAATTGCCGTGTCATTTTGAATTTTGTCTTTCCTAATTTTCTACATTACAAAATCATCATTTTATCTAATCTCCCAATATATATGTTGTAGATAAATGATAAAACTAACTTTGACTTGTGCGCAATTACTAGGTAGAAAATCTTACTTTTGATTAATAATCATCATCATTTAGTTAAATCTACAAATCTGTAAATAACTCTAAGGATATTCAAGATGTTCAAGAAATTATTTTTCAAAAATCATATCCCAAAATTTCACGGCGATTGGATGTATGGTTTTCGAATCTATAGAGTACAGACAGACATTCAATCTCTCTATATATATAAAAGTCAATTTCTGTCTGTCTGTCTGTTTCGCGATAAACTCAAAAACTACTGAACCAATTGGAACCAAATTTTGCATGTCGCTTTTTATAAACCTGAGGAAAATTTTCGGCTGCATTTTGATTAGTATTTTTGGCTATTTCTTTTTTCATTTGAAGAACTTTTTTTTTACGCGGACTAATCCGGAATGGAATCAATACCTAAATATGGCCATTTTTTTAAAGCATCGGTGGTTCAGTGGTAGAATGCTCGCCTGCCACGCGGGCGGCCAGGGTTCGATTCCCGGCCGATGCATTTTTTTAAACAATTTTTAAAACTCATTTATATTATATCTTATCTTATATATATATAAAAATGAATGTTTGTATGTTTGTTTATTTGTTTGTTGGTTTGTATGTCCGGTATACAAATTCGCAGTAGTTTACTAATTCAAACCAAAATTTCCACACATAAGTAAAAAATACAAGGAAGACGATAGGCTATTTTAAAAAATATATAAATCAATTATTAAAACTATATATTATTAGTCAGAAAATGATGATGACGATATTGCTGTATCATGTAAGATTACACTGGTCAACAAGATTTTTGCACAAGAGAACCTGATTATGTTTCTATTGTAACTTTACATGCTGAACTCAAAAATCTAATCAGAAATTTCCCATCACGTATGGTTTTTGCGTTACGGTCTTTTTTTAGTATTGTGATAAATACACTAAAAATTGCAAACAATGTCACGTAACTGGTTTATCAAAAAATATTTTTCTTTGTCCACACAGAAATAGCATCTTATCTACATGTCCTGAATCCAAATATAGCATAAGTTTTTTTCTATTACACAATATTTCTGAGATACACCTACTTGAATTTGGAAATATTGTTAATATATAGGCATATATGAACAAAACATATTTATTATTGAAAAGCAGTGACAGTGGATTTTCTTCTATACTTTGCTTGTGGTAGATCCCTCTTGAGTGCCCAGCAGTCGTCGGCAAGCATAGCGGGACTCCATTTACCTTGGTACCGCTTCTCCATGCTTGATATAGCTTGATGAAACCTCTCACCATGCTCATCGCTAACTGCGCCAAGATTGTCTGGAAAGAAATCTAGATGTGAATGCAGGAAATGGATCTTGAGGGACATGTTACATCCCAGTGCCTTGTAGGAAAGCAACAAATCATTAACTATGTCTCGGTAATTTTCAACCTTGACACTTCCTAAGAAGTTTATGCAAACGTTTCTAAAGGAATTCCATGCTGCTGCTTCAACTTAATTCAAACTATTTTGAAAATTTCCATCCTGCTGCAATTCTCGAATCTGAGGTCCAACGAAAATGCCTTCTTTAATCTTCGCTTCACTTATACTAGAAAATTTTTGTTTTAGGTAGGCAAATCCACTGGCATTTCGATCCATTGCCTTGACAAAGTTCTTCATTAATCCCAGTTTAATATGTAATGGTGGTAAGTAAATATTTTCTGAATCGATAAGGGGTAGATTTGCAATATTTTTATATCCTGGAGTAAAGATTTTACGCGGTTTGGCCAGATTTTTTTTATGTAATGCCTTTCCCTATCTCTGCTATCCCACTCAAACAGAAAACTACAAAATTTTGTATATTCAAGCTGTAATCCACGCAAGAGAGCAACGACTTTCAAATCGCTGCATATTTTCCAACGTATCTTTCATATTCAATCTTTTTCAAAAGCAGTTTCATGTTTTCGTAAGTCTCTTTCATGTTGGATGCATGTATTTATCCCAATACTAAAAAAGATCGTCAGGCAAAAACCATGGGTGATGGGAAATTTCTGATTAGATATTTGAGTTCATCATGAAAAGTTACACTAGAAACACCATCAGGTTCTCTTGTGCAAAAAAAAAAAAGTTTTTTTTTTTGTAGACCTGTGTTATCAGATACAAAATTATATCGGGGGAAAAAAATTCCAAAAAGCAGCGACCACGGGTGAAACCAGCTCATTATTTTGTACGCAGGAACAAAATTCTAACAGAAAAACATTCATTCGAGCAGAAAACAAAAGCCAGATCATCTTTCTATAAAAATATCGCTTCTCAGACACAAAGTTTGAGCGGGACGTTTCACAAGAGTGACATCCACGCCGCCAATTTATAATTGTAACGAATAGTATTTAAATAAAAACATTTAATCGGGTAAAACCCGGGCGTTGCCGGGTCATTCGGCTATTTTATATATATATAGATTATAGTTGTTGTTTTCACGTAAAACATATACCAATATTTGTTTTGCATAATTGCTATTAATAATAAACAATATGTAAAGTTGAATTGGTTACGGATTCATCCTTCTTACTCATTTTAATAACATAACAAACAGAAGGGAAGGAGAAATATATATTTATATCTATATTACAAATCAAACATATCTATTTACATTCCGAAATATATTATAAATAATAAAATATTCATCACATTTTGCATATATATTCTATTTACATATTTACAATCTAGAACTAATACCCGAATCTTAACTCTTGAGTTGCTATACATATTTTTTGAATGTTCTTTATATTCCATTTTACTATTAGACTATACAATAACATTTTTTTTAAGAATTCGAAACTCTCCCTCCCATTAAAATTTTCATTGCAGTAATAACAGTAGAAATTTGTTTAATATTTAAAAGAATCATACGCGTCTATAATAGTTTCGAATTCTGTTGTACATATTTTAATTATTTGTTACCACAGAGTGTGTGTAAGCTCACGGGTAAATAGGCGCTAAAAAACAAGAAAGAAAGAGTTCCTTTTTTTTCAATATAAGTTTCCTTTTTATATTTTGTTACCTCTCTTGTTAATCAATAAATATAATGTTTAATTAATAATTATTGGAATCAGTTTCATTAATAATTCTAAGCAAAGTCAACAATTGGTAGCAGATGGTGGTTTATTGATATGAAGCTCAAAAACGAAAATATTCAATCTGAAGATTAAGCAAGAAGTTTATTCTGATCGGTAAACTGAAGCACTTATAAGAAGATTAAAGGTATTTATATAGATTAAGTTAAATTATATCTATATATTGCATGTTTAAAAGCTACCCAATATTTAAATAAATTTAAAATATATATTTGTTTTAAATTATATATTGGTTTGTTTATATTAGCTCAAAAGACGAAAATGGCTGAATATAATGTTTTATCCCAAACAAAAATTGAACCATTAACAGGAAATAATTATCAAATATGGGCGTTTAAAATCGGCGCAGTTCTGAGAGGAAGAAAATTATTTAAATGTGTAATTTCAGATCCAGAACCTGATATGGAAGACAAAAGTTCTTGGGAGATTTGGAGTGATAAAAATGATGAAGCTTTTGGGATAATCATCACTACGTTGACAAATGAACAAGCTGGAATGTTCATAGGAGAAACAAATGCTAAGAAAGTATGGGGCTCACTGAGAAAAACATACACAGGCAATTTGGAAGATAAAATTATTGATATAGGCTTAGAATTAAAGAACATTAGAATGAAAGATAATGAAACTGTAGATGAATATATAACAAGGGCAAAAAATATTGCTGCTAGAAGTTCATCATTAGGGCATCAATTTTCCTCAAGAGAACTTTCATTTCATATTGTCAGAGGCATACATCCAAGGTATGAAAATATTGCTATTGTCTTACGATCAAAGAGAGAAGCAACAATTGAAGAGATTCAACAAACTCTAAGAGAAGAGGAGTCAAGAAGAAATATGAAATTAAATCAATCGGTTGAGAATGGGCATGAACAAGCATACAGAATTAAAGATAGAAAAGTTCAACAATCTCAGCCAAAAAAGATGTTTTGTTTGTAATAAAAAGGGACATCTAGCTAATGATTGCTGGTTTCGAGATAAACAGAAACAAGGATACCAAAAGAAATGGAATCCTGGTTATAGATATCACAAATACAGTAGGGAACATTCAAATAACCTAGTGGATACTATGAAAAGTGGAATTAATGAGCAAGCATTTGAAACATATGTAAAAGAATTTGAAGATTCACCAGATGAGAGAAATGATAGACAAATATGGTGTATAGATTCAGGATGCACCGCACATTTAACCCCAAACCTAACTTTGATGGAAAATGTGGTAGATTATGAAAGTGAAATCAACCTAGCTGAAAAGGGCAAAACTACCCAAGCCATAGCCAAAGGAGATATGAGACTTAATACATGCACAAGTGAAGGCCAAGAAAATATTCGCATCAAAGATATCTTATATGTACCAAGTTTAAGGAATAATTTCTTGTCAGTATACGAATTAGTCAACAAGGGAAATTCAGTTATTTTCAATAAGGATGGAGCAAAAATTTATAATGAAGGGAATGATTTAGTTGCTGAAGCATATATTAAAGATATAATGTTTATGATGGAAACAAAACAAAGAAATGTACAAATAGCAAAAAATGAAAATGTCATGGTTATAAATACACATTTATCAAATAAAAATAGCAATATAAGTTTATGGCATAAGAGATTAAACCATATAAATGAAGAATACATGAAAAAAAATGATTCAAGGACATATTGTAAGAGGATTGGATCTAAAATTCGAAAGGTTACCAGAGTGCGAAGCATGTATAATGGGAAAACTGGTGCAGAAGCCATATAATATTACAGATAATTATACAGTTAAGCCCCTGCAGTTGATTCATATGGATTTATGTGGACCAATGCCATGTCAATCTTTAGGAGGATCTAAGTATTTCCTTGTTATAGTAGATGATTACAGTAGAAGAATCTTTGTATATTTCCTGAGATCAAAAGATGAGACCTTTGAAAGATTTGAAGAATTTAAAGCAAGAGCCGAAAACGAATTAAGTCTTAGAATAAAAGATGTAAGAACGGACAATGGAACTGAATTTTGTAACTCTAGATTTGAAGGACTTTTCAAGAGAAGTGGGATCCATCACCAACTCACCACAACATACTCACCACAAAGTAATGGAGTCGCAGAGAGAGTGAATAGGACTCTTATAGATACAGCGAGAACCTTACTAATTGACTCAAAATTACCCATGATGTTTTGGGCAGAGGCAATTGCTACAGCTACATACATTAAGAATTGTACACCCCACAGGTCTATCAAGCAAAATACCCTATGCAGAGATTGAATGGCAGGAAACCATCGGTCAAACCCATTCGAATATTTGGATGTTTGACACATTGGCTTGAGAGCAAACCAAGAAGAAACAAGTTTTCACCAAAGGGTAGAAAGGGAATATTTATTGGTTATTCCATTAAAAGAAAAGCCTACAGAATATATGATATAATGACAAAGAGAATCCATGAAGTCAGATCAGTAAAATTTAGTGAAGATAAGAGAGGAATTGATTATGCAAATGATATTCTGGAAGATACTAATTGTGATAATTTGACCTATAAAGGAAATTGTGAAGAAATAGTTGCTGAAGACTTTCTTATCTTGAAAGAAGACAATCCTGTCACAGAGAGTAAAATGAAGTCTCAGGAGGATACTTCAGTAAAACTAGGTGGTGACTGTGAAAATGACTCATCACAAACTGAACCGATACAGGAAAGATGTGTAAAAGGAGGAAGAAAGAAAGGAGAAACAAAGAGCATCTTAGAAGAATGGCACAAAGCAATGGAAGAAGAGCTCAAAGAGATAGAGAAACATAAAGTATGGACACTAGTACCAAGGGAAAATGGTATGAAAGTCATCAATAGTAAATGGGTCTACAGTACGAAGAAAACACCAAGTGACGGCACATATAAACGAAAGGCCAGACTGGTTGCTGTTGGATGCAATCAAAGATATGGTGTGGGACTATAAGGAATCTTTTTCACCTGTACTCAAAAAGGAAAGCTTGCGAACAATAGTAGCTCTTGCAACACAACAGAATTTAATCATAAAGACTTATGATGTGAAGACAGCTTATCTCTATGGTGAGTTAAAAGAGACAGTATACATGAGACAACCAGATGGTTTTATACAAAAAAGGATTCAAAAAGATCAATGAAATTTTATACCAGTTGGGAATGATTAGAACCAAATGTGATCCATGTGTCTATAAAATCCAGAGAGGAGAAGAGTATGCAATACTGGGTCTATATGTAGATGATCTCATCATTGCTGGAACTAGTAAGGAAACTAATGACAACCTAGCCTCAGAAATAGAAAAATATGTTACTCTAACAGAAAAGAAAGATAGCGAACCATTTATTGGAATTGAAATAAAAAGGGAAGAAGATGGATTTTATCTATCTCAGACTCATTATATTGATAGAATTCTTCACAGATTTGGACTGGAAGAATGCAACAGTGTGCAGACACCTGGAGATCAAAATCAAAATTTGGATGAATATTTGGACTCTAAGCCAGTAGATAAAACTGTATACCAGGAAATGATTGGATCACTAATGTACCTCTCTACGGGTACTCGACCGGACATATCCTTCAACGTCAGCAATTTATCACAGTACAGTAATGATCCAAGAGAAATACACTTAACTGGAGTTAAAAGGATTTATAGATATCTGAAGGGAACAAGAGATAACATGTTGGCATATAAGTCAAAAGACAACAATATCACAATAAGTACTGATGCGAGCTGGTGCACAACCCGAGACGCAAAATCCTATTCAGGCTATACAGTCAAACTTGGCAACAACTTAATAAACTGGAGAAGTAGAAAGCAAAATTTAGTAGCCTTGTCTACATGTGAAGCAGAACTTATTTCAATATGTGAAGGCATTTCAGAAGTATTATGGTTAAAGGGATTACTAGAAGAACTTTGTGAAAATTTAACTTTCCCAATTACCTTGAAAAGTGACAGCCAGGCTGCAATAAACTGGATACAATCTGACAAGATTACTTCACGAACAAAGCACATAAACCGAAAGTATTATTTTGTGAAAGAGGAAATTCAAAATGGAATCAAGCTGGAATACACTAAAAGTGAAGACATGGAGGCGGATATACTAACGAAGAGTCTACCTAAGGACAAACTACGGAAATGTGCAGATAGCCTTGGACTTGCTGATTAGGGCTTACACACAGGGGAGCGTGTGTTGTACATATTTTAATTATTTGTTACCACAGAGTGTGTGTAAGCTCACGGGTAAATAGGCGCTAAAAAACAAGAAAGAAAGAGTTTCCTTTTTTTTCAATATAAGTTTCCTTTTATATTTTGTTACCTCTCTTGTTAATCAATAAATATAATGTTTAATTAATAATTATTGGAATCAGTTTCATTAATAATTCTAAGCAAAGTCAACAAATTCTCATAACAGATAGCGCGACAATGTATCATAATTGTTCTAATAAGACATTTATAACATTCCTTATTCACTCTAGAAGAAACTCCGCCTTTGCCGGTCCCAAGCCCGGATGTAAAAGGAGGAGAGGGAGCAGTAACAAGCTCACTAAAAAACCTAGGTTCAGCTGGCACGGCTGATAGTACCCTGTAAGGGCTCTTAATCCGGGGATACAGGATGAGCAGCGTTGTTGCTTTATGTTAGGAGCGGTTACACATGTCAAAGGCGGCCATTTCTTTTGGAGCTAAGTCGGCCTGCCACTGAGTAGTGCTCCCAGTCTTAATGACAAAGGCAGACGCATTCTACTTCTCCCACTCATGATGGTTGTCAAACAGACACTATCAAGGGTCACAACTTGATACCCTAATATGATTGAGTGGAGATAAGAAAGAAGAAGACCATAGAAGAAGAAACACAAGTCAGGGAGAATAGCTTTTTTATATAAGAGGACGATCGTACAAGTTTGCAGGCAAGATGTCCTTCTACGGACACAAAATGACATGGTTGACAATGATTTATATACACTTCAAGATTTTTATTTTCTCTAATTCTGAACATTTTCTATTTGAGGTCGGTCGAAGGATGGTTTAAAACCTTTGTTTTCAGATCGCTACGACCTGGTATTGAATCCCGCATTGGACACTTTTTTTCTAATTTAAAAAAGAATGCTCCAAATGCTGAAATGCTCCAATGGCCATCGAATTTTGCAAAAGTCCAATCACACCAGCGAGTGCAAGTATCCAAACGGGACTCTCGCATATTTGTAAGTGCAAAGTCGTACTGTTTTCACATGTGCAGACATATGGTGCACTTACAGTAAAAGCAGTCGCCTACTTCTACCCACCACGATTATCATGGCCTGTACCACGTGTACTAGGCATAAGTAAAACAATATTTTAAATGAAAATGTTAAAAATAGATGATTTGATATATTTCTATATTATGATATTTCGCTAAATGAATTTAAATGTAACAAATATAAATCATAGTTAAATGAACAATATATTATTTTTACACAATTCGAAATAATATATTCTTATAGATAAGCTAAAATTTGTAGAAGAGAGAGTTTTTAAAATTTAATTATATGTTTTGTAAAAGAAAACAGACGAATATATCTAAGAGATAGGTTATTTACAGAAATGAGACTTTATTTAAAACTTTAAAAAGAATATGTATGAAGTTTCATCTCTTTTTGTGTATATTAAAGCATTACTTCTCACTATAAAGGTAAAATACTTTAATAGGGTTTTTCTTAAAGTATGCACTTAACTGAAGACCCTATTTCTTTTTTTAAACTTAATATAAGCCTGACAAGGTGGTATTTTATGGAGTCCACGATTTTATTGCTTTCTAGATGAGGATTTAAATTTCTAAATTTTCATATTCCATTTTGAAAACTGCTTCACTGAATTTATGTTGAGTTAAATAGGGACCCTATTTTAAACGGGTTTGCGCTGATTTACTAAAAATGTGAAATTTTATTCCATTGTAGTTTTAACTCTTTAGAGGAAATTTAGTACTTTCATTTGTGCCTTTATAAAGATATTTGATAACTTAGTTTGTATTTTCAAATAATTATGTATATTTTACCCAATTTGATATTCATTATAAAATATTGTTTCGAAAATAGATCAATCCATTAATAAATATTTTATTAAAAAGCATATATTAGATCAAACTATAATTTATTTTAACCAATATTTAAGTTGGCTGAACGCCAACCTTTTTCAAGGTATTATAACATATTTATACCTTGAAAATGGGTGGCGTTCAGCCAACTGAAATATTGGTAAATTGATGATATTTTGATCCAAATTTAGCCTTTTTAATTAAATACTTTAGAAT
>CP092865.1:42328453-42364309 GCA_030710605.1 Cordylochernes scorpioides | reverse complement strand
ATATAAAATCTGACTCATTTTGCATATTTATTTTGAATTAAATTAAAAACTACTAAATTTTATTGGAACGCTTTTAGTTAGATATTAATTATGTTTATTATAGTTTTTATTGGGAATTTTCCTCTGATATCTTGCATATTTTCATTCTAAATATTCCTCAAAACTTTCTTCAAACTGTAAATTGTTTTCCTTCCACTTTACAATTTGATTTCTTTAATTAAATTTGTATAGCAACTCTTTATACATAATTCAATTGTATTATGATACATTAGCGCGCCATCTGTTGAGAAAATTCGAAACTATTATAGACGCGTATGATTATTTTAAAAATTAAAATTTCTACTGCCCTTATTGCATTGGAAAAATTAATGGTAAGACCTGGCTCATTAGTGATGACCCCTCCCAGCGGTTTCGTCATTTTAATCCACCATATACCATATTAAAATGCCATGGTAAATTAAACTGGCGAAACCGCTGGGAGGGTTCACCACTGATGAGACAGGCCCTCCCATTAATTTTTTCATTGCAGTAATCACAGTAGAAATTGTTTAATTTTTAGAAGAATCATATGCGTCTATAATAGTTTCGAAATTACATATTTTTATTGTGTTGATATTTTTCCTCTTTTCAGCTAACTAAATTGCATACTAAAATTTGTACATATTTCTTTTTTTTTCTTTTTTTTCTATGTTTAGTTTAAAGTGCAGGTGTCCCTGGTGGGATATGGGGCTCTAAGTAGAAATAAAACTTTTAAAAATTAAATTAAAAAATAGGTAGTTTAGTTTTAATGCGAAATATGATATTAAATATAAAAATATTAGTAAATAAATGCTTGTAATAAGACAATGAATGCTCGTTAGCTTGGTCTATTATAAAAAGAAGCAATTTGATAACGTTTTAAAATTTATTCTCTATTTATTATATTTTTATTTAATCTAATTTTAGTAATTTTATTCTTCTTTAAGTGGAGTAACAAGTAAGATTACCCATTGTTTACCATATTGGATAAACCTTAAGGAAGTTGTACCTTTTAGCGTGTATATTTAGGTTCAGACAATGATTCTGAGAAATACACTCATGTACAAAACTTAAGGAATTTGTACCTTTTTAACATGTATATCGGTATTCAGACAATAACTCTGAAAGATAGACTCATGGACAAAACTTAAGGAAGTTGTACCTTTTAGCATGTATATTGAGTTTCAGGCAATGATTCTGAGAAATACACTCATGTACAAAACTTAAGGAAGTTGTACCTTTTAGCATGTATATCGGTATTCAGACAATAACTCTGAAAGATATTACAGTGGCCTTTATTGGAGACACACGAGATAGCCAAGAGTGAACAAAATTTCTTCTGTCTTCTCCTTCTTAAAAATTCAAAGTCAAAGACTTTCCACTTTTTAGTTTTGTTCTCATGAGTGTATATAGAATATTTGATTAATTGTATTGCGTGAATTTTAAAATAATATATTTCATATCGTCACTTTTGTGTGTGTGTGTGTGAATTTTGTAATATTTAATATGTACTTTATAACAAAAAAATCGACGCACCAAGAAGCAGTTGTCCGATTTATATGAAAATACGTATACAAAGAGGTTTCGACCAAACATGCAATTGATTAAAATTTGGTGGCCGAATTATGCAAAGCAAGAGCTCCAGCGCATCTGAACTGCGCATATATTCGGCGCGGCATGACCTGATTTTCAGAATTTCCGTTTAATATTTTAGCAGTACGCCTATTTCTACTGTTTCAATGCCTTGCCGAAAGATTCGTGCTCATTACGAACATATGTCAGAGTTTGAAACTGGTCGTGCCATTGAATGGAAAGAGGCTGGTTTGTCTAATCGATTAATCGCGCGACATCTTTGTCGAAGTGATGCGGCTATTAGGCGATGTTGGCAAAAGTGGGTCACCAACGGAAAAATGCAACGTCAGGGCGGCAGCAGTCGACCAAGGGCAACAACAGAACGGGAGGACAGAGCAATTGTCAGAATGGCTGTCGCAACACCGGAATCCACATTATCTACCATACATCGTGTGACCGTCACACAAATGTCCAAAATGACCATCAACAGGCGATTTAGAGAGCGGAATCTAAGAGCTCGCCGACCGTTACGATGCCTACCCCTCACACCCGTGCACCGACAAGTCCGACTACAGTGGTGTCGGGAGCGATCAACTTGAAACTGCGCTGACTGGGGACGTATAGTCCTTTAGTGACGAGTCCCGTTTCTTACTGTGTCCTGACGACCGTCGCAAACGTGTCTGGAGACGTCCTGGGCAGCGTGTGGATCCTGGCCTTACAGTCGAACACCACACAGGTCCACAAAAGGGCGTTATGGTCCGGGGTGCTATTTCATTCGATAGCATGACCCCATTGGTAGTCATTCCTGTCACCCTGACAGCACAACGGTACGTAGATGACATTCTACGGCCTGTTTTGTTGCCGTTCCTCTCACATTACCCCGAGCTTACTTTTCAACAAGATAATGCCCGGCCACACACGGCACGTGTTACTATGGATTGTCTTCTATCTTGCCGAACTCTTCCGTGGCCAGCAAGGCGCCTGATCTCTCGCCAATAGAGCACATCTGGGACGTGATGGGAAGGCGATTGCAACCATCCCGGAATGTTGAATATTTAGCCCGACAGTTGGAGACAATTTGGCAAGAAATCCCGCAGAACACCATCAGGAATCTTTATCAGTCCACGACACGCCGGGGTGGCAGCCTGCATCCAGGCCAGTGGGGGTCAAACGACATATTGACATTCTCAATTTGTAACGTTCAAACTCTGAAATAAAACATTCAATTGTTTTGAAATTTTGACTAGTTTTTTTCCCCTATACATGCTTTTTACATACACCAATTTTTGTCCTAATCTGACAACTCTTTCTTGGTGCGTCGATTATTTTGTTATAGAGTATATTTACCATTAAAATTGGTAGAAATTTGTAAATAAAAATATTTGAAAAATAATATTTTCTTTGGACGCTTAATGTTCTTATTTTAATATTGATTCAGAGGTTTATTTTACTGAATATGATTAGATTATCTTTGATGAGAAATATCAAGCCTGATTTATCTTTTAACATGTATATATGGAATCAGAAATTAACTCTTTAAGAGGAAGTTAGTGAAAGGAAGGTCAAACCTTTGAATAGCGACCGCTACGACCCGGGATCGAATCCCGCATTCGACAATTTTTTCCAATTAAAAAAAAAATTACAATTTCTTCCGATTCTTACACAATTCCAACTCCATCAACTAGGGCAAGTAACCAAACGGGGCTATGGAAGATTTGTAAATGCAATAATCGAACTGCTTTTCACATGTGCAGACATGTGGTGCACTTACAGTTAAAAGCAGTCCCCTTACTTCTACCCACGATTATTATCATGGCCTGTACCCATGTGTACTAGGAATAATAAATAATAAAAACTATTAAAAATACTAGAAACACAGTAAATGTTTATTATATTTATACTGTTTATATTTATATAAACAGTTTATTATTGATGCACGAGATAACCAAGTGTGAACAAAATTGTCTCCGTCTCTCTTTCAAAAAAAAATAAAAAAATAAAAATAAAAAATATATAAAACTTCTAACGTTTTGTTGATGTGTGTTGTGTGTGTTGAGTGTATATATATGTTATATAAAAATATTTTAATTTAAAATTATATCTCATAGATTCAAATATTCTGTTTATATCTACCACCAGATGTCGAGACTTTCACTATTTAAAATCCATTGTACAAAACCTTTTGTAAATTAGTAGTAAATATGTTTTCTTTTATTTTATTCTTGCGCCTTAAGCCAGTTAGTACTTTTATCAAATTATATTTTGATATATTCCATTAGCTCAATTAAAACAATCTCTGATCAAAACTATTTTTATTTATTATACTTTCAAGAATTTTTGCTACGATTGCATTACTATAGCATAATCCTCAATATAATCAAGATCAAGCATAAAATATTTTTATTTATAATATATGTGTCGCATACCTCGAGATATTTTGCATAGTTTTGTTTTATATATTTTTACATTTTGTTTCTTATGAAAGGTTGATATATTTGCATGTCCGCGAGAAGCGCGATGTATATATAATAGGTAGGAAAAATAATAAAGTTAGAGTTTATTTTGCTATGAAGCTTCTCATGTCTCGTAAAACTCGTTCTTCTAAAACAGAACATCACAATATGGCGCAGCCGACAGGATCGACCATTGAAAGCCTCATCAGGGCGATGGCGGACCAGCAGCGCTTGATGAGGGACCAGCAACGCTTGATGATGAACATTCTTTTTGAAAATAAGAAAGAGGATTTCTATGAACAAGATGAAGAAGACGATGAAGAAGAAGATGAAGAAGAAGTTGAGGAAAAGTCTGTTGAAGTTGAAGAAAGTGAAAAAGCTCAAGTTGACCAGCAGCGCTTGATGAGGGACCAGCAACGCTTGATGATGAACATTCTTTTTGAAAATAAGAAAGAGGATTTCTATGAACAAGATGAAGAAGACGATGAAGAAGAAGTTGAGGAAAAGTCTGTTGTAGAAGTTAAAGAAAGTCAAAAAGCTCAAGTTGAAAAAAATTTAGTGTAGAAACGGAAGAAAGTTAAAAAGCCGAAGTTGAGAAAAAATCCGTTGAAGCAGATGAAAGTGAAAAGGTTGAAGTTGAAAAAAAGTCTGTTGAAGTTGAAGAAAGTCAAAAAGCTCAAGTTGAAAAAAATTCAGTTGTAGAAACGGAAGAAAGTGAAAAAGCCGAAGTTGAGAAAAAATCCGTTGAAACAGATGAAAGTGAAAAGGTTGAAATTGAAAAAAAGTCTGTTGAAGTTGAAGAAAGTGAAAAAGCTCAAGTTGATAGCAGTCAGTTCTAGAAACTGAAAGTTCAGAGCCTCTTACGAAAGAGGTAGAAGTTATTGCTGATAGTGGAATGGAGCCTAAAGATTCTACAGAACCTGATAATGGTGCGGAAGAAAAAGAACCTACTAAGGAGTCTGTTACTGGGGAACAAGGGCCTACTGAGGAGTCTGGTACTGGCGAAATAGAACCTACTAAGGAGTCTGGTACTGGCGAAAAGGAACCAAAGCCTGGTACCGGCGAAGAAGCACCTCCAAAGGAGTTGAGCCTCTCCACCCCCTGGAATAACAGAATCACCATCACCGAGTGGCTGGAGAACAATTGCATCACTTACACTATGGAGCCTCTCCAGAAACCTGATAAAGTGAATTCTAAAGACGGAGATAAAGAAGATGGTAAAATCCATATAATTGAAGAAATTATTATAAAAGATGATGAACTTCTTCCTGCATCTTATATTATTGATGGTCATGAATGTAGATGGGATGAAATCGAATGAAGCGATGCTTTTAAAAAGGAATTAAATATTTTTGATGCTTTAAGAACCTTACAAGGTAGTTCTCAAGCCAATCTTTGTTATCCTAAAGATTTTTGGATTGTTCGTGATTTGGTATCTAAATGTTTTTCAAATATTATTGAAGATAGTGAAAAGAATAATTTGGATTTGCATGATATGAATTTATCTCATTTTGTCGTCTTTCATCCTGAATATGGAGGGAAATCTCTAAAGAAAGTATTGGAAAATGGAAAACTTTTGCAGAACAATTATTGAGCATTCTTTGTCAGATTTGTATTTTGATGAGTCATGCTGAGCAAAACATTTTGAAGGTTTTGAACTACGACATTGGAGGAGAGAATTATGAAATCCCAACCAACAACTGCCTTGCCAAGTTGAAAGATTTTGAGATATCTCGACTTGTAAAGAATGATGATCCTAATCCGAATGTTTTTTACGAGGATGTTTCTAAGCTAATTTGGACCCATAATGAAATGCGAGAATTTAACTCTGCTTGTGAAATACATACTGAATTCATTGAGGAGACATCCACGCAGGATATAACCATCACCAAGTGGCCGGAGGACAATTTCATCATAGACCACCAGGACTCCCATCATAGGAGTGATGAGAGGTCATGGAGGGGGAGTCTGTCGCATACCTCGAGATATTTTGCATAGTATTGTTTTGTTTTATATATTTTTACATTTTGTTTCTTATGAAAGGTTGATATATTTGCATGTCCGCGAGAAGCGCGATGTATATATATAGGTAGGAAAAGTAATAAAGTTAGAGTTTCTTTGCTATGAAGCTTCTCATGTCTCGTAAAACTCGTTCTTCTAAAACAGAACATCACAATATGTATTTACATATATAAATACAAGAGACACGCTAACTTCTATAAATATGTATATAAATATTTATAAAACTTAGCGTGCCCCTGTCGATCCAATTTGGAGGTTTTTTTAAAGCTGAAAATGTTGTTTTAAATTAAACTATTCACTGACAATATGCTAACAAGACACGATCATTTTCAAGATATCTGGAGAGGTGTTTTGAGTATTATGTCTGCCACTCAAGACTTCCTGTCAAAATATTGTGGATGCCTCAACTAATTAATTTTCCTTAATCAATTATATTGATTAATTAAGATAGCTTATTATATAATTAAACACATAAAGTTTCCATTGTGTCAAAATTGAGGTGATACTTCAACTTATACTATTAAAAGAATTTGAACTTGTTGAAAGTTACAATTCCGGAATATTTCTAAGATAGAATACTTTTGTGATTTGCATAGAACTTTAGTATTTTTCTATGCTGATTGTAATCTGTCTATATAGTGCGGCCTTGTTGGATTGTTGGCAGGCTAACGGTTATTTGAATAGGACAGGCCGGCGTGAGCTGCTGATGTACATATAATTTTATCTTTTGTTCTTCTTTCATAGTTTTATATATTTAGTAATAATGGATCTTTCTCTCCCTCTACGACTTCATAAATATCTGCTATCTTAAATGCTCATGTGATCGGTCAGGATAAGCCTTTTTTGTTTTTAATATGTGAAATAGAATTATGATTGGCTAATATTTATTTTTATATTAAAAATAGTTGAGGATAATGCATCAGTATGATGCCTAATTAAAGGGAGAGATGCTCTCTTTTTATGAAAATGTGTTATAAATAAAAATATTTTATTCTTGATTTTCGATTATTTTGAGGATTATGCAATGGTAATTCAGTCGTGGTTAAAACCTTGAAAGTATAATTGTAAAAATAGTTTTGATCTCTCTCAGTAATTTAATTGAACTAAAGGAATATATATAAAAAATAATTTGATAATAGTACTGCCTGGCTTAAGGCGTAAGAATAAAAAAAAAGGAAAACTTATTTACATAATGTACGAAAGGATTGAGCCGGCCATCGGGAAACAACAACAATGAGTTTTTTATAGGCGAAGCGTGACTTCTGGCGGTCGATTTAACAGAGTATATGCATCTATGAAATATAATTTTAAATAATATAATATTTTGATATAACATACATGTATATATATAGTTTTTCACTGATTGAACTAAGTCTTGACGTAATTTTACATTGATTTGATAATATGGTGTCAGTAAGCAAGTGCCGAGGCTTCAGCATGAACTTATTATAGCACTTATCGTTGAAAAAATCAGAACCTTTTTGTTACCTTATAATATTTAGCATTCACTTTCCCTTTTACTTTCTTTCTTATATATCTATATGGAATTCTATGGATTCTGTTTTTATATGTTACACTGAAGGATATGGAAACCAACTATGGACATAAGCTCATATATACAACTCGGTAATTAATTGTTTCATTTGTAAATATATAATAACAACAAAAATAATTGAACTTTTCTTAATTTCGCCAAATTAATATCCTATAATTTAATTAATTGATTGTTATTCAATTACGAAGGTTAATTTTCTTTGCTAAAGAATCACTCCAGTTAATTTGCTAATGAACTCAACGCTGATTTACTGTTTACGGTAACATGACAATAAACAGCCCATTAGAGATAATCAATCCACTTTTACAGACCTATCAACCAAACAACGCGATTACAACGAAAACCAAATATATGTCCATTCAATTTTTTATCACCACTCAAGTACAAAGTTCACTTCGTCTACAGCTTACTTATAGCTTACTAACCTCCTTTAGGTCATTTTACAATATAGAAATTAAATGTTCGAAGATATAAAGGAAAATATAAAAATTCCAATTTATTGTCTTTAAAAATTTTGAAAAAAATATAGTTTTACTTTTTTTTGCTTTTTTTTTTTTTTTTTTTTAGGGGGGGGGGGGGGGGGGGTGGGAAGGGGGGGGCTGGTTTTAGGGGAGAGGGACATCGTTGTTCCCAGCTCGCGGCGTGGGGTCACCGAGGTCGGTGGGTCTGACCGGGGCTGTGGAGGTCGACGGGGCGGGAGACGGAGGCGGATCGCAACGGGGACAGGCGGCGGGGCGCCCGTGGAGGAAGGGGGACTAGCGACGGGCTGGACGGCCGCAGGAGGCGCCGCACCGTAGGCTTTCCCGAGGCCCACGGCGTCCGGACGATGTTCGCCGGGGGCTGCTCCTGCAAGCAAAACCGGTGATACATCAGGGCCATGTACTATAGGGAAATTTAGAAGGTAAAGGGTCGAATATAAGTTCTAAGTATGCTTACCCCGCAGCCGCCCGGGACCCGTCGCTGGTGGTTTGTCCACTGATCTTCCTCCTGGGCTTCCTGATGTTGGTGGAGAGCTGATGGTGAATTGCTTCCCCACCGTCTTGTCCACCGTTGCATTGCTCCACCCCAGGGAGTTGAGGGGACGGAGGACGGGATGGTTTCCTCTCCCCGGGAATGAAGCAGGCGTCTTCCTCCTTCCGTCTCCAGGCCTGGATGGTGATGGTTTGGCTGCCTCCGCCGACTCCGTCAATTGAGCTCCTCGGCCAGACTTGGTCCTCGGGGAGCTAAGTAGCTCCCCTCCACCGGGCCCCGGGGATGATTATCAACCCGGGGCACCTCTTCACCTTGATGACCCTTTCTTTGGCTGGATGTTTGGCGTTCCGCCGCGGCTGGGTTTGTGTTTCAAGTTTTCTTTCTTTATGCACCCTCTCCCCGCAGTTTCCCATGGTCTAATGATTATTTTCCTTATTGTTGTACACTCCTTACTTTATAGAATATTCTGAAATGCCTAAACTTTGCTGATTTCATGAGAAACTCTAAGTTTACTAAATATCTTGAGATTGGAAGGTTTTTACACAATATCGGCAGCTTCTAATGCTCGATGATCTATTTCGATGATTGGAGTTGAATTTTCGCCTGATACTCCAAGAATATAGATATTTCTCTTTACTATGTATGTTCTTGATTATTTATTTTGTCGACAAGATGTCCTGTATTAAGTACAATCTAGATGATTGCTATTCATCGACAAGAGCTCTTGTCTTAAGAAAAATCTTGATGATTAATTTTATCAACAAGATCACCTGTCTTAATTTCAATATTGATAATTTTCATTTATCGACAAGATATCCTGTCTTAATTAAAATATTGATAAATGCCATTTATTGACAAGATCTCCTTTATTAAGTACAATCATAATAGACAAGACCTGTATTAAGTACAATCATGATGACTGCAATTTAACAACAAGATCTCCTGTCTTAATTACGATCATGATAGACAAGATTTTCTGTATTAAGTACAATTTTGATAATTGCTATTTATAGACAAGATATCCTGTTTGAATATGATCTTGATAATTTCCATTTTTCAACACGGTCGCCTGTCTTAAATACCATCACACATGATAGACAAGATCATTTGTATTAAGTACAATCTTGATAATTGCCATTTATAGACAAGATATTCTGTTTAAATATGACCTTGATAATTTACATTTCCAACATGATCGTCTATTCAAAGTACGATTTTGATCATTCAGATTTATGATAGCAATTTATCGAAAAGATCTGGAACTTTGTTTGACTTAGGTGTGATTGAATCGGAATTACTTCATATTCTTATCCCGAGTCTAGGATTCTACCTGTTGATGATTCCAAGAAATCGAGGGTAGCTCTGATTGTTCTAGATTTAAAACTATCAAATATTTCTCTTTTTTACCTTCTTATCTCTAGCACACGTTGTACAATCCATGATAATCATGGTGAGTAGATGTTGACGACTATTTTACTGTAAGTGCACCACATGTCTACACATGTGAAAAGCAGTTCGATTTTGAACTTACAAATATGTCAGAGCCCCGTTCGGTTACTTGCATTCGCTTGTGTGGTTGGACTTTTTCAAGAATTGAGGGACTCTTTAAAGAATTCATTTTGATTCAGAAAAAAACTGCCCAATGCGGGAATCGAACCCGGGTCGTAAAAGTGAAAACCAACGGTTTATTACACTACTCTACCAACCCACATTATAATATATTTATATAATCATATATGAAGGATTAATAAATCAGTTTCTTTCATAATCTCTCTTTTTCTCTCATCAGTCTCATGTAAATTATTTTTCTATTCCTCTAAATTGAACAAAATTTGTCTTTGTTATAGAAAATGCATTGCAAACTCTAGACAATTAAAAATTTGATTAATTTTATTGACATTTTGTCAATACATGCAAAAGTGCACAGTCAGTACTATTCAATAAAAATAATTATATATTTTCATAACACTATGTAAAATGAATATGGCGCCTCTGCAATCACTTCAGAGTTTGGTGGGGTATCGCCAGCGGGTCTCCAGCGACACCACGTATTTCACGATCTACGAAGAAAACGTAGATCGCGTGCTTCACCGCTGAGGAGATGGCGTGGTCTTCGAGACAAACTGGAAAGATCCAGGTCTCTAGAAACGAAGAATATCCCTTTTTCTTGATTTATTATTATTATTTTTTCTATATAATATGGTTAGGTTTTACCAAAGTAAGGTGGATGTGCCTTAACTGTATATTTTTTGGGCCCGAAGACCATTCCATCATTGTCAAGGGGAGTGCTAACTGTATATGTGTTGGGTCCGAAGACCATTCCATCCTTGTCAAGAGGAGTGCTAACTGTATATGTGTTGGGTCCAAAAACCATTCCATCCTTGTCAAGGGGAGTCATAACTGTATATGTGTTGGGTCCGAAGACCATTCCATCCTTGTCAAGGGGAGTGCTAACTGTATATGTGTTGGGTCCGAAAACCATTCCATCCTTGTCAAGGGGAGTGCTAACTGTATATGTGCTGGGTCCAAAGACTATTCCATCCTTGTCAAGGGAAGTGATAACTGTATATGTGTTAGGTCCGTAAACCATTCAATCCTTGTCAAGGGGAGTGATAACTATATATGTGTTGGGTCCGAAGAACATTCCACCCTTGTCAAGGGGAGTGATAACTGTATATGTGTTGGGTCCGAAGACCATTCCATCCTTGTCAAGGGGAGTGATAACTGTATATGTGTTGGGTCCGAAGATCATTCCATCCTTGTCAAGGGGAGTGATAACAGTATATGTTTTGGGTCCGAAGACCATTCCATCCTTGTCAAGGGGAGTGATAACTGTATATGTGTTAGGTCCGAAGACCATTCCATCCTTGTCAAAGGGAGGGATAACTGTATATGTGTTGGGTCCGAAGACCATTTCATCCTTGTCAAGGGAGGGATAACTGTATATGTGTTGGGTCCGAAGACCATTTCATCCTTGTCAAGGGGAGTGATAACTGTATATGTGTTGGGTCCGAAGATCATTCCATCCTTGTCAAGGGGAGTGATAACTGTATATGTGTTGGGTCCGAAGACCATTCCATCCTTGTCAAGGGGAGTGATAACTGTATATGTGTTGGGTCCGAAGACCATTCCATCCTTGTCAAGGGGAGTGATAACTTATATGTGTTGGGTCCGAAGACCATTCCATCCTTGTCAAGGGGAGTGATAACTGTATATGTGTTGGGTCCGGAGACCATTCCATCCTTGTCAAGGGGAGTGCTAACTGTATATGTGTTGGGTCCGGAGACCATTCCATCTTTGTCAAGGGGAGTGCTAACTGTATATGTGTTGGGTCCGAAGACCATTCCATCCTTGTCAAGGGGAGTGCTAACTGTATATGTGTTGGGACCGAAGACCATTCCATCTTTGACGAGGGGAGTGATAACTGTATATGTGTTGGGTCCGAAGACCATTCCATCTTTGACGAGGGGAGTGATAACTGCATATGTGTTGGGTCCGAAGACCATTCCATCCTTGTCGAGGGGAGTCCTAACTGTATATGTGTTGGGTCCGAAGACCATTCCACCCTTGACAAGGGGAGTGATAACTGTATATGTGTTGGGTCCGAAGACCATTCCACCCTTGTCAAGGGGAGTGCTAACTGTATATGTGTTGGGTCCGAAGACCATTCCATCTTTTTAAGGGGGGTATAAACCTTCTCTCCTTTTTTCTTTATTTATTCACCAGATCCATGTAAAATTTCACTTTTGAGCAATTTTTTAAAACATATACACAGTTTTCGAAAATACAAAATTTGATATTATTTATAATACCTTATTAAACAAAATCTGTAATATATTATTTTGAAATATATAATTTTTAAAATACATTACTCAATATAGAAAAGTAATCAAATAAAATATTCAAACGAGTGTTTAAAACATAGTTAAATTAAATTGCAGATTCTATCTTTTTAATTAAAATAGTTTTACATTATTCGTCGTGTGAGATTTTTTGGATATTTAATCAACTGTGGCGAATAAATTATTAAATGTTACAGAATGCCTAGAAATATAAGGTTCTTGAAATTAAAATGAATTTCATAATATAAGCAATAGTAATAAAAAGATAATGGAATTTTTAAAAAAATTGTTTCAATTTTGTTTTCAATATGAAGAATTAAATAAAAACGTTCTCATAATATTTATTCTAAGTAATCATGTGAGATTCATATATAGCAAAATATTTGTTTAAATATTTTTAAGAAAGATAGAGCTAAAATTATTAAAATATTTTCTTAGGTGTGTCAAAGAAAAGCATAATAAATACACGGTAGAATCAAAAAGTTTCCTAACTTTTAGAAAAGAAAATATAAAACAACTTTTGAAAAATGTAAAATCAATTTTACTGTAAATAGCAAAGCCTAAACTATAATTTGATTTAACACAAAGCAATAACGCGCCATCTATACATATAAAATGAAAGGATTTAAAAGCACGAATGTTCCTTTTATATATATATTACAAACTTCTACTGCCCTTACTGTTATGAAAAATATAATGAGAGGGCTTGGCTCATCAGTGGTGAACCCTCCCAGCGGTTTCTCCTATTTAATTCACCAGACCGCTTCCCAGAGCTCTAATATTGTATTGGACGATTCTGCTTATATACGCAGCACTGAAAGATGGAATCTCAGAAATGATTTTTCAAGAAAACTATGGAGATAAGCTTTTAGGACAGTAGAATTACATTCAAATATTTGCATCGATAAATGCTCTTCCGCAAACAATAAAGACAAAGCCAGTTAGGCATATATTAACACAAAGCAATAACGCGCCTTCTATACATATAAAATGAAAGGATTCAAAAGCACGAATGTTTCTTCTATGCATATTACAAACTTCTACTGCCCTTACTGCGATGAAAAATATAATGAGAGGGCTTGGCTCATCAGTGGTGAACCCTCCCAGCGGTTTCGCCAATTTAATTCACCAGACCGCTTCTCAGAGCTCTAATATTGTATTGGACGATTCTGCTTATATACGCAGCACTGAAGGATGGAATCTCAGAAATGGTTTTCAAGAAAACTAGGGAGATAAGCTTTTAGGACAGTAGAATTACATTCAAATGTTTGCATCGAGCAATGCTCTTCCGCAAACAATAAAGACAAAGCCAGTAAGGCATATATTAACACAAAGCAATAACGCGCCATCTATACATATAAAATGAAAGGATTTAAAAGCACGAATGTTTCTTTTATACATATTACAAACTTCTACTGCCATTACTGTGATGAAAAATATAATGAGAGGACTTGGCTCATCAGTGGTGAACCCTCCCAGCGGTTTCTCCAATTTAATTCACCAGATCGCTTACCAGAGCTCTAATATTGTATTGGACGATTCTGCTTATATACGCAGCACTGAAGGATGGATGCGCATGCGTAGTTTTCATTTCAGGCATATTTTTGTTGTAAGTATTTAGCTCTCGTCGGTTTCTGCAATGTGATCATTTGAGCAAAGGGCAAATATACAATTTTGTGTAAAATTAAAAAGGTTTGTCACAGAGACAATATAATTAATCAATGAAGCTTATGATGGCAAAAAATTGCCACGAACGCAAGTTTATTCTGGTATAAACGTTTTAAAGATGCCCGTAAGAGCATCACAGATGATTCAAGGTCAGGTCGGCCATTGACGTCAATAACGGATCGCAATATTGGACAGGTACGTGATTTAATTGTTGCTAGTAGAAAATTTACTATTGATAATATATCAGAAATACTTGGAATTTCGTATGGTAGTTGCCAAAATATTATTGGTGAACATATAAACATGAAAAATCTTTGTGTTTATTTTGTCCCACGAAATTTGACATATCAACAAAGTGTAACCAGATTATACATTTTTAAAGATTAAATTCAAACTAAAAATAATTATTCTGATTTGTTTAAAACAATAATAACTGGTGATGAAACATGGTGCTTTATTTTTGATCCACAAACCAAAAAACAATCACTCGAATGGCACACATATCTTTCTTAGTTATTGTCTGAATCCCAATATACATACTTGAAGGTACAACTTTATTTTATCCATAAGTGTATATTAACGATCTGAAATTAGTATCTTCCTCTTTGTTTCCTTCTTCATACCTATCCCTATCTAATTGTTTCTAATTGGAAAATAAGTATGTTTGGGTATGAAGGCTTTGTAAGCCGTATACCTCATTACCGCTCCTTTCCTTGTTCTGAGAACTGCCAACTCTTTTTCATTTTGACTCGTCTCTATTTATACCTTTTCGATAAATCGTAAGTATTGCCTATCAATCTGTCGAGAATTCATAATGTCAAGAAAACGATTCATTGGCAGAGCGCCATCTAGTGAAACAATAATAAACTAAACGTTTATTTAATTTGTTTCTTGATATTTTCCAACCTGAATTTATATTATAATTTCTTTATATAAATATTATTTTATAACAAATTTAAAAATAAATAGGTTCATTATTATTGTATTTTATTAAGTTTTAAATATTTCAGCGTTGTTTTTTGTATTTATGTTAATTTACATAAATTTATGTTTTATTATTTGTTTAATATTTTATTTGTACAAGTTGGTTTTTGTTACGATGGCTTTATAAATTCGTGTCTTCAATTTAATGAAAGTAGACTTTTTTTTTTTTAAAGATTGAAAATCTTTACTTCTTACCTTTCCTGGCAACTATTTTTATAACGCGACAATATTTTTAATAATAATGATTATTATATCTGTTTATATTCTACTGTGTATGTGTGTGTAACATTATTTGAATTTATTTGGGTAAAATATTTGAATATTCTTCAATTTTTATTTTTGGGTGGGCAGTCGGTTACACTGTACTTTTGGTAATTTTGCATAGGTTTTTTTGTTGATTTATATATGTTATATAAAAAAATGAGATTTCTGTTGATTATCTTGAGGATTATACTATGATAATGCAGTCGTGGTTAAGAATCTTTAAATTATAATAATAAAAATAGTTTTAATCAGTAATTGCTTTAATTGAGTTAAAGGAATTTATTAAAAACATAATTTGATAAAATTACTGCCTGGCTTAAGGCGTAAGAATCTAAAAAATGGAAAACTTATTTACATAATTTATAAAAGGTTTGAGCCGGCCATCGGGAAACAACAATAATGAGTTTTTATAGGGAAAGCGTGACCTCTGGCTGTCTATTTAACAGAGTATTTAAATCTATGAAATATATATTTTTTTGAATGAAATAATATTTTAATATAACGTATATTTGGATTAACCTTGTTGTAATTGGGTAAAATAAAGAAACACAAGATATTGTAACTATCTCTTTTTTTTAATAGAAAATTTACATCTACATATCAAGAGAAAGGCATCTCCTGATCGTGCAAATAAAGGTTGCTGATGACTTTCGCTATCTTTCAGAATAAATATCAACTATCCGTTGAAGTTTAATTAATTCAGAATTGACTAAATATTCATTCTTGATTATTCAAGAAAAGATAACCAATACCTTTTCGGGCTGTTGGCCCTCGTCAGTGTGGTGCAAGCTTTACCTCAACAACCTAAAACCTGGTCATTCAGGCATCCCGAAAAATCATGAAAAGGGTAGTTAGGCCAGAAGTGCATGAGACTATCAAACAATGTGGACAAATAATATAAACGTGAAATTGTAATAATCTGGTGAATAAATTAATAAAAGGGCATCTCCTTATCGTGCAACTAATATTTTCTGATAGCGTGAGCTATCTGTCAGATCAAATAAAAATTATTCGTTGATTTTTAATTATTTCAGAAAAAAAAACAAATACCCATTCTTGATTAATCAAGAAAAGATAACCATATATCCTTTTCGAACTGTTGGCTCTCATCATTGTGGTGCAAGCTGTACCTCAACGACAAAAAAAAACTGCTCATTCAGGCATCCTGAAAAATCATGAAACGGGTAGTTAAGGCCAGAAATGCATGAGAAAACCAGAAAATATGAAAAAATAATATAAAAGTTATATTTTAATAGAATCAGGTGGAAAAAATAAGAAAAAGGCATATTCTTATCGTGCAACTAAAGGTTACTGATGGCTTACAAATTTGAAAATAATTATTCCATATTTATATAAACGAAGGTCACTGTTGATTTATTATCAAATTCTATAAAAATAATGACTATTTTAGCTAATATTAGAATCGTCTACTATAATAGAAAAAAAGAAAAGACTCAAAACCTTTATGGTATCAATTCTTTTGAGTTGGAATATTTTACTGAAGGTGTTATCTTAGGAAATAGGCATCTCAGGATCATGCATTTTAAAATAATTATATATTTAAAAACGATACTCACAATGTTGAATTTCATTAAAATATAAAGGACTTCTAACTGTTTAAGCTGGTCATTTAATAGTTTAGTAATGAAAAAAACTCAAGACCTTTAAGTATAAGGCATCAAATATTTTAAGTTGGAATATTTTACTGAGAGCGTTATCTAAGAAATAGGCATCACATTATCATGCAACTAAAAATTGTTGATAGCTTAAATATTTGAAGGTAATTAATCTATATTTATAAAACTAAACTTCATTGTTGATTCTTTATCAAATTATATAGAAATAAAGACTATTTCAGCCAATATTAAAGCCGTCTATTAATGACAAAAAATACTGAAGACCTTCAAGGCAGCAACTCTTTTAAGAACTGTAAGGACAGTAGATGTATGATTTCTTTACACCTACTCTTTTAAGTCAGAAAACTTTACTGGAAGTGTTATTATCTTAAGAAAAAAGCATCTCATGATCATGCAACTAAAGTTACTGATAGCTTAAATATTTGGAAATAATTAATATATAATTATTAAAAAACAAAACTTCATTGTTAATTCTTTATCAAATTCTATAGAAATAATAACTTTTTTTAGCTAATATTATAATCGTCTAGTAATGGAAAAAACTCAACACCTTAATGGAATCAATTCTTTTAAGTTGGAATAGTCTACTGAGGGTGTTATTTTGAAGAAAAAAAGATCATGTAACTAATGTTGTTGATAGCTTAAATATTTGAAAGTAATTTGATATTTAAAAATGGCATTCATTGTTGATTCATTATCAAATTCCATAGAAATAATGACTATTTTGGCTAATATTAGAATCGTCTACTAATAAAAAAAGACTGAAGACCTTCAAGTCATCAATTCTTTTAAGAACAGTAAGGGCAGTAGATGTGTGATTTTCTTGTGAAAAGAAACATTCGCGTCTCGATGTTTTAATTTGTTATATATAGATAACGCTTTATTGCTTTGTACTAAATAACTCTTTTAGAGCGGTTGAAGACTTTAACTGTCACTGTGGCAAAGAATCCCAGGACTCGAGACACCTACTGTTTGAATACCCACTCTTCTTTATCGCTAGACAACAGACAATAAATAATGTTGTAGATCTATATCATGATGCATTAGTGTGTCATCTGTTATCAAAATACGAAATTATTATAGACGCGTATGATTCCTTTAAAAATAAATTAATATCTACTGCCCTTACTGCAATGGAAAAATTAATGGGAGGGCCTGGCTCATCAGTGGTGAACCCTCCTGGCGAAACTGCTGAGAGGGTTCACCACTGATGAGCCAGGCCCTCCCATTAATTTTTCCATTGCAGTCAGGGCAGTAGATATTAATTTATTTTTCAAAGAATAATACGCGTCTATAATAGTTTCGTATATAAATCTATATCAATTTGCAATACTAGAGATAATACTAGAGATAATTGTAACAGGTTTAACTATTTTTGTAAATATATTTATGACCATCTTTAAAACTTGGAAGGTTCAGGTTCCTAATATAAATTATTTTTCTCTTTTTATTTTTAATATTTGTTTTGGATGTATAATATTACCACGTATAAAATTAGGGAAGACCAACTTCGGGACAAGACAACAATTTATATCAGGCAAGCACAAACTACGAGTGATAAACAAAAGATAAGAAAGAGAGGGAAGTGTGCAGAGTATAGAAAAATATAAACATAAAAATAACACTCTGCTGATAAAATAATAAATACATTGTTACATAGCTTCTTCCCTATGGGAGCTATGACCCACAGCTAGCAATTATTGTAGTTACTGACATGGATCTGATGTGCTTCTGCCAAGGATTCCATCGAAGTCTTTGAACGTTGTCCTTAGTACCTTTTCGTCCGTTTTCTTGAGGCGTGAAAAGCGGTTTTTCGTCGTATCGTCTATAGGGACATCGTCATCTTGGAGGGAAGTCTTGGCTTTAGCCAGTCTCCGAAAATGTATATCACAGAACCCATGGCTTCTAGGTCTTTTCGGCGATCTTCAGTTTGTCTTTCCTAATTTACCTAGCATCTCCACCAAAATGCCACGTAGAAAATTAGGGAAGACAAAAACTTCAGGATGACACAGCAATTTATTTCAAGCAAGAACAAACTATGAGTGATAATCAAAAGATAAGAAAAAGAGGGAAATGTACAGAGTATAGCAAAATATAAACATAAAACAATTACTCAGCTAATAAAATAATAAATACTTTGTTACAATATGTTTATAATTGTTTCTGTTTGAAAATGTAAATCGACGCTAATATCCCTAGCTGGGATATCGCGTTTTGTGTGTTTAAATAAAAAAAATATGAAACTTTTTTAAAGTTGAAATGTTATACCGAGAGTGTTACTTTAAGATTTTATAGAGAATTCCTACTGAGGAGAGACATCCATAGAAACCTCTCATCAGTCCTGAGATTAATTAAACAATAGACCATCAGTTATATTCAGCTGTCCGGGTTCCTGATGATTCTATCTATTCAACTCACCGCCCACCATCTCCTACCTTTCGACATTCTAACCCCGCCCTTTGGATTAGAATTGAAAGTTGAATATTGTCAATCATTCCAATGATGGAATTGGACTTCTGTGTGTTTATTTAATTAATAGTATTAAAGTACGCATATGTGTATTTACGAATAAGTATATCTTATTTCAAAATATATTCGAATTAAAGAACAATATTCCCATCCTTTTGTTTTTACATATCCATAGTGCACTTAGTGGTGGTGGTGTCTTGTCCATCTCGATGGAATGGGGGTGCCATTACCCCGTTAGTCAGCTACCTTTCAGAATTCCCTGTTCACAGTTACCGTAGCGGCTCGGTACTCACGACATCGTACTACAGGGCAGTCCCTTACTTGTGCTGCTTCTCCCGCCCGCCACGTAGAAGAGGGGTTGGATTTATGGGCAGAATACAGAGAGATGTAGTGGTGTCTTGTTCTCCATGGAAAGAGGGGGTACCATTGCCCCGTTAGTCAGCCACATTTCAGAGTTCTCTGCTCACAGTTACCATAGCAGCCCCGAGCTCACGACACCGTACTTCGTCCTACAGGACAGTCCCTTACTTTGTGCTGCTTCTCCCGCCTGCCACGTAGAAGAGGGGCTGGATTTATGGGCAGAATGCAGAGAGATGTAGTGGTGTCTTGTTCTCAATGGGAAGAGAGGGGTGCCATTGCCTCCTAAGTCAGCCACATTTCAGAGTTCCTTGTTCACGGTTACCGTAGCGGCTTGGGGCTTAATATAAATCAATAACGCTCCATATTTATATAGCAAATGAAAACATCAAGACGCGAATGTTTCTTTCACACATAAATCAATATTTCAGTGTCTTTACTGCGATGAAAGAATATTGCGAAGGTTTGACTCATCAGTAGTGAACCCTCCCAGCGGTTTTACCAATTTAATTTACCACACCGCTTTTTAGAGCTCTAATTATGTTTTCTACTTTCTTAAAAAGCCTATGTACATAGTTCAATCAAATACTATTTCTAAGATTCCACCCTTCAGTGTTGCATATAAAGACAGAATGATCCAATACAGTGTTAGAGCTCTAAAGAATCGCTCTGGTAGATTAAATTGACGAAACCGAGAAATGAATCATAGACAAATCTTAAGGAAGTTTGATATTTCATTTCGCCAGTCGTCCGTTTTTTTAAAGAAGAGACAGAGGCAATTTTGTTCACACTTGGTTATCTCGTGTGTCTTCAATAAAGGTCGCTGTGTATCAAATACTTTCAGGGTTATTTTCTGAATCCCGATATATGTGCTGAAAGGTACAACTTCCTTAAATTTTGTTTATGAGTGTATTTATAAGTATACACTCATGAAAACCCCAATTTAAACATGAAATTTTCAGGCCATCTCAAAAATATATAAAAATTAATGAAAATGCATCTTCTCCGTAAAATAATTTAATTTATATTTACAATATAATTTGGAAAAGAGAAACAGAAATCTAGAACCCTTTAGAACTATTGAAGTATCAATTGTTTTTTCTATCTATTCAATAACAAAGTTTTTCTTTTAGAGTGTTCTGTTATTTTAAATTTAAAATAAAAATTTAATTTTCCTTCGAAATTTTTGCTTAGCACATATTTAGAATAAAAAAGAGATTGATTTTTTTTTTTCGTTTTCTTTTTCAATTTTGTAGTCAAAATTACATATTTGATATAAAAATATTTTTAGAAATATTATTTTGAGAAAATCGTTTTTAAAGCATTATATATATTTTTAAAAGGTGTCACCTACTCGAATTAGGATTTAATTTGTTTAGTTTTATCTTGTATGATACTAATATACTCATAGACAAAACAAAAGAGAGTGAAAAGTCTTTGATGTGTGTCGCCGGTTGTCTGCCTTTTTTTTAAGTAGACAGAAGAAATTTTGTTCACTTCGTTTCCTTGTACTTCGTTACTTTGTATTATTCTTGTAAGTATCCAGCATGTCGAGTTCGTATATAGGTGTCAATATGGCCCAATATGCAGCATATATAAATAGAATCGTTCAATACAATATTGAGCTCCAAGAAGCAGTCTGGTGAATTGTATTGGCGCAACCGCGTGAAGGGTTCTCCACTGATGAGTCAAGACCTCCCAATGTTTTCATCGCAGTAAGGAATGCTGCTGGAATGCCCACTCTTCTTCACCGCTAGACAACAGACAATAAACATTGTTGTAGATATATATCAATTTGTAAATAGCAGAGATAATTATCATAGATTTAACTATTTTTGTAAATATATTTATGATTATCTTTCTAACCTGAAAGGTTCAGGTTCCTAATATATATTATTGTTTCTCTTTTTTTTATTTTGATTATCTTTTTTTTTGGTATACTATGTTTATAACTGTTTCTGTTTTAAAAAAATGTAAATCGACGCAATTATCTCTAATCGGGATATCGCGTTTGTGTGTTGAAATAAAATAAAAGCAGAGTAAAAGTTTGAAAGAAAAATTCGTGATTTGATGCCTACATTTCTTATAAACAAATATTGTTAAATTTGCTTTGGTGGTGCCTCCCATTCACAGCTTAAAATTTGACCTTCTGATAGCTTCCTTAACCCCTTCCAGTTAGCTCATTGCAGGTCTTCCTATTTTTCTCTTTCCTTATTTCTCAACATCAACATCTTTTCTGATAATTTTTTCGTAGTGTATGCGATATGAAATAAGGTTGTCAGGGTAAGAGTGTCAATCAGCTATTGATTGCAGTTCAAGAGGCTTGACATTCTAATGATAATGTCACAATGCTTTGACGCATCCTTTAATACACCGATAGGGTCTTCCAGATTTTCATTTCTAACGATAGAACAAAGATTTCAGAATAAAAATCGCCAGAATCGCAAGAGGTGTGGCAGCTCGCCTTTGAAAATATTTCAGCTGGACGAGGCCTTCGAAAGGTTAATATTTTCATAGTGTGTTCAAGGTAGTTCATTCTTTGTTTGTCTAAAATTTATATAATAAATTTTAGCAATCTACCAGGTTTAATTTAATTTAAGATTGTAATATTTGGCCTTTTTTTTCTGTTACTTACATTTTGAGTAGCTTTCTACATCTCCACTTCATTTTTTTCCCTACTTCTTTTCTGAGAGTGAAGTTATCAAATGAAATACCAAAAGGTCTCTTCACTTTTCAATATAATTCAAGATAACCAAACACACAGAAGCTAAGGATAAGTCAAATATGCGACATAAAGGCGTTGAGAGAAAAATAACAAAACCATTCACAAAACTCTGAATTAAACACTACGAAGGAATAACAAGGCAACTAGATAGTACAAGAAACTACAGGACGTGCTTCAATTTTCCTGGTGGGGAACTAACACCTACCCACATATTATCATGTCTAGCAATGGCCGTAAAAATTGACATGGACGCAGAACAGCAGGTTTATACACCCTAGATAGAAAACATTACGATTTCAGGGATAGAGATGTACGGAGACATCTGAGGCTTTTCAATGGACACGACAATAATAACAGAAAATTGACATGGACCCAAAACTTCACATACTCAAGATAGTGGGCACTGCGACTGTTGTGATAGTGAGTATGGAGACATCTAAGGGTCTTCATTGGACACGACAACAGAAAATTGTTTTGGACTCAGAACAGCAGCTTTACATACCCAATATAGTGGAAATATCTGTGATAGATATGTAGGGAGACATCTGAGATTCCTCATTGGACGCAACAACCACAATGGAGAATCGACATAAATGAACCCAGAACTTTACAAATCAAAATAGAGAACATTGCTGTGATAGAGATGTACGGATATATATGAGGCTCTTCATCGGATACCAAAACAATAACAGAAAATTGACATGTACCCAGAACCTCACACAGCAAAAATAGAGAAATTCTCTACTTCTGTTATGGAGATGTACGAAAACATCTGAAGTTTTTCATTTTACACAACAACTTCCAATCTTTAGAGATATACATCTTAAAGAAAGGTCCTACTGTATTGTAATTTAGGTATATTACAAGAAGTAGATCATTATAATAAGGAAGGTCGATTGTAGATTCATTAAAATGCAGGACGTACAACGGAGGGAAAATGCTTCGATCATGTCCCGGCACTGATAATTTATAGGTTGTAGGAAACCGTAAAATCCTGTTGATATATCTCTTGATGAAGGATGGTAAATAATTTGTTGGAAATCGCCTCTTCTTCTCGGCATTCCGGCCAAATCCTGCTGAGTTATTTGGCCGTTTATATATTCTATTATACCCAGACCTCAATCAATCTTTTACCATTTCCCTACATAGCATTTTTTTTTATCATCTTCCATATATCTTTCATAGGTTTACCTGAAAATAAATATTTTAAGTGATTCTATATGTGTGATCCTCCCACATTTTATTCTATTATTCTGTTATTTCTTCCAGAATTTTATTTATTTAAGGGATTTTTTGATACCTCTTTTACTCTATCATAAAGATAGAGGCTGCCTGGCCGGCATTCGTATTTCTTCAAATAAAAGACACTTCGGCCAGTAATTCTTTTTATTGTCTCGACGTTTCGACAAAAATCTTTTGTCCTCGTCAGGAACGAACAAAAATTAAAACATTAAGCAAAGCGTTAGAAATTATTCTAAGGCTGCAAGGGCGTTCTCACGCGGTATTTACTTTTACTCTTTTACTATACCCATTAGAGGGTAGGTGAACGAGTGATCTAAACTGTTGGTTTTCGATCGCTAGGACCTTGGATCGATTCCACATTAACATTTTTTTTTCTAATTAATATATTCTCTGATGGCTCCTGAATCTTGAGAAATTCAAACCCTACCAACGAGTGCAAATACCTAAAGGTGCTCTGGCACAATTGTAAGTTCAAAATTCGAAATGCTTTATGCATTGTGTAGACATGCGATGTACTTACAACAAAAGCCTTTATTTAGGGCATTCCGCCCCATACAGGATTCGCCGTATATACACATCGCGATGTACTTACAATAAAAATAGACGCCAACTTCTAACCAAAATGATTTTTATAATGACTTTTACAACGTGCACTATGGATAATAAAAATGATAGTGTATATTCTTATATTAATTAAAGTTTTGAATGAAGTTGAGCCTCCCATATTATTATAAACTTGACTCTGACTTAGGTGATTCTATATTAGATTGTTCATTTGAGAGACAGTTTAATAATAATTACTTTATAATTATCCTTTTCATGTAGATAGATATATGGATAGAGAATTATTATTATTGCGTGTTACACGTCACGATATTCATGTGGGTAGTTGCCAGCCACCGCCTCTACATTAGGTGCACCAAAAGCGTTATCCTGCTTGAAAATTGCATTTGGTAACTCCTGAAGAAAGGGTAGCGCCACAGGCAGCAGAATGTCACCCACGTATCATTGTGCCGTCATAATGCTCTCAATAGCAATTAACTAATGCTCAATAGAAATTATCTGCTATCATAGGCGATGAGGTGAGGTGCGGCGTTCCACAGATCAACACGGCGCTAAAATCTTACTTGTTGACTGTCATTGCTGAAACAGAAACGAGATTCACATGGGAACACTTCCCTGTGTCATTCTGCTGTCTATGTGGCTCTATATCCCAACAAAATTAATAACCGAGGTGACTGTGTCGTTAGGTCAATGGCTAAAGAGCACAATGAGTGTAGGTTGTTGGCGACCAATTTGGGTATAAAGATTCTGGTCGATATGGAAGAATCAAGAGTGTACTGCATATACTATAAAATAGCGACAGACGTGAACTGTGGGTCAGCCAACGCCATCCAGCGGATGCGTCAGTCCACGCATGCTGACGTCACTAAAGCCACACCAGCACCCCTCAATCATGCCACATATACTTGTTCCAACCATCTTCGCCATATTCTGGGAACTGTGGACGCGTCGAGGTGTCTGTGCGCTTAGATATGACGCATGGACAAACCGGCGCATCTGATTCCAATCACCATACCTCACGTGAAATCATCTGACTGCTGGAACAGACTTGTTTGGAGATAGCCTGTGGCTTTATCCCAACAAAATTAAAAAGGGAAGTGTCTGTGCCGTTGGGTCATGACAGGCATCTTAAAGGGCACCATGAGTGTAGGCTGTTGGCGACCAATCTGTGTATAATTATTCTGGACAATATATGAGAATCAATAGTGTACTGAATATCCTAAAAAATAACCAAGAATTTAACTGTTAGGCCGACAAAGCCATCCGTCGAATGCGTCGGTCCACGCATGCTGACGTCACTTTGGCTACATCAGCACCCCTCAGTCGTGCCACATACACGTATACTAGTATATATATATATATACAAAAATTGTTTATAACACACAGAGAAGGTAATATATATTTTCTCCCCATTTAAATATCATTAATATTTGATATATGTACAAATTAATTTGTATAAAAATAGTATTTATCATCAATTTATTATCGTGATACTCCTGTAGGAGGACTAACAAGTCCGAAAGCTTAAAAATGAAAATTTGAACAAGAAACTTAACCCTGGAAGCTTTATTTACTTTATAATACGTACACTTGTATACTTATTCCAACCATCTTGCCAAAGCCTGGGAACTGTGGAAGCCTCGAGGTGTCTGTGCGTTTAGATTTTACGTATGAACAAATCGGCGCATTTGATTCCAATCATCATACCTCTCGAGAAATCATCTGACTGCTGAAACTTTTTCGTTTAGAAGTAGCCTGGCATTCTCTGCAAAAAACGTTTTCGCCGAGTAAAAAAAACAACAAAATTCCTTTTTTTTTTCATTTTAGACTGAGCGGTGCGAATATTTGTAATATAATAATTCCTTCTTTTATATCTTAATCAACACTGACGATTAGGTACGCAATTTTCATCATTTATATAAACCGGTGAGCTAAATTTACTCAGAAATTTTAATATTTGTATGCCTAGTAATTCCAGGTGTTGAAAATTTAGTGTCACGCAGTATAGATTATTATTGAAAAATCTCTACATTCCTTACTGTAATGACATCTGAAATATTTTTATCAATGCACTAAGGACTGAGAAAAATGATAATATTGATAGTATATATCGAAAAAATAGACAGCTAAACGTTTCTATAGCGCTCCTTCTTCGGACTCACCAAAATAGGGCGCTATAGAGAGGGGATGCTATAGACAGGTAATTTTAATGTGAATTGTTTACATTTTTATGTTTAAAATCTGGCGCTATAGAGAAGAAGGCGCTATTTAGAAGATGCGCTATAGACAGGTTTAACTGTATATGTCAAAATATTCTCTCTCACGAAATATATAGTAATCAATTAAAAAGACATATATTGGATCAAAATATAATTTATTTACCAAAATATCAGTTGACTGAATGCCAACCTTTTTCAAGGTGTTATAACATATTTATGTCAACAACAAACTCAGCGCCACATAACGTCAATAGAATTAGGTTTTAAATTCCTGTTGCCTATATTCAATATGAAGGGAAAATATTTTTATATATACTTGTATATATAATAGACAAAATAAAATTTGTAAAATAAGAATGTGAATATTTTGAATACTTTATTAACAATAGCGCCTATTTAATATTTGAAATTATTTTTTACTATGAGTGTGAATAGATTTTTCTATATGAAAAATAACATTATATATTTTAAAATGATAAATTAAATATTTATCGAAAACACAAAGCGCATAAAGAAATAATGAAATAATGTTAATGAAATAATAATAAAATAAATGTATATAGATTTGATTAAATTAAAAAAGGCATATCCTGACCATGTTCACGTGAACTTTGAAATGGCAGAGCGTCGTCTGGTGAAACAGAAATCAATCAAACATTGATTTAACCTGTTCCCAGATATTTGTCCAACCCATTTTCTTGATAAATCAAGAAAAGTCAACCATAAATGCGTTCGAGCTGTTGAACATCGTCAGCGTGGTGCAGATTTTACCTCTACTACCAAAATATTTTGGTCCCAGCGGCTTCCTGAGAAATCAATAAATGGGTACTTAAGGCCAAACTTACGTAAATAGGCTAAACATGCTTAAAGGTAATAAAGAAAAAAATAATAAAAAAGGTCAGGTGTTTGTTATTAAAATAAAAAAAAATGCATATCCTGACCATGTTTACATGGAATTTCATTTATTATTATTTTATTTTTTTATCAAATTTAATGAAGTAAACTTTTTTTCGTTTATTTTTCTTGGAATTTCGTTATATATTTATATAAAGAGATGATTATTTGATTAAATAAGATGTCTTTCTTGAAAAAAATAGAAAATTATTTTCCAAAGAAGAATTGCCTCGTGACCTTAACTGAATTATTTTATTTTTAAATTCTACAAATTACTTTTTCCCGTGTCTAATTATTTAACCACCAAGTTTATAACGTTGAAATTAAAAAACATTTATTATATTTTCATTAAAAAACATTATAAAATCTTATATATTTCTTTTTGTTATTATATATGAAATAAATATATTGAATATACGGTAATATTTATTGAATACAAACACAAAAATACTCTTTCCATATGATCAGAAAAAATAAAAATCAGGAAACTGATACACTATATTCTGAATAACTTTTTAGAAGAACTATTTTATTTTATTTATAAAATGTAGACAGATAAAATTAACCTAATTATTTGGTTTAATACCTTAGCTGAATTCATATTGAGATGGGAACACATAGAATTTCCATTTTTTTGAAAATCTTGCATCATAATCAAAGTATATTATAAAATGAATCATTAGATCATACCAAATATATATAATATAAGAAAATATTTCTGCTTGAAAATGATCTAATACAACTCATATCGCAATTTTACTGCACAAATTGTACAGAATTATATCAAAGAAAAGTAAAAAATTCAGATTTTACCAATTTAGTTAAAATTCACTGTATATCGTAAACTCATGGTCAAAACTTAAGGAAGTTGTACCTTTTAGCATGTATATCGGGATTCAGACAATAACTCTGAAAGATACACTTAAGGACAAAACTTAAGTAAGTTGTACCTTTCAGCATGTATATCGGGATTCAGACAATAATTCTGAAAGATACACTTACGGACAAAACTTAGGTAAGTTGTACCTTTCAGCATGTATATCGGTATTCAGACAACAACTCTGAAAGATACACTCATGGACAAAACTTAAATAAGTTGTACCTTTTAGCATGTATATCGGTATTCAGACAACAACTCTGAAAGATACACGCTTGGACAAACTTAAGTAAGTTGTACCTTTTAGCATGTATATCGGGATTCAGACAACAACTCTGAAAGATACACTCATGGACAAAACTTAGGTAAGTTGTACCTTTTAGCATGTATTTTGGGATTCAGACAAAAACTCTGAAAGATACACTCATGGACAAAACTTAAGTAAGTTGTACCTTTTAGCATGTATATCGGGATTCAGACAATAACTCTGAAAGATACACTCATGGACAAAACTTAAGGAAGTTGTACCTTTTATCATGTATATCTCTGAAATATATTTTATACACAGTGACCTTTATTGAAGACACACGAGATAACTAAGTGTGAACAAAATTTCCTCTTTTTCTTAAAACGAGCAGCGACAACAATGATTTTATATTTCCTTAATTTTGTACGGGAGGTTTTTTTGTTTCTTCATATTCTATATACAGTTACGAGCGTCATGCGTTCTTAATAATTCTTCATCTCTGTCATCGTTTGCTTTTTTTTTTGGAATGGCGCTCTCCTATTTGTTGGCTACGATCACGCCACCTTTGCCCCCCCTCCCCCCCATCATGCCCCCCCCCCCCCCACTAACTTTTTGGTTTTGTAACTATTGTGTTGGAGCGGGTCGCTCCTTAAATAAATGCATATATTAGTTAATAACTAAATGGAATCCTCTCTTTCCTTTTCCCAGTAAGAGACGCCTACGGAAGCCAACAGTATATAGACAGATAAAGCACATAGGCTATAGTTATTAACTAATATATGCATTTATATAAGGCGCCAATTTATAATTGTAACAAAAAAATATTTGAATAAAAACATTCAATCGGGTAAAACACGGGCGTTGCCCGGGTCATTCGGCTAGTTGTGTTATATTCAGCAGTTCAGTGTGAATTGTAAGTTTTTACTCAACATGTGTGTGAAGGATATGATATTAGCTTATATATTTTTATAATTCGAATGACTAACGCTCATTTTGAATCAAAAATCTTCATTATTACTTCCAAAAATTAGATGAGACTGTTCGCCTATCTTCCTCGGGGATTCTGACCTTATAAACATCCACCTAATGTACTATGCCTCATCGAAATATCGGAAGTTTTACCAAATATTTTTGATCCAAAATAAGCGTTAATCGTTTAAAGTATTTAAAATAAAATGCTCTATTTTTATATTTATAATTGTATTTTTTATAATTTTTCATGACTATTCAGTAAAACACTCTACAATATATTGACACTCACACAAAATTGGGGGGGGGGGGGGTACTACAGTAAAAACTCTATGTATTTGATTTCTTAACTCTAATCCATATTATCAAAAGTTTTTTTGCTGCGTGTTTTCCCCTGTAGAAGAGCTTTCGTGCCTGAAAGCTGATTATTTGTTTAAAAAAATGTTTCAAATGCAACTTAATACCGTAAACGTGATATTTTCACCTTGATAGAAGCTATAATATAAACATACAAATTCCAATGCGAGTACAATATATAGAAAATGAAAGAATTCAAACACGAATTTTCATTTTAAACACAAAGCAAACTTCTATTGCCCTTACTACGATGAAAAATATTAGGAGGGCTTGGTTCATCAGTGATGACCCCTTCCTAACGGTTTCGCCAATTTAATCTACCAGACCGCTTCTTAGAGCTCTAATACTGTATTGGATGATTCTGCTTATATATGCTACATTGAAGGGTGGAATCTTAGAAATCGTATTCGAGTAAATTATGGAAATACGCTATTTATATTTGCTTCGAGCAATAATCTTCTGTGAACGATAAAGACCAGCCTGTTCGGCACAAATTATTATACTTACTAGTAAGGACAGTAGAAGTTTGTTTATGTATAAAAGAGATATTCAGTGCTTAAATCATTCGATTTTCTATACCTAGATGGTTTAGATAGATCGTTTTTGGTTTATGTTAGTTCAATATATGTTTGATATTTTAAGAGATTTTATCAATCTTGTTTCAATGTTGGAGAAAAGTTAAACAATAAAAGAAAGGGTTTATAATTCAATTTAACTGCTACAAAAGTGAAGTTAAACAATCACACACACACACCCCAACCTCTTTCTATTACTTTAATCCAGTTAACCACTGGAAAATATTTTCCTTTTGATTTTTTTCCTTTCTAAATTTAACGGAGCATATCGCAAAATTTAATTGTAACACGGTTATAGGGACACTAAGTAAAGTTATTTTAAGACAAGCTATTTTTGTTAGTTAACTGGTAACATTTTTTTGTTTATATATAAACTGAACATGTGTCTATAGCAATTTTATTTGTATAATGGTTTATATAGTTGAAAACATACAACTTTGAATAGATACATTGATGAACAAACCTTTAGGAAGTGAAAAGCATTTTATGTCGCCGGTCATCTGTTTTTAAGAGACAGAGGCAATTTTTTCCAAACTTGGTTATATTATGTGTCTTCAATAAAGATCTCTGTGTATCAAATGTTTTTCAGCCTTATTGTTTGAATCCCAATATACATTCTAAAAAGTACAAATACCTTAAATTCTGTCTATGAGTGTATCTTTCCCGAGTTATTGTCTAAATCCCGATATACATGCTAAAAGGTACAACTTACTTAAGTTTTGTCCATGAGTGTATATTTCAGAGTTATTGTCCGAATCCCGATATACATGCTAAAAGGTACATTAGTGTTACTTTCAGAGTTATTGTCTGAGTCCCAATATACATGCTGAAAGGTACAACTTCCTTAAGTTTTGTCCATGAGTGTATCTTCAAGAGTTATTGTCTGAATCCCGATATACATGCTAAAAGGTACAACTTCCTCAAGTTTTGTCCATGAATGTATCTTTCAGAGTTATTGTCTGAATCCCGATATACATGCTAAAAGGTACAACTTCCTTAAGTTTTGTCCATGAGTGTATCTTTCAGAGTTATTGTCTGAATCCCGATATACATGCTAAAAGGAACTACTTCCTTAAGTTTTTTCCATGAGTGTATCTTTCAGAGTTATTGTCTGAATCCTGATATACATGCTAAAAGGTACAACTTCCCTAAGTTTTGTCCATGAGTGTATATATCGAAAATTGTCAAAAGTACATACAGTGAATAGAATATTTTGTTAAATATTGCGGTAAGGTGTAATAACATCTAAAGAAGCAGCTAATGGCCGAAAACATCATTCTTATCCAGTAATATATATACATATACTCTAAAATACAAATATAATACAATATATTGTTGCAAATTTAAAAATGGTTCGCCACACACAACTAATATTTTGGCTGATAAATTAAATATCGATGCAATACATTCATCTTTTGTTTTAGAATAATTAACTCTGTTGTATATATAATCTATACAAACATAGTCGCAGTATTCATATAGGTATATCTATTGTTAGCGTTCATTGTAATTTCCACCAAACGATGATCTGGGAAGTTCGAAAATTGCGCTACCGACTCCTAGTAAAATACACTTATCGTCTTTATTATTTTCTTGTGATAATTTTCACATATTTTCACTATTTTCATATAAAACTTTAGAATGCAAACAAATTCCCAACAAAAAATTCAAAGAAACTAGGATTCCATTTTATAAGCAGTTAATAATTTATAATACAATATAATGCGGCTTATGATTGTAGATCGAAGTTTGACAATAATATCGCAAATGTTTCTTTTGAACGAAAAATCAAAATTTATTTTAAGGAGAAATAACGATTATTCCTAACCTTAGGTATGAAGTATGAAAGGATGAATTGTGAAGAGTAATGGTGAACGGAAAAATAAAGTGTCCAAGGATGTAATCGAACCCACAGTGTACCGCTTACCGGGCAGATGCCATGTCCACTAGGCTACCCTGGACATATTGTTCCGTTCGTAAATATTATATAAAGTTATTTATAATACAATATAATGCGGTTTATGATTGTAGAACGAGGTTTGACAATTTTACCGTAAATGTTTCTTTTGAACGAAAAATCGATATTTATTTTGAAAATAAATAACGATTATTTCTAACCCAGGGATGAAGTGTGATAGGATTAATTGTGAAGAGTAATAATCGAGTAAAAATAAAATTAAAATGAATAAGATTAAAAGAGTAAGGTAATAATTATCAAAATAGTTAGTAATAAACTTTTAAAAATATTTTTCAGTCGAAAATTCCACATTCACCTTTTATTATCATAGAAATTGAAAAGCAATCCATCTCTTCCATAACGAATAAGTAAAAGGCTTTATAACCCCAGGGGTAAAGTTTGTTTAAATTTTTCTACGAAGGCACTAATTATAAAAATATTAATTAATGTATAGAAAAGGTTCTGTATGACTGTGATTGGAAAATAAAATAGTTCTTTTGTTAATTAAAATTAATAGGTTAGAGAAAAGAGAGAAAAATAATTATCATTTAAAATCAAAACCCTAATTAAATTTTGGTGGAGCAATGATTTCCAATTTTTAAGACCAAACTAGAAAAAGTATATTTTTTTACTGGTCCAAGACAAGTTTTTTTTTTCACATGGAAAATCAATTAAAACGCCCTTTGTCTTTAAAAAGCATCAATGGTTTGCCCTTTAACGTCAGAGATTTTTGTTTTTGTGGCCAGAGAAATATTTGGTTTTCTGTTTGTTTGACCTGTGTTCGAATATATCGGGAATTTGGAAAAAAAAAAGAAACAAGTTAAAAAAGTATTTCACCAGTTCGCTCGCTCTTCGATCAATACATTATAAACATAATAATTATAGTTTTTTTTTGCACATGCACGCCATCTATCAATCAATTTTGAAATTAATTTTGACAATTTTGTATGTGAAAAATAGTACAAAAGTGAATATGTATTTGAATCAAGAGGAAAAATCGATAAAAATGGCATTTCCTGATCTTGCAACTAGGAATTGCTGATGGCTTACACCATCTATCGGAATACATATTAACTTATTTTGAAATAATTAAAAATCAACGATTAATTGATATTTATTCCGATAGATATCGCAAGCCATCAGCAACTTTTAGTTGCCTGATCGGGAATTGATTTTTTCTCAATTGTGTGTGTTTTTCTTCTTATGATTTTATAACCGAAAATAACCACTATATACCTTACTGTTTATTGATATTATTATTAGTAATTGAGACTATTGGTGTTAATTAATAGTCTTAAATATTCCTATATAATGGTCATAAGTTCTGAAGATAATTATAAGAAACATGAATATAACAAAAATATTAAATTTCGAAACTATTATAGACGCATATGATTTTTCTAAAAATTAAACAATTTCCACTGCCCTTACTACGATAGAAAAATTATTGGGAGGGCCTGGCTCATCAGTGGTGAAACCTCCCAGCGGTATAACTGGTTTAATCTGCCATAATGGGCCCTCCCATTAATTTTATCATAGTAAGGGCAGTAGAAATTGTTTAATTTTAAAAGAATCATACCAGTCTATAATAGTTTCGAATTTACATAACAGATGGCGCGCTAATGCATCATAACAAAAATATTTTCTAATAAAACATTGATAGTAATTCAACAAATAATTCTAATTTGGTATTAATAGTGGTACGCCGCTTTTCAGCCGTTGTTCTTTTACGTACAATACTTTTAAAAAACAAGAGAGGTTGTATGTAGATATAGCTTAGCATGAAGTATTATATTGGCAGATTGTGAAGATTCCATTAGAACCCGTGTGGATCTCATGGAATAAAGTCGGCCCTAGACTGACGAGGGCCATTAGCCCGAAACCATGGTCTCTAGGTGGACGCTTTTCAGTTTGCCAAAGCTGGTGTTGTGGCTTTGTCAGCGACCCGAGGCCGATAGTTGCGGCGACGATCAATAGATGGCGTCTGGTTCAGACGTCTATTTTGACGGGAGAGGCGACCATTGTCTCTTTATATCAATATCCTCCCGGCAAAATTTCCATCTACATATATATATATTAAAAACAGAGTAAGCATATCCTGACCAGGACCACATGTGCTTTACAGAAGGCAGAGCGCCATCTGCTGGAACATAAATCAACAAAACATTGATTTAGCCTGTTCCCTCATATTTGGCCAACCCAATTTCTTGTTAAATCAAGAAAAGCCATCCACGAACAGGTTTCGCGCTTTTGGCGCTCGTCAGCGTGGATTAGTCTGTATCACTGCGACTAAAAAGATCTGGTCCCAGTGGCTTCTTGAGAAACCAACTATACATATATATATTTTAACAAAGTATTCATTTATTTATTATTTTTATTAACAGAGTGGTCATTTTTTATGTTTATATTTTGCTACTCTGTAAATTTCCCTCGTGGCTTATCTGTTGTTTACCATTCATAGTTTGTTCTTCCCCTAAATATATTTTTGTCTTATCCCGAAGTTGGTGATTTCCTAATTTTCCACGTGGCAATATATAAAAAATAAGCTATAATCAATCTTAGTATTCAACATTTTTCAAAACTAAATTTTATGCAAAAATAAATAATAATTGTTCATTTTATATAAATATCAACATTTATGTAAATATCAACATGTACTCGTATATATTAAATTCGGTTTAAAACCTGTTTAAGAACGTTATTGTCAAAAGCTTGCCAAGCTTATATAGCTTTAAGATGAATATCGTCACCCTTTTTTCATTCCTTAGAAATTATTTTCCTGTATGATTCCTCCTCGATTGATTTATGTTCATGCTCTTGTAACTATAATATACAAAGAAATTCAGAACTTAACTTTTAGTGTATATTCATAATTATTATGGTGGTGTATTGTCCATGTAGCAGATCAGATCGGTCCGTGCACCCTGATCACAATACCGGCAACTGAGGTGGTTGTGGTGTCTTGTCCATGTAGCAGATCAGATCGGTCTGTGCACCCTGAATACAATACCGGCCAACTGAGGTGGTGGTGTCTTGTCCATGTAGCAGATCAGATCGGTCTGTGCACCCTGAATACAATACCGGAGGCTGAGGTGGTGTTTATTTGTCCATGGAGCAGATCAGATCGGTCCGTGACCCTGATCAAAATACCGGCCAACTGAGGTGGTAGTGGTGTCTTGTCCATAGAACAGATCAGATCGGGCCATGCACCCTGATCACAATACAGTCCAATTGAGGTGGTGGTGGTGTCTTATCCATGGAACAGATCAGATCGGGCCGTGCACCCTGAATACAATACCGGCCGACTGAGGTGGTGTTTATTTGTCCATGGAGCAGATCAGATCGGTCCGTGACCCTGATCAAAATACCGGCCAACTGAGGTGGTGGTGGTGTCTTGTCCATAGGACAGATCAGATC
>CP092865.1:42223955-42328353 GCA_030710605.1 Cordylochernes scorpioides | reverse complement strand
AGAAAGGTGTTCGCTTGAACGAAAGGCAGAGTTTGAAGAATTTGAAAATAATTTTTTCTATAGAAGCCTGATATTTTAACTTAATACTGATACAAATTATTATTCATTAATTAAACAAGTCAATTAGTCTCCGGAGATGAGTTTCTTCTTATTGACAACTGTAGCTTTCGTAGCCTTTCTAAGGAGTACAAATATATAACACCATTAGATAACTATTAAACTTGTATATATATATGTTTTTTATGATTACTTTGTTTTTAGATAATTGGTTGATAAGACAAAGGATCGATAAGATAAAGGGTTGATGCAGTCGTGATAAGGAAAAGATAATTATTTACCATCAAGTAGCTTTTATTTTCAATTATTTTAGGAATATTACACATTAGTTATTTTCACATTATATCGAATTTTAAAAGGTTAATCCTATATTAGTGATTCAAAAAGTTAAATATGTTAACTACGCATATTTACAACAAAACTGAGAGTCATTCTAAAAACGATGATAACAAAAATTAGAATATATCAATAAATAAAAATAAAATATGTATTTTTAAAAATATAGAAATATTTGAGTTTTTAGATTATATAATATACATTTGTTTTGGCTGGAATTTTGCATATAGGCATTAATATTATTGAGCTGATTATTATTTGCATATTGCTTGTGTTGTTTTTTATATCTTGAGTGTTCGATTATTGGTTGAATTTATAACTTATTATTTTGTAGTTATATTCTCTATTGCAGAGTTCTATATTATTAAACATTATTGGGATATAATAGATCATATATTTCTGGAAGGTCTATCTTTCTGTTGATGCTGTTGTTTTGTGTTGATATGAGCGCTTCCATGATTAATCTTTGAGATTTGTAACTTATGTTATTATTCTATTGAAATTGAAAGTATACATAGAGTAGTACTAGAGAAATTTAAATCACACAGTAGAAAACCATCGTGCCGTTATTTAAATAAATACATTCTGAATAGTATGCATATATTCAAATAGAGAAATTTCCATAAGATTAAAGGTGTTGGAATATCGCACAGAATAACAATGGCTATGAATGAGCTCGTGTTTTAAAAGGAACTTGTATGTATATAATAACAAGCGGATGTACCCGGCTACACCCGAGTTTTACCCTAGTGAGAGTTTACCTAACGAACATTTGTTAAAACAATTCTAGAAAACATCCAATCCCTACTGAATCTATACTTGGCAAGATAACTTTATGTTTGATTATCTGCTCCACCTAGCTGTACCCGTTCAAACGTTGCTGTCTTCGAAAAAAGGCCGTTTTAATACCTAAATAATAATTTATTAATGATCAAATGTATACAATACATCAGAATGAAAATCAACAATAAAATTATTCCTACATAAATGTCATTTGAATATAACATATGTAAAAAATAATAGATATATTTTGATAATTTGAAACTCGTAAATTTGAATCTTTCGATAAAGTGAACATTTTTTCCCGGTCCCTTGAAAAATACTCGATAAGTTGAATAAATTCAATATTAATTATCATTATTTTTGTCTCAAATAAATTGCCGTGTCATTCTGAATTTTGTCTTTCCAAATTTTCTACAATACAAAATCATCATTTTATCTATTCTCCCAATATATATGTTGTAGATAAATGATAAAACTAACTTTGACTTGTGCGCAATTAATAGGTAGAAAATCTTACTTTTGATAAATAATCATCATCATTTAGTTAAATCTACAAATCTGTAAATAACTCTAAGGATATTCAAGATGTTAAATAAAAGGATTTAAAAGCGCGATTGTTTCTCCCATACATAAACGAACTTCCACTGTCCCCACTGCGATGAAAAACACACTGGGAGGGCCCGGCTCATCAGTGGTGAACCCTCCCAGCGGTTTCGCCAATTCAATCCACCAGACCGCCCCCCAGAGCTCCAACACTGCATTGGATCATTCTGCTTTTATATGCTACACTGAAGGATGGAATCTTAGAAATGGTTTTCAAGTAAACTATGGACATAATCTTATAGGACAGTAGAATTATATTCAAATATTTGCTTCGAGCAATGCTCTTCAGCAAACTATAAAGACAAGGTCATTGGAAATAAATTAACACAAAGCTATAACGCGCCATCTATACATGTAAAATAAAAGGATTTAAAAGCGCGATTGTTTCTCCCATACATAAACGAACTTCCACTGTCCCCACTGCGATGAAAAAACACACTGGGAGGGCCCGGCTCATCAGTGGTGAACCCTCCCAGCGGTTTCGCCAATTCAATCCACCAGACCGCCCCCCAGAGCTCCAACACTGCATTGGATCATTCTGCTTTTATATGCTACACTGAAGGATGGAATCTTAGAAATGGTTTTCAAGTAAACTATGGACATAATCTTATAGGACAGTAGAATTATATTCAAATATTTGCTTCGAGCAATGCTCTTCAGCAAACTATAAAGACAAGGTCATTGGAAATAAATTAACACAAAGCTATAACGCGCCATCTATACATGTAAAATAAAAGGATTTAAAAGCGCGATTGTTTCTCCCATACATAAACGAACTTCCACTGTCCCCACTGCGATGAAAAAACACACTGGGAGGGCCCGGCTCATCAGTGGTGAACCCTCCCAGCGGTTTCGCCAATTCAATCCACCAGACCGCCCCCCAGAGCTCCAACACTGCATTGGATCATTCTGCTTTTATATGCTACACTGAAGGATGGAATCTTAGAAATGGTTTTCAAGTAAACTATGGACATAAGCTTATAGGATAGTAGAATTATATTCAAATATTTGCTTCGAGCAATGCTCTTCAGCAAACTATAAAGACAAGGTCATTGGAAATAAATTAACACAAAGCTATAACGCGCCATCTATACATGTAAAATAAAAGGATTTAAAAGCGCGATTGTTTCTCCCATACTTAAACGAACTTCCACTGTCCCCACTGCGATGAAAAAACACACTGGGAGGGCACGGCTCATCAGTGGTGAACCCTCCCAGCGGTTTCGCCAATTCAATCCACCAGACCGCCCCCCAGAGCTCCAACACTGCATTGGATCATTCTGCTTTTATATGCTACACTGAAGGATGGAATCTTAGAAATGGTTTTCAAGTAAACTATGGACATAAGCTTATAGGACAGTAGAATTATATTCAAATATTTGCTTCGAGCAATGCTCTTCAGCAAACTATAAAGACAAGGTCATTGGAAATAAATTAACACAAAGCTATAACGCGCCATCTATACATGTAAAATAAAAGGATTTAAAAGCGCGATTGTTTCTCCCATACATAAACGAACTTCCACTGTCCCCACTGCGATGAAAAAAAAAACACTGGGAGGGCCCGGCTCATCAGTGGTGAACCCTCCCAGCGGTTTCGCCAATTCAATCCACCAGACCGCCCCCCAGAGCTCCAACACTGCATTGGATCATTCTGCTTTTATATGCTACACTGAAGGATGGAATCTTAGAAATGGTTTTCAAGTAAACTATGGACATAAGCTTATAGGACAGTAGAATTATATTCAAATATTTGCTTCGAGCAATGCTCTTCAGCAAACTATAAAGACAAGGTCATTGGAAATAAATTAACACAAAGCTATAACGCGCCATCTATACATGTAAAATAAAAGGATTTAAAAGCGCGATTGTTTCTCCCATACATAAACGAACTTCCACTGTCCCCACTGCGATGAAAAAACACACTGGGAAGGCCCGGCTCATCAGTGGTGAACCCTCCCAGCGGTTTCGCCAATTCAATCCACCAGACCGCCCCCCAGAGACAGTGGACAGTGGAAGTTCGTTTATGTATGGGAGAAACAATCGCGCTTTTAAATCCTTTTATTTTACATGTATAGATGGCGCGTTATAGCTTTGTGTTAATTTATTTCCAATGACCTTGTCTTTATAGTTTGCTGAAGAGCATTGCTCGAAGCAAATATTTGAATATAATTCTACTGTCCTATAAGCTTTTGTCCATAGTTTACTTGAAAACCATTTCTAAGATTTCATCCTTCAGTGCAGCATATAAAAGCAGAATGATCCAATGCAGTGTTGGAGCTCTGGGGGGCGGTCTGGTGGATTGAATTGGCGAAACCGCTGGGAGGGTTCACCACTGATGAGCCGGGCCCTCCCAGTGTGTTTTTTCATCGCAGTGGGGATAGTGGAAGTTCGTTTATGTATGGGAGAAACAATCGCGCTTTTAAATCCTTTTATTTTACATGTATAGATGGCGCGTTATAGCTTTGTGTTAATATATTCAAGATGTTCAAGAAATTATTTTTCAAAAACCTTCCCGGGGATATACCTAATAACATCTCAAAATTTCACGGCGATTGGATGTATGGTTTTTGAATCTATATAGTACAGACAGACATTCAATTTTATATATATATAGATTATAGTTGTTGTTTTCACGTAAAACATATACCAATATTCGTTTTGTATAATTGCTATTAATTATTTAAAGTTAAATTGGTTACGGATTCATCCTTCTTACTCATTTTAATAACATAACAAACAGAAGGGAAGGATAAATATATATTTATACCTATATTACAAATCAAACATATCTATTTACATTCCGAAATATATTATAAATAATAAATTATTCATCACATTTTGCATATATTCTATTTACATATTTACAATCTAGAACTAATACCCGAATCTTAACTCTTGAGTTGCTATACATATTTTTTAATGTTCTTTATATTCCATTTTACTATTAGACTATACTGTTCCAGCCTTAAATATGCAAAATTGTTAGAATTTACTTTTGTTAATTATTGTTAAATTATGTAAATTTTAGAAATGTATATAATCTTGATTTTAGAAAATAAAGACAGTTATTAAGTGTACGTGGTTGAGTCATTAGAGTTGGTGAGACAAGAGTTATAAAAGTATACGTGGTTGAGTCATTAGAGTTAGTGAGACGAGACAATAGCAGTTATTCAAGTTTGAATGAGTTATAGTCAGCTCGCTGAGTCAAGAAGCATATAATTAAAACCAGCGTTAAAATAAGAATTAGGCGGTGATTCCTCCTTATTGCCAGGAGGCCAAAGCCAGTTCGATTCATGGTCCCTCAAGAGCCTGATTAGGATTTGAAACAGAAGAAATTTAGCAAAAACTCAGCGAGAATACAATTGCAAATGTCTCGAGACGAAAGGATCCTCCAAAGAAAGTTAAGTTACCAGAAAAGGAGAATTGATGGATTTATTGAAAGTGTGGATTCAATTATTGAGGCAGGTGAAACAATACGCTTAGAAATAATGGGTGAAGAATTAAAGGAGATCAAAGAAAAAATTGAGAAACTCTACGACGAGCTGTTTTCTTTGGATGAAGTTGATATAGATAAAGAAAGTGAGGCATGTGATAGTTCAATGAACAAGATTGGAAGCTTGAGGGTAAAAATAGAAAATGAAAGAAAACTCAAAGACAAACTGGCGGACATAAAGCCAAATGGCTCTCAGGCAAATATAAAATTGCCTCAATTTGACTTACCGATATATGATGGAGATATGGGCAATTGGATCAACTTCAAAGAGCTATTCCTCACCACCATCGATGCACATCCAGGGTTAACTAATATACAGAAGTTACAATATTTGAATTCTGCAGTAAAAGGCGAAGCGGCCAGATTAATAAGGGGTTTCCCTTTACTAAGTGAAAATTATGGCCAAGCATGGAGTACACTGTTATCAAGATATGATAACCCGAGAGAGCTAGCTTATGCCCAGGTGTCAAAAATCTTTTCTCTCCGGGCAATTAAGAATCCATCGGCTAAGTGTCTCCATGAATTCATGGATGTTTGTAATGAAGCCATAAGAAACTTAGAAACGCTGGAATTGAAAAGAAATCAATTTGTGGATGTGATCCTGGTGCACTTCCTCCAGCAGAAGTTGAGTGAAAATCTAAGGTTGGATTGGGAACTGTCAATGGACAATACTCTTCCATCTTATGACAAGTTCATAGCATTCATCTCCAGACATGCGAGAAGCATGTCTTGTGCTGTCAAGGAATGTTCAAAAAGGGAAAAACCACCGGATCGAGATTTCCCAAATGCCAAAGCTACGGGATGCTAATTGAGAAATCGGACACTTGCATATTATGCAAATCTAAGCATCATCCACTATACATGTGCAACTTATTTTGCAAAATGCCTTTAAAAGAAAAATTAAATGTAGTGGAGAGTCATAAATTATGCTTCAATTGCTTGAGGAAAGGCCATTTCTCATGGAATTGTAGGCTGAACCAACGATGCAAAGTATGCAAGGGAAAGCACCACACGATGATTCATTATGATAAACCGAGCACGGAAGGCGCTTCGGCCCAAGTTGAGAACACAACTCCGAAGGAACATGAAAGTGCTATCAATTTAACTAATACTCAACAGGCAAACTGCAATGATAGCCACGTACTACTCGCAACAGCTAGAATCAAGATAAAAAAATGGACTCGGAAAGTTATGCACCTGCAGAGCCCTACTGGACAGCGGTTCCCAAGTCACCATGATAACAAAAGGATGCTGCGAAAGATTGGGACTTGTCCAAAGGAAATCAGATCGGATGATTATAGGGGTTGGAAACACACCAGTGCAGCATTCTTCATCGACAGTAAGTGTGACATTTTGTCCACTGAATAATTCTGAGGAATTCTCGGTGGAGGCAGTAGTCACGGGAGTGCTCACTTCAGAAATTCCGAACTTCAGGTTGAAAGACCCTAATTGGCCAACTTTGAAGAACCTCAAATTGGCAGACCCAGAGTTCTACATACAAGCCCCAATAGATATGATATTGGGAGCAGATATATACACTGAACTTATGTTGAATGGCTCTATATCTCTCGGAGAAGGATTGCCAATGGCTATTAATACAAGACTAGGTTGGGTACTTCTAGGAAAACTCATGGGAACATCGGAGAGTAATACAGAAGTCTGTAACCTGAGTTTACAATCTGAACCAGAACTAGAATTCGTATTGAAAAGATTCTTGGAAACTGAATCTGTGCCGTCACCGGATCTTTGTACACAGGACGAAGATTGTGAAAGGTTATTTTCGAATAACCATGGCAGAGATAGCCATGGAAGGTATTGGGTAAAATTGCCATTCAGACAACATCGACCGCTTCTGGGTGAATCAAGAGAAAAAGCTTTAAGGAGGTTCCTTTTGTTGGAAATAAAATTGTGTAAGAATGTGAAATTATATGACCAATACCGGGGATTCATGAAGGAATATGAACACTTAAACCACATGGAAAGGGTCCCAATTGCAGAAGTGAAGCGAGAATTGTGCAGGTGCTATTACATGCCTCATCATCCAGAAGATGCGGACTATCAGAGGATATTGTGGAAACCATCGCCAGAAGAGCCTGTGGTGGACTATCGACTACTGACTGTTACCTATGGTACAACTTCGGCTCCATTTTTGGCAATGAGAACATTACAACAGTTAGCAGAATATGAATGCCAAAATTATCCTGAGGCTTCTAGGGTGACCTTGAATGATTTCTATGTCGATGATCTGCTAACAGGAGCTCAAACGATTGCTGAAACCAAAGAACTAATAGACCAATTAAAAGACTTAATGAAAAAGGGAGGATTTCACTTAAGAAAGTGGAATTCAAATTGCCACGAGATAGTGTCTCATGTCGAGGAAATGAACGAAGAGAGGAAAATTAACTTGGAGAAAGGAGCCATATCCAAGATTTTAGGAATTGTATGGGATCATGTACAAGATACGTTTAGAGTTAATATAACTCTTCCTGAGGAAGTTGTTACCAAAAGAGATCTTCTCTCCAATATTGCGAGGATTTTCGATCCAATTGGTTTCCTCTCACCTACTACAGTGGCAATGGCGAATCTCCAGAGGCAGACCGCGGTCAAAGAAGTCGAGGATTTAGAAGGGCTACCAGTCTACCACCGCGCCATATTGAAGGAAAATGGAGAGTGGCCAGAAGTTACCAAAGCCATCCAATGTAGCTACCCGAAGGTCTTTGTCGGCGACGGAACTCATCTTTACCTCCTCATAGAAGATGTGGAATCTCTAGATGGCCCGAATGTCCGCTCGGTATTGTACCAATACCACATCCCTCACAAAAAATGGATCTGGAGAAAAGTGAATGGTTTCGCTCCAATAGTTATTTCCAAGTCTATCGTTTATGCCTCTCACGATAAAAGGGTGTACTTTGTAGGAGGGAGAATACACTCTAGAGGGAATAAGGTAACTTGCACCGACAATATTGTCCGAGTGAAACTTAAAGAGGGTCGGGCTTCTGTTCTAGTGAAAAGCAGGAAGTCGCCCCTAACTGACCTCTTGGTCCTGGCAATGACATTTGCACCATCGGCGTTCTTGTTTATGCTTGCAGAGACCCGCGACCACTCTACTTACAAGGTTTTCTCCTATCATCTCCTAAACAAAGATTGGAATCTGATTGGATCAGACAAAATATTTTGGAAAGAGAAATTTCTCTCTCTTCAGATTTGCTATACCAACAAGAAACTTTTACTATTTCTCGAATGCAGTGGGAACAACACTTCTGTAATCTGTATAACTACCGACTTCAAACAGATTCCTGGGGGTGTTATACAACTATTCCGATTCTTGGTGAGAAAGAGGGCTATCCAAAAAATATCAATCACTTTACTATTGTGCAGGATTGGGTAAGAGCTGTATTTGTTCACGCCGGGAAGAAGTCGAAATATTTATGGAAGTTGAACCTGAAGTCTAAACAATGGACTGAACTACCAACCTATGTCAAATACAGAGATAGTCAATACACTGCTGTAGCTTTGGGCCTGGTGTTCATATTGGGACCAGCTGATAAAGAACACGAGACTGCAGAGAAGTATTTGTCGTTCTTCAAGACCAGAAGGTGCGAGTTGCCCAAGTTCGGGCTGCTACCGGAGTCTACCTACGACCTATTACGAAGTTGGCTCCGCTTCCCTTCAAATCTGAACCAGGGTTCAGCGGCCGGGGGGAGTATGTTCCAGCCTTAAATATGCAAAATTGTTAGAATTTACTTTTGTTAATTATTGTTAAATTATGTAAATTTTAGAAATGTATATAATCTTGATTTTAGAAATAAAGACAGTTATTAAGTGTACGTGGTTGAGTCATTAGAGTTGGTGAGACAAGAGTTATAAAAGTATACGTGGTTGAGTCATTAGAGTTGGTGAGACGAGACAATAGCAGTTATTCAAGTTTAAATGAGTTATAGTCAGCTCGCTGAGTCAAGAAGCATATAATTAAAACCAGCGTTAAAATAAGAATTAGGCGGTGATTCCTCCTTATTGCCAGGAGGCCAAAGCCAATTCGATTCATATACAATAACTTTTTTTTAAGAATTCGAAACTCTCCCTCCCATTAATAAGACATTTATAACATTCCCTATTCACTATAGAAGAAACTCCGCCTTTGCCGGCCCCAAGCCCGGATGTAAAAGGAGGAGGGGGAGCAGTAACAAGCTCACTAAAAAATCTGGGTTCAGCTGGCACGGCTGATAGTTTCCTGTAAGGGCTCTTAATCCAGGGGATACAGGATGAGCAGCGTTGTTGCTCCATGTTAGGAGCGGCTACACATGGCGTCTGTTCATCATGTCAGAGACGGCCATTTATTTTAGAGCTAAGTCGGCCTGCCACTGAGTAGTGATCCTAATCTTAATGACGAAGGCAGACGCATTCTACTTCACACAGTCATGATGGTTGTCAAACAGACACCATCAAGGGTCACAACTTGATACCCTAATATGATTGAGTGGAAAAAAGAAAGAAGAAGAAGACCATAGAAGAAGAAACACAAGTCAGGGAGAATAGCTTTTTTATATAAGATGACGGTCGTACAGGTTTGCAGGCAAGATGTCCTTCTACGGATACAAAATGACATGGTTGACAATGATTTATATACACTTCAAGATTTTTATTTTCCCTAATTCTAAACATTTTCTATTGGAGGTCGGTCGAAGGATCGTTTAAACCTTTGTTTTCAGATCGCTACGACCTGGTATTGAATCCCGCATTGGACACTTTTTTTCAGATTTAAAAAAGAATGCTCCAAATGCTGAAATGCTCCAATGGCCATCGATTTTTTGCAAAAGTCCAATCCCACCAGCGAGTGCAAGTAACCAAACGGGACTCTGGCACATTAGTAAGTGCAAAGTCGTACTGTTTTCACATATGTAGACATATGGTGCACTTACAGTAAAAGCAGTCGCCTACTTCTACCCACCACGATTATCATGGCCTGTACCACGTGTACTAGGCATAAGCAAAACAATATTTTAAATGAAAATGTTAAAATTAGATAATTTGATATATTTCTACATTATAATCTTTCGCTAAATGAATTTAAATATAATAAATATAAATCACATAATTAAATGAACAAGTATATTATTTTTACACAAATCGAAATAATATATTCTTATAGATAAGCTAAAATTTGTAGAAGAGAGAGTTTTTAAAATTTAATTATATGTTTAGTAAAAGAAAACAGACGAATATATCTAAGAGATAGGTTATTTACAGAAATGAGACTTTATTTAAAACTTTAAAAAAATATGTATGAAGTTTCATCTCTTTTTGTGTATATTAAAGCATTACTTCTCACTATAAAGGTAAAAGACTTTAATAGGGTTTTTCTTAAAGTATGCACTTAACTGAAGACCCTATTTCTTTTTTTAAACTTAATATAAGCCTGACAAGGTGGTATTTTATGGAGTCCACGATTTTATTGCTTTCTAGATGAGGATTTAAATTCCTAAATTTTCATATTCCATTTTGAAAACTACTTCACTGAATTTATGTTGAGTTAAATAGGGACCCTATTTTAAACGGGTTTGCGCTGATTTACTAAAAATGTGAAATTTTATTCCATTGTAGTTTTAACTCTTTAGAGGAAATTTAGTACTTTCATTTGTGCCTTTATAAAGATATTTGATAACTTAGTTTGTATTTTCAAATAATTATGTATATTTTACCCAATTTGATATTCATTATAAAATATTGTTTTGAAAATAGAGCAATCCATTAATAAATATTTAATTAAAAAAGCATTTATTAGATCAAACTATAATTTATTTTAACCAATATTTAAGTTGGCTGAACGCCAACCTTTTTCAAGGTATTATAACATATTTATAACTTGAAAATGGTTGGCGATCAGCCAACTGAAATATTGGTAAATTAATGATATTTTGATCCAATTTTAGACTTTTTAATTAAATACATTAGAATATATAAATCTGACTCATTTTGCATATTTATTTTGAATTAAATAAAAAACTACTAAGTTTTATTGGAACGCTTTTAGTTAGATATTAACTCTGTTAATTATAGTTTTTATTGGGAATTTTCCTCTGATATCTTGCATATTTTCATTCTAAATATTCCTCAAAACTTTCTTCAAACTGTAAATTGTTTTCCTTCCACTTTACAATTTGATTTCTTTTAATTAAATTTGTATAGCAACTCTTTATACATAATTCAATTGTATTATGATACATTAGCGCGCCATCTGTTGAGAAAATTCGAAACTACTATAGACGCGTATGATTATTTAAAAAATTAAAAATTCTACTGCCCTTATTGCATTGGAAAAATTAATGGTAAGACCTGGCTCATTAGTGATGACCCCTCCCAGCGGTTTCTTCATTTTAATCCACCATATACCATATTAAAATGCCATGGTAAATTAAACTGGCGAAACCGCTGGGAGGGTTCACTACTGATGAGACAGGCCCTCCCATTAATTTTTACATTGCAGCAATCACAGTAGAAATTGTTTAATTTTTAGAAGAATCATATGCGTCTATAATAGTTTCGAAATTACATATTTTTATTGTGTTGATATTTTTCCTCTTCTCAGCTAACTAAATTGCATACTAAAATTAGTACATATTTCAATTTTTTTTTTCTTTCTTTTTTTCTATTTTTAGTTTAAAGTGCAAGTGTCCCTGGTGGGATCAAGCGTCCCTGGTGGGATATGGGGCTCTAAGTAGAAATAAAACTTTTAAAAATAAATTAAAAAATAGGTAGTTTAGTTTTAATGCGAAATATGATATTAAATATAAAAATATTAGTAAATAAATGCTTGTAATAAGACAATGAATGCTCGTTAGCTTGGTCTATTATAAAAGGAAGCAATTTGATAACGTTTTAAAATTTATTATCTATTTATTATTTTTTTATTTAATCTAATATCAGTAATTTTATTCTTCTTCAAGTTAAATAACAAGTAAGATTACCCATTGTTTACCATTTTGGACAAAGCTTAAGGAAGTTGTACTTTTTAGCATGTATATTGAGTTTCAAACAATGATTCTGAGAAATACACTCATGTACAAAACTTAAGGAAGTTGTACCTTTTAACATGTATATCGGTATTCAGACAATAACTCTGAAAGATATTACAGTGGCCTTTATTGGAGACACACGAGATAGCCAAGAGTAAACAAAATTTCTTCTGTCCTCTCCTTCTTGAAAAGTCAAAGTCAAAGACTTTCCACTTTTTTAGTTTTGTTCACATGAGTGTATATAGAATATTTGATTAATTGGATTGCGTCAATTTTTAAATAATATATATTTTATATCGTCACTTTTGTGAATTTTGTAATATTTAATATGTACTCTATAACAGAAAAATCGACGCACCAAGAAGCAGTTGTCCGATTTATATGAAAATATGTATTTCGACCAAACATGCAATTGATTAAAATTTGGTGGCCGAATTATGCAAAGCAAGAGTTCAGCGCATCTGAACTGCGCATCCAGCACGAGCATTCTAGACTCAATATTCGGCGCGGCACGAGCTGATTTTCAGAATTTCCGTTTAATATTTTAGCAGTACGCCTATTTCTACTGTATCAATGCCTTGCCGAAAGATTCGTGCTCATTACGAACATATGTCAGAGTTTCAAACTGGTCGTACCATTAGATGGTAAAAGGCTGGTTGGTCTAATCGACTAATCGCGCGACATCTGTGTCGAAGTGATGCGGCTATTAGGCGATGTTAGCAAAAGTGGGTCACCAACGAAAAAATGCAACGTCAGGACGGCAGCAGTCGACCAAGGGCAACAACAGAACGGAATGACAGAGCAATTGTCAGAATGGCTGTCGCAACACCGGAATCCACGTTATCTACCATCTAACATGTGACCGGCACACAAGTGTCCAAAATGACCATCAACAGGCGACTGAGAGAGCGAAATCTAAGAGCTCGCCGACCGTTACGATGCCTACCCCTCACACCCGTGCACCGATAAGTCCGACTAACAGTGATGTCGGGAGCGATCAACTTGGAACTGCGCTGACTGGGGACGTATAGTCTTTAGTGACGAGTCCTGTTTCTTACTGTGTCCTGACGACCGTCTCAAACGTGTCTGGAGACGTCCTGGGCAGCGTGTGGATCCTGGCCTTACTGTCGAACACCCCACAGATCCACAAAAGGACGTTATGGTCCGGGGTGCCATTTCATTCGATAGCAGGACCCCATTGGTAGTCATTCCTGGCACCCTGACAGCACAACGGTACGTAGATGACATTCTACGGCCTGTTTTGTTGCCGTTCCTCTCACATCACCCCGGTCTTACTTTTCAACAAGATAATGCCCGGCCACACACGGCACGTGTTACTATGGATTGTCTTCTATATTGCCGAACTCTTCCGTGGCCAGCAAGGCGCCTGATCTCACGCCCATAGAGCACATCTGGGACGTGATGGGATGGCGATTGCAACCATCCCGGAATGTTAACTATTTAGCCCGACAGTTGGAGACAATTTGGCAAGAAATCCCGCAGCACACCATCCGGAATCTTTATCAGTCCATGACACGCCGGGTGGCAGCCTGCATCCAGGCCAGTGGGGGTCCAACGACATATTGACATTCTCAATTTGTGATGATCAAACTCTGATATAAAACAATTAATTATTCTGAAATATTGACTAGTGTTTTCCCCTATACATGCTCTTTACATACACCAATTTTTGTCCTAATCTGACAACTCTTTCTTGGTGCGTCGATTATTTTGTTATAGAGTATATTTACCATTAAAATTGGTAGAAATTTGTAAATAAAAATATTTGAAAAATAATATTTTCCTTGGACGCTTAATGTTCTTATTTTAAAATTGATTCAGAGGTTTATATTACTGAATTATGATTAGATTATCTTTAATGAGAAATATCAAGCCTGATTTATCTTTTAACATGTATATATGAAATCAGAAATTAACTCTTTAAGAGGAGGTTAGTGAAAGGAAGGTCAAACCTTTGAATAGCGACCGCTACGACCCGGGATCGAATCCCGCATTCGACAAATTAAAAAAAAAATAATAATAAAAAATAAAAAAATTACAATTTCTTCCGATTCTTACAAAATTCCAACTCCATCAACTAGGGCAAGTAACCAAACGGGGCTATGGAAGATTTGTAAATGCAATAATCGAACTGCTTTTCACATGTGCAGACATGTGGTGCACTTACAGTAAAAGCAGTCCCTTACTTCTACCCACGATTATTATCATGGCCTGTACCCATGTGTACTAGGAATAATAAATAATAAAAACTATTTGAAATACTAGACACACAGTAAATGTTTATTATATTTATACTGTTTATATTTATATAAACAGTTTATTATTGATACACGAGATAACCAGGTGTGAACAAAATTGTCTCCGTCTCTCTTTCAAAAAAAAAAATATATATATATATAAAACTTCTAACGTTTTGTTGATGTGTGTTGTGTGTGTTGAGTGTATATATATGTTATATAAAAATATTTTTATTTAAAATTATATCTCATAGATTCAAATATTCTGTTTATATCTACCACCAGATGTCGGGACTTTCACTATTTAAAACCCATTGTACAAAACCTTTTGTAAATTAGTAGTAAATATGTTTTCTTTTATTTTATTCTTGCGCCTTAAGCCAGTTAGTACTTTTATCAAATTATATTTTGATATATTCCATTAGCTCAATTAAAACAATCTCTGATCAAAACTATTTTTATTATTATACTTTCAAGATTTTTGCTACGATTGCATTACCATAGCATAATCCTCAAGATAATCAAGATCAAGCATAAAATATTTTTATTTATAATATATGTGTCGCATACCTCGAGATAATTTGCATAGTTTTGTTTTATATATTTTTACATTTTGTTTCTTATGAAAGGTTGATATATTTGCATGTCCGCGAGAAGCGCGATGTATATATATAGGTAGGAAAAATAATAAAGTTAGAGTTTCTTTTGCTATGAAGCTTCTCATGTCTCGTAAAACTCGTTCTTCTAAAACAGAACATCACAATATGGTGCAGCCGACAGGATCGACCATTGAAAGCCTCATCAGGGCGATGGCGGACCAGCAGCGCTTGATGAGGGACCAGCAACGCTTGATGATGAACATTCTTTTTGAAAATAAGAAAGAGGATTTCTATGAACAAGATGAAGAAGACGATGAAGAAGAAGATGAAGAAGAAGTTGAGGAAAAGTCTGTTGAAGTTGAAGAAAGTGAAAAAGCTCAAGTTGACCAGCAGCGCTTGATGAGGGACCAGCAACGCTTGATGATGAACATTCTTTTTGAAAATAAGAAAGAGGATTTCTATGAACAAGATGAAGAAGACGATGAAGAAGAAGTTGAGGAAAAGTCTGTTGTAGAAGTTAAAGAAAGTCAAAAAGCTCAAGTTGAAAAAAATTTAGTTGTAGAAACGGAAGAAAGTTAAAAAGCCGAAGTCGAGAAAAAATCCGTTGAAGCAGATGAAAGTGAAAAGGTTGAAGTTGAAAAAAAGTCTGTTGAAGTTGAAGAAAGTCAAAAAGCTCAAGTTGAAAAAAATTCAGTTGTAGAAACGGAAGAAAGTGAAAAAGCCGAAGTTGAGAAAAAATCCGTTGAAGCAGATGAAAGTGAAAAGGTTGAAATTGAAAAAAAGTCTGTTGAAGTTGAAGAAAGTGAAAAAGCTCAAGTTGATAAAAGTCAGTTCTAGAAACTGAAAGTTCAGAGCCTCTTACGAAAGAGGTAGATGTTATTGCTGATAGTGGAATGGAGCCTAAAGATTCTACAGAACCTGATAATGGTGCGGAAGAAAAAGAACCTACTAAGGAGTCTGTTACTGGGGAACAAGGGCCTACTGAGGAGTCTGGTACTGGCGAAATAGAACCTACTAAGGAGTCTGGTACTGGCGAAAAGGAACCAAAGCCTGGTACCGGCGAAGAAGCACCTCCAAAGGAGTTGAGCCTCTCCACCCCCTGGAATAACAGAATCACCATCACCGAGTGGCTGGAGAACAATTGCATCACTTACACTATGGAGCCTCTCCAGAAACCTGATAAAGTGAATTCTAAAGACGGAGATAAAGAAGATGGTAAAATCCATATAATTGAAGAAATTATTATAAAAGATGATGAACTTCTTCCTGCATCTTATATTATTGATGGTCATGAATGTAGATGGGATGAAATCGAACGAAGCGATGCTTTTAAAAAGGAATTAAATATTTATGATGCTTTAAGAACCTTACAAGGTAGTGCTCAAGCCAATCTTTGTTATCCTAAAGATTTTTGGATTGTTCGTGATTTGGTATCTAAATGTTTTTCAAATATTATTGAAGATAGTGAAAAGAATAATTTGGATTTGCATGATATGAATTTATCTCATTTTGTCGTCTTTCATCCTTAATATGGAGGGAAATCTCTAAAGAAAGTATTGGAAAATGGAAAACTTTTGCCAGAACAATTATTGAGCATTCTTTGTCATATTTGTATTTTGATGAGTCATGCTGAGCAAAACATCGGGTTGGTTCACAATGATATAAGTCCCAGAAATATTCTGATACGACCGACTGCTCAAAAGGTTTTGAACTACGACATTGGAGGAGAGAATTATGAAATCTCAACCAACAACTGCATTGCCAAGTTGAAAGATTTTGAGATATCTCGACTTGTAAAGAATGATGATCCTAATCCGAATGTTTTTTACGAGGATGTTTCTAAGCTAATTTGGACCCATAATGAAATGCGAGAATTTAACTCTGCTTGTGAAATACATACTGAATTCATTGAGGAGACATCCACGCAGGATATAACCATCACCAAGTGGCCGGAGGACAATTTCATCATAGACCACCAGGAGTCCCATTACAGGAGTGATGAGAGGTCATGGAGGGGGAGTCTGTCGCATACCTCGAGATATTTTGCATAGTATTGTTTTGTTTTATATATTTTTACATTTTGTTTCTTATGAAAGGTTGATATATTTGCATGTCCGCGAGAAGCGCGATGTATATATATAGGTAGAAAAAGTAATAAAGTTAGAGTTTCTTTTGCTATGAAGCTTCTCATGTCTCGTAAAACTCGTTCTTCTAAAACAGAACATCACAATATGTATTTACATATATAAATACAAGAGACACGCTAACTTCTATAAATATGTATATAAATATTTATAAAACTTAGCGTGCCCCTGTCGATCCAATTTGGAGGTTTTTTTAAAGCTGAAAATATTGTTTTATATTAAACTATTCACTGACAATATGCAAACAAGACACGATCATTTTCAAGATGTCTGGAGAGGTGTTTTGAGTATTATGTCTGCCACTCAAGACTTCCTGTCAAAATATTGTGGATGCCTCAACTAATTAATTTTCCTTAATCAATTATATTGATTAATTAAGATAGCTTATTATATAATTAAACACATAAAGTTTCCATTGTGTCAAAATTGAGGTGATACTTCAACTTATACTTTTAAAAGAATTTGAACTTGTTGAAAGTTACAATTCCGGAATATTTCTAAGATAGAATACTTTTGTGATTTGCATAGAACTTTAGTATTTTGCATTGCTGATTGTAATCTGTCTATATAGTGCGGCCTTGTTGAATTGTTGGCAGGCTAACGGTTATTTGAATAGGACAGGCCGGCGTGAGCTGCTGATGTACATATAATTTTATCTTTTGTTCTTCTTTCATAGTTTTATATATTTAGTAATAATGGATCTTTCTCTCCCTCTACGACTTCATAAATATCTGCTATCTTAAATGCTCATGTGATCGGTCAGGATAAGCCTTTTTTGTTTTTAATATGTGAAATAGAATTATGATTGGCTAATATTTATTTTTATATTAAAAATAGTTGAGGATAATGCATCAGTATGATGCCTAATTAAAGGGAGAGATGCTCTCTTTTTATGAAAATGTGTTATAAATAAAAATATTTTATTCTTGATTTTCGATTATTTTGAGGATTATGCTATGGTAATTCAGTCGTGGTTAAAACCTTGAAAGTATAATTATAAAAATAGTTTTGATCTCTCTCAGTAATTTAATTGAACTAAAGGAATATATATAAAAAAAATAATTTGATAATAGTACTGCCTGGCTTAAGGCGTAAGAATAAAAAAAAATGGAAAACTTATTTACATAATGTACGAAAGGATTGAGCCGGCCATCGGGAAACAACAACAATGAGTTTTTTATAGGCGAAGCGTGACTTCTGGCGGTCGATTTAACAGAGTATATGCATCTATGAAATATAATTTTAAATAATATAATATTTTGATATAACATACATGTATATATATAGTTTTTTCACTGATTGAACTAAGTCTTGGCGTAATTTTACATTGATTTGATAATATGGTGTCAGTAAGCAAGTGCCGAGGCTTCAGCATGAACTTATTATAGCACTTATCGTTGAAAAAATCAGAACCTTTTTGTTACCTTATAATATTTAGCATTCACTTTCCCTTTTACTTTCTTTCTTATATATCTATATGGAATTCTATGGATTCTGTTTTTATATGTTACACTGAAGGATATGGAAACCAACTATGGACATAAGCTCATATATACAACTCGGTAATTAATTGTTTCATTTGTAAATATATAATAACAACAAAAATAATTGAACTTTTCTTAATTTCGCCAAATTAATATCCTATAATTTAACTAATTGATTGTTATTCAATTACGAAGGTTAATTTTCTTTGCTAAAGAATCACTCCAGTTAATTTGCTAATGAACTCAACGCTGATTTACTGTTTACGGTAACATGACAATAAACAGCCCATTAGAGATAATCAATCCACTTTTACAGACCTATCAACCAAACAACGCGATTACAACGAAAACCAAATATATGTCCATTCAATTTTTTATCACCACTCAAGTACAAAGTTCACTTCGTCTACAGCCTACTTATAGCTTACTAACCTCCTTTAGGTCATTTTACAATATTGAAATTAAATGTTTGAAGATATAAAGGAAAATATAAAAATTCCAATTTATTGTCTTTAAAAATTTTGAAAAAAATATAGTTTTACTTTTTTTTGCTTTTTTTGTTTTTTTTAGGGGGGAGGGGAAGGGGGGGCTGGTTTTAGGGGAGAGGGACATCGTTGTTCCCAGCTCGCGGCGTGGGGTCACCGAGGTCGGTGGGTCTGACCGGGGCTGTGGAGGTCGACGGGGCGGGAGACGGAGGCGGATCGCAACGGGGACAGGCGGCGGGGCGCCCGTGGAGGAAGAGGGACTAGCGACGGGCTGGACGGCCGCAGGAGGCGCCGCACCGTAGGCTTTCCCGAGGCCCACGGCGTCCGGACGATGTTCGCCGGGGGCTGCTCCTGCAAGCAAAACCGGTGATACATCAGGGCCATGTTCTATAGGGAAATTTAGAAGGTAAAGGGTCGAAGATAAGATCTAAGTATGCTTACCCCGCAGCCGCCCGGGACCCGTCGCTGGTGGTTTGTCCACTGATCTTCCTCCTGGGCTTCCTGATGTTGGTGGAGAGCTGATGGTGAATTGCTTCCCCACCGTCTTGTCCACCGTTGCATTGCTCCACCCCAGGGAGTTGAGGGGACGGAGGACGGGATGGTTTCCTCTCCCCGGGAATGAAGCAGGCGTCTTCCTCCTTCCGTCTCCAGGCCTGGATGGTGATGGTTTGGCTGCCTCCGCCGACTCCGTCAATTGAGCTCCTCGGCCAGACTTGGTCCTCGGGGAGCTAAGTAGCTCCCCTCCACCGGGCCCCGGGGATGATTATCAACCCGGGGCACCTCTTCACCTTGATGACCCTTTCTTTGGCTGGATGTTTGGCGTTCCGCCGCGGCTGGGTTTGTGTTTCAAGTTTTCTTTCTTTATGCACCCTCTCCCCGCAGTTTCCCATGGTCTAATGATTATTTTCCTTATTGTTGTACACTCCTTACTTTATAGAATATTCTGAAATGCCTAAACTTTGCTGATTTCATGAGAAACTCTAAGTTTACTAAATATCTTGAGATTGGAAGGTTTTTACACAATATCGGCAGCTTCTAATGCTCGATGATCTATTTCGATGATTGGAGTTGAATTTTCGCCTGATACTCCAAGAATATAGATATTGCTCTTTACTATGTATGTTCTTGATTATTTATTTTGTCGACAAGATGTCCTGTATCAAGTACAATCTAGATGATTGCTATTCATCGACAAGAGCTCTTGTCTTAAGAAAAATCTTGATGATTGATTTTATCAACAAGATCACCTGTCTTAATTTCAATATTGATAATTTTCATTTATCGACAAGATATCCTGTCTTAATTAAAATATTGATAAATGCCATTTATTGACAAGATCTCCTTTATTAAGTACAATCATAATAGACAAGACCTGTATTAAGTACAATCATGATGACTGCAATTTAACAACAAGATCTCCTGTCTTAATTACGATCATGATAGACAAGATTTTCTGTATTAAGTACAATTTTGATAATTGCTATTTATAGACAAGATATCCTGTTTGAATATGATCTTGATAATTTCCATTTTTCAACACGGTCGCCTGTCTTAAATACCATCACACATGATAGACAAGATCATTTGTATTAAGTACAATCTTGATAATTGCCATTTATAGACAAGATATCCTGTTTAAATATGACCTTGATAATTTACATTTCCAACATGATCGTCTATTCAAAGTACGATTTTGATCATTCAGATTTATGATAGCAATTTATCGAAAAGATCTGGAACTTTGTTTGACTTAGGTGTGATTGAATCGGAATTACTTCATATTCTTATCCCGAGTCTAGGATTCTACCTGTTGATGATTCCAAGAAATCGAGGGTAGCTCTGATTGTTCTAGATTTAAAAATATCAAATATTTCTCTTTTTTACCTTCTTATCTCTAGCACACGTTGTACAATCCATGATAATCATGGTGAGTAGATGTTGACGACTATTTTACTGTAAGTGCACCACATGTCTACACATGTGAAAAGCAGTTCGATTTTGAACTTACAAATATGTCAGAGCCCGTTCGGTTACTTGCATTCGCTTGTGTGGTTGGACCTTTTCAAGAATTGAGGGACTCTTTAAAGAATTTATTTTGATTCAGAAAAAAACTGCCCAATGCGGGAATCGAACCCGGGTCGTAAAAGTAAAAACCAACGGTTTATTACACTACTCTACCAACCCACATTATAATATATTTATATAATCATATATGAAGGATTAATAAATCAGTTTCTTCCATAATCTCTCTTTTTCTCTCATCAGTCTCATGTAAATTATTTTTCTATTCCTCTAAATTGAACAAAATTTGTCTTTGTTATAGAAAATGCATGGCAAACTCTAGACAATTAAAATTTGATTAATTTTATTGACATTTTGTCAATACATGCAAAAGTGCACAGTCAGTACTATTCAATAAAAATAATTATATATTTTCATAACACTATGTAAAATGAATATGGCGCCTCTGCAATCACTTCAGAGTTTGGTGGGGTATCGCCAGCGGGTCTCCAGCGACACCACGTATTTCACGATCTACGAAGAAAACGTAGATCGCGTGCTTCACCGCTGAGGAGATGGCGTGGTCTTCGAGACCAACTGGAAAGATCCAGGTCTCTAGAAACGAAGAATATCCCTTTTTCATGATTTATTATTATTATTTTTTTATATAATATGGTTAGGTTTTACCAAAGTAAGGTGGATGTGCCTTAACTGTATATTTTTTGGGCCCGAAGACCATTCCATCATTGTCAAGGGGAGTGCTAACTGTATATGTGTTGGGTCCGAAGACCATTCCATCCTTGTCAAGAGGAGTGCTAACTGTATATGTGTTGGGTCCAAAAACCATTCCATCCTTGTCAAGGGGAATCATAACTGTATATGTGTTGGGTCCGAAGACCATTCCATCCTTGTCAAGGGGAGTGCTAACTGTATATGTGTTGGGTCCGAATACCATTCCATCCTTGTCAAAGGGAGTGCTAACTGTATATGTGCTGGGTCCGTAAACCATTCCATCCTTGTCAAGGGGAGTGATAACTGTATATGTGTTAGGTCCGTAAACCATTCCATCCTTGTCAAGGGGAGTGATAACTGTATATGTGTTGGGTCCGAAGAACATTCCACCCTTGTCAAGGGGAGTGATAACTGTATATGTGTTGGGTCCGAAGACCATTCCATCCTTGTCAAGGGGAGTGATAACTGTATATGTGTTGGGTCCGAAGATCATTCCATCCTTGTCAAGGGGAGTGATAACAGTATATGTTTTGGGTCCGAAGACCATTCCATCCTTGTCAAGGGGAGTGATAACTGTATATGTGTTAGGTCCGAAGACCATTCCATCCTTGTCAATGGGAGGGATAACTGTATATGTGTTGGGTCCGAAGACCATTTCATCCTTGTCAAGGGGAGTGATAACTGTATATGTGTTGGGTCCGAAGATCATTCCATCCTTGTCAAGGGGAGTGATAACTGTATATGTGTTGGGTCCGAAGATCATTCCATCCTTGTCAAGGGGAGTGATAACTGTATATGTGTTGGGTCCAAAGACCATTCCATCCTTGTCAAGGGGAGTGATAACTGTATATGTTTTGGGTCCGAAGACCATTCCATCCTTGTCAAGGGGAGTGATAACTTATATGTGTTGGGTCCGAAGACCATTCCATCCTTGTCAAGGGGAGTGCTAACTGTATATGTGTTGGGTCCGGAGACCATTCCATCTTTGTCAAGGGGAGTGCTAACTGTATATGTGTTGGGTCCGAAGACCATTCCATCCTTTTCAAGGGGAGTGCTAACTGTATATGTGTTGGGACCGAAGACCATTCCATCCTTGTCAAGGGGAGTGATAACTGTATATGTGTTGGGTCCGAAGATCATTCCATCCTTGTCAAGGGGAGTGATAACTTATATGTGTTGGGTCCGAAGACCATTCCACCCTTGTCAAGGGGAGTGATAAGTGTATATGTGTTGGGTCCGAAGACCATTCCACCCTTGTCAAGGGGAGTGCTAACTGTATATGTGTTGGGTCCGAAGACCATTCCATCTTTTTAAGGGGGGTATAAACCTTCTCTCCTTTTTTCTTTATTTATTCACCAGATCCATGTAAAATTTCACTTTTGAGCAATTTTTTAAAACATATACAGTTTTCGAAAATACAAAATTTGATATTATTTATAATACCTTATTAAACAAAATCTGTAATATATTCTTCTGAAATATATAATTATTTAAAATACATTACTCAATATAGAAAAGTAATCAAATAAAATATTCAAACGAGTGTTTAAAACATAGTTAAATTAAATTGCAGATTCTATCTTTTTAATTAAAATAGTTTTACATTATTCGTCGTGTGAGATTTTTTGAATATTTAATCAACTGTGGCGAATAAATTATTAAATGTTACAGAATGCCTAGAAATATAAGGTTCTTGAAATTAAAATGAATTTCATAATATAAGCAATAGTAATAAAAAGATAATGGAATTTTTAAAAAAAATGTTTCAATTTTGTTTTCAATATGAAGAATTAAATAAAAACGTTCTCATAATATTTATTCTAAGTAATCATGTGAGATTCATATATAGCAAAATATTTGTTTAAATATTTTTAAGAAAGATAGAGCTAAAATTATTAGAATATTTTCTTAGGTGTGTCAAAGAAAAGCATAATAAATACACGGTAGAATCAAAAAGTTTTCTAACTTTTAGAAAAGAAAATATAAAACAACTTTTGAAAAATGTAAAATTAATTTTACTGTAAATAGCAAAGCCTAAACTATAATTTGATTTAACACAAAGCAATAACGCGCCATCTATACATATAAAATGAAAGGATTTAAAAGCACGAATGTTCCTTTTATATATATATTACAAACTTCTACTGCCCTTACTGTTATGAAAAATATAATGAGAGGGCTTGGCTCATCAGTGGTGAACCCTCCCAGCGGTTTCTCCTATTTAATTCACCAGACCGCTTCCCAGAGCTCTAATATTGTATTGGACGATTCTGCTTATATACGCAGCACTGAAAGATGGAATCTTAGAAATGATTTTTCAAGAAAACTATGGAGATAAGCTTTTAGGACAGTAGAATTACATTCAAATATTTGCATCGAGCAATGCTCTTCCGCAAACAATAAAGACAAAGCCAGTTAGGCATATATTAACACAAAGCAATAACGCGCCTTCTATACATATAAAATGAAAGGATTCAAAAGCACGAATGTTTCTTCTATACATATTACAAACTTCTACTGCCCTTACTGCGATGAAAAATATAATGAGAGGGCTTGGCTCATCAGTGGTGAACCCTCCCAGCGGTTTCGCCAATTTAATTCACCAGACCGCTTCTCAGAGCTCTAATATTGTATTGGACGATTCTGCTTATATACGCAGCACTGAAGGATGGAATCTGAGAAATGGTTTTCAAGAAAACTATGGACCTAAGCTTTTAGGACAGTAGAATTACATTCAAATATTTGCATCGAGCAATGCTCTTCCGCAAACAATAAAGACAAAGCCAGTTAGGCATATATTAACACAAAGCAATAACGCGCCTTCTATACATATAAAATGAAAGGATTCAAAAGCACGAATGTTTCTTCTATACATATTACAAACTTTTACTGCCCTTACTGTGATGAAAAATATAATGAGAGGGCTTGGCTCATCAGTTGTGAACCCTCCCAGCGGTTTCTCCAATTTAATTCACCAGATCGCTTACCAGAGCTCTAATATTGTATTGGACGATTCTGCTTATATACGCAGCACTGAAGGATGGATGCGCATGCGTAGTTTTCATTTCAGGCATATTTTTGTTGTAAGTATTTAGCTCTCGTCGGTTTCTGCAATGTGATCATTTGAACAAAGGGCAAATATACAATTTTGTGTAAAATTAAAAAGGTTTGTCACAGAGACAATATAATTAATCAATGAAGCTTATGATGGCAAAAAATTGCCACGAACGCAAGTTTATTCTGGTATAAACGTTTTAAAGATGCCCGTAAGAGCATCACAGATGATTCAAGGTCAGGTCGGCCATTGACGTCAATAACGGATCGCAATATTGGACAGGTACGTGATTTAATTGTTGCTAGTAGAAAATTTACTATTGATAATATATCAGAAATACTTGGAATTTCGTATGGTAGTTGCCAAAATATTATTGGTGAACATATAAACATGAAAAATCTTTGTGGTTATTTTGTCCCACGAAATTTGACATATCAACAAAGTGTAACCAGATTATACATTTTTAAAGATTAAATTCAAACTAAAAATAATTATTCTGATTTGTTTAAAACAATAATAACTGGTGATGAAAAATGGTGCTTTATTTTTGATCCACAAACCAAAAAACAATCACTCGAATGGCACACATATCTTTCTTAGTTATTGTCTGAATCCCAATATACATACTTGAAGGTACAACTTTATTTTGTCCATAAGTGTATATTAACGATCTGAAATTAGTATCTTCCTCTTTGTTTCCTTCTTCATACCTATCCCTATCTAATTGTTTCTAATTGGAAAATAAGTATGTTTGGGTATGAAGGCTTTGTAAGCCGTATACCTCATTACCGCTCCTTTCCTTGTTCTGGGAACTGCCAACTCTTTTTCATTTTGACTCATCTCTATTTATACCTTTTCGATAAATCGCAAGTATTACCTATCAATCTGTCGAGAATTCATAATGTCAAGAAAACGATTCATTGGCAGAGCGCCATCTAGTGAAACAATAATAAACTAAACGTTTATTTAATTTGTTTCTTGATATTTTCCAACCTGAATTTATATTATAATTTCTTTATTTAAATATTATTTTATAACATATTTAAAAATAAATAGGTTCATTATTATTGTATTTTATTAAGTTTTAAATATTTCAGCGTTGTTTTTTGTATTTATGTTAATTTACATAAATTTATGTTTTATTATTTGTTTAATATTTTATTTGTATAAGTTGGTTTTTGTTACGATGGCTTTATAAATTCGTGTCTTCAATTTAATGAAAGTAGACTTTTTTTTTTAAAGATTGAAAATCTTTACTTCTTACCTTTCCTGGCAACTATTTTTATAACGCGACAATATTTTTAATAATAATGATTATTATATCTGTTTATATTCTACTGTGTATGTGTGTGTAACATTATTTGAATTTATTTGGGTAAAATATTTGAATATTCTTCAATTTTTATTTTTGGGTGGGCAGTCGGTTACACTGTACTTTTGGTAATTTTGCATAGGTTTTTTTGTTGATTTATATATGTTATATAAAAAAATGAGATTTCTGTTGATTATCTTGAGGATTATGCTATGATAATGCAGTCGTGGTTAAGAATCTTTAAATTATAATAATAAAAATAGTTTTAATCAGTAATTGCTTTAATTGAGTTAAAGGAATTTATTAAAAACATAATTTGATAAAATTACTGCCTGGCTTAAGGCGTAAGAATCTAAAAAATGGAAAACTTATTTACATAATTTATAAAAGGTTTGAGCCGGCCATCGGGAAACAACAATAATGAGTTTTTATAGGGAAAGCGTGACCTCTGGCTGTCTATTTAACAGAGTATTTAAATCTATGAAATATAATTTTAAATAAAATAATATTTTAATATAACATATATTTGGATTAACCTTGTTGTAATCGGGTAAAATAAAGAAACACAAGATATTGTAACTATCTCTTATTTTTTAATAGAAAAGTTACATCTACATATCAAGAGAAAGGCGTCTCCTGATCGTGCAAATAAAAGTTGCTGATGACTTTCGCTATCTTTCAGAATAAATATCAACTATCCGTTGAAGTTTAATTATTTCAGAATTGACTAAATATTCATTCTTGATTATTCAAGAAAAGATAACCAATACCTTTTCGGGCTGTTGGCCCTCGTCAGTGTGGTGCAAGCTTTACCTCAACAACCTAAAAACTGGTCATTCAGGCATCCCGAAAAACCACGAAAGAGGTAGTTGAGGTCATAAGTGCATGAGACTATCAAACAATGTGGACAAATAGTATAAAAGTGAAATTGTAATAATCTGGTGAATAAATTAATAAAAGGTATCTTCTTATCGTGCAACTAAAATTTTCTGATAGCTTGAGCTATCAGTCAGATCAAATAAAAATTATTCGTTGATTTTTAATTATTTCAGAAAAAAAAACAAATACCCATTCTTGATTAATCAAGAAAAGATAACCATATATCCTTTTCGAACTGTTGGCACTCATCATTGTGGTGCAAGCTGTACCTCAACGACAAAAAAAAAACTGCTCATTCAGGCATCCTGAAAAATCATGAAACGAGTAGTTAAGCCAGAAATGCATGAGAAAACTATAAAATGTGAAAATATATAATATAAAAGTTATATTTTAATAAAATCAGGTGGAGAATTCAAGAAAAAGGCATATTCTTATCGTGCAACTAAAGGTTACTGATGGCTTACAAATTTGAAAATAATTATTCCATATTTATAAAAACGAAAGTCACTGTTGATTCATTATCAAATTCTATAAAAATAATGACTATTTTAGCTAATATTAGAATCGTCTACTATAATAGAAAAAAAGAAAAGACTCAAAACCTTTATGGTATCAATTGAAAATAATTATTCCATATTTATAAAAACGAAAGTCACTGTCGATTCATTATCAAATTCTATAAAAATAATGACTATTTTAGCTAATATTAGAATCGTCTACTATAATGGAAAAAAAGAAAAGACTCAAAACCTTTATGGTATCAATTCTTTTAAGTAGATATATTTTACTGAAGGTGTTATCTTAGGAAATAGGCATCTCAGGATCATGCATTTTAAAATAATTATATATTTAAAAACGATACTCACAATGTTGAATTTCATTAAAATATAAAGGACTTCTAACTGTTTAAGCTGGTCATTTAATAGTTTAGTAATGAAAAAAACTCAAGACCTTTAAGTATAAGGCATCAAATATTTTAAGTTGGAATATTTTACTGAGAGCGTTATCTAAGAAATAGGCATCACATTATCATGAAACTAAAAGTTGTTGATAGCTTAAATATTTGAAGGTAATTAATCTATATTTATAAAACTAAACTTCATTGTTGATTCTTTATCAAATTATATAGAAATAAATGCTATTTCAGCTAATATTAAAACCGTCTATTAATGACAAAAAATACTGAAGACCTTCAAGACAGCAACTCCTTTAAGAACAGTAAGGACAGTAGATGTGTGATTTCTTTACACCAACTCTTTTAAGTCAGAAAATTTTACTGGAAGTGTTATTATCTTAAGAAAAGAGCATCTCATGATCATGCAACTAAAGTTACTGATAGCTTAAATATTTGGAAATAATTAATATAAAATTATTAAAAAACAAAACTTCATTGTTAATTCTTTATCAAATTCTATAGAAATAATAACTTTTTTTAGCTAATATTATATGAAAAAAACTCAACACCTTAATGGAATCAACTCTTTTAAGTTGGAATAGTCTACTGAGGGCGTTATCTTGAAAAAAAAAAGATCATGTAACTAATGTTGTTGATAGCTTAAATATTTGAAAGTAATTTGATATTTAAAAATGGCACCCATTGTTGATTCATTATCAAATTCCATAGAAATAATGACTATTTTGGCTAATATTAGAATCGTCTTATAATAAAAAAAGACTGAAGACCTTCAAGTCATCAACTCTTTTAAGAACAGTAAGGACAGTAGATGTGTGATTTTCTTGTGAATATAAACATTCGCGTCTTGATGTTTTCATTTGTTATATATAGATAACGCTCTATTGCTTTGTACTAATTAACTCTTTTAGAGCGGTTGAAGACTTTAACTGTCACTGTGGCAAGGAATTCCAGGACTCGAGACACCTACTGCTGTAATGCCCACTCTTCTTTATCGCTAGACAACAGACAATAAAAAATGTTGTAGATCTATATCATGATGCATTAGTGTGTCATCTGTTATCAAAATACGAAATTATTATAGACGCGTATGATTCCTTTAAAAATAAATCAATATCTACTGCCCTTACTGCAATGGAAAAATTAATGGGAGGGCCTGGCTCATCAGTGGTGAACCCTCTCAGCAGTTTCGCCAGGAGGGTTCACCACTGATGAGCCAGGCCCTCCCATTAATTTTTCCATTGCAGTCAGGACAGTAGATATTGTTTTATTTTTCAAAAAAAAAAATACGCGTCTATATTAGTTTCGTATATAAATCTATATCAATTTTAATACTAGAGATAATACTAGATAATTGTAACAGGTTTGACTATTTTTGTAAATATATTTATGATCATCTTTAAAACTTGGAAGGTTCAGGTTCCTAATATAAATAATTTTTTCTCTTTTTATTTTTAATATTTGTTTTGGATGTATAATATTACCACGTATAAAATTAGGGAAGACCAACTTCGGGACAAGACAACAATTTATATCAGGCAAGCACAAACTACGAGTGATAAACAAAAGATAAGAAAGAGAGGGAAGTGTGCAGAGTATAGAAAAAATAAACATAAAAAATAACACTCTGCTGATAAAATAATAAATACATTGTTACATAGCTCCTTCCCTATGGGAGCTATGACCCACAGCTAGCAATTATTGTAGTTACTGACATGGATCTGATGTGCTTCTGCCAAGGATTCCATCGAAGTCTTTGAACGTTATCCTTAGTACCTTTTCGTCCGTTTTCTTGAGGCGTGAAGAGCGGTTTTTCGTCGTATCGTCTATAGGGACATCGTCATCTTGGAGGGAAGTCTTGGCTTTAGCCAGTCTCCGAAAATGTATATCACAGAACCCATGGCTTCTAGGTCTTTTCGGCGATCTTCAGTTTGTCTTTCCTAATTTACCTAGCTTCTCCACCAAAATGCCACTTAGAAAATTAGGGAAGACAAAAACTTCAGGATGACACAGCAATTTATTTCAAGCAAGAACAAACTATGAGTGATAATCAAAAGATAAGAAAAAGAGGGAAATGTACAGAGTATAGCAAAATATATACATAAAAAAATTACGCAGCTAATAAAATAATAAATACTTTGTTACAATATGTTTATAATTGTTTCTGTTTGAAAATGTAAATCGACGCTAATATCCCTAGCTGGGATATCGCGTTTTGTGTGTTTAAATAAAAAAATAATGCAACTTTTTTTAAGTTGAAATGTTATACTGAGAGTGTTACTTTAAGAATTTATAGAGAATTCCTACTGAGGAGAGACATCCATAGAAACCTCTCATCAGTCCTGAGATTAATTAAACAATAGACCATCAGTTATATTCAGCTGTCCGGGTTCCTGATGATTCTATCTATTCAACTCACCGCCCACCATCTCCTACCTTTCGACATTCTAACCCCGCCCTTTGGATTATAATTGACAGTTGAATATTGTCATTCATTCCAATGATGGAATTGGACTTCTGTGTGTTTATTTAATTAATAGTATTAAAGTACGCATATGTGTATTTACGAATAAGTATATCTTATTTCAAAATATATTCGAATTAAAGAACAATATTCCCATCCTTTTGTTTTTACATATCCATAGTGCACTTAGTGGTGGTGGTGTCTTGTCCATCTCGATGGAATGGGGGTGCCATTACCCCGTTAGTCAGCTACATTTCAGAATTCCCTGTTCACAGTTACCGTAGCGGCTCGGTACTCACGACATCGTACTTCGTCCTACGGGGCAGTCCCTTACTTGTGCTGCTTCTCTCGCCCGCCACGTAGAAGAGGGGTTGGATTTATGGGCAGAATACAGAGAGATGTAGTGGTGTCTTGTTCTCCATGGAAAGAGGGGGTGCCATTGCCCCGTTAGTCAGCCACATTTCAGAGTTCTCTGCTCACAGTTACCATAGCAGCCCCGAGCTCACGACACCGTACTTCGTCCTACAGGACAGTCCCTTACTTGTGTTGCTTCTCCCGCCCGCCACGTAGAAGAGGGGCTGGATTTATGGGCAGAATGCAGAGAGATGTAGTGGTGTCTTGTTCTCAATGGGAAGAGAGGGGTGCCATTGCCTCCTAAGTCAGCCACATTTCAGAGTTCCCTGTTCACGGTTACCGTAGCGGCTTGGGGCTTAATATAAATCAATAACGCTCCATATTTATATAGCAAATGAAAACATCAAGACGCGAATGTTTCTTTCACACATAAATCAATATTTCAGTGTCTTTACTGCGATGAAAGAATATTGCGAAGGTTTAACTCATCAGTAGTGAACCCTCCCAGCGGTTTTACCAATTTAATTTACCACACCGCTTTTTAGAGCTCTAATTATGTTTTCTACTTTCTTAAAAAGCCTATGTACATATTTCAATCAAATACTATTTCTAAGATTCCACCCTTCAGTGTTGCATATAAAGACAGAATCATCAAATACAGTGTTAGAGCTCTAAAGAATCGCTCTGGTAGATTAAATTAACGAAACCGAGAAATGAATCATAGACAAATCTTAAGGAAGTTTGATATTTCATTTCGCCAGTCGTCCGTTTTTTTTAAGAAGAGACAGAGGCAATTTTGTTCACACTTGGTTATCTCGTGTGTCTTCAATAAAGGTCGCTGTGTATCAAATACTTTCAGGGTTATTTTCTGAATCCCGATATATGTGCTGAAAGGTACAACTTCCTTAAATTTTGTTTATGAGTGTATTTATAAGTATACACTCATGAAAACCCCAATTTAAACATGAAATTTTCAGGCCATCTCAAAAATATATAAAAATTAATGAAAATGCATCTTCTCCGTAAAATAATTTAATTTATATTTACAATATAATTTGAAAAAGAGAAACAGAAATCTAGAACCCTTTAGAACTATTGAAGTATCAATTGTTTTTTCTATCTATTCAATAACAAAGTTTTTCTTTTAGAGTGTTCTGTTATTTTAAATTTAAAATAAAAATTTAATTTTCCTTCGAAATTTTTGCTTAGCACATATTTAGAATAAAAAAGAGATTGATTTTTTTTTTTTCGTTTTCTTTTTCAATTTTGTAGTCAAAATTACATATTTGATATAAAAATATTTTTAGAAATATTATTTTGAGAAAATCGTTTTTAAAGCATTATATATATTTTTAAAAGGTGTCACCTACTCGAATTAGGATTTAATTTGTTTAGTTTTATCTTGTATGATACTAATATACTCATAGACAAAACAAAAGAGAGTGAAAAGTCTTTGATGTGTGTCGCCGGTTGTCTGCCTTTTTTTTAAGTAGACAGAAGAAATTTTGTTCACTTCGTTACTTTGTATTATTCTTGTAAGTATCCAGCATGTCGAGTTCGTATATAGGTGTCAATATGGTCCAATATGTAGCATATATAAATAGAATCGTTCAATACAATATTGAGCTCCAAGAAGCAGTCTGGTAAATTGTATTGGCGCAACCGCGTGAAGGGTTCTCCACTGATGAGTCAAGACCTCCCAATGTTTTCATCGCAGTAAGGAATGCTGCTGGAATGCCCACTCTTCTTCACCGCTAGACAACAGACAATAAACATTGTTGTAGATATATATCAATTTGTAAATAGCAGAGATAATTATCATAGATTTAACTATTTTTGTAAATATATTTATGATTATCTTTCTAACCTGAAAGGTTCAGGTTCCTAATATATATTATTGTTTCTCTTTTTTTATTTTGATTACCTTTTTTTTTGGTATACTATGTTTATAACTGTTTCTGTTTTAAAAAAATGTAAATCGACGCAATTATCTCTAATCGGGATATCGCGTTTGTGTGTTGAAATAAAATAAAAGCAGAGTAAAAGTTTGAAAGAAATATTCGTGATTTGATGCCTACATTTCTTATAAACAAATATTGTTAAATTTGCTTTGGTGGTGCCTCCCATTCACAGCTTAAAATTTGACCTTCTGATAGCTTCCTTAACCCCTTCCAGTTAGCTCATTGCAGGTCTTCCTATTTTTCTCTTTCCTTATTTCTCAACATCAACATCTTTTCTGATAATATTTTCGTAGTGTATGCGATATGAAATAAGGTTGTCGGGGTAAGAGTGTCAATCAGCTATTGATTGCAGTTCAAGAGGCTTGACATTCTAATGATAATGTCACAATGCTTTGACGCATCCTTTAATACACCGATAGGGTCTTCCAGATTTTCATTTCTAACGATAGAACAAGAATTTCAGAATAAAAATCGCCAGAATCGCAAGAGGTCTGGCAGCTCGCCTTTGAAAATATTTCAGCTGGACGAGGCCTTCGAAAGGTTAATATTTTCATAGTGTGTTCAAGGTAGTTAATTCTTTGTTTGTCTAAAATTTATATAATAAATTTTAGCAATCTACCAGGTTTAATTTAATTTAAGATTGTAATATTTGGCCTTTTTTCTGTTACTTACATTTTGAGTAGCTTTCTACAACTCCACTTCAATTTTTTCCCTACTTCTTTTCTGAGAGTGAAGTTATCAAATGAAATACCAAAAGGTCTCTTCACTTTTCAATATAATTCAAGATAACCAAACACACAGAAGCTAAGGATAAGTCAAATATGCGACATAAAGGCGTTGAGAGAAAAATAACAAAACCATTCACAAAACTCTGAATTAAACACTACGAAGGAATAACAAGGCAACTAGATAGTACAAGAAACTACAGGACGTGCTTCAATTTTCCTGGTGGGGAACTAACACCTACCCACATATTATCATGTCTATCAATGGCCGTAAAAATTGACATGGACGCAGAACAGCAGGTTCATACACCCTAGATAGAAAACATTACGATTTCAGGGATAGAGATGTACAGAGACATCTGAGGCTTTTCAATGGACACGACAATAACAACAGAAAATTGACATGGACCCAAAACTTCACATACTCAAGATAGTGGGTACTGCGACTGTTGTGATAGTGAGTATGGAGACATCTAAGGGTCTTCATTGGACACGACAACAGAAAATTGTTTTGGACTCAGAACAGCAGCTTTACATACCCAATATAGTGGAAATTTCTGTGATAGATATGTAGGGAGACATCTGAGATTCCTCATTTGACGCAACAACCACAATGGAGAATCGACATAAATGAACCCAGAACTTTACAAATCAAAATAGAGAACATTGCTGTGATAGAGATGTACGGATATATATGAGGCTCTTCATCGGATACCAAAACAATAACAGAAAATTGACATGTACCCAGAACCTCACACAGCAAAGATAGAGAAATTCTCTACTTCTGTTATGGAGATGTACGAAAACATCTGAAGTTTTTCATTTTACACAACAACTTCCAATCTTTAGAGTTATACATCTTAAAGAAAGGTCCTACTGTATTGTAATTTAGGTAAATTAGAAGAAGTAGATCATTATAATAAGGAAGGTCGATTGTAGATTCATTAAAATGCAGGACGTACAACGGAGGGAAAATGCTTCGATCATGTCCCGGCACTGATAATTTATAGGTTGTAGGAAACCGTAAAATCCTGTTGATATATCTCTTGATGAAGGATGGTAAATAATTTGTTGGAAATCGCCTCTTCTTCTCGGCATTCCGGCCAAATCCTGCTGAGTTATTTGGCCGTTTATATATTCTATTATACCCAGACCTCAATCAATCTTTTACCATTTCCCTACATAGCATTTTTTTTTTTAATCATCTTCCATATATCTTTCATAGGTTTACCTGAAAATAAATATTTTAAGTGATTCTATATGTGTGATTCTCCCACATTTTATTCTATTATTCTGTTATTTCTTCCAGAATTTTATTTATTTAAGGGATTTTTTGATACCTCTTTTACTCTTTCGTAAAGATAGAGGCTGCCTGGCCGGCATTCGTATTTCTTCAAATAAAAGACACTTCGGCCAGTAATTCTTTTTATTGTCACGACGTTTAGACAAAATTCTTTTGTCCTCGTCAGGAACGAACAAAAATTAAAACATTAAGCAAAGCGTTAGAAATTATTCTAAGGCTGCAAGGGCGTTCTCACGCGGTATTTACTTTTACTCTTTTACTATATCCATTAGAGGGTAGGTGAACGAGTGATCTAAACTGTTGGTTTTCGATCGCTAGGACCTTGGATCGATTCCACATTAACATTTTTTTTCTAATTAATATATTCTCTGATGGCTCCTGAATCTTGAGAAATTCAAACCCTACCAACGAGTGCAAATACCTAAAGGTGCTCTGGCACAATTGTAAGTTCAAAAGTCGAAATGCTTTATGCATTGTGTAGACATGCGATGTACTTACAACAACAACAACAAAAGCCTTTATTTAGGCATTCCGCCCCATACAGGATTCGCCGTATATACACATCGCGATGTACTTACAATAAAAATAGACGCCAACTTCTAACCGAAATGATTTTTATAATGACTTTTACAACGTGCACTAAGGATAATAAAAATGATAGTGTATATTCTTATATTAATTAAAGTTTTGAATGAAGTTGAGCCTCCCATATTATTATAAACTTGACTATGACTTAGGTGATTCTATATTAGATTGTTCATTTGAGAGACAGTTTAATAATAATTACTTTATAATTATCCTTTTCATGTAGATAGATATATGGATAGAGAATTATTATTATTGCGTGTTACACGTCACGATATTCATGTGGGTAGTTGCCAGCCACCGCCTCTACATTAGGTGCACCAAAAGCGTTATCCTGCTTGAAAATTGCATTTGGTAACTCCTGAAAAAAGGGTAGCGCCACAGCAGCAGAATGTCACCCACGTATCGTTGTGCCGTCATAATGCTCTCAATAGCAATTAACTAATGCTCAATATAAATTATCTGCTATCATAGGCGATGAGGTGAGGTGCGGCGTTCCACAGATCAACACGGCGCTAAAATCTTACTTGTTGACTGTCATTACTGAAACAGAAACGAGATTCACATGGGAACACTTCCCTGTGTCATTCTGCTGTCTATGTGGCTCTATTTCCCAACGAAATTAATAACCGAGGTGTCTGTGTCGTTAGGTCAATGGCTAAAGAGCACAATGAGTGTAGGTTGTTGGCGACCAATTTGGGTATAAAGATTCTGGTCGATATGGGAGAATCAAGAGTGTACTACATATACTATAAAATAGCGACAGACGTGAACTGTGGGTCAGCCAACGCCATCCAGCGGATGCGTCAGTCCACGCATGCTGACGTCACTAAAGCCACACCAGCACCCCTCAATCATGCCACATATACTTGTTCCAACCATCTTCGCCATATTCTGGGAACTGTGGACGCGTCGAGGTGTCTGTGCGCTTAGATATGACGCATGAACAAACCGGCGCATCTGATTCTCTCTCTCTCCAATCACCATACCTCACGTGAAATCATTTGACTGCTGGAACAGACTTGTTTGGAGATAGCCTGTGGCTTTATCCCAACAAAATTAAAAAGGGAAGTGTCTGTGCCGTTGGGTCATGACAGGCATCTTAAAGGGCACCATGAGTGTAGGCTGTTGGCGACCAATCTGTGTATAATGGTTTTGGACAATATATGAGAATCAATAGTGCACTGAATATCCTAAAAAATAGCCAAGAATTTAACTGTTAGGCCGACAAAGCCATCCGTCGAATGCGTCGGTCCACGCATGCTGACGTCACTCTGGCTACATCAGCACCCCTCAGTCGTGCCACATACACGTATACTAGTATATATATATTTACAAAAATTGTTTATAACACACAGAGAAGGTGATATATATTTTCTCCCCATTTCAATATCATTAATATTTTATATATGTACAAATTAATTTGTATAAAAATAGTATTTATCATCAATTTATTATCGTGATACTCCTGTAGGAGGACTAACAAGTCCGAAAGCTTGAAAATAAAAATTTGAACAAGAAACTTAACCCTGAAAGCTTTATTTACTTTATAATACGTATACTTGTATACTTATTCCAACCATCTTGCCAAAGCCTGGGAACTGTGGAAGCCTCGAGGTGTCTGTGCCTTTAGATTTTACGTATGAACAAATCGGCGCATTTGATTCCAATCATCATACCTCTCGAGAAATCATCTGACTGCTGAAACTTTTTCGTTTAGAAGTAGCTTGGCATTCTCTGCAAAAAACGTTTTCGCCGAGTAAAAAAAACAACAAAATTCTTTTTTTTTTTTCATTTTAGACTGAGCGGTGCGAATATTTGTAATAATAATTCCTTCTTTTATATCTTAATCAACACTGACGATTAGGTACGCAATTTTCATCATTTATATAAACCGGTGAGCTAACTTTACTCAGAAATTTTAATATTTGTATGCCTAGTAATTCCAGGTGTTGAAAATTTAGTCACGCAGTATAGATTATTATTGAGAATTCTCTACATTCCTTACTGTAATGACATCTGAGATATTTTTATCATTGCACTAAGGACTGAGAAAAATGATAATCTTGATATTATATATAAAAAAATATACAGTTAAACCTTTCTATAGCGCTCCCTCTTCGGACTCACTAAAATAGGGTGCTATAGAGAGGGGATGCTATAGACAGGTCATTTCAATGTAAAATGTTTACCTTTTAATGTTTAAAATCGGGCGCTATAGATAAGAAGGCGCTATTTAGAGGATGCGCTATAGACATGTTTAACTGTATATGTTAAAATATTCTCAAGATATATATAGTAATAAAAATAAAAATAAACATATATTGGATCAAAATATAATTTATTTACCAATATTTCAGTTGGCTGAATGCCAACCTTTCTCAAGGTATTATAACACATTAATGTGTGTCAACAACAATCTCAGCGCCACATAACGTCAATGGAATTAAGTTGAAAAATATTTTTTTCCTATTTTTTATGGGGAGGGAAAATATTTCATATATATACTTGTATATATAAAAGACAAAATAAAATTTGTAAAATAAGGGTGTGAATATTTTAAATACTTTATTAACAATAGCGCCTATTTAATATTCAAAATTATATTTTACTATGATTGTAAAAATATTTTTTATATAAAAAATAACATTAAATATTTAAAAAATAATGAACTAAAATTTCATCGGAAACACAAATTATATAAAGAAATGTTGAAGAGCGGAGAATAAAATATATCTTTTAAAAGAAGATTATTAAAATAAATATATATAAATTTAATAAAGTAAACTTTTTCTCGCTTATTTTTCTTAAATATTTCGTTATATATCTATATGAAGAGATGATTATTTGATTAAATGAGATGTCTTTCTTGAGAAAAATAGAAATTTATTTTCCTAAGAAGAATTGCCTCGTGACCTCAACTGAATTATTTTATTTCTAAATTCTACAAATTTCCTTTTCCCGTGTCTAATTATTTGACAACCAAGTTTATAACGTTGAAATTAAAGAATATTTACCATTTTATCACAAGAAAATTATAAAAACTATAATATATCTTCTTAATATTATATAAAACAAAAAATAATATTAAATATACGGTGACGTCTTAAATACACACACATACTTCGAGTGACCATGTGAACAGAAAAATAACTGCATAATGAATTAGTGTATTTTGACTAGTTATTTGAAGAACTATTCTATTCCATTTATAGAATACTAGCCGAATAAACCGGGCAACGCCCGGGGTTTACCCGATTAAATGCTTTTATTCAAATACTATTCGTTACAATTATAAATTGGCGCCGTGGATGTCATTTTTGTATAATATATAAATGAGTTTTAAAAATTGTAAAAAAAAAAAATGCATCGGCCGGGAATCGAACCCGGGGCGCCCGCGTGGTAGGCGAGCATTCTACCACTGAACCACCGATGGTTATGAGAAATGGCCATATTTGGGTAATTATTCCATTTACAAAAGCAAACGGTGACAGAATTGATTAAGAAATGGCAATGCCCGGGTTTTACCCGATTAAATGCTTTTATTCAAATACTATTCGTTACAATTATAAATTGGCGCCGTGGATGTCATTCTTGTGAAACGTCCCGCTCCAAACTTTGTGTCTGAGAAGCGATATTTTTATAAAGATTGTGTCTTCTGCTCGAATTAATGTTTTTCTGTTAGAATTTTGTTCCTGCATACTAAAAATGAACTGGCTTCACCTGTGGTCTCTGCTTTTTGGAATTTTTCCGGATATAATTTTGTATCTGATAATCAAATATGATACCGCAATATTGTCATAATCATTTTCTGAATAAAAAAACAACTACTTTTTTTCCCAGAACCTGTCAATTTATTTTTCTTGACTAAAAATCCGAAAAATATATTTCCAGATTTTTCTCTATGTCCTGTTAAAACACGTTTTACATGTCCATTAGGTCAGCTGATATTACCCCCCATCTTCACCGCTAGAGGCGCTGCTTGCGAGCGAAAGGGCAAATTTGCCACGCAATTTGCAAATAACCTGTATACATACTTGTGTACATAAACCATAAATCTGTACCTAGACAGGAAAAGCACATATATTTTAATAATATAGATAAGTTTTAAAAATTGTAAAAAAAAAGGCATATGCCGGGAATCGAACCCGGGGCGCCCGCGTGGCAGGCGAGCATTTTACCACTGAGCCAAAAGCAAACGGTGACAAAATTAAGAAAGAATGCATTAAGCTGATAACTGTATATATATTAATGGGCATATATAATTAACCGAATTATTTAGTTTTATACCTTAGCTAAATTATATTGATATGGAACCATATAAATTTTCATACTATTAATAATTTTGCATCGTAAAAAGGTATATTGAAAAAGGAATCATGAGATCACACCAAATTATCTACTTATATATTTGCCTTATTCTGTCTGTTTGTCTCTTTGTCTGTATGTCTGAAGCTCACGGATAGAATGCGCGCCCATTGGCTGCCAGCGAACACGTGGCCTCCCTGCCCCCCTCTAGACAACCCTGTTATCAGCTGTGCGATACATACACCTGTCTATAGCGGCCACTCTAGACAACCCTGTTATCAGCAGTGTGCTACATCCACCTGTCTAAACAGACCACTCTGTCTATAGCGGCCACTCTAGACAACCCTGTTATCACCAGTGTGTTACATTCACCTGTCTATACAGACCACCCTGTCTATAGCGGTCACTCTAGGCAACCCTGTTAACAGCAGTGTGATACATACACCTGTCTATACAGACCACCCTGACTATAGCGACCACTCTAGACAACCCTGTTATCAGCCGCCTGTCTATACAGACCACCCTGTCTATAGCGGTCACCCTAGGCTTCCCTGTTACCATCAGTGTGTTACATTCACCTGTCTATACAGACCACCCTGTCTATAGCGGTCACCTTAGGCGACCCTGTTATCAGCAGTGTGATACATCCACCTGTCTATACAGACCACCCTGTCTATAGCGACCACTCTAGACAACCCTGTTATCAGCTGCCTGTCTATACAGACCACCCTGTCTATAGCGGTCACCTTAGGCAACCCTGTTATCATCAGTGTGTTACATTCACCTGTCTATACAGACCACCCTGTCTATAGCGGTCACCTTAGGCGACCCTGTTATCAGCAGTGTGATACATCCACCTGTCTATACAGACCCCTCTGTCTATAGCGACCACTCTAGACAACCCTGTTATCAGCTGCCTGTCTATACAGACCACCCTGTCTATAGCGGTCACCTTAGGCAACCCTGTTATCATCAGTGTGTTACATTCACCTGTCTATACAGACCACCCTGTCTATAGCGGTCACCTTAGGCGACCCTGTTATCAGCAGTGTGATACATCCACCTGTATATACAGACCACCCTGTCTATAGCGACCACTCTAGACAACCCTGTTATCAGCTGTGTGATACAACCACCTGTCTATACAGACCACCCTGTCAATAGCGACCACCCAAGACACGTTTTTAAAATATATTCGCACTCGGGTAAACCCCGGGCGTTGCCCGGGCCATTCGTCTAGTGTATAATATAAGATGAAAATTTCTGTTTGAAAAAATCTAAAACAGTTAGTATCTCAAATTTCCTGCAAAAATTGTACAGAATTATATAAAAAAAAAGTCGAAAAATCATATTTTATCAATTCAGTTAAAATACAAATGGTATAGTATATATATATTGTACCTTTCAGCATGTATATCGGGATTCAGACAATAACTGTGAAAGATCCACCCATGGATAAATTCAAGGAAGTTGTAACTTTCAACATGTATATCGGGTTTCAGAAAATAATTCTGAAAAATACACTCATGTACAACACTTAAGAAAGTTGTACCTTTTATCATGTATATCGGGATAAAAACAATATTTCTGCAAGATATTTTATACACACTGACCTTTATTGAAGACACACGAGATAACTGAGTGTGAACAAAATTGCCTCTTATTAATAAAAAAAAACGAGTAGCGACAACAATGTTTTTTATATTTCCTTAAGTTTCTACGTAAGGTTCTTTCGTTTCTTCATATTGTGTTATATTCAGCAGTTCAGTGTGAAGTGTAAGTTTTTACTCAACATGTGTGTGAAGGATATGATATTAGCTTATATATATTTTTATAATTCGAATGATTAACGCTTATTTTGGATCAAAAATCTTTATTATTACTTCCAATAATTAGATGAGACTGTTCGCCTATCTTCCTCGGGGATTCTAACCTTGTAAACATCCACCTAATGTACTATGCCTCATCGAAATATCGGAAGTTTTACCAAATATGTTTGATCCAAAATAAGCGTTAATCGTTCAAAGTTTTCAAAATGAATTGCTCAATTTTTATATTTATAATTGTATTTTTTATAATTTTTATGACTACTCAGTAAATCACTCTACAATATATTGACACTCACACATAATTGGGGTGGAACTACAGTATAAAAACCTATGTATTCGATTTTTTAACTCTAATCCATAATAAAAAAATGTTTTTTTGCAGCGTGTTTTCTCCTGTAGAAAGGCTTTCGTGCCCGAAAGCTGATTATTTGTTTTAAAAAATGTTTCAAATGGAACTTAATCCCGGAAACGTGATATATTCACCTTGATATAAGCTATAGTGTTAACACAAAGATCAATGAAAGTACAATATATAGAAAGGGAAAGGATTTGAACACGAATTTCTCTTTTAAACACAAAGCAAACTTCTATTGCCCTTACTACGATAAAAACATATTTGGAGGGCTTGGTTAATCATTTGTAAATCCTCTCTTCGATATCCCCAATTTAATCTCTCAGACAGCTTCTTAAAGCTCTAACTGAAGGGTGAAATCTGAGTAATCGTATTTAAGTAAACTATGGATATGCACTAATAAGACAGTAGAATTACATATAAATATTCGAAATCAAAAAAGGCATATCCTGACCACGAGCACGTGAGCTTTTTTAGATGGAAGAACTCCATCTAGTGGAACAGAAATCAACTACACGTTGATTTAATTAGTTCTCTGATATTTGGCCAACCCATTTCTTGATAAAATAAGAAAAGCCATCCACGAAAGCGTTTCAGTCTATTATCACGTCAAGGTGTAGCAGGCTGTACCACTGCGACCAAAAAGGTTTTGATCCCAGAGGCTACTTGAGAAACCAATAAACGGGTATTTAAGGCAAAACTTAGATATGCATTTTTTATTTTGATATCAATACCAACACCTGACTTATTTTCTTATTTTATTTTTTTATTAATTTTTTCATATAAAAATATTTGCATCGGGATATTCTCTTCCGCAAACAATAAGAATATGGTTAGTTCGGCATAAATTAATATTGATCGTAGTAAGGACATTAGTAGTTTGTTTTATGTATAAAAGAGACATTCGGTGCTTGAGAATCCTTTCATTTTCTATTTATAGATTTCGTGATATTGCTTTGTGTTAGTTCAATATATGTTTGATAGTTTAAGAGATTTTATCAATCTTGTTTCCATGTTGAAGAAAAGTTAAACAATAAAAGAACGGGTTTATAATTCAATTTAACTGCTGCAAAGTGAAGTTAAACAATCACACACACACCCCAACCTCTTTCTATTACTTTAATCCAGTTAACCACTGGAAAATATTTTCCTTTTGATTTTTTTTCCTTTCCAAATTTAACGAAGCATATCGCAAAATTTAATTGTAACACGGTTATAGTGACACTAAGTAAAGTGATTTTAAGACAAGCTATTTTTGTTAGTTAACTGGTAACATTTTTTTGTTTATATATAAACTGAACATGTGTCTATAACAATTTTATTTGTATAATGGTTTATATAGTTGAAAACACACAACTTTGAATAGAAACATTGATGAACAAACCTTTAGGAAGTGAAAAGTATTTTATGTCGCCGGTCATCTGTTTTTAAGAGACAGAGGCAATTTTTTTCAAACTTGGTTATATTATGTGTCTTCAATAAAGATCTCTGTGTATCAAATATTTTTCAGCGTTATTGTCTGAATCCTAATATACATTCTAAAAAGTACAAATACCTCAAATTCTGTCTATGAGTGTATCTTTCAGAGTTATTGTCTAAATCCCGATATACATGTTAAAAGGTATAACTTCCTTAAGTTTTGTCCATGAGTGTATCTTTTAGAGTTATTGTCTGAGTCCCGATATACATGCTAAAAGGTACAACTTCCTTAAGTTTTGTCCATGAGTGTATCTTTCAGAGTTATTGTCTGAATCCCGATATACATGATAACGGTACAACTTCCTTGAGATTTGTCCATGAGTGTATCTTTCAGAGTTATTTTCTGAATACCGATATACATGGTAAAAGGTACAACTTCATTAAGTTTTGTCCATGAGTGTATCTTTCAGAGTTATTGTCTGAATCCCGATATACATGCTAAAAGGTACAACTTCCTTAAGTTTTTTCCATGAGTGTTTTTTTCATAGTTATTGTCTGAATCCCGATATACATGCTAAAAGGTACAACTTCCTTAAGTTTTGTCCATGAGTGTATCTTTCAGAGTTATTGTCTGAATCCCGATATACATGCTAAAAGGTACAACTTCCTTAAGTTTTGTCCATGAGTGTATCTTTCAGAGTTATTGTCTGAATCCCGATATACATGCTAAAAGGTACAACTTCCTTAAGTTTTTTCTATGAGTGTATCTTTAAGAGTTATTGTCTGAATCCTGATATACATGCTAAAAGGTTCAACTTCCTTAAGTTTAGTCCATGAGTGTATATATCGAAAATTGTCAAAAATACATACAGTGAATAGAATATTTTGTTAAATATTGTGGTAAGGTGTAATAACATCTAAAGAAGCAGCTAATGTCCGAAAACATAATTCTCATCCAGAAATATATATACACTCTAAAATACAAATATAATACAATATATTGTTGCAACTTTAAAAATGGTTCGCCACACACAACTAAAATTTTGGCTGATAAATTAAATTTTGATGCAATACATTCATCTTTTGTTTCAGAATAATTAACTCTGTTGTATAAATAATCTATACAAACATAGTCGCAGTATTCATATAGGTATATCTATTGTTAGCGTTCATTGTAATTTCCACCAAACGATGATCTGGGAAGTTCGAAAATTGCGCTACCGACTCCTAGTAAAATACACTTATCGTCTTTATTATTTTCTTGCGATAATTTTCACATATTTTCACAAATTTCATATAAAACTTTAGAATTCAAACAAATTTCCAACAAAAAAATTCAAAGAAACTAGGATTCCATTTTATAAGCAGATAATAATTTATAATACAATATAATGCGGCTTATGATTGTAGAACGAAGTTTGACAATTATATCGCAAATGTTTCTTTTGAACGAAAAATCGAAATTTATTTTAAGGAGAAATAACGATTATTCCTAACCTTAGGTATGAAGTATGAAAGGATAAATAGTGAAGAGTAATGCTGAACGGAAAAATGAAGTGTCCAAGGATGTAATCGAACCCACAGTGTACCGCTTACCGGGCAGATGCCATGTCCACTAGGCTACCCAGGACATATTGTTCTGTTCGTAAATATTATATAGAGTTATTTATAATACAATATAATGCGGTTTATGATTGTAGAACGAGGTTTGACAATTATACCGCAAATGTTTCTTTTGAACGAAAAATCGATATTTATTTTGAAAAGAAATAACGACTATTTCTTACCCAGGGATGAAGTGTGATAGGATAAATTGTGAAGAGTAATAATCGAGTAAAAATAAAATTAAAATTAATAAGATTAAAAGAGTAAGGTAATAATTATCAAAATAGTTATTAATAAACTTTTTTAAATATTGTTCAGAGGCGAAAATTCCACATTCACCTTTTATTATCATAGAAATTGAAAAGCAATCCATCTCTTCCATAACAAATAAGTAAAAGGCTTTATAACCCCAGGGGTAAAGTTTGTTTAAATTTTTCTACGAAGGCACTAATTATAAAAATATTAATTAATGTATAGAAAAGGTTCTGTATGACTGTGATTGGAAAATAAAATAGTCTCTTTTGTTAATTAAAATTAATAGGTTAGAGAAAAGAGAGAAAAATAATTATCATTTAAAATCAAAACCCTAATTAAATTTTGGTGGAGCAATGATTTCCAATTTTTAAGACCAAACTAGAAAAAGTATATTTTTTCCTAGTCCAAGACAAGTTTTTTTTTTTCACATGGAAAATCAATTAAAACGCCCTTTGTCTTTAAAAAGCATCAATGGTTTGCCCTTTAACGTCAGAGATTTTTGTTTTTGTGGCCAGAGAAATATTTGGTTTTCTGTTTGTTTGACCTGTGTTCGAATATATCGGGAATTTGGAAAAAAAAGAAACAAGTTTAAAAAGTATTTTGCCAGTTCTCTCTCGCTCTTCGATCAATACATTATAAACATAATAATTATAGTTTTTTTGCACATGCACGCCATCTATCAATCAATTTTGAAATTAATTTTGACAATTTTGTAGGTGAAAATAATACAAAAATGAATTTGTACTTGAATCAAGTGGAAAAATTGATATAAATGGAATTTCCTGATCTTGCAACTAGGAGTTGCTGATGGCTTACACCATCTATCGGAATACATATTAACTTATTGCCTTTTTTCTCAATTGTGTGTGTTTTTCTTCTTATGATTTTATAACCAAAAATGACCAAAATATACCTTACTGTTTATTGATATTATTATTAGTAATTGAGACTATTGGTGTTAATTAATAGTCTTAAATATATTCCTATATAATGGTCATAAGTTCTGAAGATAATTATAAGAAACATGAATATAACAAAAATATTAAAGTTCGAAACTATTATAGACGCATATGATTTTTCTAAAAATTAAACAATTTCCACTGCCCTTACTGCGATAGAAAAATTATTGGGAGGGCCTGGCTAATCAGTGGTGACACCTCCCAGCGGTATAACTGGTTTAATCTGCCATAATGGGCCCTCCCATTAATTTTATCACAGTAAGGACAGTAGAAATTGTTTAATTTTAAAAGAATCATACCAGTCTATAATAGTTTCAAATTTACATAACAGATGGCGCGCTAATGCATCATAACAAAAATATTTTCTACAAAACCATTGATCGTAATTCAACAAATAATTATAATTTGGTATTAATAGTGGTACGCCGCTTTTCAGCCGTTGTTTTTTACGTACAATACTTTTGAATAACAAGAGAGGTTGTATGTAGATATAGCTTAGCATGAAGTATTATATTGGCAGATTGTGAAGATTCCATTAGAACCCGTGTGGATCTCATGGAATAAAGTCCGCCCTAGACTGACGAGGGCCATTAGCCCGAAACCATGGTCTCTAGGTGGACGCTTTTCAGTTTGCCAAAGCTGGTGTTGTGGCTTTGTCACCGACCCGAGGCCGATAGTTGCGGCGACGGTCAATAGATGGCGTCTGGTTCAGACGTCTATTTTGACGGGAGAGGCGACCATTGTCTCTTTATATCAATTTCCTCCCGGCAAAATTTCCATCTACATATATATATTAAAAACAGAATAAGCATATCCTGACCAGGAGCACATATGCTTTTTAGAAGGCAGAGCGCCATCTGCTGGAACATAAATAAACTAAACATTGATTTAGCCTGTTCCCTCATATTTGGCCAACCCAATTTCTTGTTAAATCAAGAAAAGCCATCCACGAACAGGTTTCGCGCTTTTGGCGCTCGTCAGCGTGGATTAGGCTGTATCACTGCGACTAAAAATATCTGGTCCCAGTGGCTTCTTGAGAAACCAACTATACATATATATATTTTAACAAAGTATTCATTTATTTATTATTTTTATTAACAGAGTGCTCATTTTTTATGTTTATATTTTGCTACTCTGTAAATTTCCCTCGTGGCTTATCTGTTGTTTACCATTCATAGTTTGTTCTTCCCCTAAATATATTTTTGTCTCATACCGAAGTTGGTGATTTCCTAATTTTCCACGTGGCAATATATAAAAAATAAGCTATCATCAATCTCAGTATTCAACATTTTTCAAAACTAAATTTTATGCAAAAATAAATAATAATATTTCATTGTATATAAATATCAATATTTATGTAAATATCAACATGTACTCGTATATATTAAATTCGGGTTAAAACCTGTTTAAGAACGTTATTGTCAAAAGCTTGCCAAGCTTATATCGCTCTAAGATGAATATCGTCACCCTTTTTTCATTCCTTAGAAATTATTTTCCTGTATGATTCCTCCTCGATTGATTTATGTTCATGCTCTTGTAACTATAATATACAAAGAAATTTAGAACTTAACTTTTAGTGTATATTTATAATTATTATGGTGGTGTTTTGTCCATGTAGCAGATCAGATCGGTCCGTGCACCCTGATCACAATACCTGCAACTGAGGTGGTGTTTATTTGTCCATGGAGCAGATCAGATCGGTCCGTGACCCTGATCATAATACCGGCCAACTGAGGTGGTGGTGGTGTCTTGTCCATAGAACAGATCAGATCGGGCCATGCATCCTGATCACAATACCGGCCAACTGAGGTGGTGGTGATGTCTTGTCCATGGAGTAGATCAGATCGGTCCGTGCACCCTGATCACAATACCGGCCAACTGAGGTGGTGGTGTATTGTCCATGGAGTATATCAGATCGGTCCGTTCACCCTGATCACAATACCGGCTAACTGAGGTGCCGTATGGATGTCCTCTTTTGGATTGATGTCTGCCATATTGAGGGCTGCAAGGATGGCCGGGTATATATGGTCAGGAGTGAGTTGGGTGTTGTGACAGTTTTTGCAGTTCCTGTAGGATCTACTCATGTCTGGGTTTAAATTAATTTTAATTTTAAATAGTTTTTATAGATGTTGTTTTCATTTAAAATAATAAAAATGAAATACTTCTCGTCCTAATTTGACAACCCTGTGAATAATAGACTGCCATCTTTGTTGTTGTAATTTGTATTTTTCCTGAATTTTCAATAAACATAGACTGTAAATTCTTACAGTAAAAAGTTTATTTTCTTTTTCCCTAAATATTCAAACACTAATATTGCTAATTGAATAAAACAAAGCATCAAGGGCTGCGTATCTTTATTTATAAAAAATAAAGATACGCAGCCCTTGATGCTTTGTTTTATTCAATTATAAATCGTACAGGGCTTTTTCAACTAATATTGCTGTATACTGACATTTGGCTTCTTATACAAGGTATGTCCCATAAGTTCCCGGACTGGGTCCATAAAAGAATAAATGAATGAAAAATGTAAATAAATTTGACTGTTTATTATAGAAAAAAATATCAAGCAACACGGTGGTACCAATATCGAGGCGGTACATTAGCGCGCGCCAAGGTCATTCTAATTTATTTAAAGGTCACGCCTAGCGCTGCGGCGATTTTACGATGGAACAAAAATTGAAGCAGAGGATTTGCATAGAATTTTGTGTGAAACTTCAAATATCTGCAACCGAAACTTTTGAAATGCTTAATAAAGTATTCCCCAATGACTCTCCAAAGAGAACAATTGTTTTTGAATGACATTCTAGATTTAAAGCTGGCAGAATTTCTATTGAAGATAAACCTCGGCAAGGACGCCCAAAATGTGCAAAAAATCACCGATTTGATAAAAGAAAATCCTCGAACCACTTTGCTGGAGCTAGAGCAAGACACAGGCATCTCTAAAACAACGATTGGAAGGATCGTAACCAAAGATTTGAAGCTCAAAAAGACTCCTGCAAAATTCATCCCAAGATTCCTCACTAATGAGCAAAAACTGTGTCGGCTTTCAACCTGTGAGAACATGTTGGAAATGACAAGAACGGATCCGGAATGGAAAGACAAGATAATCACAGGCGACGAGACATGGGTCTATGACTATGACCCTGAAACCAAGCGTCAATATGCCGAGTGGAGAGGTCAGGGTGAGCCTAGACCAAAAAAATCCAGGATATTGAAATCCAGAAACAAGGTGTTGCTGGTCGCTTTTTTGGATAACAAGGGCATTGTTCATCACGAGTATCTTCCTGCAGGCCAAACGGTTATTAAGGAAATGTATTTGGACATTCTTCGCCATCTAAGGGAAGCGATTCGAAAAAAAATGCCAGAAAAATGGCTCAATGGTGACTGGCTCCTACACCATAACAATGCCCGCCCTCACACAGCGCACTTGGTGACGAGTTTTTTTGGCTAAAAACGGGACAGAAATTCTACCTCAACCACCCTATTCCCCAGACATCGCACCAAATGACTTTTTCCTGTTCCCCAAACTTAAAGCAGTTCTAAAAGGAAGACATTTTGACACCAGGGATGACATAATAGAAAAATCGCTGTTAGCATTGAAGAGCATTCCAAAAGACCTCTATCAAAACTGTTTCGACAATTTGGGGGAACGATGGCGCTGGTGCGTTGAAGCAAGGGGGGATTACTTTAAAAAGTTTTAATAATTTTTTAAAAAAATATCTTACCTTTTTTTTTAATGGACCCAGTCCGGGAACTTATGGGACATACCTTGTATATTGAAGAGTTTTAAGTTGTTAAAACTATTTTAGTATTTTTCATAGAGCAATGGTAATTTAGAGATTCTATACAAAATAATTTATTTATTTAGAATTACCCTTCTTGAACAACAATGGGGATTTCAAAGAAATATATTTAAAGATATATATAATTAATCAAATTAATGTTTTCTTTTTCGAAATATATTCTAAATCATTCATATTATATATATGTTGAAGAAATATGTTATGATTTTTTTAATTCTAGCGCTTAATTTGATTCATGAAAACGAATCCTGAAGAAAATCAATTGATAAATAATAAATAAAATGATATATTCTGCCTTTCTCTTGTAACAAATATACAAAAATGCAAAGCAAACAATATCGAAAAAATTGTTCGAATTTTCTTTCAAAATAAATCAATAAAAGAAACTCCAATTTGAGATATATTTTAATATTAAAATCAATATAAATTTCATCAAATTTTAAATATTTATTATAAATTATATCACAATTCTTATAAGAAGAAACTTTTATTAGACGAAATCAAACATCAATTTATATCAAACATTCTGAAGAAATCAGGTAAGATATTTTTTAAGATCATTCTGATATTTTATATTGTCACGTCGAAAATTAGTAAAGGCAAACTTCCGAATGACACAGAAATTCTTTAAATCACTAGCACAACATTTCTAAGAGATGCAAATAAAATTATAATTGAATTGAATGAATTTAAAATATTTACAGAGTTTTTTATTCAGATATTGGGAGGCAAGCTTTCACGCGGTCACATTTCATCAGGCCACTGGCTCCGCAAAGACGTGCAACATACATACAAAAGAGATTCACAAAAATATATTTTCAAAAATCATATATATATAAATATTCTATTTGAAGATATAAAACTAATCATATTAATCGTAAAGATAGAGGCTGCCTGGCTGGCATTCATATTTATAAAAAAATAGACACTTCTCCTGACGAAGACAAAATATTTTTGTCGAAATTTTCAGTTAGAAACCCGCGCATATATGGTAGCAATATATTATATATCAATAAATATGTTTTTTTTTATTGCTTAAACCTAGTATCATGGTGGGTAGAAGTAGGCGACTGCTTTTACTGAAAGTGCACCACATGTCTACATATGTGAAAAGCAGTTCGACTTTGCACTTACAAATGTGCCAGAGTCCCGTTTGATTACTTGCACTTGCATGTGCGGTTGGACTTTTGCAAGAATCGGGGGCCATTGGAGCATTTTTTTTATCTGAAAAAAAGTGCCCAATGCGGGAATCGAACCTGGATCGTAGCAGTCGTAAACCAACGGTTTAGACCGTCTCTCTCTCCTCCCACCGACCTACTATAAATATATTGTGAATGCTTAAAATAATTTTATAACAAAAATAATCAGAGCTTGAAATAAAATATTTTGTTATATACAAAGGTATTCCAAAATGCATTTCAAATTTGTATGTAGAAATATAACTGAAGATAAAGACCTGTTACTGTTAATTTATGTCTAACTAAACTTGTCTTTATTGTTTGCGGAAGAGTTTTGCTCAATGCAAATATTTGAATGTAATTCTACTGTCCTATAAGCTTATGTCCATAGTTTACTTGAAAACCATTTCTAAGATCCCATCCTTCAGTGCTGCGTATATAGTATTAGAGCCCTGAAAAGCGGTCTGGTGGATTAAATTGGCGAAACCGCTGGGAGGTTCACCACTGATGAGCCAAGCCCTCCCAATATATTTTTTCATCGCAGTAAGGGCAGTATAAATATTTACTATGTATAAAAGAAACATTCGTGCTTTTAATTCCTTCCATTTTATATGTATAGATGGCGCGTTATTGCTTTGTGTTAATAAAGACCTGTATATATGTAATTTAGGTAGAATCTTTAATTAAAAAGGCATATATTGGATCAAAATATAATTTATTTTACCAATATTTCAGTTGGCTGAACGCCTTTATCAAGGTGTTATAACATTTTAAAGTGTGTCAACAACAAACTCAGCGCCACATAACGTCAACAGAATTAAGGTTTAAAAATATTTTGTTATATTCAATGGGGAGAAAAAATTATATATATATATTTATATTATGGGCAAAATAAATTTTGTAAAATATGGGTGTGAATATTTTGAAAAAATAACAATAACACCTATTTTATATTTGAAATTATTTGTACTATGTGTAAAAAATATTTTCGTATTAAAAAATAAATAAATAAAAATAACAAAAAATATATAAAAGAAAATGTTAACTAAAACTTTTACCGAAAACCCAAAGCGCAAAAAATGTTGAAAGGTGGATTAAAATAAAATATTAAAACAAATTTGAATGTAAAATTGTGAAATTTGAAAAAATATAAGTGAAAATATATTTTTTTAAATGATATCACACAAATAAAACATTGAAGACATTGAACATAACATAAAACATATATATAAAATAAGCGTTTGATTGTATTTGAAATAAACTTAAACGATGTTACATAAATTTAAAGAAAGATATATAAAAGGAAAAATACGTTTTAAGCATTAAATCATTTTTACGTGTTTCGAAATGCGTACCTCTCCCTATAAAATTAATTAAAATATAGACCTAAAATATCGGAATTTTGAATTAATAAATGAAAAATAAACTGAAAATATTTTATGACGATCTAAATTGCGAATATATCTCTGGTAGTGTAAATTTTATTTTTATTCTGTCTTTGTCTTCTGCGGAATAGAATATTTGTGAACATTTAATAAATTATCATATAAACTTATAACGCAGAAATCATTTCTTCAATTATATATTAAAAATGAATACCTAGTTAATTATTTAATATGATAATAAATATAGTTTGATATTTTATAAAACTACCCCCTTAATAACAACTACCAATATTACCCGATTTTACATATTCTAAAACATACTTTAAATATGTGATAAATGTTTAAAAGGTGTTGTTTGGGCTATTATAGAAGCAGTCTCATTATTCATATTATCTTTCAAGATCATTTTTTACCACGCAGACGACAATGTGTTAAAAAATATCAAAAGATAAATGACCTTTCTTTAAAAAATTCACACTATCTATAAAGTCCACACCTAAATTAATTACATAATCATTCACACCCTAGCAATTACAATCTAATACAAGTAAGTGTTAATTATACAAATATAATTATATTATATATCATAAAAATGTTATAAATATTATTTTAATTAATATATAGATGTATAATAATAAATAATAATACATTTTATACGCTTCGTTTATAATAATTTGCCAATCAAACGAATTATTTAATAATGATGAATCTTCTGCAATGAATAAATTATCTCTTAGATGACAGCAGACAAATCGGTTAACTCCCTTGGCACATTAGTAAGCAATAAATTAAGAATAAGCCTTCCTTCAATTATATAATTATCACAATTAACCAACTTTTCATCTAACAAGAGAATTCACATCATCGTCTGTAACACATTTTCTAATGTTTGATTAAAATAATTGACGTTTGAGAATAATAATAAATATCAAAATAGACTTTAAAATGTATTTTATAGATGAAAGCACTTTAATTTATTCCTAAAAGGATCTGAAAATAATAAATTCTAGATTAAATTAAGTTATAATAAGAAAATAATAGATCCATTGTGTGTTTTGGTCTTTAATAAATTACATATATTATCGTTTGTATCTCTAAATTTGTCTTATAAATATCTATATTACAGCTTTCACCCTCTCTATTCATCTGATTTATCACTGAATAACTAATTTGTTCATTCAAATTAAAGATGGCATTTAAAGGTAAACGTTTTAACACGTTATAAGCCATCAAAGAAAAATCACTGAATGTTTGGAGAAGCATACAGAAAGACGAATTTTCCAAGTAATCACAAGGTTGATAGAAATTATGGAAAGGTGCATAGATTCAGTAGTCTTATATTGAAATTAGTGAACAAATATATATTTTTGTTGTGTGTTTCAATTGAGAGCCTCAGATGTCTCCGTACATCTATATCATAGCAATGTTCTCTATCTTGGGTGTGTAAAGTTGCTATTCTAGGCAATGACAATTTTCTGTTGTTGTCGTGTCCAATGAAGAGCTTTAGATCACCCGTACATCTTTATCACAGCAGTCAGAATGTCCACTATCTTGGGTGTGTAATGCTGATGTTCAGAGTCCATTTCAATTTTCTGTTGTTGTTGTAGTGTCCAATGAAGAGCCTCAGATCTCTCCGTACATCTCTATAACAGCAGTCGCAATGTCCACATCTTGGGTGTGTAAAGATACTCTTTTAGGTCCATTTCAATTTTCTGCAATGCTGCGGCCATTGCTGGACATAAGAATATTTGGGTAGGTGTTAGTTTCACACCAGGACAATTGTTACATGTCCTGTAGGTTATTGTGCCATCTGGATATATTGTAATTCCTTTATAGTGTTTCATAATGACCTCGTGGTTGCATTTGTTTTTCTTCTCTCAGATTACAAGTACAGGTACAACATCCTCAAATTTTGTCCATGAGTATACATGGGTCTATAGGATATTGGGCATTTCCGGCAGTAGAAATAGTAGATATTTGTTGGATTAATGTATATAAATTTAGAGTAAAGTAGAATTATATGAAAATATTCATTATATTGATTAATGCTCTACCACAAACCATTTTTAAAATAAATCTTACCCCAAAAAGTGAGATATTATTTCATTTATGAATGAAAAAATCGCTTTAAATTGTATCTATTTTTTTGCATAGTTTTTAAAGCCATATTAATTATTCCAAATATAATTATAGGAAATAAAGTGCAATCTCTTTCTCTTCTTTATATATGAGAAATAGAACTGTGAAAATCACGAATGTTTTTACAAACAAAATACCCAACTGTTTTTATGAAGAATAGTACAATTAGATTCTTGTACTATTTTTCGAATAGTTTGGCATTCGTGCGCCCAGTTGGCCTAAATACCGGCTTCATTTTATTTTAAGGATCTCCAAAAGACCAGCCTTTATGGTTATTGAGGTACAATTTATATCACGCTGATAAGAACCAAAACCCCGAATCACGTACGTTGATAGCTTTCCTTGATTAATCAAGAATGGGTATTAGATCATGTCTGTTATAATTGAATTAGATTATTTTTATTCCGACTTATGTCGCAAACTATCAACAACTTTTAGCGTCATGATCAGGAGATGCCTTTTCCTCTACAATCTTTACTGCTATGAAAAAATAGTGATAGGGCTTGGTTCATTAGTGGTAAACCTATCCCAGAAGGTTTGCTATATATATTCCATGAGACCGCTTTTAGAAATATAATACTGTATTGAACATTATTATCGATTAATCCGCCTTCTACATGCTTTCGGGTAAGCATTTTAAGGCACAACATCTTTGAGAGTCACCAAGCGCCCGCCGCAGTGGAGGGCCAAGGAGAGGGCTGCAGAGGCGCCGGAAGGGCTAGTGGGCACCCCGGGGGAGAAGAGGTTAGAACGCCGTTTATGAGCGAACCAAGGCAGCACCAAGCACAGCTAAAGCACCGCAGGCTTCAAAAATATTAAGGGATCATTTCAGTGATAAAGATCGAGAGATCAATCTGTATTGGACATTTCTGCTTATTTATATGATGGATTAGCCCGCCATCTGTTATTAGAATTTCAAACTATTTTTGACACATATGATTCTTTATAAAATAAATCAATTTTCTGCTACCCTTACTGTAATGATAAAATTATCTCTCTGCTTATATATGCAACAATTAAGTATAGAATACCAGTTATTATATTTAAGTATATTAGAAATTTGGATATATTTGTTCTCTCCTGAATGGTATTTTAATGCTGTGAAAAAATAGTTAGAGGGGTTGGTTCATCAGTGATAAACCTTTCCAGCCAATATGCCAATATATTCCATCAGAACGCCTTTAGAGCTCTACTGTATTTAAAATTTCTGTTTATATATGTAACAATGAAGTATGGAATCTTAGTTATTATATTTTAGTAATTTTTAAATGTGGATAGATTTTTTCCTAAATTGTATTTCATGAAAGAAGTGCAGTTATCCGTGATATCAACAAGAGATTTTGATCTCAATTGATGATGAAGAGGAAAAGAAACTTTGTAAAAAAGAAACCATTGAAATATATGACTGAATCTTATAAACGAATGAGTTTTGAATTTGTATTGATCCATTTCAACCTCGTCCATCATTCCAAGCGATCAAACTCCGATACAAATGTCATAGTATTGACAAATCACACACTTGTTAACTCTTCGGGAATATCAAACAAGTTCAATTCGGTTTTCTATCAGTCAAAACATATACAGTCTACTCTCATTATAACGCCATTCGATATAACGCCACCCTCGCCTTACGCCGCTTTTTCATTTTGTCCCAATCGACATCAATGTATTATTCTCGATATAACGCCACTCCCTCGCTGTTCGTTTACCGCCGCTGATTTTTCGTATCCCAAGTAGCAAAACCCACTCGTTATAGCGCCGCTCACAACGTCCCTCACCCCCCGCTCCCCTTTTTCTGTCTGCATTTTTACCGCCCAGGCGCCGGACTTTGCCTGCTGTTGACAGCAGACCCTTTACCTGCTTGTGCCTGGGACATACACAGTTGCTTCATCCTTTGCTAACGCCAACACAACAACCTTATTGTCGTATCATGAGTTCCCAAAAATATAAAAATTTATCTGAATATTATCAATACTGATGGATATTTTGGATTTAATTTTGAAGCATATTTTATCCATTTATTAATCAAATAATACAAAATTTCCTGGAGATGAGTTTCTCTGCATTTTATTTATGCAATCTCAAACTTTCAGGGATATATTCCTTCTACTGGAGTACATAAACGAATAATATCAATTCCTCTTTTTTATTCCAGTAGAAATGCCCGTAAATTCCTGTAAAATTCCCGAATTCTTGAGATTGCATTAATAAAAATGAAAATAAACTCTGTTAGCTCTTTTATAAGTTTTTTCATAGATTAATATATTTTTATTTTTGAACAGATGACAGGGCTACTTTACATGTATATATTTGGTTTTAGAAATGATGTAAGTTAGTTAGTTATGAAAGGAAATTAAAAGTTTTAATTTCTTTGATGTGTTGGTGATTACTCTGCTCGATTGTAGAATAGGAAAGTCTTAGTTCCCAACAAACTCATATCCAGAAACTTGTAGTATCATTGAATTTATGAAAATTAAATATACTTCGGCCAGTACAAATCTTTTTATTACCTCGACGTTTCGACAAAAATATTTTGTCTTCGTCAGGAGCGAACAAAAATTACAACATTTGGCAAGGCGTTAAAAATTATTCTATATAAAATAATTAATAGGAAATAATTCTTAAAATCAATTTTTAATACAATATAATGAGGCCTATGATTGTAGAAATGACAATTATACCGCAAATGTTTCTTTAGAACGAAAAATCGAAATTTATTTTAAGGAGAAATAACGATTATTTTTAACCTTAGGGATGAATTATGATAGAATGAATTGTCAAGAGTAATGAAAGAGTAATTAAAGCCTTGCCAATTTTTGTTTGCTACTGACGAGGACAAAAAATTTTCATCGAAATGTCGAGGTAATAAAAAGATTTACTGGCCGAGGTATCTTTAATTTTCATCACTATGAATGCCGGTCAGGCAATCTCTATCTTCACAATATTGAATATATAGGAAGGAGACATTTAAATCAGTTAATTTACTAAACAATAAAGCATCTAGGGCTAAGTTTCTTGTACAATTTTATTTCTTTAGCTTTCGGGATAACAAGCCTTTTTCATCAGGAGAAACTGTTAGCATTACCTCTAGCTTTAGTTGCTAATGTTGAAGGACATGTTATTCCGAAAGTTAGAGACCTAAAATTATACAAGAAACTTTCCCCTGGATGCTTTATTGAATATACTAAATTATAATTCAGGGTGGATGAACCTTTATATACACTGCGTGACATTGAAAATGGAACACCAAGAAATAGTGGCCAGAAAGTGAAGAAACTCGGCAGACAGAGAGAGACAGGGACGAACAATAAGTGATCTTTATTTCAAAATGATAGTCATAATACAGAGCGAGAACGGCGTCGGCTTAGTAGCAAGTAGGACCACCGCGGACGGCGATGCACGCAGCAACACGTCTAGGTAGAGAGTCAATCAGAGTACGGATGGCGTCCTGAGGGATGGCTCTCCATTCCCTCTCAACCATTTGCCACAGTTCGTCTTCTGAACGCGGCTGTAGCAAAGCATGCAAACGGCGTCCAATGATGTCCCAGACGTGCTCGATTGGTGAGAGATCAGGAGAGTATGGTGGCCAGGGAAGCATCTGTACATCTTGCAGAGCTTGTTGGCTAATGCGAGCAGTGTGCGGTCGGGCGTTATCCTGCTGATAAAGGGCATTGGGTACCCCCTGAAGGTAGGGGAGTGTCACCGGTCGCAGCACATCATCAACGTATCGTTGGGCCGTCATAGTGCCCTGAATACGAAGTAAAGGTGACCTGGAATCATACGCGATTGCGCCCCAAACCATGATTCCACGTTGTCGCACGGTGGGGCGTTCCACAATTGCTGCCGGATTGGACCTTTCTCCACGTCGACGCCACACGCGTACACGGCGACTATCACTGGACAAGCAGAAACGCGACTCATCTGAGAACACGACCCTGTGCGTTGGCGCCTATTCGGTGGGGTCAATGGCAGTCTTCTTAGCGGACGGCATGAGTGCAAGCCATTAGCAACCAATCGACGGGAAATGGTTCTGGTCGAGATGGAATGATCTAGGGTGTTTTGCACATGTTGCAGGATGGCGGTACAAGTGGCTTGTGGGGCCGCCACTGCTTGTCGAAGGATACGCCGATCCACACGTGCTGACGTCACTCTGGTTGCACCGACATTCCTATAAATTGCCATTTTTCCTTGTTCCAACCATCTTCTCCACAGTCGGTGCACCGTGGACGCACCAAGGTGTGTATCAGCTGCGATTTGACGTATGGACCAACCTGCCCTTTTCAGTCCGATGACCATGCCCCTCGTAAAAGCGTCTGTCTGCTTGAACTGCCTCCGTTTACGATGACCTGGCATTCTCTGTTATTACACGTGTATTTTGACACAAGAACAAAATTTCTACAATGATTTTCCTTGAAGAAATAACGACACGAATACTGTCCTTTCTGCAAGTTCCTTCCCTTATATCTTACTCCATGTGCGCACGAGAGCTGCGCATTTTACATCATTTGCATAACTCGGTTAGGCGCGTCTACCCTGAAATTTGCATAATTTTCTGGCCACTATTTCTTGGTGTTCCATTTTCAATGTCACGCAGTGTATATATATATTTTTAAATAAAACGTGGTGTTTCGAATATTTGTTCTTTTTCAAAAATATTATCGAATTGAATCCACGACATAGATGTGTAGTTCTGCTAGAGCTGACCGCTAATTTATTTTATTATTTTATTATTTAGTTAATCACTAAAAATATACAGAAGAATATATCTCTCTGCTCTTTAACGGGTTGATATTCAATGTACAAACTATATACAAAGCAGTATATTTGCTCGAAAGCTTGAAAATTTAAATTAAAAAGAAACGTTTACCTGTGTGATATTAATTTTTACTTTTTCAAATTATTTTTGGGTAACTATTGCTCACATATATGTTTATCAATATTAAAAATGGCATATCCTAACCAGGAGCACATGTGCTTTACAGATCACCATCTAGTGGAACAGAAATCAATTTATTGGTTTTTCAGGAAGCTACTGGGACCAAAAAATATTTTTGGTCGCAGTGGTTCAGCCTACTCCACGCTGACGAGCGCCAAAAAGCGCGAAACGCGTTCGTGGATGGCTTTTCTTGATATATCAAGAAATTGGGTTGGCCAAATATTAGGGAACAGGCTAAATCAATGTTTAGTTGATTTCTGTTCCACCAGATGGCGCTCTGCCTTCTGTAAAGCACAGGTGCTCCTGGTAAGGATATACCATTTTTATTATTGATTTCAACACCTGACCTTTTTATCTTTTTTTTTTTCTTCCGTTTTTTTTCATATATGTTTATATAAAAAGGGCGTACCTGACTCTGTAAAGAAAATAATATTTTTTTGTATTATTTGTTCACTAATAAACAATTTATTATTAATTATTTTTATTTCTGGTCCTCTCTTTATTTACTTATTTTAACCACTGTTCTATTAATGAATTTTATACATTTTTGCACTGTGCTGTCTGATATGTTGTTAATTATAAAGTTTGTTATGAATGATATTATTCCATTCTCATTTTGATATATATATAAATATATAAGATCAGACCGAATGTATATACTTAGAAAGTATTTCTACCTTATATTTGAAATGTTGCTTCTTGGAGATCAGAGTATACCCATTGTAATCTTTAAACCATTATCTATACTCTTAATATCTCTGCGGGTGTTGACAGGTCACTCGGCTAATATATATGTTTAAATAAAAGGGCGTAGCTGGATCTGTGAAGAAGAAAAAAAATTCTAAAAATATTTCGAGAGATTTCTCCCTCTTTATCAATTTATTGTACAGTAAACTTTACTGTGCAATAAATTGATAAAAAGAGAGGAAACTCTCGAAATATTTTGAGAAAAAAAGGTTTTTTCTTCTTCATAGATATAGGTTCTTCTTTTTATTTAAACTTATTTGATGGATCGCCTTTGATTCAAATCATCATATATATTTTATAGCTTTGTAGTACAAATTTATTTAGCTGTAAATAATGGGTTAGTTGAATTGTAGTCTTCGATTCGTGTTATAGATAAATACATAATATTTTGCCTTATCATTGTTATCTGTCTAACCATCAATTACTACGCAAAAATATAGAAAATAATCAAGAATTATAGACGTGAAATTGGTATTTAGAGCATCCAACAAGTAATTTTCGACATTAGGTAACTAACTATATGGACAGCTATGTTGATGTTAATTATTTAAAATATTCATTTTCATTCTGTGATTGAATTAATCTGTGATTTAATTTATTCTGTGGTGTTGAGTGTATATATATATGTATTTTCTTTGAGTGGTGTGGGAGAGAGTATATGAGGAGACGTTTAGGTGTAAGAGTTTTTAGTTTTATTATAGAAATTTATATTCATAGTTTTTTGTGCCTTCAATAAAGAAGTTTTATGTTTTAATAGAGAGTATTTATTACGATTCTCCCAACAGTTGGTAGCAGAGAGCGGTTGATTAAAATTGATGCAAATCAAGATTGATTGAATAATTTTTAGAAAAAGCAAAGATGAAAAATTTTAACTTATCTCAAATAGAAAAATTATCAGACAAAAACTACTTGATCTGGGCAAACAGAATAGAAAGCGAATTGAGAAGTTTGAAATTATGGAGACGTATCATAGAAGGAGAAGTAATTGAAAAGCCTAAAGAAACAGATGAAAATTTTGACAAAAAGTGAAAATCTGGGAAGACTGGGATGACGACAATGCAATTGCCAAAAATGTGATGAACCGAACAATGAATGACACTCAAGTGTTAAAATACTCGAGCGAAAGAAGTGCAAAACGATTATGGTATAGCATTAAAGAAGAAATGGTATCTAAGAATGAAATATATGCAAATGAAAAATAGAATAGAATTATCAAAATTGAAAATGAAGGAAGATGAAACAGTTAATGACTACTTGAATAGAGCAATGATTATTAAGAGCAAAAGTATACAAGCAGGAGATGAAATTAGAGATAGAGAATTGATTTGCTTCGTTTTAGAAGGTTTAAGAATAGAATTTGATTTTGACGTAAAAATTATCAAATCTGATAAAGAAAATAATATGAACACAATAAGACAAATCCTGAAGGAAACTGAAGAAAAATTAAAATTTAGAAAATAAGAAAAACGGCAAATAGAAATTGCATCTAAAGCTAGAGAGGGCTGGACGGAAAGAAGAAATCCTAATATCAAATGCGATAGCTGTGGAAAGATAGGTCATATCTCTAAAGAATGTAGAAATAAGATAAAATGTTTTAATTGTGGAGGATTCGGGCATAAATCGGCAATATGTAAAAAGAATAGAAGTGATGGGCATGCAAAGTATAATTATAATGGGCCTAAAAGAGGAATAAACAGACAAAATAATAGTGAATCTACAAGTCATGTGATAGAAACAAATGAAGACAATTACGAAGAGGAAGAACAGATGGAAGACAAAATTAAATGGAATATGGATTCTGGAGCCTCTAGCCATATGGTTAGTAAAAAAGAACAATTTATAGAATATAAAGAGGAGGAAATAATTATAGCAACAGCTGAAAAAGGTGCAATAATGAAATCATCAGGAATTGGATCAATAAGAATGAAGTCAAATGTAAATGAAAGATTAATAAAAGTTGAAAATGTATTGCATGTACCTAATTTGAGAGAAAATTTATTATCAGTTACAAAAATTATAGATCATGGTTTTAGTGTATTGTTCACAAAAAACAAAGCTGAAGTAATAGATAAAAATGGTGATATTTTATATGAGGCAAAAAGAAATGGTGATAAATTTGAAGTAGAGGGACTCCTAATTATGGAAAGAGCAAGAAAAGCAGAAGTAGATGATATGCTATGGCATCAAAGACTTGCTCATGTTAAATTTTCAGAAATTGAAAGAAATGTATGATAATTCAACGGTATTAGGATTGAAAAATTTACATATTATCAAAGAGAATTGCGAATCTTGTACATTAGGAAAAATACATAGAAAATCTTACAAAAGTATTCAATATAATCAATCTGAAAATATTTTGGATCTATGGCATACCGACATAGTTGGACCTTTGAATTATTCTTTTGGATATAAGTATTTCATTACTATTGTTGAAGACTATAGTAATTTTACTTTCGTTATACCAATTGCTAATAAATCTCAAACTGCAGATTCCATAATAAACTCGATTATACAAGAAGAAAGACAGACTGGAAATAAATTGAAGAGAATTCGAAATGATAATGGAGGAGAGTATATTTCAAATTATTTGAAGAGATGGTTATCTAGTAAGGGCATCAAACAAGAATTCACCACAGCTTATACTCCTGAAAGTAATGGAAAAGCCGAAGGATTTAATAGAACCATAGTTGAGTCAGCAAGAACCATGCTAATTGATTCTAAATTACCTATAAAATTTTGGAGTGAAGGTGTTAAAGTAGCTGTTCATATAAATAACAGAATTAAAATTAGAGAAATGAATACAACTCCTTTCGAGATATACAAGGGATGGAAACCAAACATTGTTTACTTAAAAAGGTTCGGAAGCCTAGCTTATGTTCATATAAGAAAAGAAAAGAGAAAGAAGATGGAACCAAAAGCTCATAAAGGGATTATGATGGGTTATAGTATGATAAGAAAAGGTTATAGAATATATTTACCAGAAATTGATGAAATTCATTAAGTATCAGATGTTAATTTTAATGAATCTAAACTAGGATATTATTTGATGAATAATAGTGGAAGAAATCTCGGTGAAAATGAACTTTTCTTTTTTAGTAGAGAAGACCCAAATTTGATTTCTCACGGGAATGAAGACTCTGGTGGTGATATTTATAATAGAGAAGACCAAGTAGAAAACTTTAACATCGATGATGAACATATTCCTCTGGATGATAATGATGTAGATTTGAGTGAAATAGAAGAAATACCTCCTGATGAAATAATTACTCCACGTAGAAGAGGACCAGAACCAGGAATGACGAGAGAAATGAGAGAAGAACGAGATCTTCGTTTTAGAGAAACCGAGGAAGAAGAACTTATAAAAAGGGGAGTGAGGAGATCTGAAAGATTAAGACTAATGAAGAATAAGGAAAATGTTTCTGATAGAACTTATAAAATTAAATGTCCGAAAGATTACCAAGAAGCATCGAATTCAGATAATAGAGAGCAATGGATTAAAGCCATGGAAGATGAAGAAATTGAAGTTTTGCATTTCCCTTCAGAAGAAATGAAAGCGGACCATTTCACCAAGATTGTGGATGCTGTCAAGCTTAAGAACTGCATAAGTGGTGGAGTTATTTTTGAAAAATGAAAATTGAAAATTTGAAGGGGAGATTTGTTGATGTTAATTATTTAAAATATTCATTTTCATTCTGTGATTGAATTAATCTGTAATTTAATTTATTCTGTGGTGTTGAGTGTATATATATATGTATTTTCTTTGAGTGGTGTGGGAGAGAGTATATGAGGAGACGTTTAGGTGTAAGAGTTTTTAGTTTTATTATAGAAATTTATATTCATAGTTTTTTGTGCCTGCAATAAAGAAGTTTTATGTTTTAATAGAAAGTATTTATTACGATTCTCCCAACAAGCTATTCTCAAATTTGATCTGTTATTAACCATCACTCTCAGCTCATCATACTGTTTCTGTTGTTGTTAGTATCCATCAAGTCAACTTTAAGTTACTATATGGACATTTATTTTCCAATATGATCTGTTATTAACCATCACTCTCAACTGATCGTACAGTTTCTGTTGTTGTTAGTGTACATCAAGTCAAACTTTGGTGACTATATGGACAGCTATTCTCCAATTTGATCTGTTAGTGACCATCACTCTCAGCTCATCACACAGTTTCTGTTGTTGTTAGTGTCCATCAAGTCAACTTTAGGTGACTATATGGACAGCTATTCTTCAATTTGATCTGTTAGTGACAATAGTTCGCAGGTCATATATTGAACTTCTAGTAGTTTTCCTGAATCCTTCTTACCACCTCATTGCAAGTCTTCCTCTCTGTTTTATCCTAGGAGGTTGGGAGGTAGCCAAGAGTGAGGTGTCGCTTCACTGAGGCAAACGGACTCCAGTAATCTCGTTTATTAACATAAATTGACTGACTTCTGGTAGCTAAAAACTGTCGCTATTTATATGCAAAATTCTATGAAAACAATTTTGCAAAACAGGATATTTGCATATACATAATTCAATATGCAAATACACTACACCCTCCCCTCCTAATAATATTGGAGTCGGTCAAGCGGTCTCCTGGATCGCTGGGGTCTGGGGCTCCGACTCGGGACTTTTCCTCCAGAAGCAGCAACAGGATTCTGGTTGTCTCTAACTGGTGCCAAGTTCTGCCTTGTTGACCGCGGCTTCTCTCGCTGGGGTCAAGGGCTCCGGCTCGGGACCTTTTATCCAGAAGCAGCAACAGGATTCTGGTTGTCTTCAACTGGTGCCAAGTCCTGCCCTCTCCCTTCTATTTCTTTCAAAATGCGAGGTCTCAGGGGAATTTGAGGAACTCACCAAGATGAACGTAATTCGGCAGACAGAAACAAGCCCATACAATCCAAGCACAAATGGATTAGCTGAGCGCTATGTGCGAGAGTTCAAGACCTCACTAAAGAAGAACAGTGGAAAGGATGGCCTTAAGTCAACATTTAGCGCCTAAGCCAAAATAAATACCTCAATGATGCATGTTCTTGAAAAGGGTGCAAAAAGAAACTGAAACTGATTCTAAGATCTAAGAGAACTGAAGCACCTAGCCACAAATTGTGAATTTGGCAGAATGATGGAGATGATGTTACGGGATAGATTCGTAGCAGGCTTGTCATCCGAAGCCCTCCAGAAATGACTCTTGCATGAAGATGATGGCGTAAAGCTGGATAGAGTATTTGTCATTGCAGTCTCGTACGAGTTAGCCGAGAAGGATTCTAGTGAACTGCATGGAAATTGCATAGGCAAAGTGACCACGCAATCTGAAATAAATAGAAAAGAGAGGAACACCCCTGTGCAGAAATATAGGTCTACGGCAGGAGTGAGAATGTGCTACCGGTGCGGCGAAAGGAATTCCCACCTAGCACCAGCATGCCCACACAGGTCAAAGGCTTGTTTTAAGTGAAAAAAGATTGGCATCTAAGTAAAGTATGCAAAGCGGCAAATTATGCACGGAAAAATAGTTATGTGCAAGAACAGATACTGTCCCTAAAGGGAGAAACGGAGGCTAAAGTTACGCTCACTTTAGACGGAAATGTATTAAAGTGTGTAGTGGATACTGGAAGTCCGATAACATTGATGCCGAAAACCATCTTCAAGAAGTTCTGGAAAGTGAAATTATTTCCTACTTCGAAGAATTTAAAAACCTTGTGCAATAATCTTATCAAGATAGTAAGAGAAAGGGACGTTTTGTTGGAGAAGCCGGAAAGAGACTTAGATTAATAGTGGTGGATGAAGGTTTCCCAGAGGTTTTACTGGGAAGGGAATGGCTAAGATTCTTGAATATTGACTACTCTACGTAATTAAATGTGAATAAAATCATCGAAGAATCTTGCATGAAGTCATTATTTGATAAATATTCAATTTTATTCAATAATGAACTGTGTTAACACAAAGCAATTACGCGCCATCTATACATATAAAATAAAATGATTTAAAAGCGCGAATGTTTCTTTTATACCTAAAACGAACTTCTACTGTCCTTACTGCGATGAAAAAATATATTGGGAGGGCTTGGCTCATCAGTGGTGAACCCTCCCAGCGGTTTCGCCAATTTAATCCACCAGACCGCTTCTCAGAGCTCTAAAACTGTATTGGATCATTCTGCTTTTATATGCTACACTGAAGGATGGAATCTTAGAAATGGTTTACAAGTAAACTATGGACATAAGCTTATAGGACAGTAGAATTACATTCAAATATTTGCTTCGAGCAATGCTCTTCAGCAAACTATAAAGTCAAGGCCATTAGGAATAAATTAACACAAAGCAATAACGCGCCATCTATACATATAAAATAAAATGATTTAAAAGCGCGAATGTTTCTTTTATACATAAAACGAACTTCTACTGTCCTTACTGCGATGAAAAAATATATTGGGAGGGCTTGGCTCATCAGTGGTGAACCCTCCCAGCGGTTTCGCCAATTTAATCCACCAGACCGCTTCTCAGAGCTCTAAAACTGTATTGGATCATTCTGCTTTTATATGCTACACTGAAGGATGGAATCTTAGAAATGGTTTACAAGTAAACTATGGACATAAACTTATAGGACAGTAGAATTAGAGCTCTGAGAAGCGGTCTGGTGGATTAAATTGGCGAAACCGCTGGGAGGGTTCACCACTGATGAGCCAAGCCCTCCCAATATATTTTTTCATCGCAGTAAGGACAGTAGAAGTTCGTTTTATGTATAAAAGAAACATTCGCGCTTTTAAATCATTTTATTTTAAATGAACTGTGTTGTTTAAAAGATGTAAAATTAAACATTTGCATTAAGAAGGACGCAGCACCAGTGTTTTGTAAGGCTCGAAGTTTGCCTTCTGCTATGAAGAAAAATGTGGAGAATGAATTGGAGGATATGGTAGATAAAGGAATTTTAGAGCCTCTTGATTACGCCGACTGGGCAGCACCCATAGTGCCAGTTTTGAAGAAAGACCCACACACACACAGAGTTGTTTTATTTTTTTAATTATTACTTCATAAGACTGAGCTTTAATCATTTCAGGGTAGAACAAATCATTTCCTAGTTTAAGTAGTTCATAATTTAATAAACTTAACTGGTCACTTGTTTCATTATCTTCGCAAGCCGCTTCAAATCGCTGTACGAAGATTTCAAAATTGTCTTCCTTCGAATCGAAGACTCTGAACGGTACAGTTTGATTAGTTGCCAACTTTCCTCAGTTTGATGCTTTAAGTCAGTCGTAGGTCCGTAATCCTTACAACCTCGTGGTCTTTCCCGTAGGCACGTACCAATCGTTGCAAACCTCGTAGTCACCACCGTAGCTTCCCGTAGATTTTCTCTTCGCCAGGGTTGTTTTATCCTAGAAGGTTGGGAGGTAGCCAAGAGTGAGGTGTCGCTTCACTGAGGCAAACAGACTCCAGTAATCTCGTTTATTAACATAAATTGACTGACTGCTGGTAGCTAAAAACTGTCGCTATTTATAAACAAAATTCTTTGAAAACCATTAGGCAAAACTGGATATTTGCATATCTATAATTCAATATGCAAATACCCTACACTCTCTTTCTTTTTTCTTGAATTTTACCTGACATCAACATCATTTCCACTATTTTCCATCAATATATACCATTACTTAAAATTAGATAAATTATAATTCAAAACAAACATTTATATTACCCTATAACACGTGTAGTCAATCAAACACAAATTTGAAATATTACATTTAAAAATAAGCATCATCAATTGAATAAACATCGTTTAAAGAATTTATCAAATTAATTTGAGAAAGAGATTTAATTCATCTTTCTGGAAGAAATATATATTTTCTCAAGCGTTTACTCACAATTATTTTATTCGTTGTTTCTATAGCCCTCGTATATTCTAGTAAATCATCTCTTAGTTGAAAAAGGTTATAATTGAAAACACTTTTTAAAAACTAATTTCTTCAAATAAATTTCTATTTGAAAACGTAATATAATATCTTTAAAAGTTCTTTGGAAATTTGAGAAAAGGAATTGGATATTAAAGAGTTCTTTCATTCATCCTCTGCAACAAAAGACCATTAATAACATTTAATAGAAAGAATAAAATGGATAAATTGGATAGGCCTATCAAAATTTTATGAAAAAAAAAACAATAAATTGGGAATATTTATTGTCTTCTGTTCTTAAATAGAACAAAACGGATTCATTCTGTTTGTAGAATTGAAATTAATCTTGAAAATATCTTTTGATATCTTAAGTGTTTTTATATCAATTTGGATCATATTTCAAATTGTTTTATAAAATATAGCTTTATTTGATATAGAGATTATTGATCAAATTTTTATTTATATATTTAATGATATTTTCTGATTTAATTATATAGAAATATTATCTTCTTTTATCTTATAAATTATATCTGTATTTTGTGAATTTTGAAATTCGATATTTCAATTAATATGTTGATAAATATGTTATATAAATTATTCAATATTTTTTAATTATATTATTCTAGAATAAACTCTGTGAAGTCGACCGCCAGATGTCGCCTCTTTACATTATATATATTAATCGTTGTTATTTTCTTTTGACCGACGCAAAACCTTTTGTAAATATGTTAATAGGTATTCAAGCCTATTCTTTTGTGGGGGCTGAGAGACTTCCTTCCAGCCTGCTGGGATGAAGGACCACGCCGTCAACAAACATACAAGCGGCGCCATGAAATAGGAGATGACCACCGCTGCGCGGCGCGGCACAGCGGCGGAAACCAGAGAGGACAAGAATAGACTGGAGTGTTGCCCTTTTTGTCTTCCCATATATAATGTAGCTAATAAGTAATACAAAAAAAAAAACTTTGAAATACTTTCTGAGCCATCACTGGACTAATAAATCGACACATCACACTTACTTCTACTCCCGTCTCAAGTCAGGTATTTCTTTCTTTAAATTATTTTATCAGTTCAATTAAAGCAAATAGTGATCTAAAACTGTTTTTATTGTATTTTATTCAAAAATATTTACGACTGCATACTTTTGATAGAATACTCATATATAAAATAGCTAATAATTCAATATCTCAAATTTGTATTATAACAGTAAGACGACTATATATCACTCGTTTATTTGTTTAAAATACCAAAAGCAAAAATATATCATTTTTGAATTTGCAAATCAATCACAATAATAACACTAGCACAATAATACATGCGTATTCAAAATCATCAAATAAGGGTACATTTATTCGAATAAATTTTAATAGACTCTTACACGCACAAATAATAAATTTATTCAATTATTAGTGAAGGACAATCTGTTCACGATCTGATACATAGAGAGAACTCTATTTGAATAAAAAATTATCAGTTACCAATAAAATGGCGGTATCACTTTTTATTCTAACTGTTTAAGTGTAGAGATATTTGATGAACTTATATAATGTTTCTTCGTAGATGTAAACTTTCCGCTCTCGAAATAGCTTTTTTATGACGGTAGGAAAGGCTCATATTCCGACACTGTCTGTAGGCTAACCTTGGGGAAAGGGTCATATTTCCACGATGTTCTATAAGCTGACCTTAACCCTTCAGCGGTCGCAATGGGTAAAAATTACCCAGAAGGAACTTTTCGAAAATATTTCTATATTAAAAAATATATATATTTAAAATATATTCTCAGTACCTTTCTAAATCTATCTAAAGAATATTATAATAAACCTATAATTTTAATTTTATGACATATATTCATTTTATTAGCATGTTTGGGTCAATTTTACCCAGTGCGACCTTTTGAGTTCTCGTCAATGGGTAATTTTTACCCAGCGCGACCTTTTAACGCTTTTGGTTTGGGTTTGCGTAAATAAGTTTCGAGTTACTTTCTGGCTTCTTGTTGTTTGGTTTTGCTGCCCCAAGTGCAATAATACAATCATTTCTTCCAACAATAAGGTAGGATTTATATTTTATTTCCTCTTTTTACATTATTTCACATAAAATGCTTTCAAATGCTGATTTTCTCCGTTATGATAATAATATTCCAAATCCCGATGATGAGGAATCAGAAACTGATGATCATATAGAAGAGAGGAATTGGAGTACAGACACTGAAAAGTATACATTATCAGAAGAAGAAAACAATGAGGATCCAAGCTTCAATTACTATATAGGAAAGGACCAAAAGACTAAATGGAAGAAAGCTCTTCCCCCAAAAAATGTTCGAACTCGCAGTGAAAATATTATCACCCATCTACCAGGGGTAAAGGGTGAAGCAAAAAATGCTAAATCGATATTAGATTGTTGGAATCTCTTTATAGATGACAATATACTTGAATGCATAGTTACAAATACTAACATTTACATTAGGAATATTCAGCAGAACTATAGCAGAGAAAGAGATGCTAATTTGACAAACCTACATGAAATTAAAGCTTTATTGGGAATTATTTACTTTCTTGGGGTCATGAAAGCGAATAAATTGAATACAGATGATGCATGGGCAAGAGATAGTACTGGATTTGAATTATGTAGAATATCTTTGAATATATTTGAATTGTGTAGAATGTCTGAAAACAGATTCCGTTTTCTTCTTAGAGTAATTCGTTTTGATGACAAAGCTACAAGAAATGAAAGACTTCGTCAAGATAAATTAGCAGCTGTGAGATTGATTTTTGATACTTCTGTAAAAATTGCCAAAAGCATTATTCTCCTTCGGAATATACACTGCGTGACATTGAAAATGGAACACCAAGAAATAGTGGCCAGAAAATTATGCAAATTTCAGGGTAGACGCGCCTAACCGAGTTATGCAAATGATGTAAAATGCGCAGCTCTCGTGCGCACTTGGAGTAAGATATAAGGCAGGAAATTGCAGAAAGGACAGTATTCGTGTCGTTATTTCTTCAAGGAAAATCATTGTAGAAATTTTGTTCTTGTGTCAAAAGACACGTGTAATAACAGAGAATGCCAGGTCATCGTAAAGGGAGGCAGTTCAAGCAGACAGACGCTTTTACGAGGGGCATGGTGATCGGACTGAAAAGGGCAGGTTGGTCCATACGTCAAATCGCAGCTGATACACACCTTGGTGCGTCCACGGTGCACCGACTGTGGAGAAGATGGTTGGAACAAGGAAATGTGGCAATTTATAGGAATGCCGGTGCAACCAGAGTGACGTCAGCACGTGTGGATCGGCGTATCCTTCGACAAGCAGTGGCGGCCCCACAAGCCAATTATACCGCCATCCTGCAACTTGTGCAAGACACCCTAGATCATTCCATCTCGACCAGAACCATTTCCCGTCGATTGGTTGCTAATGGCTTGCACTCATGCCGTCCGCTAAGAAGACTGCCATTGACCCCACCGAATAGGCGCCAACGTTTGGAATGGTGCCGGGCTAGATCGACGTGGATGACGGAATGGCACAGGGTCGTGTTCTCAGATGAGTCGCGTTTCTGCTTGTCCAGTGATAGTCGCCGTGTACGCGTGTGACGTCGACGTGGAGAAAGGTCCAATCCGGCAGCAATTGTGGAACGCCCCACCGTGCGACAACGTGGAATCATGGTTTGGGGCGCAATCGCGTATGATTCCAGGTCACCTTTACTTCGTATTCAGGGCACTATGACGGCCCAACGATACGTTGATGATGTGCTGCGACCGGTGACACTCCCCTACCTTCAGGGGGTGCCCAATACCCTTTATCAGCAGGATAACGCCCGACCGCACACTGCTCGCATTAGCCAACAAGCTCTGCAAGATATACAGATGCTTCCCTGGCCACCGTACTCTCCTGATCTCTCACCAATCGAGCACGTCTGGGACATCATTGGACGCCGTTTGCATGCCTTGCCACAGCCGCGTTCAGAAGACGAACTGTGGCAAATGGTTGAGAGGGAATGGAGAGCCATCCCTCAGGACGCCATCCGTACTCTGATTGACTCTCTACCTAGACGTGTTGCTGTGTGCATCGCCGTCCGCGGTGGTCCTACTTGCTACTAAGCCGACGCCGTTCTCGCTCTGTATTATGACTATCATTTTGAAATAAAGATCACTTATTGTTTGTCCCTGTCTCTCTCTCTGTCTGCCGAGTTCCATCACTTTCTGGCCACTATTTCTTGGTGTTCCATTTTCAATGTCACGCAGTGTATAACGGTGGATGAAAAGTTTGACGCTTTCAGAGGGAAATGCAATTTCAGGCAGTATATTCCGAGTAAACACAATAAATATAGAATAAAATTATTTGCTCTCGTGGATTCAAAAAATGTTTTATACTTGTAACTTGGAGATTTATTCAGGAAAAAACCCTGAAGGTCCTTACAATGTCAGCAAAAGTCCAAGTGACGTTGTGGAACGATTGTGTGAGCCAATCAAGGGAACTGGCCGCAATGTAACAATGGATAACTGGTTCACCAGTTATTCTTTAGCTCTAAAACTTTTACAACAATATAGACTAATAATTGTTGGTACCTTAAAAAGAAATAAAAAGGAAATCCCCTCAGAGTTTGTCATCAGCAGAGGTAGAAATGTACACACTAGTGTTTTTGGCTTTCAAAGTGAAATGACACTCCTTTCATACAAGCCTAAAGAGAATAAAGTTGTACTTATGCTTTCAACTCTGCACCACGATGCAAATATAGATGATTCAACGGGAGAATTTAAAAAGCCAGAGATGATAATGTTTTATAATATGACAAAGGGTGGTGTAGATATGATGGACGAAATGACAGCTACATATAACTGTGCTAGAAATTCAAGAAGATGGCCCATGGTTATTTTTTATTCACTTTTAAATATTGGGGCAATAAATTCCCAGATAATTAATTTTGCAAATGGCAACGCATCAAAGGTTAAATCAAGACGTCATTTTTTGAAAACCTTATCCTTAGATCTTATTGAAGAGATGGTCAAAGTTCGCACAGTAAGCGGAAGAATGCCATGTGAAATAAAGGAAAAGGCATCCGATATTTTTAATTTGTTAGAGCCTGGTCCATCTAAAAAGCCAAAAATAGGAGAAAGACATCGATGCAAGAAATGCCAGAAAGAAAAAAAAGGACAGAAAAACTATTCAACATTGCCAGTACTGTTTTGCTTTTTTGTGTAAGGAACACTCTGTAATAATTTGTCAAGAATGTCATAAAGGACGAAACAAGTCCTAATTTCTATGAAAGGAAGTGATAACTTTCATACAAATTTATATTTTATAACCTATCTTCAATATATATTTTTATTTTCATAAAATAGTCAAATATATCATAAATATTTGATATTTTGATTTGTTATTAATAAAATAAATAAAATATGATTTTTATATCTCAGGATTTTATGTAAAGTTATTTAATAGACAAATCATTATTCTAACATAGAAAACAATAAAAATATTGGAAATAATATTTGATTTATTTAGGTTTTAAAAAGTGGGTAAATTTTACCCACCGCGACCTTTCAAGGTATAAAAGAGGGCGCGACCGCTGCCGGGTTAAGGAAAAGTTCATTACCCCACGCTGGTCTATAGGCTACCCTTGAGGAAAGGCTTATATTCCCACGCTGGTTTATAGGCTAACTTTAAGGAAAGGTTCATATTTCCAAGCTGGTTTGTAAGATAACCTTGAGGATAGACTCATTTTCCAACGCTGGTGTGTGAGATAAACTAGAGGGAAGACTCATATTCCCACGATGGTGAGTGAGCTAACCTAGAGGGAAGACTCATATTCCCACGCTGGTGTGTGAGATAACCTAGATGGAAGACTCATATTCCCACGCTGGTGTGTGAGCTAACCTAGAGGGAAGACACATATTTCCACGCTGGTGTATGAGATAACTTAGAGGGAAGATTCATATTCTCACACTGGTGTGTGAGCTAACATAGAGGGAAGACGCATATTCCCACGCTGGTGTATGAGATAACCTAGAGGGAAGACTCATATTCCCACACTGGTGTGTGATCTAACCTAGATGGAAGACCCATATTCCCACACTGGTGTGTGATCTAACCTAGATGGAAGACCCATATTCCCACACTGGTGTGTGAGCTACCCTAGAAGGAAGACTCATATTCCAACACTGGTGTGTGAGCTAACCTAGAAGGAAGACTCATATACCCACACTGGTGTATGAGATAACATAGATGGAAGACTCATATTCCCACGCTGGTGTGTGATCTAACCTAGATGGAGCACTCATATTCCCACACTGGTGTGTGAGCTACCCTAGAGGGAAGACTCATATTCCCACACTTTGGTGTGTGAGATACCCTAGACAGAAGACTCATATCCTCACGCTGGTGAGTGAGCTGCCCTAGAGGGAAGACTCATATTCCCACGCTGGTGTATGAATTACCTTAGAATGAAGACTCATATTCCCACACTGGTGTGTGAGCAACCCTAGAGGGAAGACTCATATTCCCACGCTGAATAATGAGATAACCTAGAGGGAAGACTCATATTCCCACGCTGAATAATGAGATAACTTAGAGGGAAGACTCATATTCCCACGCTTGGGAGTGAGCTACCTTAGAGGGGAGTCTCATATTCCCACGCTGGTGTGTGAGCTACCCTAGAGGAAAGACTCATATTCCCACGCTGGTGTGTGATCTAACCTAGAGGGAAGACTCATATTCCCACGCTGGTGAGTGAGCTACCCTAGAAGGAAGACTCATATTCCCACGCTGGAGTGTGAGCTAACCTAGAGGGAAGTCTCATATTCCCACGCTGATTAATGAGATAACCTAGAGGGAAGCTTCATATTACCACGCTGGTGAGTGAGCTACCCTAGAGAGGAGTCTCATATTCCCACACTGGTGTGTGATCTAACCTAGATGGAAGACCCATATTCCCACACTGGTGTGTGATTTAACCTAGATGGAAGACCCATATTCCCACACTGGTGTGTGAGCTACCCTAGAAGGAAGACTCATATTCCAACACTGGTGTGTGAGCTAACCTAGAAGGAAGACTCATATACCCACACTGGTGTATGAGATAACATAGATGGAAGACTCATATTCCCACGCTGGTGTGTGATCTAACCTAGATGGAACACTTATATTCCCACACTGGTGTGTGAGCTACCCTAGAGGGAAGACTCATATTCCCACACTTTGGTGTGTGAGCTACCCTAGACAGAAGACTCATATCCTCACGCTGGTGAGTGAGCTGCCCTAGAGGGAAGACTCATATTCCCACGCTGGTGTATGAATTACCTTAGAATGAAAACTCATATTCCCACACTGGTGTGTGAGCAACCCTAGAGGGAAGACTCATATTCCCACGCTGAATAATGAGATAACCTAGAGGAAAGACTCATATTCCCACGCTGAATAATGAGATAACTTAGAGGGAAGACTCATATTCCCACGCTGGGGAGTGAGCTACCTTAGAGGGGAGTCTCATATTCCCACGCTGGTGTGTGAGCTACCCTAGAGGAAAGACTCATATTCCCACGCTGGTGTGTGATCTAACCTAGAGGGAAGACTCATATTCCCACGCTGGTGAGTGAGCTACCCTAGAAGGAAGACTCATATTCCCACGCTGGAGTGTGAGCTAACCTAGAAGGAAGTCTCATATTCCCACGCTGATTAATGAGATAACCTAGAGGGAAGCTTCATATTCCCACGCTGGTGAGTGAGCTACCCTAGAGAGGAGTCTCTTATTCCCACACTGGTGTGTGAGCTGACCTAGAGGGAAGACTCATATTCCCACGCTGGTCTATGAGATAACCTAAAGTGAAGACTCCTATTCCCACACTGGTGTGTGAGCTAACCTAGAGGGAAGACTCGTATTCCCACATTGGTGTGCTACCCTAGAGGGAAGACTTATATTCCCACGCAGGTGTGTGAGCTAACCTAGAAAGAAGTCTCATATTCCCACGCTGGTGTGTGAGCTACCCTTGAGGAAAGGTTCAAAATTCCACGCTGGTGTGTGAGCTACCCTTGAGGAAAAGTTGATATTTCCACGCTGGTGTTTGAGCTACCCTTGAGTAAAGGTTCAAATTTCCACGCTGTGTGAGCTACCCTTGAAGAAAAGTTGATATTTCCACGCTGGTGTGTGAGCTACCCTTGAGGAAAGGTTCAAATTTCCACGCTGGTGTGTGAGCTACCCTTGAGTAAAGGTTCAAATTTCCACGCTGGTGTGTGAGCTACCCTTGTCGAAAATTTGATATTTCCACACTGGTGTGTGAGCTACCCTTGAAGAAATGTTCAAATTTTCACCCTGGTGTGTGAGCTACTCTTGAGTAAAGGTTCAAATTTCCACGCTGGTGTGTGAGCTACCCTTGAGGAAACCTTGATATTTCCACGCTGGTGTGTGAACTATCCTTGAAGGAAGACGCATATTCCCACGCTGGTGTATGAGATAACCTAGAGATGAGACTCATGTCCCTACGATGGTGTGTGAGCTAACCTAGAGGGAAGACTCATATCCCCACGCTGGTTTGTGAGAAAACCTATAAGGAAGACCCATATTCCCACACTGGTGTGTGAGCTACCCTAGAAGGAAGACTCATATTCCAACACTGGTGTGTGAGCTAACCTAGAAGGAAGACTCATATACCCACACTGGTGTATGAGATAACATAGATGGAAGACTCATATTCCCACGCTGGTGTGTGATCTAACCTAGATGGAGCACTCATATTCCCACACTGGTGTGTGAGCTACCCTAGAGGGAAGACTCATATTCCCACACTTTGGTGTGTGAGATACCCTAGACAGAAGACTCATATCCTCACGCTGGTGAGTGAGCTGCCCTAGAGGGAAGACTCATATTCCCACGCTGGTGTATGAATTACCTTAGAATGAAGACTCATATTCCCACACTGGTGTGTGAGCAACCCTAGAGGGAAGACTCATATTCCCACGCTGAATAATGAGATAACCTAGAGGGAAGACTCATATTCCCACGCTGAATAATGAGATAACTTAGAGGGAAGACTCATATTCCCACGCTTGGGAGTGAGCTACCTTAGAGGGGAGTCTCATATTCCCACGCTGGTGTGTGAGCTACCCTAGAGGAAAGACTCATATTCCCACGCTGGTGTGTGATCTAACCTAGAGGGAAGACTCATATTCCCACGCTGGTGAGTGAGCTACCCTAGAAGGAAGACTCATATTCCCACGCTGGAGTGTGAGCTAACCTAGAGGGAAGTCTCATATTCCCACGCTGATTAATGAGATAACCTAGAGGGAAGCTTCATATTACCACGCTGGTGAGTGAGCTACCCTAGAGAGGAGTCTCATATTCCCACACTGGTGTGTGATCTAACCTAGATGGAAGACCCATATTCCCACACTGGTGTGTGATTTAACCTAGATGGAAGACCCATATTCCCACACTGGTGTGTGAGCTACCCTAGAAGGAAGACTCATATTCCAACACTGGTGTGTGAGCTAACCTAGAAGGAAGACTCATATACCCACACTGGTGTATGAGATAACATAGATGGAAGACTCATATTCCCACGCTGGTGTGTGATCTAACCTAGATGGAACACTTATATTCCCACACTGGTGTGTGAGCTACCCTAGAGGGAAGACTCATATTCCCACACTTTGGTGTGTGAGCTACCCTAGACAGAAGACTCATATCCTCACGCTGGTGAGTGAGCTGCCCTAGAGGGAAGACTCATATTCCCACGCTGGTGTATGAATTACCTTAGAATGAAAACTCATATTCCCACACTGGTGTGTGAGCAACCCTAGAGGGAAGACTCATATTCCCACGCTGAATAATGAGATAACCTAGAGGAAAGACTCATATTCCCACGCTGAATAATGAGATAACTTAGAGGGAAGACTCATATTCCCACGCTGGGGAGTGAGCTACCTTAGAGGGGAGTCTCATATTCCCACGCTGGTGTGTGAGCTACCCTAGAGGAAAGACTCATATTCCCACGCTGGTGTGTGATCTAACCTAGAGGGAAGACTCATATTCCCACGCTGGTGAGTGAGCTACCCTAGAAGGAAGACTCATATTCCCACGCTGGAGTGTGAGCTAACCTAGAAGGAAGTCTCATATTCCCACGCTGATTAATGAGATAACCTAGAGGGAAGCTTCATATTCCCACGCTGGTGAGTGAGCTACCCTAGAGAGGAGTCTCTTATTCCCACACTGGTGTGTGAGCTGACCTAGAGGGAAGACTCATATTCCCACGCTGGTCTATGAGATAACCTAAAGTGAAGACTCCTATTCCCACACTGGTGTGTGAGCTAACCTAGAGGGAAGACTCGTATTCCCACATTGGTGTGCTACCCTAGAGGGAAGACTTATATTCCCACGCAGGTGTGTGAGCTAACCTAGAAAGAAGTCTCATATTCCCACGCTGGTGTGTGAGCTACCCTTGAGGAAAGGTTCAAAATTCCACGCTGGTGTGTGAGCTACCCTTGAGGAAAAGTTGATATTTCCACGCTGGTGTTTGAGCTACCCTTGAGTAAAGGTTCAAATTTCCACGCTGTGTGAGCTACCCTTGAAGAAAAGTTGATATTTCCACGCTGGTGTGTGAGCTACCCTTGAGGAAAGGTTCAAATTTCCACGCTGGTGTGTGAGCTACCCTTGAGTAAAGGTTCAAATTTCCACGCTGGTGTGTGAGCTACCCTTGTCGAAAATTTGATATTTCCACACTGGTGTGTGAGCTACCCTTGAAGAAATGTTCAAATTTTCACCCTGGTGTGTGAGCTACTCTTGAGTAAAGGTTCAAATTTCCACGCTGGTGTGTGAGCTACCCTTGAGGAAACCTTGATATTTCCACGCTGGTGTGTGAACTATCCTTGAAGGAAGACGCATATTCCCACGCTGGTGTATGAGATAACCTAGAGATGAGACTCATGTCCCTACGATGGTGTGTGAGCTAACCTAGAGGGAAGACTCATATCCCCACGCTGGTTTGTGAGAAAACCTATAAGGAAGACTCATATTCCCACGCTGGTGTGTGAGCTAACCTAGAGGGAAGACTCATATTCCCACGCTGGTGTGTGAGCTAACCTAGAGGGAAGACGCATATTCCCACGCTGGTGTATGAGATGACCTAGAGGGAAGACTCATATTCCCACGATGGTGTGTGAGGTGTTTGCTAACCTAGAGGGAAGACTCATATTCCCACGCTGGTGTGTGAGCTACCCTAGAGGGAAGACTCATATTCCCACGTTTGTGTATGAGATAACCTAGATGGAAGACTCATATTCCCACGCTGGTTTGTGAGTTATCCTAGAGGGAAGACACATATTTCCACGCTGGTGTATGAGATAACTTAGAGGGAAGATTCATATTCTCACACTGGTGTGTGAGCTAACATAGAGGGAAGACGCATATTCCCACGCTGGTGTATGAGATAACCTAGAGGGAAGACTCATATTCCCACGATGGTGTGTAAGCTAACCTAGAGGGAAGACTCATATTCACACGCTGGTGTGTGAGATAACCTAGGAGGAAGACTCATATTCCCACGCTGGTGTGTGAGTTACCCTAGAAAGAAGACTTATATTCCCACACTGGTGTTTGTGCTACCCTAGAGATAAAACTCATATTCCCACGCTGATTAATGAGATAACCTAGAGGGAAGACTCATATTCCCACACTGGTGTGTGATCTAACCTAGATGGAAGACCCATATTCCCACACTGGTGTGTGAGCTACCCTAGAAGGAAAACTCATATTCCAACACTGGTGTGTGAGCTAACCTAGAAGGAAGACTCATATACCCACACTGGTGTATGAGATAACCTAGAGATGAGACTCATGTCCCTACGATGATGTGTGAGCTAAACTAGAGGGAAGACTCATATCCCCACGCTGGTTTGTGAGAAAACCTATAAGGACGACTCATATTCCCACGCTGGTGTGTGAGCTAACCTAGAGGGAAGACTCATATTCCCACGCTGGTGTGTGAGCTAACCTAGAGGGAAGACGCATATTCCCACGCTGGTGTATGAGATAACCTAGAGGGAAGACTCATATTCCCACGATGGTGTGTGAGGTGTTTGCTAACCTAGAGGGAAGTCTCATATTCCCACGCTGGTGTGTGAGCTACCCTAGAGGGAAGACTCATATTCCCACGCTGGTGTGTGAGCTAACCTAGAGGGAAGACGCATATTCCCACGCTGGTGTATGAGATAACCTAGAGGGAAGACTCATATTCCCACGATGGTGTGTGAGGTGTTTGCTAACCTAGAGGGAAGACTCATATTCCCACGCTGGTGTGTGAGCTACCCTAGAGGGAAGACTCATATTCCCACGCTTGTGTATGAGATAACCTAGATGGAAGACTCATATTCCCACGCTGGTTTGTGAGCTATCCCAGAGGGAAGACACATATTTCCACGCTGGTGTATGAGATAACTTAGAGGGAAGATTCATATTCTCACACTGGTGTGTGAGCTAACATAGAGGGAAGACGCATATTCCCACGCTGGTGTATGAGATAACCTAGAGGGAAGACTCATATTCCCACGATAGTGTGTAAGCTAACCTAGAGGGAAGACTCATATTCACACGCTGGTGTGTGAGATAACCTAGGAGGAAGACTCATATTCCCACGCTGGTGTGTGAGTTACCCTAGAAAGAAGACTTATATTCCCACACTGGTGTTTGTGCTACCCTAGAGATAAAACTCATATTCCCACGCTGATTAATGAGATAACCTAGAGGGAAGACTCATATTCCCACACTGGTGTGTGATCTTACCTAGATGGAAGACCCATATTCCCACACTGGTGTGTGAGCTACCCTAGAAGGAAAACTCATATTCCAACACTGGTGTGTGAGCTAACCTAGAAGGAAGACTCATATACCCACTGTTGGGAATAGAATGTTAATTTTCTTATAGATTTATATTTTTCTAAATATATGTAAATTTAATCCATTATAAGAAACATATTTGTCATATGTAAATATTTATATGTATATATATTCGTGACAAAAAATAAAATATTGTGTTGACTGGTTAGAGTTGTGTGGTTTCTCGGCCCGCTCTCGAGAGGTCTACGCCTTGGTTGATACCTGCCTTAGACACTTCAGCAGATTTGACTTCTTGGGAATCGCTCTTCTCTACCTTTGAGATTCCACGGTTTTTTTCCTCCCCGGGACCAGAATAAGAGACTTCGGGCGTCTGGGCAAAATAGAGCCTGGGCGCTACGCCGCTGAACGCGACATTTGGCATCCCAGCCGGGACTCGAGGAGAAAGCCGTGCTTATATTTGGAACCCTTTTGGATCAGAAGATGGAGAGAGAAGAAGCACTAGAGAGACTCAAGAAGAAGAGAACCATACTCCGCACGTCTTTATCCAAGTACGGGAAAAGAATAGAGGAATATGACGTGCACAAGGAGTGTGACCACGAGGAACTGCTGGGGCAGCTTTCGGATGTCTACGAAGAACTGAGGCGGGTAGACGAAGAAATCGGTAAGCTGATTGACATCAAAGATCTAGAGAAAGATCTAAAGATGGTAGAGGAATACCGGGAAAAGGCCGTGGCGTGGAAATATTTGCTAAAGAAAAGAAGTCTGGTGGTAGCGGAAGGAATGCAGAGGGAAACTGCAACTGCCACGAAGAAGGAATATCCAGGAGAAATCAGTCGACCGACTCTAACTGGGATGGTTAAGTTACCCAAATTAACAATGGAAAGATTCTACGGGGAAATTAGCCAGTGGTTAAATTTTTGGAATGCCTTCGATTCATCAATCAATAAGAATGAATACTTGACCAAGATAGATAAATTTAACTATCTTAAAGCCTACTTGGGTGGAACGGCGGCCCAAACTGTGGAAGGATTTTGCCTATCTGAGGAAAATTACGATAAGGCCGTTGAATTGTTGAAGAAACGCTTCGGAAAAAGGGAAAGGTTGATCGACGTGCATATGAACAACCTCTTGGCCTTGAAACCACTTAGAGTGACAAAGGACGTGGGGGCTTTCAGAGAATTGTACGGCAGAATCCTGGTGCAGATTAGAAGTTTGGAGTCATTGGGTGTTGTCGTTGAAAGCTACGGTAACTTATTGTGCCCTTTACTCCTCAAGCTATTGCCATCAGACTTAAAGCTTGAATTACACCGGGAATTCACAGGAGCTTTTTCTCTTGGAGATTTGATTGAATTTTTGGAGAGACAATTGATTGCATTAGAAAGCACGTTCGGCACGCGGGACGAAATAACAGCCGGCCAACCATCAAATGAGCACCCTCAGTCACAAAGCTCTATCGTGAAGTATCGAAGAAATAAGAGGAATCCCCTGCCCACGGCTGCTGGTTTTTTGAATGTCTCTGAAGCAGATAAAGAGAAAGTGCTGGATGTGGAACAAGGAATGGATATGAGGATCTGCGATGGAAGCAGTTTGGAAATCGGGATGAGTGAGAAGCCAAGTGTTGTCGGAGTTACCCTGATGAAAGGAGTTGATCCAGCTTCTATTAAGGAAGATGCTGAGATGGTGGTATCATCCGAGCAAATGGTAAAGGAGCCATCCAAGCAGATTGCTGTTAAAGAAAGTAATAAGGCTCAAGTAGTAAGAGAGCGCTGTGCTGAAGACGGTGAAAAGGCTCAAGTCAAGAAGAAGTCTGTTGTAGAAGTTGATGAAAGTAATAGGGCTGAAGTTGAGAAAGAATCCGTTGAAGCAGATAAAGAGAAAGTGCTGGATGTGGAACAAGGAATGGATTCAAAGAACACCGAAGAAGTGAAGCTGCTCTATGTAAAACAAGGTACCGATTTAAGGATGGCAGAAAGGCCATATGCAGAACAAGGTAATGAGCCTAAGGAAGACGGAGTACAAGACTCTGAAAATGAGCCTAAGGGCGACGGAGTAAAGGATTCTGAAGCTGAAACCAAGGATAATGAAGTGGAGGATTCTGGAACTGCAATTGAGGCTTGTGAATCGGTGAGCAACTCTAAAGCGGTAGCTGAAGGCGCGGATCAAGTGGAGATTGCAGGTGGTGAGGCTGAGTCCATTGATGATATTGAGGAAAGAGTTGTCAGAATTCCAGCATCGAGTAAATTGATGGAAGCAGGACAGATAGGAGATGCGGAATTTAAAGTAAAGGGATACTATTTGCCTGATCGCCCTGTATGTGGGTGTGACTCCAGGGCTGCGCCTGTACGGCCAGCGAAAGACGGCGCTTCCTATCGAGGACGAAACGGATTCTCGTTGAAGCGATATATGAAGAGGATACACAGTCTGCTGAGAAGAATCCCTGAGATAAGGATAAAGCTTCGGAGGAATAAGTTCGGAGTTGTGGCCGACCTGAAAAGATATTTCCAGATGATCGCCATCAGAGATAATGATTGGGACTACCTCAAATTTCTTTGGAAAAAAAAAGATGGACAACTGATGGTTTTGAGCGGGAAATCGTTGTAGACGATTTTGGTTGAGTGCCCGTGCCTCTAAATCCGGAAGAAAAGTAAATGGTTGAATGATGATGCATGGTTGGAGAAGGTGAAACGCTTTCTAAGCAGGGTTGCACTGTCCAGATCACCTATGTGAGGAGAGAGCCAATAGAAAAAGGTTCAATTGGCAAATATCTTCCAAGCAATGGAATGTAACTTGTATCGAAGGAAACTGTTTCTGGAGCTGCAGTAACTCCAATGTTATATACTCCGGCCAGTTCTCCAAAGGGGCAAGTGCCTACTCCAGTGAAAAGGTCTTAATTTGGGAGACAAGTCTCCAGAAAGTCTGGTGAAAGTGCTAGACCGGAAAGGATTGCGAATCCTGTAGATCATAGGACTATTATATTGAGTGGTTTGAGATCTCTAAGGAAGAGTTCAGAGTCCTATGACTGCTGTAGGCCTGCAGACGATACCTCTGGGCCTTCAGACGATACCTCTAAGCCTAAAGACGATGCCTCGGCATAAGATCCTGATTCTTCAGGATATAAAGCTCAATGTTCTCAAGAGGTTCCAGAAATTGCAATGGAAGATAACTGGGCGACTTTTGTAATGAATCGAGTTATGGAGATCCGATCTCTCAGTGAGACAGAGGATTGGTATCGTGTACCAGGATGTTTGAATCCAGCGGATTTACCATCACGGGGGTGCTTAGCCGATTCTCTGGAGAGATCGAAGTGGTGGGAGGGCCCGAGTTGGTTGAGAAGACCAAGAAGAGATTGGCCCCATAGGGAAATATACCCTGACCCAGATATTGTGAACTCGGAAAAGAGAAAGATTGTTTTAACATCAACATGTATTGAAAGGGAAAAAAGATCAGTACTACTATCGCTTTTCAAACTACTACAAGATATTGAGAGTAACTGCCTGGATGAACCGGTTTTTTAACAAATGCGAGAGGTACAGTAGGTCAGCGAGTGAAAGGTGATCTTACTGTGAATGAAATTAAAAGGGCGGAACTGATGCTGGTGAGAGTTATCCAACGGGAATCCTTCACTGGACCAGAGGACAAGAGGTTGAAGGATTTCAAGTTATGCTGCGATTCTTTGGGATTGTTGAGGGTCAAAACTAAAATAAGTAGGAGACAAGATCTGGAAAGATTGATTGGTTTGCTGAAACAACTCCTTAGGAAGATTCTTGGTCAAGCTCGTTTGGAATTTGAGGAACTTTACACCATTATCTGTGACACAGAGTCTTTGATGAACTCACGTCCATTAACCTCTGCCTTGTTCTTGCACGACTTCAAAGAAATAGGAGTTTCAGATCTGGACTCTATTGAAAGGGCTGGTCTTCAGAAGAGATATCGATTTAGACAAAGGTTAAGAGAAGATCTGCGGAAGAGATTCCGGACGGAGTATTTTGGATTCTTAAGGCAAGAGACTAGAAGACGCTCGAAGACAAGACCTATCAAGGTGGGAGATCTGGTGTTGATTGGACAAGATAATGCTAAGCGAGTCAATTGGCTTTTGGCGAGAGTTGTGGAGGTCTACCCTGGCCGAGATGGACCTGTGAGGGTCGCCAAGTTGAGAACCAGCAAGGGCGTCCAGATTAGGCCGGTTCAACGGCTCTACAATTTAGAGATACCCGCCGATCTGGGGAGTACCTTGAGGAGTATACAGTCGGAACCACGCCGGGGAGGCTCCCGAGGAGAGGCCAGTGAAGACCCTGCGAAGATGGCCCGGTCCTAAAGAACTGGAATGAACGGTCGTTTCCCAACTATTGGTTGAGTTTCTGTAGAAAAAACTCAAGGTGGGAGTATGTTGGGAATAGAATGTTAATTTTCTTATAGATTTATATTTTTCTAAATATATGTAAATTTAATCCATTATAAGAAACATATTTGTCATATGTAAATATTTATATGTATATATATTCGTGACAAAAAATAAAATATTGTGTTGACTGGTTAGAGTTGTGTGGTTTCTCGGCCCGCTCTCGAGAGGTCTACGCCTTGGTTGATACCTGCCTTAGACACTTCAGCAGATTTGACTTCTTGGGAATCGCTCTTCTCTACCTTTGAGATTCCACGGTTTTTTTCCTCCCCGGGACCAGAATAAGAGACTTCGGGCGTCTGGGCAAAATAGAGCCTGGGCGCTACGCCGCTGAACGCGACACCCACAATGGTGTATGAGATAACATAGATGGAAGACTCATATTCCCACGCTGGTGTGTGATCTAACCTAGATGGAACACTCATATTCCCACACTGGTGTGTGAGCTACCCTAGAGGGAAGACTCATATTCCCACACTTTGGTGTGTGAGCTACCCTAGACAGAAGACTCATATCCTCACGCTGGTGAGTGAGCTGCCCCAAAGGGAAGACTCATATTCCCACGCTGGTGTATGAATTACCTTAGAATGAAGACTCATATTCCCACACTGGTGTGTGAGCAACCCTAGAGGGAAGACTCATATTCCCACGCTGAATAATGAGATAACCTAGAGGGAAGACTCATATTCCCACGCTGAATAATGAGATAACTTAGAGGGAAGACTCATATTCCCACGCTGGGGAGTGAGCTACCTTAGAGGGGAGTCTCATATTCCCACGCTGGTGTGTGAGCCACCCTAGAGGAAAGACTCATATTCCCACGCTGGTTTGTGATCTAACCTAGAGGTAAGACTCATATTCCCACGCTGGAGTGTGAGCTAACCTAGAGGGAAGTCTCATATTCCCACGCTGATTAATGAGATAACCTAGAGGGAAGCTTCATATTCCCACGCTGGTGAGTGAGCTACCCTAGAGAGGAGTCTCATATTCCCACACTGGTGTGTGAGCTGACCTAGAGGGAAGACTTATATTTCCACGCTGGTGTATGAGATAACCTAGAGGGAAGACTCATATTCCCACGCAGGTGTGTGAGCTAACCTAGAAAGAAGTCTCATATTCCAACGCTGGTGTGTGAGCTACCCTTGAGGAAAGGTTCAAATTTCCACGCTGGTGTGTGAGCTACCCTTGAGGAAAAGTTGATATTTGCACGCTGGTGTTTGAGCTACCCTTGAGTAAAGGTTCAAATTTCCACGCTGTGTGAGCTACCCTTGAAGAAAAGTTGATATTTCCACGCTGGTCTGTGAGCTACCCTTGAGGAAAGGTTCAAATTTCCACGCTGGTGTGTGAGCTACCCTTGAGTAAAGGTTCAAATTTCCACGCTGGTGTGTGAGCTACCCTTGTGGAAAATTTGATATTTCCACGCTGGTGTGTGAGCTACCCTTGAAGAAATGTTCAAATTTTCACCCTGGTGTGTGAGCTACTCTTGAGTAAAGGTTCAAATTTCCACGCTGGTGTGTGAGCTACCCTTGAGGAAAATTTGATATTTCCACTTGGTGTGTGAACTATCCTTGAGGGAAGACGCATATTCCCACGCTGGTGTATGAGATAACCTAGAGAAGAGACTCATGTCCCTACGATGGTGTGTGAGCTAACCTAGAGGGAAAACTCATATTCCCACGCTGGTTTGTGAGAAAACCTAGAAGGAAGACTCATATTCCCACGCTGGTGTGTGAGCTAACCTAGAGGGAAGACTCATATTCCCACGCTGGTGTATGAGATAACCTAAAGAGAAGACTCATATTCCCACGCTGGTGTGTGAACTACCCTAGAGGGAAGACTCATATTCCCAAGCTGGTGTATGCGATAACCTAGAGGGTAGACTCATATTTCCACGCTGGTGAGTGAGGTAACCTAGAGGGAAGACTCATATTCCCACGCTGATGTGTGAGCTACCTTAGAGGGAAGACTCATATTTCCACACTGGTGTGTGAGCTACCTTAGAGGAAAGACTCATATTCTCACGCTGGGGTATGAGATAACCTAGAGGGAAGACTCATATTCCCACGCTGGTGTGTGAACTACCCTAGAGGGAAGACTCATATTTCCAAGCTGGTGTATGAGATAACCTAGAGGGTAGACTCCTATTCCCACGCTGGTGAGTGAGGTAACCTAGAGGGAAGACTCATATTCCCACGCTGATGTGTGAGCTACCTTAGAGGGAAGACTCATATTCCCACACTGGTGTGTGAGCTACCTTAGAGGAAAGACTCATATTCTCACGCTGGGGTATGAGATAACCTAGAGGGAAGACTCATGTTCACACGCTGGTGTGTGAGCTACCCTAGAGGGAAGGCTCATATTCCCACGCTGGTGGGTGAGCTAACCTAGAGGAAAACTCATATTCCCACGCTGGTGAATGTGATAACCTAAAGGGAATACTCATATTACCACGCTGGTGTGTGAGCTAAACCAGAGGGAAGACTCATATTCTGACACTGGTGTGTTAGCTAACCTAGAAAGAAGACTTATATTCCCACGCTGGTTTGAGAGCTACCCTAGAGGGAAGACTCATATTCCCACACTGGTGTGTGAGCTACCCTAGAGGGAAGACTCATATTCCCACGCTGGTGAATGAGATAACCTAGATGGAAGACTCATATTCCCCCGCTGGTGTGTGAGCTAACCTAGAGGGAAGACTCATATTCCCACGCTGGTGTGTAAGCTACCCTAGAGGGAAGACTCATATTCCCACACTGGTGTGTGAGCTACCCTAGAGGGAAGACTCATATTCCCACGCTAGTGTACGATAAAACCTAGAGGGAAGACTCATATTCCCACGCTGATTGATGAGATAACCTAGAGGGAAGACTAATATTCCCACGCTGGTGTATGATATAACCTAGATGGAAGACTCATATTCCCCCGCTGGTGTGTGAGCTAACCTAGAGGGAAGACTCATATTCCCACGCTTGTGTGTAAGCTACCCTAGAGGGAAGCCTCATATTCCCACACTGGTGTGTGCGCTACCCTAGAGGGAAGACTCATATTCCCACGCTAGTGTACGATAAAACCTAGAGGGAAGACTCATATCCCCACGCTGGTTTGTGAGAAAACCTATAAGGAAGACTCATATTCCCACGCTGGTGTGTGAGCTAACCTAGAGGGAAGACTCATATTCCCACGCTGGTGTGTGAGCTAACCTAGAGGGAAGACGCATATTCCCACGCTGGTGTATGAGATAACCTAGAGGGAAGACTCATATTCCCACGATGGTGTGTGAGGTGTTTGCTAACCTAGAGGGAAGACTCATATTCCCACGCTGGTGTGTGAGCTACCCTAGAGGGAAGACTCATATTCCCACGTTTGTGTATGAGATAACCTAGATGGAAGACTCATATTCCCACGCTGGTTTGTGAGCTATCCTAGAGGGAAGACACATATTTCCACGCTGGTGTATGAGATAACTTAGAGGGAAGATTCATATTCTCACACTGGTGTGTGAGCTAACATAGAGGGAAGACGCATATTCCCACGCTGGTGTATGAGATAACCTAGAGGGAAGACTCATATTCCCACGATGGTGTGTAAGCTAACCTAGAGGGAAGACTCATATTCACACGCTGGTGTGTGAGATAACCTAGGAGGAAGACTCATATTCCCACGCTGGTGTGTGAGTTACCCTAGAAAGAAGACTTATATTCCCACACTGGTGTTTGTGCTACCCTAGAGATAAAACTCATATTCCCACGCTGATTAATGAGATAACCTAGAGGGAAGACTCATATTCCCACACTGGTGTGTGATCTAACCTAGATGGAAGACCCATATTCCCACACTGGTGTGTGAGCTACCCTAGAAGGAAAACTCATATTCCAACACTGGTGTGTGAGCTAACCTAGAAGGAAGACTCATATACCCACACTGGTGTATGAGATAACATAGATGGAAGACTCATATTCCCACGCTGGTGTGTGATCTAACCTAGATGGAACACTCATATTCCCACACTGGTGTGTGAGCTACCCTAGAGGGAAGACTCATATTCCCACACTTTGGTGTGTGAGCTACCCTAGACAGAAGACTCATATCCTCACGCTGGTGAGTGAGCTGCCCCAAAGGGAAGACTCATATTCCCACGCTGGTGTATGAATTACCTTAGAATGAAGACTCATATTCCCACACTGGTGTGTGAGCAACCCTAGAGGGAAGACTCATATTCCCACGCTGAATAATGAGATAACCTAGAGGGAAGACTCATATTCCCACGCTGAATAATGAGATAACTTAGAGGGAAGACTCATATTCCCACGCTGGGGTGTGAGCTACCTTAGAGGGGAGTCTCATATTCCCACGCTGGTGTGTGAGCCACCCTAGAGGAAAGACTCATATTCCCACGCTGGTTTGTGATCTAACCTAGAGGGAAGACTCATATTCCCACGCTGGTGAGTGAGCTACCCTAGAAGGAAGACTCATATTCCCACGCTGGTTTGTGAACTAACCTAGAGGTAAGACTCATATTCCCACGCTGGAGTGTGAGCTAACCTAGAGGGAAGTCTCATATTCCCACGCTGATTAATGAGATAACCTAGAGGGAAGCTTCATATTCCCACGCTGGTGAGTGAGCTACCTTAGAGAGGAGTCTCATATTCCCACACTGGTGTGTGAGCTGACCTAGAGGGAAGACTTATATTTCCACGCTGGTGTATGAGATAACCTAGAGGGAAGACTCATATTCCCACGCAGGTGTGTGAGCTAACCTAGAAAGAAGTCTCATATTCCAACGCTGGTGTGTGAGCTACCCTTGAGGAAAGGTTCAAATTTCCACGCTGGTGTGTGAGCTACCCTTGAGGAAAAGTTGATATTTCCACGCTGGTGTTTGAGCTACCCTTGAGTAAAGGTTCAAATTTCCACGCTGTGTGAGCTACCCTTGAAGAAAAGTTGATATTTCCACGCTGGTGTGTGAGCTACCCTTGAGGAAAGGTTCAAATTTCCACGCTGGTGTGTGAGCTACCCTTGAGTAAAGGTTCAAATTTCCACGCTGGTGTGTGAGCTACCCTTGTGGAAAATTTGATATTTCCACGCTGGTGTGTGAGCTACCCTTGAAGAAATGTTCAAATTTTCACCCTGGTGTGTGAGCTACTCTTGAGTAAAGGTTCAAATTTCCACGCTGGTGTGTGAGCTACCCTTGAGGATAATTTGATATTTCCACTTGGTGTGTGAACTATCCTTGAGGGAAGACGCATATTCCCACGCTGGTGTATGAGATAACCTAGAGAAGAGACTCATGTCCCTACGATGGTGTGTGAGCTAACCTAGAGGGAAAACTCATATTCCCACGCTGGTTTGTGAGAAAACCTAGAAGGAAGACTCATATTCCCACGCTGGTGTATGCGATAACCTAGAGGGTAGACTCATATTTCCACGCTGGTGAGTGAGGTAACCTAGAGGGAAGACTCATATTCCCACGCTGATGTGTGAGCTACCTTAGAGGGAAGACTCATATTTCCACACTGGTGTGTGAACTACCTTAGAGGAAAGACTCATATTCTCACGCTGGGGTATGAGATAACCTAGAGGGAAGACTCATATTCCCACGCTGGTGTGTGAACTACCCTAGAGGGAAGACTCATATTCCCAAGCTGGTGTATGAGATAACCTAGAGGGTAGACTCCTATTCCCACGCTGGTGAGTGAGGTAACCTAGAGGGAAGACTCATATTCCCACGCTGATGTGTGAGCTACCTTAGAGGGAAGACTCATATTCCCACACTGGTGTGTGAGCTACCTTAGAGGAAAGACTCATATTCTCACGCTGGGGTATGAGATAACCTAGAGGGAAGACTCATATTCAGACGCTGGTGTGTGAGCTACCCTAGAGGGAAGACTCATATTCCCACGCTGGTGGGTGAGCTAACCTAGAGGAAAACTCATATTCCCACGCTGGTGTATGTGATAACCTAAAGGGAATACTCATATTACCACGCTGGTGTGTGAGCTAAACCAGAGGGAAGACTCATATTCTGACACTGGTGTGTGAGCTAACCTAGAAAGAAGACTTATATTCCCACGCTGGTTTGAGAGCTACCCTAGAGGGAAGACTCATATTCCCACACTGGTGTGTGAGCTACCCTAGAGGGAAGACTCATATTCCCACGCTGGTGAATGAGATAACCTAGATGGAAGACTCATATTCCCCCGCTGGTGTGTGAGCTAACCTAGAGGGAAGACTCATATTCCCACGCTGGGTGTAAGCTACCCTAGAGGGAAGACTCATATTCCCACACTGGTGTGTGAGCTACCCTAGAGGGAAGACTCATATTCCCACACTTTGGTGTGTGAGCTACCCTAGACAGAAGACTCATATTCCCACACTTTGGTGTGTGAGGTACCCTAGACAGAAGACTCATATCCTCACGCTGGTGAGTGAGCTGCCCAAAGGGAAGACTCATATTCCCACGCTGGTGTATGAATTACCTTAGAATGAAGACTCATATTCCCACACTGGTGTGTGAGCAACCCTAGAGGGAAGACTCATATTCCCACGCTGAATAATGAGATAACCTAGAGGGAAGACTCATATTCCCACGCTGAATAATGAGATAACTTAGAGGGAAGACTCATATTCCCACGCTGGGGAGTGAGCTACCTTAGAGGGGAGTCTCATATTCCCACGCTGGTGTGTGAGCCACCCTAGAGGAAAGACTCATATTCCCACGCTGGTTTGTGATCTAACCTAGAGGGAAGACTCATATTCCCACGCTGGTGAGTGAGCTACCCTAGAAGGAAGACTCATATTCCCACGCTGGTTTGTGAACTAACCTAGAGGTAAGACTCATATTCCCACGCTGGAGTGTGAGCTAACCTAGAGGGAAGTCTCATATTCCCACGCTGATTAATGAGATAACCTAGAGGGAAGCTTCATATTCCCACGCTGGTGAGTGAGCTACCCTAGAGAGGAGTCTCATATTCCCACACTGGTGTGTGAGCTGACCTAGAGGGAAGACTTATATTTCCACGCTGGTGTATGAGATAACCTAGAGGGAAGACTCATATTCCCACGCAGGTGTGTGAGCTAACCTAGAAAGAAGTCTCATATTCCAACGCTGGTGTGTGAGCTACCCTTGAGGAAAGGTTCAAATTTCCACGCTGGTGTGTGAGCTACCCTTGAGGAAAAGTTGATATTTCCACGCTGGTGTTTGAGCTACCCTTGAGTAAAGGTTCAAATTTCCACGCTGTGTGAGCTACCCTTGAAGAAAAGTTGATATTTCCACGCTGGTCTGTGAGCTACCCTTGAGGAAAGGTTCAAATTTCCACGCTGGTGTGTGAGCTACCCTTGAGTAAAGGTTCAAATTTCCACGCTGGTGTGTGAGCTACCCTTGTGGAAAATTTGATATTTCCACGCTGGTGTGTGAGCTACCCTTGAAGAAATGTTCAAATTTTCACCCTGGTGTGTGAGCTACTCTTGAGTAAAGGTTCAAATTTCCACGCTGGTGTGTGAGCTACCCTTGAGGAAAATTTGATATTTCCACTTGGTGTGTGAACTATCCTTGAGGGAAGACGCATATTCCCACGCTGGTGTATGAGATAACCTAGAGAAGAGACTCATGTCCCTACGATGGTGTGTGAGCTAACCTAGAGGGAAAACTCATATTCCCACGCTGGTTTGTGAGAAAACCTAGAAGGAAGACTCATATTCCCACGCTGGTGTGTGAGCTAACCTAAAGAGAAGACTCATATTCCCACGCTGGTGTGTGAACTACCCTAGAGGGAAGACTCATATTCCCAAGCTGGTGTATGCGATAACCTAGAGGGTAGACTCATATTTCCACGCTGGTGAGTGAGGTAACCTAGAGGGAAGACTCATATTCCCACGCTGATGTGTGAGCTACCTTAGAGGGAAGACTCATATTTCCACACTGGTGTGTGAGCTACCTTAGAGGAAAGACTCATATTCTCACGCTGGGGTATGAGATAACCTAGAGGGAAGACTCATATTCCCACGCTGGTGTGTGAACTACCCTAGAGGGAAGACTCATATTCCCAAGCTGGTGTATGAGATAACCTAGAGGGTAGACTCCTATTCCCATGCTGGTGAGTGAGGTAACCTAGAGGGAAGACTCATATTCCCACGCTGATGTGTGAGCTACCTTAGAGGGAAGACTCATATTCCCACACTGGTGTGTGAGCTACCTTAGAGGAAAGACTCATATTCTCACGCTGGGGTATGAGATAACCTAGAGGGAAGACTCATGTTCACACGCTCGTGTGTGAGCTACCCTAGAGGGAAGGCTCATATTCCCACGCTGGTGGGTGAGCTAACCTAGAGGAAAACTCATATTCCCACGCTGGTGAATGTGATAACCTAAAGGGAATACTCATATTACCACGCTGGTGTGTGAGCTAAACCAGAGGGAAGACTCATATTCTGACACTGGTGTGTTAGCTAACCTAGAAAGAAGACTTATATTCCCACGCTGGTTTGAGAGCTACCCTAGAGGGAAGACTCATATTCCCACACTGGTGTGTGAGCTACCCTAGAGGGAAGACTCATATTCCCACGCTGGTGAATGAGATAACCTAGATGGAAGACTCATATTCCCCCGCTGGTGTGTGAGCTAACCTAGAGGGAAGACTCATATTCCCACGCTGGTGTGTAAGCTACCCTAGAGGGAAGACTCATATTCCCACACTGGTGTGTGAGCTACCCTAGAGGGAAGACTCATATTCCCACGCTAGTGTACGATAAAACCTAGAGGGAAGACTCATATTCCCACGCTGATTGATGAGATAACCTAGAGGGAAGACTAATATTCCCACGCTGGTGTATGATATAACCTAGATGGAAGACTCATATTCCCCCGCTGGTGTGTGAGCTAACCTAGAGGGAAGACTCATATTCCCACGCTTGTGTGTAAGCTACCCTAGAGGGAAGCCTCATATTCCCACACTGGTGTGTGCGCTACCCTAGAGGGAAGACTCATATTCCCACGCTAGTGTACGATAAAACCTAGAGGGAAGACTCATATTCCCATGATGGTGTGTGAGCTATCCTAGAGAGAAGATTCATATTCCCACACTAGTGTGTGAGCTAACCTAGAGAGAAGTCTCATATTCCCACACTGGTGTGTGAGCTGACCTAGAGGGAAGACTCATATTTCCACGCTGGTCTATGAGATAACCTAAAGGGAAGACTCCTATTCCCACACTGGTGTGTGAGCTAACCTAGAGGAAAGACTCGTATTCCCACATTGGTGTGCTACCCTAGAGGGAAGACTTATATTTCTCGCTGATGTATGAGATAACCTAGAGGGAAGACTCATATTCCCACGCAGGTGTGTGAGCTAACCTAGAGAGAAGTCTCATATTCCCACGCTGGTGTGTGAGCTACCCTAAAGGGAAGACTCATATTCCCACGCTGATTAATGAGATAACCTAGAGGGAAGACCCATATTCCAACGCTGGTGTGTGATCTAACCTAGATGGAAGACTCATATTCCCATGCTGGTGAGTCAGCTACCCTAGAGGGGAGTCTCATATTCCCACGCTGGTGTGTTAGCTACCCTAGAGGGAAGATTCATATTCCCACGCTGGTGTGTGATCTAACCTAGAGCGAAGGCTCATATTCCCACGCTGGTGACTGAGCTTCCCTAGAAGGAAGTTTCATATTCCCACGCTGGTTTGTGAGCTAACCTAGAGTTAACACTCATTTTCCCACTCTGGAGTGTGAGCTAACCTAGAGGGAAGACTCATATTCCCACGCTAATGTGTGAGCTAACCTAGAGGGAAGACTCATATTCCCACGCTGGTGTGTGAGCTAACCTAGAAGGAAGACTCATATTCCCACGCTGGTGTGTGAGCTAACCTAGAGAAAAGAATCATATTTCAACACAGGTGTGTGAGCTAACCTAGAGGAAAGGTTCATATTCTCACGATCGTGTGTGAGCTAGCCTTGAGAAAAGACCCATATCCCTACACTGGTGAGTGAGCTAACATTGAGGAAAGGCTCATATTTCCACGCTGGTGTTTGACCTACCCTTGAGGAAAGGTTCAAATTTCCACGCTGGTGTGTGAGCTACCCTTGAGGAAAGGTTCAAATTTCCACGCTGGTGTGTGAGCTACCCTTGAAGAAATGTTCAAATATCCACCCTGGTGTGTGAGCCACTCTTGACGAAAGGTTCATATATCCACGCTGGTTTGTGAGCTATCCTTGAGGAAAGGTTCATATTTCCACGCTGGTGTGTGAGTTACCCTTGAGGAAAGGTTCAAATTTCCACGCTAGTGTGTGACGTACCCTTGAGGAAAAGATGATATTTCCACGCTGGTGTGTGAGCTACCCTTGAGAATAGGTTCATATTTCCACGCTGGGGTGTGAGCTATCCTTGAGGAAAGGCTCATATTTCCACGCTGGTGTGTGAGCTATCCTTGAGGAAAGGTTCAAATTTCCACGCTGGTGTGTGAGGTACCCTTGAGGAAAAGTTGATATTTCCACGCTGGTGTGTGAGCTACCTTTATGCAAAGATTATATTCTCACGCTAGTGTGTGAGCTACCCTTGTATGAGTAACTGTCTGATACAGCTAATTTGTTCTCCCACATGCGTTGATCATTGTTCAATGACCTTTCTCAGCAAGGGCGAAATATATTCCATGAGATTCACAAGGAATCTAATGGAATCTTCATAATCTGTCAAAGAGGTGTTCAGTTCGGAAAGCAGTTAGACTAACCATACTTCCTGAATACCTAAAAGTCTGAAAATTTGTACACTTGCATTTTCACCGGGATTGAGCATGTGGAAATATTTAGGCTTCTACGTCTTCTGAAAATATGTTGAAATTTGATTACAATAATCTTGGTCTATTCCAAGAAATCCTTCGAGAGCCCACTGATCACTCGAATAACTGATTATTTGCATGGTTGACCCTTATAAACGGCGAGTGGGCAAGAATGTACCTGATATCATCTATCCAGATATTACTCCATCCATTGCTTCCGATCCTCACTGTCCTGAGTACCCCATACCTACTCTGCCAAAATAACGCTCATCTACAAATTTTAGAGCAGGATATCAAAGGATTAATGGAAATAAGAAGAAAAAAAAACAACAGCTTCCCAGCAAAACTGATGTATATGACTTAATTAGAGACGTCAAAGGGAGAACTTCTGACATCTAGACTCAAACAGTGGAACCTGTTGGATAAAAGTGTGCCAATAATGAGTCAGGGGAAACGGCACAAAACCTTTTCCTACTTATGCACACTTCGAGATAGAATCGCCTTCCGCAACAATCTGACGGGCTTATTCAAAGCCATTGGCATTCCATGGAGCTCACAAGAATAGCGGAATTTCATTTACAGCTCACAAAAAAAGTCTGAAAGCTGTGCTGCTCCATAACGGCAACCAAAAGCCGTCTATTCCCCTGGCTAACACAAAACACTTGAAGGAAGATTATATACATGTGAGAAATCTAAAGAATATTTAGCAGTATCAGAAATATAATGGGAGGCCGTTGGAGATTTCAAAATTATCACCTTCTTGACGGGACTTCAGGATGGGTTCACAAATTTCCTCTGATACCTTTTTTTTGGGACAGTAGAGACACTAAAACATATTACCACAGACCTGAGGAAGCCTCACTATCCTTTTTTCTGTGGATACAAGGAATGTCAAGTGGCAGCGATTAATGGACTCTCAAAAGGTTTTATTGCCACCACTCCACATCAAGTTGAATCTTATGAAGCAATCTGTTTGCTCTGTTAAAGAGTCGACTGCATTTATCTTCATCCGTATCTTTTCTTAATTTATCGAAGCCAAGAGTTAAGGAAGTGGGAAAAAAGATAAGGGAAATTACAGAATGTTATAAATTCTCGCACATACTTTCTAGAGTGCAGAAAGCAGCTTGGAACTGCTTTATTCGAGTGATTCGTAGCTTCCTGGGCAAACACAAGGCTCATAATTATGTCAATTTGGTTTAAAATCTGGTAGCTTGTTATGTTGCCATGAGGTGCCTTTTAATAAAGAAACTTTCAACATATATAACTAACTTTAAATAACCATATTCTTTTCAAGTTCAAAGTATAGTAATCCAAGTCCATATATAGTAAATTAAAGTATTAAAGTACTCTTGTTAATTTTACATATAAAACAAACTTCTACTATGTTGCGTTGAAACAAATATTGGGAGGGCTTGACTCATCAGTTGTGAATTTCATAGCAGTAAGGACAGTAGACGTTTATTTTTATGTGTAGAAGAAATATTCGTGATTTAATGATATCATTTTCTATATATAGATTGTGCGATATTGCCTTTTGCAATTCTATTTATAATGGCTATGGTGAACCAAAGGTTTATTTATCTTGAGGATTGATATAGCCAATGAAATCTCATGTTGAAATATCCATGATTATATGGATTTAGAAATTATTTGCGGTAGAGCATTGCTCGATACAACTATTTATACGTAATTGTACTGTCCTAAAAGCTCATTTATTTATTTATTATCATTTACAAAGCACGCGATATCCGTCTTGGATATTTGCATGCATACACAAGTTTGGGAGCTTATTTACAGTAATTATTAATATAATTTTAGTTATTATAATAGAAATTATTAACATATTTGTCAGTTAGTTAACGATTTAATTACCCTATAATGAATATTAGTGAACATCACATAAGAACAGAAATTTAGAGCTATTTACAGCATATAACTATTTACCATTTATTACAGGCCAGGCTATCTATTACTAAAAAACATTCTACAAAATCTATTAAAATTTATAAACATATATCTATTATTAACTATTTGATTTAGACAATTTATATTTATTTGATTTTTGACTCTCAAGTCCTCTACAAGTCGACAGTCCGTTAAAATATGTACAGGATTTTCTTCTTCTGCACCACATGAGCATTTAGGCGAATCCGTCTTTCTGACTTTGTACAAATATGATCTAAAATTACCGTGTTCAGTAAAAAATTGGACATTGTAAAAATTTGGCTTGACATATTTGGGTATTTGGGAATCAGTGAATAAGGACTTGAAAATGGTATTAGTCTTCTCATAGTATTTCTGCAATTTTTACCTTGTGTAATTAGAAATTATATTCCTACTTGAAGAGTCAAATCGGTTGTAATTTATTTCGGTTTTCAACATGTTAGATTCAATATATTCAGTAAGTTTGGGGACTTGTGCAAGTATATTTATACAATCCGATGATGTTGTACTGTAGGCCTGTATACAATGTTTTAATATACTATATTGAAGAGAATTTAGTTTGTCCTTAGACTTTTTGTTTATGAATGGATACCATATTGGATAACCATAAGTAATTGTACTTCGATATAATGTCTTATACAATATCAGTCTTCGTCTAAAGTCCAGACCCCATGCTTTCTTTGTCAGGCCAAATAGGTATCCACTAGCTCTAGTTACTTTTATGATCGTTTCATTAACGTGAGGCGTAAAGTCCAGTTTGCTTCTGACTCGGTGATTTTTAATAGTCACTCCTAGAATCTTAAGTTCTTCAACCGGTTTAATTAATTTGCTACCTGAGACTATTATATCGCTATTGCATTTATATAAATATAATATTTTAGTTTTTTCATCTGACAATTTTAATTTACGACTTTCACACCATTTATTGATTTTTCTTAATACATTATCTATTGTCTTTCTTAGTTGTTCAGGAGTTTTATTCCAACATATTAGCGTAATATCATCTGCATATCCTATTGTTTCACAATTATCATCCAGATTATTATTCAGTATCTCATTAATAAGAATATTCCATAATGTGGGAGACAGTGGTCCTCCCTGTGGACATCCTTTACTTAGTTTCTTATTAATTTCAGTTGAGGAATATCTAAATCTTATTCTTCTATTATCAAAGTATGATTGTAGAAGTTTTATCATTGAAGCCTGCACACCATCTTCATCTAGTCTTTTCATCAGTGCCGGCCACCATGCATTATCAAACGCTGCACTAATATCTACTGCAATTATTGCTGCATATTCTCTTGTTTTATGTTCTAACGCAATTTTTATTATATCAGTTAGTGCAGTAATAATAGATTTCGATCTTCTAAAGCCATGTTGTCGATCACTTAGTAAATTAATATCTTCATAATATTTTATTATTCTGTTATTAATTATTTTTTCAAATATTTTAGAAATGTTGGAATTAAGACATAAAGGTCTATAATTTTTATAGTTATTAAAATCTGTTTTTCCAGGTTTCGGAATAATTATTGCCTCTGCTCTTTTCCATTCAGCAGGATAGTATTGTATGTCTAAACATTTTTGAAATAGTTTCACCAATATAGGAGCTATAAATTGTTTAGTGTGCCTTATCATGTTGTTAGAGATGTTGTCTATTCCGGGAGATTTCTTTGGATTTAATTTATCAATTAAGTCGTTAACTTCAGTAATCATAACCATCGGTTTTTCTTTATTGAGTAGTTTTAAATTATAATTTCTTATACTTTTATGGATGTTTGTATCTTCTTCACATTTATTTTCTGGAAATAAGTTATTCAATAATTCCTCACCCTTCTGCAAACATTCCATATCAGTATTACCCTCCAAAATTTGCATATTTCTCTTCCGCTTAGATCCACTTTTGATGTTTTTGTACACCTTATATAAGTTTCCATAAGGGTTGTTCGATTTGTTTTCCTCAAGAAAAATCTCCATGATGCTTTCCTAGCTTTTTCTATTTCCCGTAAATACTTATTTCGTATGCTTTTATAATATTGTTCAATATGATTAGGGCAATTTTTGTTTCTATAGTAACAGTTTCTAAGATAATGACAGTGATCCTTTAGAAGCTGTAAATTCGTATTCCACCACTTATTACTAATATTATCTTTTGTTGTCATATTATTATTTACTTTAAGTGAATTATGTGCTGCCTCAATCAGTATGTTCGTAAGTTCTTTTACCGTTTGATCAATCATTTCTGGTGTATCCACTATGTCTAGTAAGTTTCAATTTTTTCTTGTTCAGTACTGTTAATTCTCTGACTAAAACTTAACCAGTTCGCATTTTTCTCATTAGATTTCCAAGTGGAATAATATTTTTCTGAACTAAATTGTTCGTTTGTATATATTTCAAAAGATATAGCTACATGATCTGAAATTTGCGATATCTGCTGTGTCTTCCAATTTCTGATCGCCGCAATTGCCTGTTTATTTGTTAGTGTGAGATCAATCACACTTGCATCACGACACGTGAAAGTTTTATTATTATGGATAATTAAGTTTATTTCATCTATGATAGGGATCAGTCTATGTCCATTATATTTTTTCTGATATCATACCATAACGGAGCTATGGCGTTGAAATCGCCGCAAATTATCACCGGTATATGTAAATTTGTATTAACTTCTTCATAAATTCCTCGTGCTCACTTTTCATTGAATTCGGATGTATATAAATGTTGGAAAGATATATTTTCTTACTTTTTGTTTGTATGGTTATAGTTGTAGCGAATGAGTTAGTGAATTCTGTACTTAATTGAATTTTTAAGCTGCTATTTCTTACAATTATTGCCGTATTTATATTGGGACTGTTCATCAATTGATATTTTGTACAAGGTCCTGGAAATATTACCTCCTCTTTGATTATATAAGGTTCTTGAATCATTACTATATCTGCATTTCTAATTTCATCAGATGCACAAAGCTAATTTATGCAATTTTTGCTTTTTCTGGTATTTTGTTGAATAATTTTTATTTTGTCAATATATAGTTTTCGCCCCATCATTCTGGAAGTTTATTATTGGCCCGCATCTTCTATAAGTGTAGAATAGTCTGTTCTTTTTGTATTATGATTTGCATCTCTTTTTTATAGATTGGGCAGTCTTGACTATTCGGTTTATGCTTCAAATCTCGATTTCTAAAATGTGGATGTTTGACGCAGTTGCAGCATTTAACTGTAGTCGAGCATTCGTGTTCTCCCTCTTTTTCACATTTAATACATTTTTTGGGATTGGGACAGTTATTCCTCTTATAATTAGGATTAAATACAAAACAGTTCTGGCATTGGTTCACTAATATTTTATCTTTAATATCGCATCGTTGAATATCCGTGTAAATTTTTCCCTTTCTCTACATAATTTGGTAGACTCTAGGTGAAACCCTCAGTACTACATCTTGCTCTGGTCTATTGGTTTTCATTGGAAATATCACTTTGATCTCTTCACTGAGTTGAGAAAGTTCAGGGTTCATCTCACATAACGTTGTCGATAAATTAGCTAAGTTTGTCATCTTGTTGACTGATTTTATGACTATGTTTGGATCTCTTAGTTTTGGCTTGTATATTTTACTGCACTGGTTTAGATCATCTTGCTTAGTAAAACTTTCTATCATTCGATCTATATCTTGATCTTTAGGCAATTTTATTATTGTACCTTTCCTAGTATTAAATACTTTGTTAATCCTAATTTTATTTCCCTCCTGTCGTAAAATTTTTTTACTATCATTCACCTTTTGTTGTACCTGTGAGATGTTTTGATTTTCATTGGCAGTTATTATGATAGTTTGTTCCTCAGGAATTTGCTTTTCTTTATGAATAAATTTATCTTCCCCATATTTTACCACCTCTGCATACGAGTCCTTGTTTCTGCTTTGTTTTACTATTTGGGATAAATCGTTTCTAATGTCGGTATAATTTTTCTGCATACATTCCCCAATTCCATTTAAACTCTGTTCTAGTTTCACTAATTCTATTACACTATCCTTTAGCTGTTTTGTTGTACTTTTTACATATCCAATATCTTGTTTATTCAACGTTTTTTGATTGTTATCAAATTTGTCTACAAAATATTTACATAATTCATCCAACCTGTCTAATATTAATGCATTCATTGTTTTGCATATCTATTGACAGCGTAAAATATCAATGAATTATTAGCGTTATTTAAAGTATATAATTTAATCCAGAAGATTTAGCAATATCAATATATAATTTCAAATTTTAATATGTTCAAATATAAACTGGATTTAAATTATTTCAAAATATATAATATAACAAAATTTAATCAAATTTAAAGTATATTTACCGGAAAATACGGAGCTATGCAATACACGTCCACTCATAAATATTATAGCGTAGAAATCAAGTCTTTGTATATCTGAAGATGTGAAAGTATTTATTGTTCATGTTAATAGTTTTCTTGGATATCACTTCTGAGATTTTATCCTTTAATGTATCATATATAATAGAAGTCGCCCAATACTGTATTTGAGCTCTAATAAGTGGTTTGGCGTGTTAAATTGGCGAAACCCTAGGGAAATTTCAGCATTATTGAGCCAATCCCTCCATAATAATAATTCCATTAATAAAGAACAGTATAAGTATTTTTTATGTGTAAAAGATACAGCCGTGATTTAATGCATCTATTTATTATATATAAATAGCGTTATCGTCTTATAATATTAAAATCAACATAACATAAAGTCTTATGTTTTCATTTGTTGTATACAGTTTTATACAGGTATAAATGAATGAATGAAGGTATACAGATTGACCTTTTGTCTGAATTTGCCAGAATCGGTATTTTAGCTCTTTCTTTATCATCACTAGTGAAGCTATTTACTAAGGATATGTATAATTATATACAGAGGTTACTCTTTCGGTATATAAATTATAATATACTATAAATATAAATTCATAAAAAAATATATAATTTCTATAAAAAAAATAGACACTTCAGCCAGTTAGAATTTCATTTTCTCAACGATTCAACATAAATCTTTTGTATTCGTCAGGAGAAATGATTGAAAATAAAACATTTGGCAAGGAATTTGTTAAGAACAATTTCAAACGCCTTGCCAAATGCTTTATTTTCATTAATTTATTCGGTCTAATACAAAAGATTTTTGTTGAAACGTAGAGAAAATAAAACTTCAACTGGCCGAAATTTCTATTTTTTTACAGTAATATGAATGCCGGCTAGGCAACCTCTATCTTCAACATATCTCTACAATTGTCTCGTTTAAATATTGTCAAGAAGCTTCATCCAGATGGGACACCTGTCAATCATCCCTGGACCCCGGGTGGGACCACAGGTGTGAGGAGTTCTCGGAATCTTATCTGTAAATAAGGAAAACGGACCCCTTGGTTTATGAAGACGCTCATCATTATTATCTTTACCTTGGGGTAAGTTGTATTATTATCTGACTCTCTCTCCCTATATATATCTCTTTTAAATAATTTTATTGGAGAACTAGAAGGTAAATACCCCTTATAATATATTAATTACTATTGCTTTATTTATCTCCGCGACAATATAGTCTTGAGGAGATGTAAGTACAAATAAACTTTATTCTCTGTAACAACGGTCTAATCTCTGAATTTTAGTTACGCACAATCATATAGCATTGACACAAATGAAGATATACTATGTGTATCTAATAAAATCTGAAACTTAAAATAGGTAACTAACAAATAATCCAAACTACAATATGTTAATAATTTTGAAATTTTCATTGAGTATTATTTGGGATATTGTGGAGAAATTATTCATAATAATCGGCTCCAATATATATTCCATCCTTACCTAAAACAAAAAAGGCAGAGTTGATCAAACCTTAAGTTCCGCCTGAAAATTTCTCTCTAAAAAAATAGTTCCCTTGAGGGGCGTTAGACAATCTGGACAAGTCGCGCTTCACAGAAACCGGCTTGTCTTCTTAAACTTTGAATTATTTCGCAGCCTCACTTTCCTCCCCTAAGTCTATTGATTTTTTTCAGGCAGTTTTTTCCCCTTCTTGATCAAAGAATATTCTTAAATCTTTATATAATGATAGAACACTTTTACATTTTAAAATATCGTAGTATAAAGTATTAATTATTTTGGTAACTTTTTATTT
>CP092865.1:42174743-42223855 GCA_030710605.1 Cordylochernes scorpioides | reverse complement strand
ATTTATTTATTTATTACAAAACACACGCTATATGCTATGCGGATATTTGAATGTAAATATATAATCTATTTTAATTACATATTTTTTAAATATATATACAAATTATTTATAGTTTTGAAAGAGAGTGAAAGTTATTCAAATTTACATTCTTAGAGCAATAAACTATACAATAAATAGAAGTATTTACACACATATTATAAAAAGTCCAATATATCTTTATAATTACAACCACTAAACCAGTGGTGCAAATATAGAACATTCAAAAAAATAAATGAATAACAGCAATAAAAAAATTATATCAATTAAAACTGCAAATTTCAATTCTTAATGTAATTTAGGTCCACGGCATTTGAGATAGAGTCTACATATTCTTTTAATTTTCTATATTCTTCTTTACTGGAAACCATTTGGCCTAAAGAGACTTTAAAGAGAACTGCTCATTTGACATTGTACTCTTTGTAAACTTTCCTCACTGTGCTTATCGTTTCATCATTCATAATTTGTTCGTGTCTTAAATTAATGGATGTGTCATTCTGAAGTTTGTCTTTCCTAATTTTCCACGTGGTAATATAAAAGTTGTTAATAATTGGTAGATGTGGAAAGAAACCAGTAATTTTCAATTATACATTTTAAAAACATATTTTGATGCTCAAATAAAATCTTTATTAATATTATTTTTGTATAGATCATGTAAGATCATTGTAATATTGTACATAAAGGTTTTTGCCCATTGAAGAACAAAACATTATCTTTGACTTTTCAAAATTTATTCTAGGTTGAAAAGAAAGAAATTTTATTTGAATTTTAACTTTGATATGTAACCATTAATTAATAGTTTTGAAAATACAAATAATCTACGAGTTCTCGATTATAATAGGTTTGGCTTTCATTTAGAAACTGAAAGATAAACTTTTCAAAATATTTAAAAATAATTTGATATTAAGGGTTTTGTTAATGAATAATATTAATATATATATATATTTATTTATGAGATCTAAATAATAAAATAACCAATTTATTTAACGAATTCATTAATGACAAAACTTTCTACATTAAAATTATTCATAACAGATATAAAACAATTAAATTAGATCTTAAAACAGCAAAAACTCTACTGGAAACATTTATAAATTTTAATTATATAGAATTTAAAAATAAAATATATATTCAATCAGAAGGCGTTCCCTTGGGAACTTCATCAAGTCCTTTATTAGCCAACCTAATACTATTCTGGTACGAAAGAGAATACTTTCTACAAAATAATGTTAATTGGCAAATGTTCCGTTTTGTAGATGACATTATTATATTTAATAACCCACAGTTTAAAAACATAATACCTGAAATATATCCTAAATACTTGAAACTTAAGAACAATGAAAAAATTAATAGAAACAAAAAAGTTAACTTTTTAGACCTAAATATAAATCTTACAAATAATGCTATTAAAATTTATAATAAAAAAAGTATTATAATTTCAATATTATAAAATACTGCAATATAAATTCTAATATATCATTAAATTGCTGCAAAGGTATATATTTTGGTCAGTTTCTAAGATTTTATAGAATAAATAATATATTAAAAAATATCATAGAAGATGTTAAAAATTTAAACATGGAATTTATTAAAAACAAATGGTATTAAACAAGTAAAATATTTCAACAGTATATCAATTATAAAATACTTTTAAAAATATAAATGGAAGTATCCATTTATTAAATCAACTTTTTATAATTTCTCTCAATAATAACTAATACAAATTTATAATCTTTAACAGTTAATTAAACTTAAATTATATAACTAATTTGAAAATATTTCACAAGTTTTTTAAAGTAATATTGTTTAGAATTCATTTTGTTTAATCTCCAATTTCTGGGGAGGAAAATGGAAATTAAATAAAAATGAATTTTCAAAATTAATAGCTTTATTAATCATCTAATAATTTACCTTTTTAAAGGAAAATTAAAAGATAAATAATAATTGAATCAGTTATATTAATATAACTAACTGTAAAGATTATAAAGATTGGCTTTCTTCCCTTATCTATTCTCTTTCTTCTTCAGTTGTCTTATTGATCTGAAATTTCTGAGAAAGCAGTCTAATTTTGAAGGGACGAACATGTGTCCCCCGCAACAGATGTACACCAGAAATAGCTGTTTACAGAGGAAGGCGTCACAGATGAGGTAGGTAACAGTTAGAATTTCTTAACACTTGTAATTGTTAAAATCTGTGCATATAAATGTTTCACTAAAACAACTTAATATTAACACATAGAATCCGGTCGAAGAGAGATCCATGGCATAATAGAGCAGGAGTGAAATGTCACTGGATTTCTATTTGAAAATCTCCGGTCCAGCAGATCTCTTTTTCCACTAATTAATTCATTTTAAATTTTTTTTGTATATGTCTGGTCTACCATTAGGGTTTCAAAACATAATAACCAAATTTATAACAAAAGGTAATTCATATTATAGATATATTACTAAATACAACTAGATATATTCATATTATAAAATAAAAAAAATAAAAAATCATAAAAAAAGGATAAAATATAAAATTATAAAAATATATATATATACTAACAATCTTATCTACTTTCTTTACAAATTTTTTTCTTATTATTAGTTTGAAATAAAGTGCATGGTTCTGTCTTTCTCTCTTTTCTCTATATAACTACTAAAATTTATACTATTAAATATATTCTCACTTCTATTATTCTATATACAAATTAGAGTATGTCTAAATGACGTGTAACAGCCGATTGCAAAAGACGTTACGTTGTTAAATTTTATTGTTATTAATTATAAATATATGAGATAATAATGTGTTGAGATCCTGTCTGTGATTAGGGATCCTGTCGACTATCTGTAATATTGTGTTGAGATCCTGTCGACTAGCTGTAATATTGTGTTGAGGTCCTGTCGACTCTCTGTAATAATGCGTTGGGGTTTGGTAAGCCTGTTGTAGAACCTCGTCGACTCTCGCTATAAGTTGTGGCAACCGAGGGTCAAACCTGTAGTAACCGCGAGGGACAGTCAGGGGGTGGAGAGTTTTCCAGTACCTCGCTGCACCTTGTAGGACCTTTAACAGTTCTCACAGGGTACAGGCAGTCGTGGTCGAGGCAGAGTGGAAAACTGGGGATGTCCACACACACAAAACGAAGAGACACAGTTGAAAGAAAGTTCCTTGAATAGATAAAAAGCGAGCCAAGAGCAAAGATGGAGATAGAAGACTCCTTACTGTTTTACATGGTCGATGAGTTGGTGACAACCGGCGACAAGGGGTGACGCTGACCGGGACTGACTAGAACTGAAAAATGGCTGTTGCTACGTGGGGTCCTATTTAAACAACTTCTTTGGACCAGGAAGGGACTAGGAAGTGGACCAGGAAGTATTGCCTTTCTGCACGTGTCCACACTGGCGCCTGTCTGGGCTTCCATCTAACTTTAGAAGTTACATTGTGATTCGCTCTATCTTGCTCTTAACTCAGTTTCTAATCTATTATATATTTTTATTTATTCATCCTCAGTACATTACATCTGGAGATACAAGGACACACGTCAATTATGCGTATAATTAGTTGTAGTTTATAATTAGTTCTATATACAACATGACAATCTTGTTATACGTATTACATAATATAGGGTTATTGGTTTAAATTATCATAGATGGGCCCCGTGAGTGAAAGGGTTTATCCGGGTTTAAGCGGGTAAAGCCTCTCTAACACAGGTAAGTAATTAAAATTTCTTTAATTAATTGAAACTGTGAGGGAAAAAGGGCTATAACAAGATGTTTATTTGAATATATCTGAAAATTATCAAAATAAAACTTATGTTTAATTTAAAAGTTATGATATTCATTATAAAAGAGAACTGTAGATAAAACCTTTGTTTGCTAAAAAATAATGATGATAAAAAAATGATGTTCTAAAAGATTGTTGGCGGGCGTTGGAAAGGGTTAGGGGTTGAAGAATATGCAATTGTAAGTGTTGCACAGCCAATCAAATACTTAGGTCCAGGTGCAAAGCGAGGATATAGACTTGTGCGTCTTCCTAGGCAATGTTTCACCTGTGATCCTGTATAAGGTTACAGTGCTTTGTCACAATTGTAGGGTTATTGGTTGAAAAGATGTTGAAGAAAAGAATTAATATGCTTGAAAGGGGTGGTAGAGCCATGCGATAAGTAGAATTGTTGTAGCGACAGTAGGGTCTGACTTGACTTGAAATCAAAGGTTGATTGTGGTCCGCTAGAGCTGAAAAAAATTGAAAATTGAAAAAAGTGAACGCTTGGTGCATGCGTTGGTGATGTGCTCTGCGGATGATTGAAATAAACTTTTGAAACGTGTTCAGACCAAAAAGTCGAGACTTGTACTTCTGGGGAACGGTGATTTCAAAGAGTTTGTTGAATTACGAAATCAAAAGAAAAATTGTCAAGCAGTGCTGTCGTTTCTACTATCGTTCGAAGCAATGGCTGAAAGAGGTAGTAAAAAATATATAGGGAAGTGATTAGTAAGTAGGATTATTGAAAAACTATTGTTGTATGCCCGGTGGTTGTTGATAAATAAACATTGTCATATAATAAAGTATTTAAACAAAAATATAGTGAATAAAAGATAAAAATGTGATTGTGGATAAAAAAGTATAAGTGGATAAGATCAAACATGTACTATATGAAAGATATAATAATGAATTAGTAAAATATAAAAGATATAATAATGAGAATTAGTAATATATAAAAGATATAATAATGAATTAAAAATGATTATTGAAAGAATTAACTGTTTTGCCATTGTTAAAATAAAGTTGTTAAAATAATGTTGGAATAAAAATTTGATTATAATTGAAAAGTAAAAAAAAATAAAAATAATTATTCAAGATTTTATACAAAAAAATATAATATAATTAAAGGTTATTAATGATTAGATAAACAAATGGAGCAAAAATTGTCTCTTTTGAAAAAGTTAAAAGAAAACAAAAAATGTTCGTTCCTGAAAAAAAAGAAAGGAACATATTCACACAATGTCTAGGTGTAGGTCCAAGATTATTGGTGTCTTTAGTTTGACCTATGGGGAGGCAATGTGGCCCTATGTCGCTTTGGTCCGGTCTGAGAAGTTGGTCTTTGCCAGATCTTCCCGATTAGATTATGTGAGACCAGACGGGGAGCGATCTTGATTCTTAAAATTGGATGGTATTGACGAAGATGATTGTAATATATAACAATAAAGGGTTAACATTATAAAAGATGGCGTTCTAGTTTAGAAAAAATATTCCATACTGGGCGTGAAAATAATGTAAAAGTTGTAAAACACACGATGATAATTGAAGATATAAAGTGTTATAATATTTCAATATTAAAGTTCAAATTAATGAGTAAATTGGGTAATGATTGTTAAGTCAATGTTATAAGTGCTGCAATATATCCATTCTGCGAGCTGGAACACGAGTTTCAAGTACAGGCGGACTGCAACTGGAGGTGTCATTTTAACATGGCGGTTGTAATTGGTGTCGATATCCTTTGATGCCGACCGACATAGCTGGGTTGTTTATTTACGTAGGCGGTCCTTTGTTGCCGACCCTTTGTTACCGACTGTCACATGATCCCATGTCTGGCCTACGTCCCGAGTTGAGTTGTCTTCTCTTGCCTATTTGGAAGTAAAATTTTTCTTCTGTTTGAAAATATAGTTTTCTTGGTGTTCGTAAGTGTTGTGTTTCGACGTTGTTGCGGACTTAATAAAAAATGTTATTCAATGATGTCAGGTTTAGATGTGAATAAAAGTGCGACTTCAACGTAGACACGCTTTGGTGAGGTGTCACAGGCATGAAGGCGTCTTGGGCCTGTTAAGTGAGAAAATTGTTGTGGTGCGCTGTGTGACACTTAGTAAGTGGATTGAATAGAAAGGTGTCACGTGAAGTCTGTTCTTGGTACAGCATCTAACTTGTTTCCGAATGAATAACAAATTTATTAGTCATGGGTGGTTGTTGTACGAAACACATCGAGAATTTTCAGATTGTTATAGAGGTGGTATGTTTATCGTGAAATCTTTGTGTTCGCGACGATATGGAGCTCGTGTGGTTCGAAATTGGCTGTGTTGAAGTTCGTTCCGAGGGATGTGTGAATTATTAATAATTATGCATGTAAAAAGAAAAGGACGAAGGAGTGTAGCTATGTTGGAATTTCTAACTTGTTTTGGGGAAGGACAGTTACATTTCTAGTTGTGCTTTTGAAGATATTGTATCTTTCGATTTTTGTATTTTTAAAAAATGCGTTTTCACCTATGTTTATTAAAATTTGAATATATTTTTTAAATCGTTGCTTATGTTAGTGCGAAAATTATACTTGTAAAAGGGCAATGGCATGATAGTGACTTATAATTTGAATGGGGCGTGTACATAAAATAGTGAACATAACAATGATTTTTTGCAAAGTTTTGTATATTTAATTAAGACATTGGTGTTTTTGGTATAAAAATAAGGTATTAAGAGAAACACACAAATAAGTTTAGAATTATGATTCGCGTAATTTAAATATAATATGATTTTTTTAAAACTGTAAGATTGCAAGTAATGAATTAAAATTTATAAGTTGCTTAAAATAAAGTAAAATTGATAAATGAGGGTGTACAATATTTAAAATTTGAATTGAAATGCTATAAAAATGGTAAAATTTGATTTAAAAATAATTACAGTAAAAATAAACATTATATTTATGGAAAATCAAGTTGTTAGCATGTAGAAAGAGTTAAGTAGATTTTTTAAAAACTCACAGTTTTTATGTTTGTTCAGTCAGGAGACTTGGTCTTTGGTTGTTGTCCTGATGACGTGGAAGGCGTCTTGTAGAGCTTGTAGAAGCTTGTGACTTCTGTTTGGCGATGGTGGCATGTCGTCTGGATGGTAGCGTTGTAAGGTCGAAGGTGGGTAACTTCTCACCGGCTTATTTTGCGGGATGTTCGGCTGTGTCGTTGGGGGGAAGATTGCTTGGTCGATTTGTTGGAATGGCGTGCTTGTTCCTCCATCTTGCTTCTTGGCTCTTTTCTATCTGGACAGTCTTTACCTTCTTCGTTGTGGTCTCCTTCGTTGTGGTAATCCTGTCGACTCTCTGAGATAATAATGTGTTGAGATCCTGTCTGTGATTAGGGATCCTGTCGACTATCTGTAATATTGTGTTGAGATCCTGTCGACTAGCTGTAATATTGTGTTGAGGTCCTGTCGACTCTCTGTAATAATGCGTTGGGGTTTGGTAAGCCTGTTGTAGAACCTCGTCGACTCTCGCTATAAGTTGTGGCAACCGAGGGTCAAACCTGTAGTAACCGCGAGGGACAGTCAGGGGGTGGAGAGTTTTCCAGTACCTCGCTGCACCTTGTAGGACCTTTAACAGTTCTCACAGGGTACAGGCAGTCGTGGTCGAGGCAGAGTGGAAAACTGGGGATGTCCACACACACAAAACGAAGAGACACAGTTGAAAGAAAGTTCCTTGAATAGATAAAAAGCGAGCCAAGAGCAAAGATGGAGATAGAAGACTCCTTACTGTTTTACATGGTCGATGAGTTGGTGACAACCGGCGACAAGGGGTGACGCTGACCGGGACTGACTAGAACTGAAAAATGGCTGTTGCTACGTGGGGTCCTATTTAAACAACTTTTTTGGACCAGGAAGGGACTAGGAAGTGGACCAGGAAGTATTGCCTTTCTGCACGTGTCCACACTGGCGCCTGTCTGGGCTTCCATCTAACTTTAGAAGTTACATTGTGATTCGCTCTATCTTGCTCTTAACTCAGTTTTTAATCTATTATATATTTTTATTTATTCATCCTCAGTACATTACATCTGGAGATACAAGGACACACGTCAATTATGCGTATAATTAGTTGTAGTTTATAATTAGTTCTATATACAACATGACAATCTTGTTATACGTATTACATAATATAGGGTTATTGGTTTAAATTATCATATATATATGGATGAAGTGTAAGAAGTAAAGATTTTTTTTCTCTCTCTCTATTAAATAATAACAATTTACAAATTTTATAATTTGAATTTAAATAATCAAAGTAATAAAGATACTTTTAATACAAAACTAAACTATAAAACTAAACAACTATTTATTTTTATAATTAATTTAGATTTAGCTTGCTAATCTAATCAAATCTACTTGATATATATTATCATTCTTATATCAGTTTACTCTTTAAATTTTAAATATAGAATCACTATTATATTTTTATTATATAGGTTTTACACTATATATATATAATCAATAAAACATTTATTGGATCAAAAAATCATTTGTTTTACCAATATTTCAGTTGGCCGAACGCCAACCTTTATCAAGGTATTATAGCACACATTAATATGTTATAATACCTTGATAAAGGTTGGCGTTCAGCCAACTGAAGAATTGGTAAAACAAATGATTTCTTGATCCAAAATATGCCTTTTTGTTCATATGGATGATGGGCTTAGAAGGAGTTTGAATTTCTAGAGGAAGATAGGCGAACAGCCTAATCGAAAAATCGAATATATTTAATAAATTATATTGTTCCAAGATATGCTTTCATATTTTATTGTTATATATATATATGTGATAAGGTCCTGTCGACTTATCTGTGATGAGGGATCCTGCCGACTTATCTGTGATGAGGGATCCTGCCGACTTATCTGTGATAAGGTATCCTGTCGACTCTCGCTATAGCTGTGGTAACCGAGGGTCAAACCAGTAGTAACGAGAGGGACAGTCAGGGGGTGGGGAGTTTTCCAGTACCTCTCTGCACCTTGGAGGACCTTTAACAGTTCTCACAGAGTACAGGCAGTCGTGGTCGAGGCAGAGTGGAAAGCTTGGGAATGTCCACACACAAAAAAAACGAAGAGACACAGTTTACACAAAGACACAATGTTTAATTTATAAAAGTCATGGTATTCATTATCAAAGAGAAATTTAGATAAAACCTTTGTTTGGTAAAAAATAATAATGATAAAAAATAAAATGATGTTATAAGCTATTGTTGGCGGGCGTTGGAAAAGGTTGGGGGTTAAAGGATATGCAATTGTGAGTATTACACATGCAACCAAATACTTAGATCCAGGTGCAAAGCGAGGATATAGACTTGAGCGTCTTCCTAGGCAATGTTTCACCTGTGATCCTGTATAAGGTTACAGTGCTTTGTCACAATTGTAGGGTTATTGGGTTGAAAAGTTTTTGAAGAAAAAGTTGTTCATTAATATGATTGAAACGGGTGAAATGAAGAGCCATTCGATAAGTAGAATTGTTGTAGCGACAGTAGGTGATCTGTCTTGACTTAAAACCAAAGGTTGATTGTGGTCCGCTAGAGCTAAAAAAATTGAGAGTTGTGAAGGCTTTGTGCATGCGTTAGTGATTGTGCTCTACGGATGATTGAAATAAACTATTGAAACGTGTTCAAGCCAGAAGTTGGGATTTTTAAATCTGGGGAACTGTGTTCAAAGAGTTTGTTGAAATTCCGAAATAAAAAAAAATTGTAAAGCATTATTGTCGTTTTTCTACGTTGATGTGAAGCAAATGGCGGCGAAAGATAGTAGTGTAAAGTACGCTGAAGTGGTTAGAGAAAAAGATTGTTGTATGCCCGATAGTGTTGATGATAAACATGTTCATTTTATATAAAGGTATAAAAACAAATATAATATGAATAAAAATAGAGAAATGTGATTGTGGTTGAATAAAGTTTAAGTGGACACAATCAAGCATGTATTATATAAAAGTAATAATAATGAAGAATTAAAGTAATTTTTGACAACAAATAAATATTTTGTAATACTAAAATATTATGAAAGTTAAAGGTGAAATTGATTTTTTTTTAATAATGTTGGATTAAAAACTTGTGATTATATAATTGAAAGGTTAAAAAATGAAATTTAAAATATTTTATACAAATAATTGAATATAGTTAAAGATTATTACAATGAGTAGATGAAGGTTTAGTATTTCTTCTAAAAAGAAGTTACAAATGTGGTGTGTAACAAGTTAATATCCCTTTGGTAAACATCGGTGTTTTTTTTACACTCTGTCTGGGAATTTGTGAAATTCTCGAGGAAATATAAATGGTTGATGTGAAACACGTGTTACACATGGCGGTTATTCCGATATTTAGATGACAGCTTTGTGAGCGGGGAGAGAGGACGTTGTATATACATGAAACGAGGTGCGATGGATTTAGTGACGCTGGAATGGTGTCTCGAGATGTTTATTCTATCACCACTGGGGCCTTTGGTATGTCAACTAGCGGTGATCACGTCCATTTTTACGACCGGGGTGCGATTTGTATTATTTTTGAAGGGGGAAATAGGGGGCTTGTCTGGGGCGCACGTGCTTTAAATTCTTTCTCTTCTAGTCTGCATTTGGGGGGTTCAAAGAAATATTGTGTAGAAGAGAGTAAGTAAGTAAGTAAGTAATACAGATCCAAATGGGTTGGTGTAGAGTATGTAGATAGAATAGGTTTGTGAATTTAACGGGAAATTTTCTGGTCGCTACTTGAGGTTTGTTTTGAAACGATCGATGTTAAATAAATCTGAATTCAAATGTAGGAATGGCTGGGAGGTTGTAGGCGGTATAACTCGGAATAGTTGCGTCCCGAAGATATCTGTAGTCAAATGATTGAATTCACTGAGATATAGATCTTGAGACAATCGCTGTGGGTTTTGAATAAATCGGGGTTATGGAGGTGTAATTTACAGAACATTCACTGTGTAGTATTTAAATTTATTGACATATATGGTGTCACTGTCTCTATTGAGAGGTTGATTGGGGCGATCTATTCGAACAACATTAGGTGAGATTATTTCAATTATTGTGTATTGTCCAGTAAAATATAGTGCTAATTTACCTGTGTCGGGATGTCTATAATTTTTGACCAAAACAAGATCATTCACTTCGAAATGTGGTGTTCTGTGCTGCTTATCAAATGTTTCTTTATCTTTTTTATGCTTATTTTGGGTACGAGAGCGTGCTATCTCTCTATCTCTAGTTATTTCGGGGGGTATGGGTTAAGATGAGTTCTTAGATCTGGGGGGACAACATTGAACATTAAGTAGGTGGGTGGAAAACTTGTGACAGAATGGGGTGTGTTATTATACGTTTGAGTGATGCGCTTAACTAGTTGAGTCCAGGAAGCTTTTGGATTTTCTAGATGAGCTCGTCTGAGCTGCCTGTAATGGTTGCATTTAATCGTTCTATTAAACCGTTTGCTTGTGGGTTATTGCTTGTGGTGAGCAGGGGTTGTATACTATGTGTTATTAGAAATTTACGGAATTTTTCTGAGGTAAAAGCGGGCGCTCTGTCAGACGTTTTCGAAATCCTTGTTGTAGTACAGTTTTGAGGGTTTGAATGTACGTTAGGGTACTGGTTTACTGGTTAAACTCCCTTTGTGAGTGGTGAAAGCTTGTTGGCAGTTTCATGGTCTATTTGAAAGATGTAGTTTTCTCGGTGTTCGTAAGTGTTGTGTTTCGACGTTGTTGCGGACTTAGTAGAAATGTTATTCAGTGATTTCAGATTAGATGTGTGGTGAAAGTGAGACTTTTGACGTGGACACGCTTTGAGGTGCAATGTGTCACAGGCATGAAGGCGTCTTTGGCCTGAAAAGTGAGAAAAATTGTTGTGATGCGCTGTGTGGCACGAGTGAGTGAATTGAATGGAAAGGTGTCACGTGAAGTCTTTGTTTTTGGTACAGCATCTAACTTGTTTCACCATGAATAACAAATTTACTAGTCATGGGTGGTGGTTGTACAAAGCACATCGAGAAATCTTGGCTGTTAGTGGATGTGGCATGTTTAGTGGCGACGATATGGAGCTTGTGGGGTTCGAGATTGATTTGTTGCTAAGTCGCGCCCTAATAGTTGGTGGCCAATTAGAGAAAGTGATGGGGGGTGTGTTGAAGTTTGTTGAGAGAGTTATGTGAATGATAAATAATTATGCATGTAAAAAGAAAGGACGAGGGCGTGTAGCTATGTTGGAATTTAACGATTGTAATAGTTTTGGAAGACTGTGACTTAATTTAGCTACTGGCGTGGTAGTTGATGGAATTTTTATTTTCAACCTGTTTTGGGAAAGATAGTTACTTTTCTAGTTGTGATTTTGAAGATTTTTGAAATTTAAAAAAAATGCGTTTCACCTATGTTTATTAAAATTTTAATATATTTTTTAAATCGTTGATTATGTTAGTGCGAAATTTATCCTTGTAAAAAGGGATGGTGTGATAGTGACTTATAATTTGAATCGGGCGTTTACATAAAATAGTGAACATAACAAGGAATTTTGCAAAGTTTTGAGTATATGATTAAGAAATTGGTGTTTTGGTATAAAAATAAGATATTAAGAAAAACACACAAATAAGTTTAGAATTATGATTCGAGTAATTAAAAAATAATGATATTTTTCTTATGTAAAATTGGAAGTAATGGATTAAAATTTATAAGTTGCTTAAAATAAAGTAAAAATTGAAAAATGAGGGTGTAAAAAATTTAAAATTTGAATTGAAATGATATAAAAATGATAGAAATTGATTTGATATGATTACAGTGAAAATAAACATTAAATTTATGTAGAATCAAGTTGTGAGCATGAGGAGAAAGTTAGGTAAGTTTTTTTAAAACTCACAGTTTTGAGGATTGTTCAGTCAGGAGACTTGGTCTTTAGTTGTCGTCCCGATGACGCGGAAGACGTTTCATGTAGGGCTTGTAGAAGCTTGTAACCTCTGTTTGGCGACGGCGGCATGACGCCTGGAAGATGGTTGCGTTGCATGGTCGAAGGTGGGTAACTTCTCACCGTCTTAATTTGCGCGATTTTCGGCTGTGTCGTTGGGAGGAATTCTGCTTGGTCGTTTCGTTGGAATGGCGGGTTGGTTCCTCCATCTTTGCTCTTTGTCGATTTAATCTGGACAGACTTCCTACCTTCTTCGTTGTGCTCTCCTTCGTTGTGGTCATTCTGTCGGCTTGGTTGTGATAAGGTCCTGTCGACACTTCCGTAATGAGGGATCCTGTCGACTTATCTGTGATAAGGTATCCTGTCGACTCTCGCTATAGCTATGGTAACCGAGGGTCAAACCAGTAGTAACCGAAAGGGACAGTCAGGGCGTGGAGAGTTTTCCAGTACCTCTCTGCACCTTGGAGGACCTTTAACAGTTCTCACAGAGTACAGGCAGTCGTGGTTGAGGCAGAGTGGAAAGCTTGGGAATGTCCACTCACAAAAAAAGAAGAGACACAGTTGTAGTAGGAAAGTTCCGTGAACAGATAGGAGTCGAGCTGAAAGAGCAAAATGGAGTTAGAAGAGTCTTACTGTTTTACATGGTCGATGAGGTGGTCCTGGGTACAACCGACAAGGGCTCACGCCGATGGTGAAGTGACTGTGATTTCGGCTAAAACCGAGGTTTTATATACCTTTGCCGAGGAGGGAGACATGCGAGAATTTGGACTTTGAACGGGTTCAAAGGGCATGGGACGTCTGCACTATTCTGCACTCTTTGACCTTGATAGCAACGAATTGCCAAATTCCTCTTTAGGGTTGTTGGATTTCTATCTCGATCTCTTAGGTCAGCTCTTAATCTATTACATAGTTTTATTTATTCATCCTCAGTTTGTACAAAGTACATTACATATGGTGATGCAATGACACATGTCAATCATGCGTATAATTATTTATAGATGTGTTTCTATATACAACATGACAATCTTGTTATAAGTATTATACAAAATGGGGTTGTTGATTTAAATTACCATATATATATATATTAAAGATTATAATTTTTTGTGTGTTTGATGTTGAAAAGAGGTGCAGTCGTGGAAAAGTAAAGATAATTATTTACCTTTCAAGCAGATTTTTATTTTGAATCACTTGAAGTAAAAATATACATAAATATATTCATCACAGTAATATAGAATTTATAAAATGAATTCTATAATCGTGAATAAAAGATAGGTAGGGTTAAATATACATATTTACATCAATAATAATTAAAAGTGGTATGTTTTGAATCTATGGTCAAATATGTAAAACATTCAATGAATGAAAATTGAATATATGTTTTTAAAAAAAAATAAAATATTTGTATTTTAGATTATATAATATTTCCCCCCTGTGAAAAAGGTTTTCAAAATGTTAAAATTTGAAACTAAAAATGGCTATTACAAAAATAATTAATTAAACGAAACCAAAATGTCTATAGAAATAATTACAAATTAAACAATAAAAATCAATGTTCATATTTTTTCAAAATAAACAAAAGAAAGTTTGTTTATTAATAATTTATATAATTATGAAATTAAAATAAAACTATATATGAGAAATAATAATGATAGATTAATATAAAAATTTATATGAAGCCAAAAACTGTACTTAAAATATGTATAATTATGTCATGCTTGTTGTATTTCAAAATATTAAATGGCAGTAGAAATGTTTATTTTTACACAATTATAATTTAAAATGAGTTTTTCTTAAAATATAAACATTTAAATGTAAGTGAAACAATATATAAAAGTATTTTAAAACAATGGTTGAGTATAATTAAATGATAATAGAGAGATATTTGAAGTTACATTAAGTTATGTGTGTAGGCAAAATAATTGGAGTTGATATTTGTTCTTCATTGTCCATATCCAAAATATGGCCTTCCTGTAAAAAACATGGTTTATCATCAATATCTATTAACTTTGTGTTAGAATTTTGGTTTACTATTAAGTCATTTTCTATATCAGTGCTATTTTGAAGTAAAAAATCTGATTCTGGGTAAAATAATTTAAGTTTATTAGAATGTATAATTTCTGTTTGTTTTCTTTGAGGTAAATGGGTTTATTTATTTCATATGTGACTGGAGAAAGTTGTTTTAAAATTTTAAATGGGCCTATATAAATTTGTGTTAATTTACGAGTGTTTGGATAAATAAAGGTTTTTAATAATACCTGATCTCCTTCTTTAAAAATGGGTTCTGGGTGTTTAATATCATAAAGTTGTTTGCTGTGTTCATGGGATTTTATGGTTCTTTCAATAGCTAATTTTCTTGCTTTTTCTATTGGTGTATGTGTTTCTGTGTCTTGTTCTATATACTGTGGTTGAATTCCATAGTAAAAGAACCTAGGTGTAAAGCCTGTTATGGTATGTACTGTATCATTATAACTATCAGTAATATTAGGAATATATTTTGTCCAAGGGATTTTTAAATTATGATTATATTCACATCTTAACCTATTTATGATAGTGGAATTTGATCTTTCTACTTTTGCATTTGTTTCTGGGTGATGGGTACTGGTGAGTAGATGCTTAACATTATTTTTTCCTAAAAATTGTTTAAATTTATTGCTAAGAAAAGCTGCATTTCTGTCAGTTATTAATATTCCAGGTTTGTTAATTTGGAATAATTTTTTTAAACAAGTTATATATGAATCAGTGGATACAGATTTTGTAGGAAAGGTCCAAAGGAATCTACTGTGATGATCTACTATCATATGGATACTGCGTCTAGTTGTCCCATAATTATGCAAGCCTCCCATTGTGTCTAAAGAAAAAAATATGATTTGGGTGTGTAGCTATTGGCATCTGTTGTAGTGGTCCATAAACAATTCTGTTATCCCTAGATTTATTTAACTGGCAAGTTTCACAATGCTTTGTGTAATTATAGCAATATCCCTAGTCATATGTGGCCAATAATAGTATGGAGAAATTATTTTAGTCATTTGAGTTGTTCCAATATGTCCATGTTTTGTATGTACTTTGTTTAATAATTTGTGTCTTAGTGTTTGTGGTACATAAGCTCTTTTAAAACTCTTTCTATTAATTATAAAGATATCATTTTGTATTTTAAGTTTACTATTGCTAATTTGTTCTGTTGTTTGATGTTCTTTTAACTCATTATATGTTAGGTAAAATGATACTGGTGCTCTTGACAGCATGTCTGCTTTTATATTATTTAATTCTTTAATATGTTTTATGTCAAAGTTATATTGAGATAGAATTAAGGACCATCTAAATAATCTACCATGTGGGTTTTTTACATTTTTGATCAATTTTAAAGGCAAGTGATCTGTGTGCAATGTAAAGTGTATATTATGTAAATATGTATGAAATCTTTGTACTGAATTAATTATTGCTATGTTTCAATTTCTGAAGCAGTATAATTCTGCTCATATGGGTGAAGTTTTTTGAATAATAAGCTATGGGGTGTAAAATGCCTTGTTCATCAGGTTGTTTCAGGACTCCTGCTACTCCTAGACCTGAGGCATCTGAGATTAAATGGCATGGTTTTGATGGGTCATAAATATAAAGTACAGGTTTTGAAATAAGTGCATTTTTAAGAGTTTGGAATGCTTGTTCATGTTTTGCACTCCATAACCAAGCAGCATTCTTTAACAAAAGTTCATTTAATGGTGCCCTAATTTGTGCATAATGGGGAGAATAAATTTATTATATATATTAATTGTACCTAAAAATCTTTGTAATGTTTTAATATTGTATGGTCTATTTAATTTTAAAATTGCTTCAATATTTGTGTTATTGGGTGTATATTTTCCTGAGTTACTAGTGTATCCTAAAAATTTTATTTCTTTTTGTAAAAATTTACATTTATTGAGATTGAGTTTTATATTTTCTTTTTCAAATATGTTTAATATGTCATCTAAATGTTTAATGTGTTCTTCATAAGTTTTGGAGTGTATAATAATATCATCAAAATAATTTAAAGCATAATGTATGTTATGTTTAGTGAAAATTGATTTCATAATTCTTTCGAATTGTGAGGGTGCATTTTTTAAACCATATGGAAATCTATTCCATTCATAACAACCTAATTGTGTTACAAATGAAGTTTTATATTTATCTTTTTCATCTATGGGTATATGCCAGTATGCATTTTTAACATCTAGAATAGTATATATTTTTGACTGTGATAACCTATCTATAATTTGTTCTATTAGTGGAATTGGGGTATGTTCTGGAACTGTTTTTTGATTGAGTTTCCTATAATCTATACAGAGTCTTGTGGGGTGATTTGGGGTATCAGATTTCTTATTCACTAATAATGCAGGAGAACTATAGGGGCTAGATGAAGGCCTAATAATACCATACTTTAATAATTCAGTTATTTGTTTTTGTATTTCAGCATTATTGTAAAAATATGTCCTATATGGCTTTTGTGCTATGGGAATATTATCTAAAAGAGATATGCAAATTGGGTTAGTTCTTATGCATCCTATATCAAAATTGTGTTTAGAGAAAACATTCTTAAATTTATGCAAAATATCTTAAATTGTTTGAATTGAGAAATTTGGGTTAATATCTAATTTACTAAGATCTAAATATGAGTTATAATTGACAATAGGGCATGGAATTTGCATACTGTGATAAGAGTTAGAATCAATAATGGGATTTTAATTATGATCTATATGTTTAACATTTGTATTTGGTATATCAAAAGAATTGAAATTACACAATGGGTTGATATTTAGAAGAGGTGAATTTTTAACATAGTATGGGTCTGGAATACATAGGGTGGTAGCATATGACTTTTGGTTATCAGTTTTTGGATTAAAGGAATACAAGAATTTATAATTTTGAAAAAGAAGGTTTCTGAGAAATCTATTTGTAATCTAAATCTATAAAATGTTGGTAAACCTAAAATAAGGTATTCTATTGGGGTATCACAAACAAACATTTCTTGATACTTTGTAATTTTACCTAAGCTAAGCCTAACTAATACTTTGAATAATGGATAACTAAATCCTTCTACCTGACCTATTTTGTCTTTTGGGGAATTATCTAATATTTTATAATAAATAAAATTTAAGAATTTTAAAGGGATTATAGATATGGATGATGCAGTATCAAGTACACAGGGTAGATATATTTGATTTATAATAACAGAGAATAATAATAATGTTCTACCTGGGTTTATGGGCTTTGGGGTAGTATTCTTCTTCAGTGGGCAGTCCCTGTGAAAATGCATCTGGTTGGGTATCTGTTTTATAGTACATATCTTGCAGGGGTATGGGGGTAGGTTTATGGGTTTGTGGGTTTCTTGCTGGTGGTGAGTTGCTTCTGCTGTCCTTGGGTATGGTTGGAATTTCTTAGTTTGGGAGTAGTTGGGGTTAAAATTTACTGGAGTAAATTGACTAATTCTTGTACTGGTAGAGGGTTGTTGGGGTTCTTATAGACTTTTTTCTATTTTAGTGGCCATTAATAGCCATTCTGAGGGTTGTATGGAGTCTATGGTAGCTAGATAGGGTTTGAATTTTTTCTTTATTCCCTCATTTAATAATTCTATTATGGAGGTGAGGTTTAATTCTACACTGTTGATCAGCTGCATTTTTCGGTGATAATATTGGGTGACTGTTTCATTTTCTTCTTGTATGATTTTCATCATTTCAACCAATGGTGTAAGTTGGGTTTTCTGGAATCTGGTTATAAGGTTTTCTTTGAGTTTATTTCAGTCCTCAATTTGGCAAAGGCTTCCGAAGTAATATGTTAAAGCCTCATCCTGTAAGTAATCCGATAAATGGAGTACCTTCCAACTATTATCAAACCCATATGAATCACTTTTTCTTTCAAAATTTATAATCCAAGTTTTAATATTCAAATTATTATTGTATTTTACAAAAGACGGCATCGCTTGATATGCAAATTCAACATCTTTTTCTCTTTTTGCTTTTGCCATTATTTCACAAGTTTCAAATAAATTGATAGAAAATTTAATAAAAATTAGGTGACTCCTGTCGACTTATATTAAAGATTATAATTTTTTGTGTGTTTGATGTTGAAAAGAGGTGCAGTCGTGGAAAAGTAAAGATAATTATTTACCTTTCAAGCAGATTTTTATTTTGAATCACTTGAAGTAAAAATATACATAAAATTATTTATCACAATAAAATAGAATTTATAAAATGAATTCTATAATCGTGAATAAAAGATAGGTAGGGTTAAATATACATATTTACAACAATAATAATTAAAAGTGGTATGTTTTTGAATCTATGGTCAAATATGTAAAACAGTCAATGAATGAAAATTGAATATATGTTTAAAAAAAAAATAAAATATTTGTATTTTAGATTATATAATATATATATATATATATATATATATATATATATATATATATATTAAAACAGCAAGTAGGTAAACAGCGTGGTAAGTTTCTTTATTGGGAACTACGAGCTTTCGGACAGATGTTAGTTAGCTTTCTCTTATGCTAATTTACTGCATATATATATTGTAGCGTAGCAAAAAGGTAGAGTCGGTAATCCGTAAACAAAGAAATTTATTTTAATAACCAAACAAAACGAGGTCAAAAGAAGAACAACCGAAAAGTATGAACAACTAAATGAATACACGCAAAAGTATATATAGGAATCAAAATAGAACAAAAACCTATGCAAAAATCAGGCATTAAAAATAAATTAAAATATTTAAATAAAAACCAATTACTCGCTACATAGCCCCCCTCTCAAAGGACATCGACCCGATGTTCAGCAGGAGACCTGCGCCTCCAGTCTACGAGCTCGCGACCGCGTAATAGGGCCAGGGATATCCAGGTCTCCTGGTCTGGGGACCTCCTCCTGGGTCAAGGGTGGTTGCCTCCCTTCCGCTGGAACTTCTTCCTTTTGAGGACTTGATAAGTTGTCTTCCATGTCCTCCTCCAGGTGGTCCTCCCGCTTCTCTGGATCTAAATAGGGCTTCATCCTGCAGATGTGCGATTGCATCCCCGAAGAAGGCGTCCCCATCTCCACCGACGGCGTTTCCATCTCCGCAGACGACGTTCCCATCTCCGCAGACGACGTTCCCATCTCCGCAGACGGCGATTCTCTGCAGGCGGCAATCTCTGCAGACGGCAATTTCTGCAGGCGTCAATCTCTGCAGGCGGCAATTTCTGCAGAAGGCAAATTCTCTGCAGACGACGGTATCAACTCCGCAAAAGATGGTCTCACCCCCGCAGAAGACGGTCTCACCTTCGCAGAAAGAGAAAGAGACCAGAAAGTTGCTTCAAGTCTTGTAAGCGAAGGCCTCCTCCCATCAAGTCATCCGTGAGGGCATCGGTACCCAGCATCTCCACCAGTTGTAGCGTAGCAAAAAGGTAGAGTCGGTAATCCGTAAACAAAGAACGTTATTTTAATAACCAAACAAAACGAGGTCAAAAGAAGAACAACCGAAAAGTATGAACAACTAAATGAATACACGCAAAAGTATATATAGGAATCAAAATAGAACAAAAACCTATGCAAAAATCAGGCATTAAAAATAAATTAAAATATTTACATAAAAACCAATTACTCGCTACAATATTGGTTCACTTTTTCCAACCACCCATTGAACCTGATGAAGGGCAGCTGATGTCCGAAAGCTCGTAGTTCCCAATAAAGAAACTTACCACGCTGTTTACCTACTTGCTGTTTTAATATATTGAGCGTGGCTATATTATATATATATATATATATATATATGGAAATTTTGCCGGAAGGATATTGATATAAAATGAAAAATGAATATTTCTTCTCCCATCAAAATAAACACTAAAAACTAGACGCCATCTATTGACCCTCACTCAAACTAACGGCTACTACACCTCCTTGGTAGATTGTGAAAATTCTATTTGATCTCTTGTAGATCTAATAGCATAAAGTTTCTTCTGGACTGATGAGGGCCATTCTTTCGAAAAAACTATCTCATCAATGAGTTTTAAAACAAAAATTTCCCTATGGAGAGTGACAACGAGTCACTTAGGCATCGGGCGTTAAATAAATATTGTAGATTATTGTATTTCAAATAATCGCGCGATAAGAGAACAAAAGTATATGTGCACATTTAACGATACGAAAAGAGAGAGAGAGAGTATTCATAATAATAATATAAAATATATCAAATAATTATATATAAAAAGTTAATAATATTTGAAATCAAACATATGACAATAAATGTTGAGAAAACAAGTTAAAATATGAAATGTCAATATAAAATCACTCCCAACAATATAGAGTAAGAAGAATTATAATTTCTGCTATAATGATCTTTAATTAAACTAAGAAAAATAATGTACCATTTATATATAAGAAATAAAAACAAAAAAGCGTGAAAATTAATATAATTTCAATAAAACGAATTTCTACTGTCCTTATTGCGATGAAAAGTGATTACCTGTTCTCCTGCAAATAATTATATGTAATTCTACTGTACTAAAAGCTTATGTTTATAGTTTGCTTATAAATATCATTTCTAAGATTCCATCATACATTGTCGTCTATATAAGCAAAATCGTCCAATACAGTATTAGTGCTTTAAAAGCGCCTTATGATAGATCAAATTTATAAAACCACTGAGAATTTCCTCAATGGTGAACCCTTTCAGTGATTTCGCCAATTTCTTCTAACAAAGGGCTTTTAGAGCTTAATACTGTATTGGAAGATTATCTGCTTATTAAAGCGACAATTTAGGATGAAATATTAGTTATGGAATTTGGCAAAAAACTATGTGCACACGTATTTTGGACAGTAGAATTACATATAATATTTGCAACGAGCAATGCTCTTCCGCATACAATAACGACAAGGCAGGTTAGGCACTAATATAAAATACATCACTAACGCGCGCAATCTATTTATGAGAAATAAACTCGTTAATGCCAATATTTCTTTCCAAATAAGCAATCTTCCTATTATCCTTACTGCAAAGGAAAGTAGTAGAAGGGCTTGGCTCATCAATAGGGAACCCTCCCAGCGATTTGGCCAATTTAATCTACCAGATCGCACAATAAGTTTGTTTTTTAAAGAATAAAAATTCATGCACATACACCCATACCTCGCTTTGCGTCGAGGTTACGTTCCAAAAAAAAAACACGACGCAAATTGAAACGACCCAAAGTGAAAATAAAATTTCGATGGCATGGCGCAATCAAAAACAAAGTTTTTGCCCTTTTTTAGGGAAAAAAAAATAAAAAATTAAAGAATCGAAACCAAAACAACGCAACTTCGAAAATCTAACGACGCACAGTGAAAATCAGTAAAAATTAAGCAGCGACGCAACTTCGAAAGAAACGAAAAACGAAAGGACGCAAAGAGAGGTATTGGTGTAGTTAACTTATTATTAATATTTATTTTTATCAACGCGCAAGTAAGCACATGTTTATATTCATAAAATAATTATATAATACTTAAATATTTTTAGATAAATACACATATTGGTATTTTAAAGTATCACAATATTTTCCCTAAAATATCACTCTGTTGAAAAACAAAGAAATACTATATTAACTGTAATCTTTATTCTTCCCTTATTAAATATTACCTGAATAATCTTTATTATTTGAAAGGTCGCCATATTTATATAATTCTATATGAATATATTTCCAATTTGAGCATAGATAAACATATATAGTATATCATGAGATTCGCCGCTTGGAGGCAGGGCTGGACGCATCGCGCTACGGCTCCAGATAAGTGTACTTTCTTTCTTTCTTTTTTTGACCTAAAAATATTTTCTCCTTGCTTTTTGATCTTTCAAATTCGATATTCTGAATAATACTATATATATCATATTGAAAAGTAAAATAAAGTTAACGGTGAAACAAAATGAGATTAATTGCAAATTTTGCATATTCGATTATTATTTTATACATGGTGATTTGCATAACAAAGCAAATAGAGCTTACGGTAAAATTTGCCGATTTTAAGACTAAACTCAATAAGATGAAATATTACAAGGATAGAACTGGTGTAACTTTGATGCACTGTTCGATGGCTGATAATTGGATGTGTAGAACTAAATCCAGGGCCGAAAAGACAGGCCACATTGACAAATATGCCTCACTCAACTCCGGACCAGGCACCAATGGACGATATAAAGCTACTGATAATTAACCTTCCGGCTGAAGTGAACAGATTGGAGAGAAAATGGATGCAAGGTTGCTTAATATTGAGCAGAAGATGGAGGATTGGGATCGAAGAATGACTGGAATAGAAACATCTATAGCTTCGTGCACAGATGCACTGGCGACTAACACGAGGTCAATTTCTCACAATATCCAAAAAATAAGGAATCTGGAAGAACGCGCGGAGGCTTTGGAGAGACGAGCCCGAGAAATCTACTTAATAATATATGGCATCGAATCAGCAGAGACTGACAGTCGGGAATTGCTGCTACAAAAGGTCAAGAAGTTAATGGCGGAAGATATGCATATTACTGATGATGTCGTAATAGCCGAATGTCATCGCCTGGGCAGGGGACTAAAGGCGCCTATTCTGATTGAAGTTCCTGATCACGAGTCCAGAATAAGTCTCCTAAAGAAATCATCCAAACTTCGAATATTCAATATTTTATGAGCAGGGATTACAGCCTCCAGATTAGAGAGCAGAGAAATAATTTGATAGAAAAGAGAAAGGAACTTTACAAGAAAGGTATAAGATCGAAGTTGAGGGATAATAAACTTCTCCTAAACGGCATCAACTACATGGTAGTGGAGGGACAGGTGGTGAATGCCAAAGGAGAACCAATATAGCTAGAGTCACACCCGCGGATCTCTGTAAATAGAGAGATGTAAATATTCAGGTAATAAAATACATGAAAATGAAGATGTACAATCTAGAAACAAAACTCAACTCACAGGAACTCCTCATATTTCACATAGCAAGACTCATGTCATTAAAGAAAGTCAACTTGAGGGCACAAATCTGAAACATAATAAAATTAAGATCTAAAAAATAAAACCAATGGTTGACATAGCTAGAAACGAACGATTCATGTATTGGAATATAAATGGCTTTTTTAGGATAAATTCTCTCTTCCCACTGTTTGAATATTTGAAACAATTTGAGATGTTCGCGCTTACAGAAACTTGGTGCCACTTCAATATCGACTTGAACCTGGCGAACTTCGGAATGTATTAATCACCTGCTGTAAAGTCAACAGATAAAGGGAGAGGCTCCGGAGGTATAATTCTTGGCATAAATAAAAAACTACAGTCCCAAATTGACAATGTTGAAATCGAAACCTCTTGGATTGCAGTCACACTCAATCCAAATTTAGACAATGACTTACCAGCGATCTGTATAATATTCGTATATCTACCCCCAAACGATACACATGCTATAAAACTTGGACGACTATTTCATTTGATGGAAAATAAGATATATAACGGGCTTGAAATATTACTTGTCGGCGACCTGAATGTCCGTATTGGCAATCTGGGGAGTTACCATAATTTGATAGATACTTCAAACCTTATTTCAACTACCCGAAATTCCTGAGATCTAACAAAATCTGCCAAAGCGGAAATATTTATTGACTTTCTTGACAAAAATTATTTAACTATAATAAATGGTAGATCCATTGATGACAAAAGTGGTAAATTTACATTCATCTCCGGAAGAGGCTCTTCTGTGTTAGATCTGGCGATTGTCTCACCTGCGGTGCTTGAACACATAGCAGATTTTGAAATTGGTTGTATGCCATATTCGGATCACTTACTAATAATATTAAAGTTTATCGGCCCAAATAATAAAACTGAAAATTGTTACATGGAGCCTATTGCCAAGATTAAATTTTCCTGGTCAGTAGATAAAATCCCAACATATATAGAAACTTTAAAAGAACTAACTCCCGAACATCCAGCTGACTCCACAATTGATATTCAGGCTGCTGATTTTACTGGTTTAATTCAAACAGCAATGTTACGCTCGGGGACGCGGATGGAGGCAAAAACAAAAAAAATAAAATCTAAGCCATGTTTTGACAAAGACTGTTATTTGGCTAAAAAGGAAATGAAACAAAATCTTAAATTATACGTAAAACATAATATCTCGGCCGATAAAATTGCATACTTGTCGAGTAAAAAAATATTCAGCTATGCTAAATCTCAAAAAAAGGGAATATACTGACAAAAATCAAGTTATCCTCAGTAATGTAAAAGATCCTTCCCAATTTTGGAAGACTATTAATTCACCTAAATATAGGAATAACCTACAAGGTGAAATTTCTATTGCAGACTGGCAGGTCTTCTATCGGGAGTTACTTTGTTCAAATCCAACAAAAGTTGTACAGCTACCACTTGAGATATTGGACATTGACCCCGAATTAGATTGTGAAATATCTCTAACTGAGGTCACCACGGAAATTTCCAAATTGGGTAAAAATAGGGCTACAGGACTAGATGAAATTCCCAACGAAACGATTAAATATTTATTAGAAGAACATACAATTTATCTCAGGAACTTATTTAATAAAATCTTAGCGACATCCCAAGTTCCTCAACGATGGACAAAAACGATAATCCACCCAATATTTAAAAATTGAGGTCCGGGCAACCCGTCAAATTACAGAGGAATATCCCTGATTTCTAACCTATCGAAATTATTTACATCTATCTTGAAGACAAGAATGAATGATTGGATGGAGAGAAAGTCAATTTTGGCAGAACATTAGGCTGGTTTTAGAAAAAGCTACTCTTGTCAGGACCACATTTTCACGCTCGTATCATTAATTCAAATGACCCTTAGCCGTAGAAGGGGAAAGTTATATGCCTTCTTCATTGACCTAAGGAAGGCCTTTGATACTGTGCCGCACCATCTACTTTGGAAAATATTGGCATTAAATGGTCTGAGCTGTCGTTTATTAAACTAATTAAGAACTATTATACTCAAATGACGGCAACAGTCAGATGGCGGGGTTCCTTCACGGAGGCTATCAAAATACAAGCGGGAGTTTTGCAGGGGGAGCCGTTGTCACCTTATTTATTCATTCTCTTCCTAAACGATCTGGTACCCCTGTTCGATGAATCAGAATTGTCAGGCATAAATCTTGAGAATTATGGAACTATACACCTTTTACTATATCCAGACGACATAGTGATCCTAGGAGAATCGAAAATAAATTTGCAACTGAAGATTAACTTACTTAAAAAGTACTTAGAAGAGAATTTCCTAACGTTAAACCAAAATAAATCTAAAATAATGGTGTTTAGAAACGGTGGAAAGACAGCACGTTCCGAGACATGGTTTTGGGGTCAGCAACCCCTGACAATAGTAGCTAAGTATACATATCTGGGTTACCCTCTGACTACAATAATTTCGACCCAATACGCTTCCCAATACTTTAGAAACAAAGCACTGAATGCAATTAATGCACTTTGGAGAATCCTTACAAAGGCGCGAATAAAGTCCTTCACCTCGGTGATGAAACTTCTTGACACTATTGTTCTTCCTACGTTTCTATATGCGGCACCAATGTGGGCAATTAACCAGCTGAAGACAGTCAATAATACCCAAGATGCATTTCTTCGTCGTCTCTTAGACTTACCAAACTTCACACCAGGATATATCTTCAGAAGAGAATGTGGAAGAATATCAACTGAACATAATGCTGTAAAACTCACATTAAAGTGTCGGGTCAGGATCTTAAAAATGGAGACGAGCAGGTAACCACATGCTTGATTAAACTATCTCTGGAAAGTCACCGCAAAAAAGGAAATAGAAAACAGTTTTACTCAAAATTCAATAAATGTTTTAGACTCTAAGGGATATTCCTTTCTTAAGGGCTGCGAAGACTACTTAACCATACAGAAAGAACTGCCAGGCATAATTAGAACCACCACAGACCAACTAATTCAAATCGATCAGATGAAAATCATTGATTCAACCCACTTTGCTCACTACAAATTTTTGAGTGAATCATTCATGACAGAGGAGTACCTACGATTAAATATCTCGCTTCCCAACAAAAGACTAGTTGCACAACATAGAGTTTTGTGGCAATTTTTCAGGCAAGAAAGAAAAGACTTCTGGAAAGAAAATGGCCGAAATTGTTTACTTTGTAAGGATCTCATGGATGATAATTTGGTTCACTATTTCTTCCAAAGCCCTCTCTTAACAGAAAAAAAGTACTGAAAATTTCCCAAGCCTTAACTTTGGTCAATTCAGATACCATCGCATATGTCAACTTCTCTCTTCAGCTCTGGATGATGAATTACTGATTGTTAGATATTTTAAGTTCTACACAGAATCTGGGCGCATGAGAAAGAATGCAGGGCAAAGGATACTGGAGGATGACTTATCTGTAAATAGGTAACTGAATGTGAGACAAACTTTATTTTTGTTGTAAATGTCTCCTCTTCCCTCTCCTCTGGTTGAAGTGTAAATACGGCGAATCCTATATGGGGCGGAATGCCCTAAATAAAGGCTTTTGTTGTTGTTGTATATAGTATATAATGGAATTTTAAAAGCTTTTTAAAAATAATTAAAGCAGTGAAAGACTCGAGTTGTTTTTTGGACATGAGAAACAAATCTCAATACATCTTTTACTAGATTGTCCTGTTTTCCAAGACTACAGAATAGAAAATAATTTGAAAGTAACAGATCCAAGAATTCTTATTCCCAGTAAAGAAATGTATATTATATTCAATACCTTTTGTCGATATATTTTAAATTATATTGCAACAAATATCTTTTAAGAAACTGATAATTTATATTATGCTTATTGTACATATTGCCAGACATTTCTTTTTTTTTTTTGCAAACTCTTTTTTTCCCTCTCTTTCTCATTGTTAAAATCATATGACTTTTCTATTCAGGGCCTAAAATTATTGTATATATATGTATAGACAAATGTAAAGACATACATGTATTAGTAAATTAAATTTTATTGCCATCTATCGTTAAAATTTTACACAAATAAATTTACTGGCAATGCGTTTCTTTTAAATATCATCAAATATTATCTCTACAGACCTTACTGCAATGATATGAGTTATTGAATGAGAGGGCTTGGCTCATCAGTAGTGAACCCTCTCAGAGGTTTCGCCAAATTAATCTCTAGACCGCTCTACTATTGTATTGGACTGGTTTTGTTATATACCCTGCATTTTCTATGGAAGGCAGCTTAGGGGTGTTTAGTGAACTATGTTTTCATAACTACGAAATACATGTATTACAGCGCATAGGGACATAGCGCTTTGAATTGAAATAAAATAAAATTAAACGCATATATAGTATCAATTAACACAAAAATACAACTATAAATAGGAAAAAAACTGTTTAATGGATCAAAAAATAATTTATTTTCCAATATTTAAATGGCTGAACGTCAACCTTTTTAAACGTTACAACGTATATATGTACACAACAGTTTAATAACAGGTATTTGAATGTTATTTTTAATTATTAATAATCAATATTTAGTTGATATTCTATCAGATATCACAAGCCATCAGCAACTTGTAGCACAATAAGCCTATTTCTCTTACTTTATCCACTGAATAGAGAATTATTACATTTTTGTACGACTTTTTCATGGATGTTTATGACAATTATAGTATGTAGTTCAATTCAATCTCTTCAAAAATAATGATTAAAACTTCTGTTCATTTTATTTATATCAAATGCACGTGGTACCGGCCATGATAAACATGCTTGGTAGTTAGTGATCACTTTAACTATAAAGTTGACAAAATGTCTAAATATTTAAAAAAAAAATATTTTACATTTATAAATGTGAAAAAATTGGGCAATTCTTGAATAATTAAAAATCGACTAATAGTTGATATTTATTCCGACAGATGGCGCAAGACATCAGCAGCTTTCAGTTGAAAGATAAGGAGATATCATTTTCCTAACTTATAAATGTGTCAAAACCCGTTTTGATTAGTTGAATTTACTGGTGATGTTGACATTCTACAAAAAATAGGTGTTTATTAAAGAAATATATTTCAGAAAAAGAGCGCCCAATGAGGTTTTAGAACCCTGTTTATCCCTTCGTAATTGGAATTATTCAAGAAATTTATTTCAGAAAAAGAGTACCCAATGCGGGATTCGAACCCTGTTCATTCCTTTCGTAAATGGAATTCCTTTAAAATCGATGTTTATTAAGGAATTTATTTTCAGAAAAAGAGTGCCCAATGTGAGATTCGAACCCTGTTCATCCCTTTCGTAATTGGAATTCCTTAAAAATCGGTGTTTATTATAGAAATTTATTTCAGAAAAAGAGTGCCTAATGCGGGATTGGAACCTTGTTCATCCCTTTCGTGAATCAATGGTTTGTACCACTACACCGACCACCCTAAGTTATAAATAAATAAAGTTCTATATAAAGGTAGATCGACAAAGAAAGCAGTTAAAGGAGGAACTTGGTTTATGACTTCATGCTGCGAATAAATATAAATCACCGGTAGAATGGAAACATAATGGCGAGGCCACACCTCTAATTACATTACGTTCCGTGTTTACGGAGGCTGGAGTTCACCCCAACATCCCCTCCCACTCCATCATCCCACCGTGATTAACCCCCACTTACAACCGGATTACAAAATGGCCCCTTAATTTAGCGTAGAGGCTTCTACACCAGCGTGGATTAAGACGGATCTAGAAATAGGCATTCATCTTCCATGTTTTTCTTGTTATCAAATCTATTACCTACTTGATTCACTTCGGCTTCTTTCTGTACATGATGGAAGTCTTTAGCTTCTTTTTAATTATTGTTTCTTTATTTATAACTGCTCGGTTTGATTGAAAGTTTCTTCTATTACCTTTTCATTGCCAATGTATGATTATGAGCCTTACCTCAGAAACCTATAACATAATTCATATATGAAAAAATAGTACAAATGTGATATTGTACTGGGATAAGGTGCATAATCATAAAAAGAGGCATCTCCTTATCGTGCAACTGAAAGTTGCTGATGGCTTACGCCATCTATCGGAATAAATATAAACTATTATCGTTGATTTTTAATTATTCCAGAATTGGCCAAATACCTTGAATGACCAGTTTTTTGGTCGTTGAGGTACAGCTTACACCACGCTGATGAGGGCTAACAGCCCGAAACGCGTCCGTGGTTAGCTTTTCTTGGATATAAAGAATGGGTATTTGGCCAATTCTGGAATAATTAAAAATCAACAAGAATAGTTGATATTTATTCCGATAGATGGCGCAAGCCATAAGCAGCTTTCAGTTGCACGATAAGGAGATGCCTTTTTTTAAAATAATTCATATAGTTTAATCTGCATTGTATTAATATTTTACCTATATCTGATTGTCGTAAAGTTAGAGGCTGCCTGGCCTGTATTCATATTTCTTGAAAATAAAGATACTTCGATCAGTAAATCTTTTCATTAACTCGACATTTCGACAAAAATCTTTTCTTCTCGTCAGGAGCAAAAAAAAACTAAAACATTTCGCAAGGCGTTAAAAATCATTCTAAGGTTCAAAAGGCGTTCTCACGCGATATTTAAAATTTTGTACAACACCTAAAGAACGAGTCAAAAATAAAAATTTAACTCACAAAATACTATGATCTTTGAATTTTTAATTTTTTTTTTTTGTTCCTGACGAGGACAAAGGATTTTTGTCGAAACGTCGAGGTAATAAAAAGATTTACTGGCCGAAGTATCTTTATTTTCAAGAAATATAATTAATTGTATCAGACGAAAGGAAGGTAGTTAGTAAGTAGCAACTAACCTTGGTTATAATTATTGGATAAATGGTATTAAAATATATATGTATAACGGTAACTAGGGAAATTCTACTTCTATGGTAGCGTCATTAACTAAATACACCAGCCAAATAGAGTGTTTGGCAATGGAAAAATTGATATTAATTCTGAGGTTTCGAGCTATTACCTTTATAATAAGACTGAACGTGGGAAGAGATCTGAAGATCGAAAATTAGAAAGCTCGCGGTGATACTTAATAGATGAAATTATTTTTCAAAATAATTAATCTTATATATGTTATATAATTTTTAAAAAATAATTTATAGAAATGTCATAGATATAAATCCTTGTACATATTATTTTATTTTAATAATCTGTTTAAAATAACTCTGTTATTCTTGGCCACTAGATGGCACCACCTTAAATATAAATAGATTGTTTTGTTTTTTAGTAGAGGTTAGGTAAGTTAGATTTTATTTTATATAAATATGTAAATATTGATATAGAATTAAATGTTAAAATTCTATATTTACTTAAAATTAATATAATCTTTTTGCTCAAAGAGTTCAACAATAAACTTCTTGAGACTGATTTTCTCTTTTTTAATTAAATTCAAGACGACTGCACCTTCAACTTTAACAAATCATTTTTTGGATTTACATAATTTTGTAACATATATATATGTAAACAAACTACCTGTAAAATTGTTAACCAATCAAATTCATTTATCGTCGCGACCAGTGCTGCGCCCAGCGGTAAAAGGCTGGAACTAACCATTTTTGGTTTTATATTTAAAAAAAAAGCACATTAACCTTTTTAGTTTTTTGAATAGCCTATATATTAAACGAAATCTTCAGCTACCTACATGCGGAATTTCATAATGATTTATTCTGTAGATTTTGCGCAACGCGTAAACAAACATCCAGTTTGAATTTCATTTTTATAGATATAAGGATTATATATAATATAAAATGCAAATATTTTATTTTTTCAAAAACATGTATTTTATTTTCATTCATTGAATATTTTTTTATTTTTGACTATAGATTCAGAACATAAGACTTTGATTTTTTGTTATAAATATGTATAGTTAAGCTACCCATTTTTTTAATTCACGAATTATAGGATTCATTTTGTAAATTCTATATTACTGTAAAAAATATTTTCATGTGTAATTTTCTTCAAGTAATTCAAAATAAAAACTACTCGATAAGTGAATATTTATATTTCCTTTTTTATAACTGCACCATCAATTCTCTATCTTTTTCATCAACAAAGCAAAATATTCAGAGCATATATTTTTCTTTCTTGCGCAAATTATTTATCTTTTATTGATTGGAAACATAAATTCCTAAAATATATTTTATTAATTATTATTGAAGTACTTGTGAAAAGTATTAAAATTATAATTTTTCAACAATAATTTACATATACACCAATACCTCGCTTTGCGTCGTTTCGTTTTGCGTTTTTTTTTTTCGAAGTTGCGTGGCTGGTTAATTTTTACTGATTTTCACTGTGCGTCGTTAGAATTTCGAAGTTGCTTTGTTTCGGATTCGAGTTTTTAATTTTTTTTTCGTAAAATATGGCAAAACCTTTGTTTTTGATTGCGCCATGCCATCAAAATTTTATTTTCACTTCGCGTCGTTTCAATTTGCGTCATGTTTTTTTGGAACGTAACCCCGACGCAAAGCGAGGTATGGGTGTATATAATATCAATTGATTTGAATCTCTTCAATTAAGCAATTGAAAAGGTTCCCTTTTATTCCTATATCCTTTTTATTTCCCTTTTTATTTTCCCTTGAATGACCAGTTTTTTGGCCGTTGAGGTACAGCTTGCACCAAGCTGATGAGGGCTAACAGCCCGAAACGCGTTCGTGGTTAGCTTTTCTTGGATATAAAGAATGGGTATTTGGCCAATTCTGGAATAATTAAAAATCAACAAGAATAGTTGATATTTATTCCGATAGATGGCGCAAGCCATAAGCAGCTTTCAGTTGCACGATAAGGAGATGCCTTTTTTTTAAATAATTCATATAGTTTAATCTGCATTGTATTAATATTTTACCTATATCTGATTATCGTAAAGTTAGAGGCTGCCTGGCCTGTATTCATATTTCTTGAAAATAAAGATACTTCGATCAGTAAATCTTTTCATTAACTCGACATTTCGACAAAAATCTTTTCTTCTCGTCAGGAGCAAAAAAAAAAACTAAAACATTTCGCAAGGCGTTAAAAATCATTCTAAGGTTCAAAAGGCGTTCTCACGCGATATTTAAAATTTTGTACAACACCTAAAGAACGAGTCAAAAATAAATATTTAACTCACAAAATACTATGATCTTTGAATTTTTAATTTTTTTTTTTTTGTTCCTGACGAGGACAAAGGATTTTTGTCGAAACGTCGAGGTAATAAAAAGATTTACTGGCCGAAGTATCTTTATTTTCAAGAAATATAATTAATTGTATCAGACGAAAGGAAGGTAGTTAGTAAGTAGCAACTAACCTTGGTTATAATTATTGGATAAATGGTATTAAAATATATATGTATAACGGTAACTAGGGAAATTCTACTTCTATGGTAGCGTCATTAACTAAATACACCAGCCAAATAGAGTGTTTGGCAATGGAAAAATTGATATTAATTCTGAGGTTTCGAGCTATTACCTTTATAATAAGACTGAACGTGGGAAGAGAGCTGAAGATCGAAAATTAGAAAGCTCGCGGTAATACTTAATGGATGAAATTATTTTTCAAAATAATTAATCTTATATATATATGTAAACAAACTACCTGTAAAATTGTTAACCAATCAAATTCATTTATCGTCGCGACCAGTGCTGCGCCCAGCGGTAAAAGGCTGGAACTAACCATTTTTGGTTTTATATTTAAAAAAAAAGCACATTAACCTTTTTAGTTTTTTGAATAGCCTATATATTAAACGAAATCTTCAGCTACCTACATGCGGAATTTCATAATGATTTATTCTGTAGATTTTGCGCAACGCGTAAACAAACATCCAGTTTGAATTTCATTTTTATAGATATAAGGATTATATATAATCTAAAATGCAAATATTTTATTTTTTCAAAAACATGTATTTTATTTTCATTCATTGAATATTATTTTATTTTTGACTATAGATTCAGAACATAAGACTTTGATTTTTTGTTATAAATATGTATAGTTAAGCTACCCATTTTTTTAATTCACGAATTATAGGATTCATTTTGTAAATTCTATATTACTGTAAAAAATATTTTCATGTGTAATTTTCTTCAAGTAATTCAAAATAAAAACTACTCGATAAGTGAATATTTATATTTCCTTTTTTCTAACTGCACCATCAATTCTCTATCTTTTTCATCAACAAAGCAAAATAATCAGAGCATATATTTCTTTCTTGCGCAAATTATTAATCTTTCATTGATTGGAAACATAAATTCCTAAAATATATTTTATTATTTATTATTGAAGTACTTGTGAAAAGTATTAAAATTATAATTTTTCAACAATAATTTACATATACACCAATACCTCGCTTTGCGTCGTTTCGTTTTGCGTTTTTTTTTTTTCGAAGTTGCGTGGCTGGTTAATTTTTACTGATTTTCACTGTGCGTCGTTAGAATTTCGAAGTTGCGTTGTTTCGGATTCGAGTTTTTAATTTTTTTTCGTAAAATATGGCAAAACCTTTGTTTTTGATTGCGCCATGCCATCAAAATTTTATTTTCACTTCGCGTCGTTTCAATTTGCGTCATGTTTTTTTGGAACGTAACCCCGACGCAAAGCGAGGTATGGGTGTATATAATATCAATTGATTTTAATCTCTTCAATTAAGCAATTGAAAAGGTTCCCTTTTATTCGTTATTTATGTTCACCTGTAGAAGGGCAGAGATACCCGAAAGCTTGAGATGGTTTTAATAAAATAAAAAGAAACTAATTGTTGTGATATGTAAATAACCTTTGTTAAGTGTTATAATTGTTACCTATTGTTGGCTATGCAAAATTATTCCATTTGTCAATTGTTTTAAACTTATGTAAATTATTTCCTTTTTATCTCTATCTTGTATATAAGAAGATTGCTAGATTGAATAAACATTCAGTTCAGCTTGTAAGTCGTAGCGAGTTTGTTCAGACAACTCATACACATTACAACATGGCGCAGCCGACAAAAGTATCGAATTAAAACAGATTAATTCAACATTGAGTAGAATGGAAGGAATCAAGCCGCCGGCGGAATTTGTCCCGTACAGCAACGAGAAAAAATGGGAAACCTGGAGAGAGTCGTTTGAAATTTTTGCAATAGCGGTAAATTTAGAAAGCATGCCGCTGGTGCGTCAGCGAGCAATCTTGAAGCATATTGCTGGTGAGAAAACAGTGATGATATACAAAACATTTCACATAAGTGAAAATGATACCTACCCAAATGTAAAGGAAATGCTTGATATGCTTACGAACCATTTTAAGCCCTTCAAAAATACGATTCAAAGGAGAAATGCATTTTTTACCTGTGTACAAAAAGAAAAGCAGGGAATCATGGAATTCGTCACAGAATTAAAGCATCTGGCACAAGAATGTGAATTCGAGAATTTAACAGAATCTCTCATAAGGGATCGCCTTATAATTGGAATACTTGACCGAGAAGTGAAAAGAAAATTGTTAGAAGATCCACAGTTGACACTACCAAGGGCAATTTCGATAGCTGTGATCTCCGAGTCAACATGTTCACAAGTAGCATCGTTGAATGAGCAAAAAATGATTGAAAAAATTGAAAACGTAATTGGGTGAAAGATACAATTCGAATGGAAAATACAGAAGCAGGACCAAGCGGTATAAACCCGAGAAGAGAAAGAATAATAGAACCATGTAAGTGGTGTGGACAACGACACAAGTATGGAAAGTGTCCAGCATATGGGAAGAAATGTAATGCATGCGGAAAAACCAATCATTTCTCAGTAGTTTGCCGAACAAAACGTATAAGAAATCTCTTAGCGGAAAGTGAAGCTGAAGAATCCTGTGACGAGATAAATCTTAATGAGGTTGCTGTAAAGACTGTTCGGTCGGACAAGTGGTCCGCGGTAATAATAATTAATGGCAAGAAGACCACGGTACATTTGGACACTGGCGCACAGATAAATGTGCTTCCTCATAAAGTAATAAACCAATGGCCATCAAGACCAGAAATCAGACCCACGTCATTAAAGGCGTTCGCATATGGAAATACAGAATTACCTATCGTCGGCAAATGCAATGTGCTATGCCAATATGGTGAAAAGAAAGGAATGTTTGAATTTATCGTAGCCGATGTAGAAGCGCAGACACTTATCACGGGCGATACTTGCGAGAAGCTTGAAATACTAAGGCGAATTAATCATATAAACACGGATGAAATGAAATTGTGTTCTGAAACTCAAAAAATCCTCGAACAATACCACGAAGTATTTCAAGGAGTAGGATTAATCAACTCGGAATGTAAGATTTACACAAAGCCTGAATATTCTCCTGTGCAAGTCCCTCCCAGGCGCATCCCAACAAGCCTCGGAGCCGAAGTTCAGTCTGAATTGGAAAAGATGGTGAAGCAAGGAATCGTAACAAAAATATATCATGAAACAGAGTGGTCTCATCCTATGGTCGTTTTAAAAAAAAATCTGGTCAAATCAGAATATGCCTGGATCCTCGGAAATTAAATGAGGCTCTTGTGGGAAGACATTTCCAGACTCCGGCTCCAGCTGAACTATTGCACGAGATACCCAAAGCTAAGTATTATACCGTGTTAGACGTGAAATCAGCCTATTGGCATATTCCGGTTGCAAAGGAATGCAGAGATCTGTTGGTGATGACCACGCCATTTGGCAAATTCAGATATAACCGATTGCCATTTGGTTTGAAAATATCGTCACAAATTTTTGTTGAGAAAATGACGAATATCTTTAGGGATAGCTTTCAAAATATTACATATGTAGACGATTTGCTGATATATGCGGATACCATTCAAGAGCACAATAAAAAATTGAAGGGAATTCTAGAAAAAGCAAAAGAAAAAAATATCAAATTTGATTTAACAAAGGCTCAAATATGTCTAACGAAGGTTCGTTTCTTGGGCCATTTGATATCACAAAATGGAATTGATCCAGAGCCAAATAAGATTGATAAATTAATTACCTTTAAAAGGCCAGAGGATAAAAAGTCGCTGCAAAGAATCATGGGTCTTTATAATTACTTGGGAAAATTCATTCCAAATTTGGCTGCGTCCACATCCAATATAAGAGGAATATTAAGAAAAAATGTTGTCTGGCATTGGGGGCCTAAACAGGATGGGGAATTCGATCATATTAAGGAATGCGTGAGGAATGCTCCTTCGTTGGCACATTTTGACAAAAGCAAGATGCTGATTTTGCAGTGTGATGCCAGCAAAGATGCAATGGGAGCTGCTCTGCTACAGGAAGATCGACCTCTAGCATTCGCATCCGCGTCATTTAGCGACTCGCAGAAACAGTACTCTCAGATTAAGAAGGAGTTACTGAGTGTTTATTATGGATGCAAAAAGTTCGAATATCTATTGTCAGGACACACTTTCGTTGTCCAGACGGATCACCAGCCTTTATTGCCTCTAGTCAAAAAACCGCTGAGTGATATATCTCCGCGTCTACAAAGATTAGTAATGAAGCTTATAGCATTTGACTTCAAATTGCAGTACAAACCAGGAAAATACTTGATTGTGGCTGATACCCTATCCAGGGATACTCACCCCATGGACGAACTACCAACGCCTTTTCTTGAAGACAAAAGAATGGTCAAGATGGTACGTGTTAATATCTCGGACGAAAAACTGGTAGCGATGCAGAAAGATACCCGAGAGGATCCTGCTTTGGTTAAAGTAATCGATTATGTGATTGAGGGATGGCCTATATGCAAAAAAGACGTCGATGAAGATGCCAAAGCATTTTTCGATTTCAGACACCGTTTATATTTATGGAATGATCTATTATGTATAGGATCGGCCATAGTGATTCCGAAGACACAGAGGAATAATATGCTTAATTTGTTGCACCAATCGCACCAAGGGATATCTGCAATTCAGGGTTTGGCGCGAGAATCTTTATTTTGGCCGAGAATGTCCATCGACATTGCTGAAAAAGTAAAAAATTGTGAAATTTGTCAAAAACATCAGAAATCAAAAATACGGCAGCCATTAAAACCTTTCCCAGTTCCAGATTATTCATGGCAGACAGTATCATTGGACATATTTTATATTCAGAAAAAGCCCCATTTGTTAGTGGTCGACAGATATAGTGGCTACCCGGAGGTATTTACATTGGACCCACCTACGGCGATTAATGTAAAAAATAAATTGAGAGAAACATTTGCACGATTCGGGATTCCGGAAACCATGATATCCGACAATGGACCACCGTTTCGCTCAGAGATTATGACTGACTTCTGTATAAGATGGGGTATAAAACAGCTATTTTCAAGTCCACACCTTCATAGATCTAATGGTCTGGCCGAGAGAAACATTCAAACAATTGACAAATGGAATAATTTTGCATAGCCAACAATAGGTAACAATTATAACACTTAACAAAGGTTATTTACATATCACAACACTAATCTCCGGAAATATTTTTAATTACTTAATATATATATGTTTTATTATTTTATTATTACAGAAGCACGAAGTCTATCAGACTATTGTGCTATATTTTAATTATTTACATATATAAATGTGGCGACCACACTTTGCTTCAGCGAGCGCGAACTGGGACAAAGCTCCACTACACACACGGGCAGTGGACGGCCTCGGCAACCGCGAGCGTCAACCTGACTACGCATGCGCTAACATCCAGACTCTGGACACTCACGCGGTAAACAAAAAGGCTTGATCCCAACGGCCGTTACAACGGCCGTTACTTCTTTTCTCTTTATATATTTCTGGATTCAAATAAATTAATTTTAATTATAATTTTATCAGCGGCCTTACCAACACATCACGCAACCATCCCATTTGTGCACAAATTGCTCTAAACTTGCCAAATCTTTCATAAGATTGAATATTTACAGAAAGATGGCATTATGTAAAAGTAAGAAAGTACAATTTGGTTAGTCAGAGGGTAAGCCAACAAAAGATGGTGGTTCAACATCTAGACAGCATTTACATGTTGGATCATTTATAACTCTCAAGTCAAAGAGAAAACTTAAAAAGGGTCCTATATATAATATGTAAATACGCACCCTACGTGCATAGTCTTGGCGACAGTCCTATTAAGAAGAAATAGTTCTTATATCTTTGAGATTAGCCTTGATATACTTTGATTCACGAGATCCTTAGATACTCTTTTTCTATAAACAATAAATTACGTGAAAATTGAGGATTTTTCAATAGATATATACAGGGTCCATTATGAAAGAAATGAGCATTTACTGGCAAAATACATTTATTGATCGTAATTTGTGTAAATGTTCAATATTCTTCAAAATACATTCCTCCTGCATCAATACACTTGCGGAGACGCGTTTGCCACGCCTGAAAGGCACCCTGAAACTCCTCGACAGAAATGCTTCTCAGGAACGTTGTAACATGGTGTTGGATGTTTTCCACGGTTTGCCAATGTTTTCCTTTCATCTCTTTCTTGAGTCGCGGAAACAAAAAGAAGTCACATGGAGCTAAGTCGGGACAGTAAGGGGGGTGAGGGATCACCGAGGTGTTGCTCCGGGCTAGGAAGTTGGTAATGATGAAGGCTGTGTGGCTGGTGGCATTGTCATGGTGGAGCTTGACCGTGTCTTTAATGTCAGTCCTCACGGTTATACGGTTTTACCGTGCTGCCATCTATCGTCGTGTCACAATAACATTATGCTCATTACTTTCATAATGGACCCTGTATATTATATAATAATGATGTTTTCTGATGATTTTGGAATATTTTGGAATATACAGAATTATTAGCTGTTACTTGATTTTGGTATCCATTAGTATTTTACGATATTGTTGTGCAGTCATGGTAATAATGATAAAAATATTTCAGATCATTATTGCTTCAATTTTGCTTATTAATATAAACAGAGAAATGTACTGCCTTTCTTAAGGCGAGTAGAAGAAGGAAAAATAAAAACAAACGTATTTACATAATTTATAAAGGTTTTATCCGGCCTTCAGAAACAACAACAATAGAGTTTATATAGTGAAAACGGCGACCTCTGGTGGTCGATTTAACAGAGTACTTGAATCTATGAAATATATTTAAAATAAAGTACAATTTTGAATAATACCTATATATAGCATATATTGTTTTGAAAATAGAGCAATCCATAAATACATATTTAATTAAAAAGGCATATATTGGAACAAAAGTTGGCTGAACGCCAAACTTTATCAAGGTATTAAAATCAATACATATCAATAATTTACATCAATAACATCAAAATATTTTAATATCTTAATAAAGGTTGGCGTTCAGCCAGATGAAATATTGGTAAAATAAATGCTATTTTGATCCAATATATTCTTTTTAATTGAGGATATATATATATATATAAGCATATGCTAATCTAAAATCGAAAGTGTTTTTTCATAAATAAAAAATATAAAATCACCAAATGAAATAGTAGAGGTATTCAGATTATAAGAAAAATACTTTTTAAAATATATATCAGTTTTGATAGAGTTTAAAAGTAAAAACTTACTACTTACCTTTATAGTGTATCAATTGAGAAAAACGGGAAGAGAAATTACGGCTTTAAAAGCTTTTTCACAGTAAATTAGATCCTCTTTTTAAAGGATATACTGTTAAAAATTGTTTAATGCTTTGAATTTAGTTGTTGTTACAGAGCTGTTACATTCTTGATAACTTTTGATAGAATTATATCCATGTTTTATTTAGACATTTTAAATAAATTTTCATCACTTTTAATAGAAATTTCATCTTTGGAGAAACACATTTTAACAATTTTATATTTTTTTATTTATTACCAGTTGCAAACAAGACACGCTATATCCGATCTGGATAATTGCGCGTGAAACTATTTACAATAATTCATTTTATAGTAGAGTAGGTAACAGAATTATTAAAAAATAATAAACAATTAAGAAAAGGAGCATTGAATAAACACATACATTAAACAAATAAGCAACAGCATAAGCAGGTAGAAGAAATCACAAGGTAGATATTTACAATATGTTAATCAATGATGGAAGTTAATTCAATGAAGTTATCTGTAATAATTAGTATCGTAGAGAGAGAAAGTTGATCAAGTTGACCTATTTACAATAAATTATATTCTAAAGTAACTTATCAATTATTTACATTGTTGTAAATCAAGTCGCATAGTAGTGTAGTTCCTCAAGCTAAATATCTTAATGAGTATCTGGAAGTTTATATATTTAATAATTTATTTAATGATCTGTTTTTTTTTTCGTGACAATATTGTAATACTATTTTTATAGTGGCCTAATGATCTGGAGAATGAAAGTGTGTGATTATGAGCCTATCCTAAGGATTCATTAATACTGTGAGTGATTATAAGCTTTTTTCTTCAGGGATCATTAATATACTGCTTATGAACCTGCATATTTCCTCAGGGATCATTCATATACTGCTTATGAACATGCAAATCTCCTCAGGGATCATTCATATACTGCTTATGAACATGCAAATTTCCTCAGCGATCATTCATATACTGATTATCAACATGCAAATCTCCTCAGGGATCATTTATATACTGCTTATGAACATGCAAATTTCCTCAGGGATCATTCATATACTGCTTATGAACATGTACATTTCCTCAGGGATCATTCATATACTGCTTATGAACATGCAAAATTCCTCAGGAATCATTCATATACTGCTTATGAACATGCAAATCTCCTCAGGAATCATTCATATACTGCTTATAAACATGCAAATCTCCTCAGGGATCATTCATATACTGCTTATGAACATGCAAATTTCCTCAGGGATCATTCATATACTGCTTATGAACATGCACATTTCCTCAGGGATCATTCATATACTGCTTATGAACATGCAAAATTCCTCAGGGATCATTCATATACTGCTTATGAACATGCAAATTTCCTTAGGGTTCATTCATATACTGCTTATGAACATGCAAATCTCCTTAGGGATCATTCATATACTGCTTATGAACATGCAAATTCCTCAGGGATCATTCATATACTGCTTATGAACATGCAAATCTCCTCAGGGATCATTCATATACTGCTTATGAACATGCAAATCTCCTCAGGAATCATTCATATACTGCTTATGAACATGCAAATCTCCTCAGGGATCATTCATATACTGCTTATAAACATGCAAATCTCCTCAGGGATCATTCATATACTGCTTATGAACATGCAAATTTCCTCAGGGATCATTCATATACTGCTTATGAACATGCAAATCTCCTCAGGGATCTTTCATATACTGCTTATGAACATGCAAATTTCCTCAGGGATCATTCATATACTGCTTATGAACATGCAAATTTCCTCAGGCACCATTCACACAATGCTTATTTATATGAACCATTTCTAAGGGGTTATTCAGAAACTGCATAAAAATACAAACATTTCCTTAGGGAACAGTTACACACTGTATGATTAAAAGTATTTTCTAATTCACACACTGTGTTTGATAATAAGATTTTTTTAGAGACCAATTATACACTGCGTGTGATTATAAGAGTTTCTTCTTAGGTGTCATTCACAAAATTCATATGAATATGAACATTTCCTCTGGTGTAATGCACAAAACCTGTGCGATTTATGATTCATGATTGGCGCACATTAAAATGTTATAATACCTTGATAAAGGTTGGCGTTCAGCCAACTGAAATATTAGTAAAATATATGATATTTTGATCCAATATATGCCTTTTTAAAATTTATTTATGGATTGCTCTTTTTTCAAAAGGATATACGACTTTAATTAAAAAGGCTATAGTGGATCAAATTATAATGTATCTACCAATATTTAAGCTGTGGCTTAACGCTTACCTTTTTCAAGATATTATAATAAATAAATATGTGTATAAATATGTGTATAACATATAAATATAATAATACCCTGAAAAGGGTTGGCGTTCAACCAACAGAAATATTGGTAAAAATATTATATTTTGATCCAATATATACATTTTAAATTGAAGATACATTAATGGATTTCTCTATATTCAAAAAGATATAAGACTATATAAAAATAAAGCATTATGTTTCTATGAGAACCATAGAAAATAAATTTCAAAATTATAAATATTGGAATATAATATCTATACAAATTGGCATTTGACATGAAATAATATTTTATGCTGAGTAATTTGTCTTCCAATATTCTGTGATTTTTATTTAAAATATTATTTTTAAAATAAGAATGATAGAGGAAAGTTGAAAGAAAAAAAAAAAGATTTCTATCTTGTTAGAGATATTCAATTTGAATTCGTTTATAATATTTAGATTGATTGGGGTCTTTTATTTTGAGTCATATTCAACTAATATAATATAGTAAATCAATTTATAAACAAAATATAATAAAATATTTCAAAATATTTCATCCGATATCGAAAATGTAAGTTAAATTAGATTTAAAAATAAATTTGTTTTTATATTTATATATAATTTTAATATAATATATATCAAATAAAATTTATAAATCCATTTATGTTATGTTTATACTTTATTCTAAATTTTAGAGAATAATCTTTCGAACAAATCTATTTTTTCAGTGATTTTTTATTTATTATTTTAAAAACTTGGACTAATGACCATGGAACATTACGGGTTTTTCTCGGGTGCATTTCTCTCCCGATGTTTCTATAACTAAGAGTATATTCACATTACAAAAATATTTGTATTATATTCATATATAAAATCATGGACAAAATATAAGGAAGTAGAAAGTCACTTAATATGAATAATTATTTCTGTATAAAACAATTATCCTACCAGTTCTTACGCATACTTCTGAAATTTGGTAGAAATTTATTAATAGTAATAATAAATTCTATTCAATATCAAATTCTTCTTCAAGCGATTCGAGCCTACAAGACTACTTTATCCAACTTTGTTCATATCTTAGCGAACATCCTCCTTCCTCACAGACTATATTTAATTTAAAATAATTAAATATGATTTGGCTCTACTTTCTCTAGAGGATCAAAATGCTTTTTGACCACATGTTCCAAGTATAATTAGATAATTTAAAGCGAAAGAATGAATTCATTATTTTTAAAACAAATCAAACATTCCGAAGATTCTTCTCGGTCAGAATCCCATCATCTTTCTATTCTAACATTTATAATACTCATTTTACAACGAACCACGGAAATAGTAAGGGATTTTTAGCAACAGGTGGAGCGGCTGTAGACTCTAGCTGTCATTGTGGCAACAAATTCCAGGACTCGAGACACCTACTGCTTGAATGCCCACTCTTCTTTATCGCTAGACCACAGGCAGTAAACAATGTTGTAGATCTATATCAATTTGTAAATACTAGAGATAATTATCACAGATTTAACAATTTTGGTAAATATAATTTCGATTATCTTTCTAACCTGGAAGGATCAGGTTCCTAATATATTTTATTGTTTCGCTTTTTTCAAATATTATTATTTTTTGTATAATTTTTTATTACTGCTCCTGTTTGAAAATGTATATCGAAGCAATTATCCATAGTTAGGATATCGCGTTTTGTGTGTTGATATAATTAAATGAATCAATATTTTATCAGAAAAATTATTATATTTATTATAAATTTTCGATTAATTTCGTTAAGGCTGTAGTATGTTCGTGGTGTTTACCTATTTATCTATTCATACTATTTAAAAAATAATATTATCTTATTTTTTAAAATTCATTTTTATACCCTAATAGATAAGACTTTATGAAGTTGTATCTTTCAGCATGTCATGGACAAAACTTAAGGAAGTTTAGCCTTTCAGCATGTATATCGGAATTCAGAAAATAACTCTGAAAGATACACTTATGGACAAAACTTAAGGGAGTTGTATCTTTTAGCATGTATATCGGGATTCAGACAATAATTCTGAAAGATACACTTATGGACAAAACTTAAGGGAGTTGTACCTTATAGTATGTATATTGGGATTGAGACAATAACTCTGAAAGATACACTCATGGAAAAAACTTGAGGAAGTTGTACCTTTTAACATGTACCTTTTTGCCAGTCCTGAACATGTATTGAATTATATCAAATCCTTCAAAAAATATCTCTAGGAAAACCCCAGGACTATAATAAAAAAACTGAAACAATGGGACCTAATGGAGATCGTTTAAACGACTTGAGGAATAAGCATCATCAACAACTCTATTTTTAACGCATATGTTTATTTTCAAAATAAACAAAATATTTACTGTCCTTACAAATAGGAAAAAATAATAGGAAGGCCTTTGGCTCATCTGTGATGAGCCCTTCCAGCGGTCTCGTCATTTTAAACCGCTAGTTGAGTTCTCCAGTGATAAACCAGGTCTTCCTATTATTTCATCAATGCAGTAAGGGCAATGGAATCGATTTCATATCGAAAATAAAAACATAAGCGTCAAACATAGCATCCACCGCCCTAAGTGATATCCTTTCATCAAATTTAAGATGACTTGAATTAATATGAATCACCTTTCTCTGTGCACTTTCAAATGTATTGAAAAGAGGTCAATAAAAATATAATTTTAACTGTTTAAAGAAATTGTCTTATAACTCATAGATACACACAACACAAATTTGAGAAATTTTAGAGTCTGATGTTGCTGATGTTTTTTTTTTCTTTAAAGACAGAGGAATATTTTGTCACTTTTGCTATCTCGTGTGTCTTCAATAAAGGTCACTGTGATATCTTTCAGAGTTATTGTCTGAATTCTGATAAACATGGTATAAGACACAACTTCTTTATGTTTTGTCCATGAGTGTATCTCTTCAGAGTTATTGTCTGAATAGGATAAACATGTTATAAGGTACAAGTCAAGGTCAGGTTATTCTCATAAAAGATTATTGTATCATAGTTTTCAGACGTTTTTCTATAAGAAACTCTAGTGCATAAATTCATATATGAAAAATAGTTCATTAATTCCATATATAATAACCGTTTTAAGATACATTACTAAATTTCTATCAAAATATCAACATATTAATGTAATATAAATACAAGTTTCTATAAAAAAATAGAGCAAGGTTTATTTGTATTTATGTTAATTTAAATAAATATAAGTAAGAATTTGTTTATATATATTTGCATAGATTATTTTGAATTGTGATTGCTATATAAATTCGTGTGCCTTTAATTTTAGGGCAGTAGACTTATTTTTTATTCTTAAAAATAACAGACGATCATCGACATTTATAACTTTCCAAATCCTTAAGTTATTTACTTGAGTGTATAACATCCTTATATATTACAATTTTAGAGCTATTCTTATCAAAGATTAGTATATTTCTGAAATCAAGCCCTAAATTATTTTTTTTTGCTTATCCCTTGTACACGTGGTACAGTCCATGGTAATCATGGTGGGTACTAGTCGGCGACTGCTTTTACTGTAAGTGCCCCACATGTCTGCACATGTGAAAAGCAGTTCGACTTTGTACCTACAAATGTACCAGAGCCCCGTTTGGTTACTTGCACTCGCTGGTGGGGTTGGACTTTCGCAAGAATCGAGGGTCATTGGAGCATTCGTTTTAATCAGAAAAAAAAACTAATGCGGGAAACGAACCTGGGTCGTAGCGGTCGAAAACCAACGGTTTAGGCAATCCCTCCACCGACCCCTAAGCCCTAAATGAAATAAACATATTATTAACCTAATAGCATTGATTCAAATTATCAATGTATTTATCAATACAAATATAAGACGCTAGGCAAATTTCTATCGCAATTATAATGGCCAAAAAATGAATCAATTTAAATATCTGGACGCTCCAATATCCATCATCAGATTGGTGAATGATAAGCAGAGGCCCCACACGGAGGTACAATGGATTGATACCAGTCTGATGGTATTTTAATCATCACGTCAAGATAAGAATATTCGCCCATGCACAATTCTTGGGGAAGCAAACGATTAATCTTCAAGGTGACGACATAGAGGTCGACGGTGATGGTGAAGAAATTTTCAACATCTCTATTTAAATATAGAGATAGAGGTCGACTGGCTGGCATTCATAGCACATGTTGAAATGTTTACTTTTCTTTTGCGCTAGACAACAAACAGTAATTAATGTTGTATATCTATATGAATTTGTAAATTGCAGTGAGAATTGTCAAAGATTTAACCTTTTGTAAATATATTTATCAAATTACAAAACTATTCTAGACGCGTAATATTCTTTTTAAAATAAAACAATTTCTACTGCCCTTACTGCAATGGTAAAATTAAAGGGAGGGCCTGGCTCATCAGTGGTGAACCCTCCCAGCGGTTTCGCCAGTTTAATCTACCATACCGCTGTTATATTGCATTTTTGGAACTTCCTCTTATAGTGATACTGATGCTTGACTCTTCGAATGGGTATTTTAAATTAACTATTATATAATTTTTCCATTGCAGTAAGGGCAGTAGAAATCGTTTTATTTCAAAAAGAATATTACGCGTCTAGAATAGTTTTGTAATTTGATAACAGATGGCGCGCTAGTGCATCGTAATATAAATATATTTATAAATATCTTTCTAACCTGAAAGGTTCAGAATCCTACTATATTTTATTGTTTTGCTTTTTATTATTCATTTTCCGGTATAATATGTTTATAACTATTTCTGTTTCAAATTGAGAATCGATGCAAATATTCCTCGCCGGGATATCGCGTTTTGTGTGTTGAAATAAAATAAAATAAGATTTACCAAAACCCAATTTACTAATTATTATTTTTAATAGCATATATATTTAATAACGAGTTATTAGTAAAAATAGAACTTATCATCATCACAAAAAAAATCTGAAGAAAAAAAAATAAAAAAGAAAAGAAACAATAGGAAAGGAGGACTTTTTGTTATTTGAAAAATATAGATATTTGTTTGTGAAAATAGTAATAACCTTGTTTTAATAAAATGTATTTCAATAAAAATATGCTGATTAAGTTGAGTAACTTTTGATATTTTAAATATATAAGACAATGGCGATTTTTCGGTAAATTATGCAATGCAAATATTAAATACATGCCAATATTCAGAAAATTTTAATTTTTAAATAGATTTATGATGTAAACAGAGTTGTGTGGTATTTTATTTACACGTAATTTATGGTGATATCTATGATATAGGAGAATGGACGGTGGCTTTATGAGAGATTACCTACCTTCCAGGTAATACAATTACGTCAGTATTCCCCGACCAATTATCCTAGCCCGCCAATCAGCCGATAGTTTAAATGGCGGGAAAAACATTGTTTTTTGCGGGAAAATCATTGTTTTGGCGGGAAAGGATTTCTTTTGGAGGGAATTCTATATGGCTATCTGGAAGTTTGACACTTTCCTTCATCAAATTTATAATCTATATTAATAAAATGCAAATTTCATAAGTGTTGTTCACTAAAAACTTTCGTTCCAATGCATCAATTTCGACCAAATTTCCAACATTTATGTAAAACGAGATGGAGCAGGTTTTGCTTAACATCAAAATATTTTTCCTAACTTTAACATGCGTAACTTCGCTGTTATCGATTAAATACAAAAAAAAATCAACAGAGTTAATTTTATTTATATATAAATACAAAAAAATTCAGCAATTCATTCAACTCAATCTAAAAAAATATTCAAAACAAGCAATTTTAAGATAACACCATATGTAAAACAGTCGGCCAAGAAAACAACAACGATATTACATCTTTCTCACATATTCACACACAATCTTGATTAATAATTAAAACTAATATTTAACATTGTTTTTATTATACTTCATAATATATAATATTCGTTAGGCAAACTTTCACTCGGATAAAACCCGGGCGAAGCCGGGTACACATCCGCTAGTAATATATATATTCATCTTTTATATAATTTATTTTTAATCATATATTTTATTATATATATGGTAATTTAAACCAACAACCCCATATTGTATATAACTTATAACAATATTTTATGTTGTATAATTGAAACACGTCTGTAAATGATTATAGGCATGATTGACATGTGTCATTACATCACCATATGTAATGTACTTTGTACAAACTGAGGAAATATAAATAAAACTCTGTAATAGATTAAGAGTTGAGCTAAAGAGATAAAGTCAAAAACGTCTAAATTCGAGATAGATGGAAGTCACAAAACAACAAGGTTGTTATAGGATATGCCTTTTTCATTTTTAATATATATAGATGAATAAATATAAATATCTAAACGTGACTAAGCCGATCATTGGCGAGGAAGATACTTCTGAAGCAAACATTGGAGGTAAATCTAGTGTTTAATTACACTAAAGACTACGTGTAATAAAGTGCATAGTACTGAGAAAGAACACAGAGAGATCTATCTTTGCTATTTATAAACTCTATAAGCTAAAAACTACGGCTGGAGAGTATCGTAACAATTGATGTCAGAAGTGGGGTACAGCCTATTTAGTTTAATTCTTAAAGATTCGATTTGATCTTTATTTATAATCAAAAAATGGAAGAACCAACCTATCTCGATTTAAAATAATTAAAACAGTCTATCGGAGGCTTCTCGAGGTAGGTGACCTATAAAATAGATCATTGGTGAT
>CP092865.1:42041026-42174643 GCA_030710605.1 Cordylochernes scorpioides | reverse complement strand
AGGCCATGCACCCTGATCACAATTACGGCCAACTGAGGTGGTGGTGATGTCTTGTCCATGGAGTAGATCAGATCGGTCCGTGCACCCTGATCACAATACCGGCCAACTGAGATGGTGGTGTATTGTCCATGGAGTATATCAGATCGGTCCGTTCACCCTGATCACAATACCGGCCAACTGAGGTGCCGTATGGATGTCCTCTTTTGGATTGATGTCTGCCATATAGAGGGCTGCAAGGATGGCCGGGTATATATGGTCAGGAGTGAGTTGGGTGTTGTGACAGTTATTGCAGTTCCTGTAGGATCTACTCATGTCTGGGTTCAAATTAATTTTAATTTTAAATAATTTTTATAGATATTGTTTTCAGTTAAAATAATAAAAATGAAATACTTCCCGTCCTAATTTGACAACCCTGTGAATAATAGACTGCCATCTTTGTTGTTGTCATTTGTATATTTCCCGAATTTTCAATAAACATAGACTGTAAATTCTTACAGTAAAAAGTTTATTTTCTTTTCCCTAAATATTCAAACACTAATATTTCTGTATACTGACATTTGGCTTCCTATATATTGAAGAGTTTTAAGTTGTTAAAAATATTTTAGTATTTTTCATAGAGCGAAGGTAATTTAGAGATTCTATATAAAATAATTTATTTATTTAGGGTTACCCTTCTTGAACAACAATGGGGAATTCAAAGAAATATATTTAAAGATATATATCTAATCAAATTTTTTTTAATGTTTTCTTTTTCGAAATATATTCTAAATCATTCATTTTATATATATGTTGAAGAAATATGTTATGATTTTTTTTTTTAATTCTAGCGCTTAATTTGATTCATGAAAACGAATCCTGAAGAAAATCAATTGATAAATAATAAATAAAATTATATATTCTGCCTTTTTCTTGTAACAAATATACAAATATGCAAAGCAAACGATATCGAAAATTGTTCGAATTTTCTTTCAAAATAAATCAATAAAAGAAACTCCAATTTGAGATATATTTCAATATTAAAATCGATATAAATTTCATCAAATTTTTAAATATTTATTATGAATTATATCACAATTCTTATAAGAAGAAACTTTTATTAGAAGAAATCAAACATCAATTTATATCAAATATTCTGAAGAAATCACAGGTAAGAAATTTTTAAAGATCATTCTGATATTTTATATTGTCACGTCGAAAATTAGTAAAGACAAACTTCCGAATGACACAGAAATTCTTTAAATCACTAGCACAACATTTATAAGAGATAGAAAATAAAATTATAATTGATTTGAATGAATTTAAAATATTTACAGAGTTTTTTATTCAGAGAGAGATATTGGGAGGCAAGCTTTCACGCGGTCACATTTCATCAAGCCACTGGCTCCGCCAAGACGTGCAGCATACATACAAAAGAGATTCACAAAAATATATTCTCAAAAATCATATATTTATATAAATAATCTATTTAAATATATAAAACTAATCATATTAATCGTAAATATAGAGGCTGCCTGGCTGGCATTCATATTTATATAAAAATAGACACTTCTCCTGACGAAGACAAATATTTTTGTCGAAACGTTGAGAAAATAAAAAATTTCAACTGGCCGAAGTGTCTATTTTTTATATGAATAATCATATTAATGTTTTATTTTTATAAATATAATTTTATTCCTGCATATTATATATGATGTTGTCTGTGAAGAAATATATTATCAATTTTTTTTTTTCAAATTTGACTACTAGACTAAATTGATTCATGAAAACAAATCTTGAAGAAAATCAATTAATAAACTATTTATATGAGACTAGCCGAATGATCTGGACAACGCCCGGGTTTTCTCCAAGTGCTTATATATATATATATATTTATATATATATAATGTTTTTATTCAAATACTATTCGTTACGATTATAAATAGGCGGGTTGATGTCACTCTTGTGAAACGTCCCGCTCCAAATTTTGTGTGTTTTAAAAATATTAAATAAAAATGTGACAGACCCCTATATAATATACTTATTCCAGTTAGAAACCCGCGCATATATGGTAGCAATATATTATATATCAATAAATATGTTTTTTTTTATTGCTTAAACCTAGTATCATGGTGGGTAGAAGTAGGCGACTGCTTTTACTGAAAGTGCACCACATGTCTACATATGTGAAAAGCAGTTCGACTTTGCACTTACAAATGTGCCAGAGCCCCGTTTGGTTACTTGCACTCGCATGTGGGTTTGGACTTTTGCAAGAATAGGGGGCCATTGGAGCATTTTTTTTATCTGAAAAAAAGTGCCCAATGCGGGAATCGAACCTGGATCGTAGCGGTCGTAAACCAACGGTTAAGATCACCTTTCCAACGACCTCCTATAATTATATTGTGAATGCTTAAAATAATTTTATAACAAAAATAATCAGAGCTCAACATAAAATATTTTGTTATATACAAAGGTTATCCAAAATGCATTTCAAATTTATATGTAGAAAAATAACTGAAGATAAAGACCTGTTAGTGTTAATTTATGTCTAACTGAACTTGTCTTTATTGTTTGTGGAAGAGTATTGCTCGATGCAAATATTAGAATGTAATTCTACTGTCCTATAAGCTGATGTCCATAGTTTTCTTGAAAACCATTTCTGAGATTCCATCCTTCAGTGCTGCGTATATAAGCAGAATCGTCCAATACAGTATTAGAGCTCTGAGAAGCGGTCTGGTGGATTAAATTGGCGAAACCGCTAGGAGAGTTCACCACTGATGAGCCAAGCCCTCCTAATATATTTTTTCATTGCAGTAAGGGCAGTAGAAAATTTTACTATGTATAAAAGAAACATTCGTGCTTTTAATTCCTTTCATTTTATATGTATAGATGGCGCGTTATTGCTTTGTGTTAATAAAGACCTGTATAGATGTAATTAAGGTAGAATCTTTAATTAAAAAGGCATATATTGGATCAAAATATCATTTATTTTACCAATATTTCAGTTGGCTGAACGCCAACCTTTATCAAGGTGTTATAACATTTTAAAGTGTGTCAACAACAAACTCAGCGCCACAAAACGTCAACAGAATTAAATATTTTGTTATATTCAATGGGGAGAAAAAATATATATATATATATTTATATTATGGGCAAAATAAATTTTGTAAAATATGGGTGTGAATATTTTGAAAATTAACAATAACACCTATTTTATATTTAAAATTATTTGTACTATGTGTAAAAAATATTTTCGTATTAAAAAAATAAATAAATAAAAATAACAAAATGTATATAAAAGAAAATGTTATCTAAAATTTTTACCGAAAACACAAAGCGCAAAAAAATGTTGAAAAGTTGGTTAAAATAAAATATTAAAACAAATTTGAATGTAAAATTGTGAAATTTGAAAAAAATATAAGTGAAAATATAATTTTTTAAAATGATATCACACAAATAAAACATTGAAGACATTGAACATAACATAAAACATATATATAAAATAACTGTGTGATTGTATTTGAAATAAACCTAAACGATGTTACATACATTTAAAGAAAGATATATCAAAGGAAAAATACGTTTTAAGCATTAAAACATTTTTACGTGTTTCGAAATGCGTACCTCTCCCTATAAAATTAATTAAAATATAGACCTAAAATATCGGGATTTTGAATTAATAAATGAAAAATAAACTGTAAATATGTTATGACGATCTAAATTGCGAATATATTTCTGGTAGTGTAAATTTTCTTTTTATACTGTCTTTGTCTTCTGCGGAATAGAATATTTGTGAACATTTAATAAATTATCATAGAAACTTATAACGCAGAAATTATTTCTTTAATTATATATTAAAAATGAATACCTAGTTAATTATTTAATATGATAATATATATATATATATTATATATCATATAAATAATATATGATAATATAAATACTACCCCCTTAATAACAACTACCAATATTAACCGATTTTACATTTTCTAAAATATACTTTAAATATGTGATAAATGTTTAAAAGGTGTTGTTTGGGCTATTATAGAAGCAGACTCATTATTCATATTATCTTTCAAGATCATTTTTTACCACGCAGACGACAATGTGTTAAAAAAAATATCAGAAGATAAATGACCTTTCTTTAAAAAATTCACACTATCTATAAAGTCCACACCTAAATTAATTACATAATCATTCACACCTTAGCAATTACAATCTAATACAAGTAAGTGTTAATTATACAAATATAATTATATTATATATCATAAAATTGTTATAAATATATTTTTAATTAATATATAGATGTATAATAATAAATAATAATACATTTTATACGCTTCGTTTATAATAATTTTCCAATCAAACGAATTATTTAATAATGATGAATCTTCTGCAATGAATAAATTATCTCTTAGATGACAGCAGACAAATCGGTTAACTCCCTTGGCACATTAGTAAGCAATAAATTAAGAATAAGCCTTCCTTCAATTATATAATTATCACAATTAACCAACTTTTCATCTAACAAGAGAATTCACATCATCGTCTGTAACACATTTTCTAATGTTTGATTAAAATAATTGACGTTTGAGAATAATAATAAATATCAAAATATACTTTAAAATGTATTTTATAGATGAAAGCACTTTAATTTATTCCTAAAAGGATCTGAAAAGAATAACTCCTAGATTAAATTAAGTTATAATAAGAAAATAATAGATCCATTGTGTGTTTTGGTCTTTAATAAATTACATATAATATCGTTTGTATCTCTAATTTTGTCTTATAAATATCTATATTACAGCTTTCACCCTCTCTATTTATCTGATTTATCACTGAATAACTAATTTGTTTATTCAAATTAAAGATGGCACTTAAAGGTAAACGTTTTAACACGTTATAAGCCATCAAAGAAAAATCACTGAATGTTTGGAGAAGCATACAGAAAGACGAATTTTTCAAGTAATCACAAGGTTGATAGAAATTATGGCAAAGGTGCATAGATTCAGTAGTCTTATATTGAAATTAGTGAACAAATATATATTTTTGTTGTGTGTTTCAATTGAGAGCCTCAGATGTCTCCGTACATCTATATCATAGCAATGTTCTCTATCTTGGGTGTGTAAAGTTGCTATTCTAGGCAATGTCAATTTTCTGTTGTTGTCGTGTCCAATGTAGAGCTTTAGATGCCCCCGTACATATCTATCACAACAGTCAGAATGTCCACTATCTTGGGTGTGTAACGCTGATGTTCAGAGTCCATTTCAATTTTCTGTTGTTGTTGTTGTGTCCAATGAAGAGCCTCAGATGTCTCCGCACATCTCTATCACAGCAGTAGCAATGTCTGCTATCTTGGGTGTGTAAAGCTGCTGTTCTGGGTCCATGTCAATTTTATTTTGTTGTTGTAGTGTCCAATGAAGAGCCTCAGATCTCTCCATACATCTCTATCACAGCAGTCGCAATGTTCTCTATCTTGGGTGTGTAAAGCTGCTGTTCTGGGTCCATGTCAATTTTATTTTGTTGTCGTAGTGTCCAATAAAGAGCATTAGATCTCTCCGTACATCTCTATCACAGCAGTCGCAATGTCCTCTATCTTGGGTGTGTAAAGATACTCTTTCGGGTCCATGTCAATTTTCTGCAATGCTGCGGCCATTGCTGGACATAGGAATATTTGGGTAGGCGTTAATTTCATACCAGGACAATTGTTACATGTCCTGTAGGTTCTTGTGCCATCTGGATATATTGTCATTCTTTTATAGTGTTTCATTATGAAACTCGTGGTTGCATTTGTTTTTCTTCTCTCAGATTACAAGTACAGGTACAACATCCTCAAATTTTGTCCATGAGTATACATGGGTCTATAGGATATTGGGCATTTCCGGCAGTAGAAATAGTAGATATTTTTGGATTAATGTATATAAATTTAGAGTAAAGTAGAATTATATAATAATATTCATAATATTGATTATTACTCTACCACAAACCATTTTAAAAATAAATTTTACCCCAAAAAGTGAGATATTATTTCATTTATGAATGAAAAAAATCGCTTTAAATTGTATTTATTTTTTGCATAGTTTTTAACGCCATATTATTTCTTCCAAATATAATTATAGGCAATAAAGTGCAATCTCTTTTTCTTTTTTATATATAAGAAATAGAACTGTAAAAATCTCGAATGTTTTCGCAAACAAAATACCCAACTGTCTTTATGAAGAATAGTACAATTACACTCTTGTACTATTTTTCGAATAGTTTGGCATTCGTGCGCCCAGTTGGCCAAATACCGGCTTCATTTTATTTTAAGGATCTCCAAAAGACCAGCCTTTATGGTTATTGAGGTACAATTTATATCACGCTGATAAAAACCAAAACCCAGAAGCACGTACGAGGATAGCTTTCCTTGATTAATCAAGAATGGGTATTAGACCATGTCTGTTATAATTGAATATCAACGATCAGATTATTTTTATTCCGACAGATGTCGCAAACTATCAACAACTTTTAGCGTCATGATCAGGAGATGCATTTTTCTCTACAATCTTTAATGCTATGAAAAAATAGTGATAGGGCTTGGTTCATTAGTGGTAAACCTATCACAGAAGTTTTGCTATATATATTCCACTAGCCGAATGACCCGGGCAACCCCCGTGTTTTACCCGATTGAATGTTTTTATTCAAATACTAATTGTTACAATTATAAATTTGTCGCCTTTAATAAATGCATATGTTAGTTAATAACTATAGGCTATGTGCTTTATCTATCTATGTACTGTTGGCTTCCGTAGGCGTCTCTTACTGGGAAAAAGAAAGAGAGGATTCCATTTAGTTATTAACTAATATATGCATTTATTTAAGGAGCGACCCGCTCCAACACAATAGTTACAAAAACGAAAAGGCGATTTGGGGGGGGGGGGGGGCAAAGGTGGCGTGATCGTAGCCAACCAATAGGAGGGCGCCATTCCAAAAAAAAAAAAGCAAACGATGACAGAGACGAAAACTGAGGAGATGAAGAATGACGCTCGTAACTGTATACAGAATGAGACCGTTTTAGAAATATAATACTGTATTGAACATTTCTCTTTATTTATATGATGGATTAGCACGCCAGCTGTTATAAGAATTTTAAACTATTTTTGACGCATATGATTCTTTATAAAATAAATCAATTTTCTGCTACCCTTACTGTAATGATAAAATTATCTCTGCTTATATATGCAACAATTAAGTATAGAATACCAGTTATTATATTTTAGTATAATATGAATTTGGATATATTTGTTCTCTCCTGAATGGTATTTTAATGCTGTGAAAAAATAGTTAGAGGGGTTGGTTCATCAGTGATAAACCTTTCCAGCCAATATGCCAATATAATCCATCGGCACGCCTTTAGAGCTCTAATACTGTATTGAACATTTCTGTTTATATATGTAACAATGAAGTATGGAATCTTAGTTATTATATTTTAGTAATTTTCAAATGTGGATAGATTTTTTCCTGAATTGTATTTCATGAAAGAAGTGCAGTTATCCGTGATACCAACAAGAGATTTTGATCTCAATTGATGATGAAGAGGAAAAGAAACTTTGTAAAAAAGAAACCATTGAAATATATCACTAAATCTTATAAACGAATGAGTTTTGAATTTGTATTGATCCATTTCAACCTCGTCCATCATTCCAAGCGATCAAACTCCGATACAAATGTCATAGTATTGACAAATCACACACTTGTTAACTCTTCGGGAATATCAAACAAGTTCAATTCGGTTTTCTATCAGTCAAAACATATACAGTCTACTCTCATTATAACGCCATTCGATATAACGCCACCCTCGCCTTACGCCGCTTTTTCGTTTTGTCCCAATCGACATCAATTTATTATTCTCGATATAACGCCACTCCCTCGCTGTTCGTTTACCGCCGCTGATTTTTCGTATCCCAAGTAGCAAAACCCACTCGTTATAGCGCCGCTCACAACGTCCCTCACCCCCCGCTCCTCTTTTTCTGTCTGCATTTTTACCGCCCAGGCGCCGGACTTTGCCTGCTGTTGACAGCCGACCCTTTACCTGCTTGTGCCTGGGACATACACAGTTGCTTCATCCTTTGCTAACGCCAACACAACAACCTTATTGTCGTATCATGAGTTTCCAAAAATATAAAATTTTATCTGAATATTATCAATACTGATGGGTATTTTGGATTTAATTGAAACATATTTTATCCATTTATTAATCAAATAATACAAAATTTCCTGGAGATGAGTTTCTCTGCATTTTATTTATGCAATCTCAAACTTTCAGGGATATATTCCTTCTACTGGAGTACATAAACGAATAATATCAATTCCTCTTTTTTATTCCAGTAGAAATGCCCGTAAATTCCTGTAAAATTCCCGAATTCTTGATATTGCATTAATAAAAATGAAAATAAACTCTGTTAGCTCTTTTATAAGTTTTTTCATAGATTAATATAGTTTTATTTTTGAACAGATGACAGGGCTACTTTACATGTATATATTTGGTTTTAGGAAATGATGTAAGTTAGTTAGTTAAGAAAGGAAATTAAAAGTTTTAATTTCTTTGAGGGGTTGGTGATTACTCTGCTCGATTGTAGAATAGGAAAGTCTTAGTTCCCACAAACTCATATCCAGAAACTTGTAGTATCATTGAATTTATGAAAATTAAATATACTTCGGCCAGTACAAATCTTTTTATTACCTCGACGTTTCGACAAAAATATTTTGTCTTCGTCAGGAGCGAAAAAAAATTATAACATTTGGCATGGCGTTAAAAATTATTCTATATAAAATAATTAATAGGAAATAATTCTTAAAATCAATTTTTAATACAATATAATGAGGCCTATGATTGTAGAAATGACAATTATACCGCAAATGTTTCTTTAGAACGAAAAATCGAAATTTATTTTAAGGAGAAATAACGATTATTTTTAACCTTAGGGATGAATTATGATAGAATGAATTGTCAAGAGTAATGAAAGAGTAATTAAGCCTTGCCATTTTTTTTAAATTTTTGTTTGCTACTGACGAGGACAAAAGATTTTCATCGAAATGTCGAGGTAATAAAAAGATTTACTGGCCGAAGTATCTTTAATTTTTATCACTATGAATGCCGGTCAGGCAATCTCTATCTTTACGATATTGAATTTATAGGAAGGGTACATTTAAATCAGTTAATTTACTAATCAATAAAGCATCTAGGGCTAAGTTTCTTGTACAATTTTATTTCTTTAGCTTTCGGGATAACAAGCCTTTTTCATCAGGAGAAACTGTTAGCATTACCTCTAGCTTTAGTTGCTAATGTTGAAGGACATGTTATTCCGAAAGTTAGAGACCTAAAATTATACAAGAAACTTTCCCCTGGATGCTTTATTGAATATACTGAATTGTAATTCAGGGGGGGATGAACCTTTATATTTTATTTTTTAAATAAAACGTGGTGTTTCGAATATTTGTTCTTTTTCAAACATATAATAGAATTGAATCCACGACATAGATGTGTAGTGCTGCTAGAGCTGACTACTAATTTGTTTTATTATTATTATTTTATTATTTAATTAACCACTAAAAATATACAGAAGAATATATCTCTCTGCTCTTTAACGGGTTGATATTCAATGTACAAACTATATACAAAGCAGTATATTTGCTCGAAAGCTTGAAAATTTAAATTAAAAATAAACTTTTCACCTGATATTAATTTTTACTTTTTCAAATTATTTCTGGGTAACTATTGCTCATATATATGTTTATCAATATTAAAAATGGCATATCCTAACCAGGAGCACATGTGCTTTACAGATCGCCATCTAGTGGAACAGAAATCAATTTCTTGGTTTTTCAGGAAGCTACTGGGACCAAAAAATATTTTTGGTCGTAGTGGTTCAGCCTACTCCACGCTGACGAGCGCCAAAAAGCGCGAAACGCGTTCGTGGATGGCTTTTTTTGATTTATCAAGAAATTGGGTTGGCCAAATATCAGGGAACAGGCTAAATCAATGTTTAGTTGATTTCTGTTCCACCAGATGGCGCTCTGCCTTCTGTAAAGCACATGTGCTCCTGGTAAGGATATTCCATTTTTATTATTGATTTCAACACCTGACCTTTTTATCTTTTTTTTTCTTCCGTTTTTTTCATATATGTTTATATAAAAAGGGCGTACCTGACTCTGTAAAGAAAATAATATTTTTTTTTGTATTATTTGTTCACTAATAAACAATTTATTATTAATTATTTTTATTTCTGGTCCTCTCTTTATTTACTCATTTTAACCACTGTTCTATTAATGAATTTTATACATTTTTGCACTGTGCTGTCTGATATGTTGTTAATTATAAAGTTTGTTATGAATGATATGATTCCATTCTCATTTTGATATATATATATAAATATATAAGATCAGACCGATTGTATATACTTAGAAAGTATTTCTACCTTATATTTGAAATGTTGCTTCTTGGAGATCAGATTATACTCATTGTAATTTTAAACCATTATCTATACTCTTAATATCTCTGCGGGTGTTTACAGGTCACTCGGCTAATATATATGCTTAAATAAAAGGGCGTAGCTAGATCTGTGAAGGAGAAAAAAAAAATTCTAAAAATATTTCGATTTATTTCTCCCTCTTTATCAATTTATTGTACAGTAAACTTTACTGTACAATAAATTGATAAAAAGAGAGGAAACTCTCGAAATTTTGAGAAAAAAAGGTTTTTTCTTCTTCATAGATATAGGTTCTTCTTTTTATTTAAACTTATTTGATGGATCGCCTTTGATTCAAATCATCATATATATTTTATAGCTTTGTAGTACAAATTTATCTAGCTGTAAATAATGGGTTAGTTGAATTGTAGTCTTCGATTCGTGTTATAGATAAATAAATAATATTTTGCTTTATCATTGTTATCTGTCTAACCATCAATTACACTACGCAAAAATATAGAAAATAATCAAGAATTATAGACGTGAAATTGGTATTTAGAGCATCCAACAAGTAATTTTCGACATTAGGTAACTAACTATATGGACAGCTATGTTGATGTTAATTATTTAAAATATTCATTTTCATTCTGTGATTGAATTAATCTGTGATTTAATTTATTCTGTGGTGTTGAGTGTATATATATATGTATTTTCTTTGAGTAGTGTGGGAGATAGTATATGAGGAGACGTTTAGGTGTAAGAGTTTTTAGTTTTATTATAGAAATTTATATTCATAGTTTTTTGTGCCTTCAATAAAGAAGTTTTATGTTTTAATAGAGAGTATTTATTACGATTCTCCCAACCATTGGTAGCAGAGAGAGGTTGATTAAAATTGATGCAAATCAAGATTGATTGAATAATTTCTAGAAAAAGCAAAGATGCAAAATTTTAACTTATCTCAAATAGAAAAATTATCAGACAAAAACTACTTGATCTGGGCAAACAGAATAGAAAGCGAATTGAGAAGTTTGAAATTATGGAGACGTATCATAGAAGGAGAAGTAATTGAAAAGCCTAAAGAAACAGATGAAAATTTTGAACAAAAAGTGAAAATCTGGGAAGACTGGGATGACGACAATGCAATTGCCAGAAATGTGATGAACCGAACAATGAATGACACTCAAGTGTTAAAATACTCGAGCGAAAGAAGTGCAAAACGATTATGGTATAGCATTAAAGAAGAAATGGCATCTAAGAATGAAATATATGCAAATGAAAAATAGAATAGAATTATCAAAATTGAAAATGAAGGAAGATGAAACAGTTGATGACTACTTGAATAGAGCAATGATTATTAAGAGCAAAAGTATACAAGCAGGAGATGAAATTAGAGATAGAGAATTGATTTGCTTCGTTTTAGATGGTTTAAGAATAGAATTTGATTTTGACGTAAAATTATCAAATCTGATAAAGAAAATAATATGAACACAATAAGACAAATCCTGAAGGAAATTGAAGAAAAATTAAAATTTAGAAAATAAGAAAAACGGCAAATAGAAATTGCATCTAAAGCTAGAGAGGGCTGGACGGAAAGAAGAAATCCTAATATCAAATGCGATAGCTGTGGAAAGATAGGTCATATCTCTAAAGAATGTAGATATAAGATAAAATGTTTTAATTGTGGAGGATTCGAGCATAAATCGGCAATATGTAAAAAGAATAGAAGTGATGGGCATGCAAAGTATAATTATAATGGGCCTAAAAGAGGAATAAACAGACAAAATAATAGTGAATCTACAAGTCATGTGATAGAAACAAATGAAGACAATTACGAAGAGGAAGAACAGATGGAAGACAAAATGAAATGGAATATGGATTCTGGAGCCTCTAGCCATATGGTTAGTAAAAAAGAACAATTTATAGAATATAAAGAGGAGGAAAGAATTATAGCAACAGCTGAAAAGGTGCAATAATGAAATCATCAGGAATTGGATCAATAAGAATGAAGTCAAATGTAAATGAAAGATTAATAAAAGTTGAAAATGTTTTGCATGTACCTAATTTGAGAGAAAATTTATTATCAGTTACAAAAATTATAGATCATGGTTTTAGTGTATTGTTCACAAAAAAACAAAGCTGAAGTAATAGATAAAAATGGTGATATTTTATATGAGGCAAAAATAAATGGTGATAAATTTGAAGTAGAGGGACTCCTAATTATGGAAAGAGCAAGAAAAGCAGAAGTAGATGATATGCTATGGCATCAAAGACTTGCTCATGTTAAATTTTCAGAAATTGAAAGAAATGTATGATAATTCAACGGTATTAGGATTGAAAAATTTACATAATATCAAAGAGAATTGCGAATCTTGTACATTAGGAAAAATACATAGAAAATCTTACAAAAGTATTCAATATAAACAATCTGAAAATATTTTGGATCTATGGCATACCGACATAGTTGGACCTTTGAATTATTCTTTTGGATATAAGTATTTCATTACTATTGTTGATGACTATAGTATTTTTACTTTCGTTATACCAATTGCTAATAAATCTCAAACTGCAGATTCCATAATAAACTCGATTATACAAGAAGAAAGACAGACTGGAAATAAATTGAAGAGAATTCGAAATGATAATGGAGGAGAGTATATTTCAAATTATTTGAAGAGATGGTTATCTAGTAAGGGCATCAAACAAGAATTCACCACAGCTTATACTCCTGAAAGTAATGGAAAAGCCGAAAGATTTAATAGAACCATAGTTGAGTCAGCAAGAACCATGCTAATTGATTCTAAATTACCTATAAAATTTTGGAGTGAAGGTGTTAAAGTAGCTGTTCATATAAATAACAGAATTAAAATTAAAGAAATGAATACAACTCCTTTCGAGATATACAAGGGATGGAAACCAAACATTGTTTACTTAAAAAGGTTCGGAAGCCTAGCTTATGTTCATATAAGAAAAGAAAAGAGAAAGAAGATGGAACCAAAAGCTCATAAAGGGATTATGATGGGTTATAGTATGATAAGAAAAGGTTATAGAATATATTAACCAGAAATTGATGAAATTCATTAAGTATCAGATGTTAATTTTAATGAATCTAAACTAGGATATTATTTGATGAATAATAGTGGAAGAAATCTCGATGAAAATGAACATTTCTTTTTTAGTAGAGAAGACCCAAATTTGATTTCTCACGGGAATGAAGACTCTGGTGGTGATATTTATAATAGAGAAGACCAAGTAGAAAACTTTAACATCGATGATGAACATATTCCTCTGGATGATAATGATGTAGATATGAGTGAAATAGAAGAAATACCTCCTGATGAAATAATTACTCCACGTAGAAGAGGACCAGAACCAGGAATGACGAGAGAAATGAGAGAAGAACGAGATCTTCGTTTTAGAGAAACCGAGGAAGAAGAACTTATAAAAAGGGGAGTGAGGAGATCTGAAAGATTAAGACTAATGAATAATAAGGAAAATGTTTCTGATAGAACTTATAAAATTAAATGTCCGAAAGATTACCAAGAAGCATCGAATTCAGATAATAGAGAGCAATGGATTAAAGCCATGGAAGATGAAGAAATTGAAGTTTTGCATTTCCCTTCAGAAGAAATGAAAGCGGACCATCTCACCAAGATTGTGGATGCTGTCAAGCTTAAGAACTGCATAAGTGGTGGAGTTATTTTTGAAAAATGAAAATTGAAAATTTGAAGGGGAGATTTGTTGATGTTAATTATTTAAAATATTCATTTTCATTCTGTGATTGAATTAATCTGTGATTTAATTTATTCTGTGGTGTTGAGTGTATATATATATATATGTATTTTCTTTGAGTGGTGTGGGAGAGAGTATATGAGGAGACGTTTAGGTGTAAGAGTTTTTAGTTTTATTATAGAAATTTATATTCATAGTTTTTTGTGCCTGCAATAAAGAAGTTTTATGTTTTAATAGAAAGTATTTATTACGATTCTCCCAACAAGCTATTCTCAAATTTGATCTGTTATTAACCATAACTCTCAGCTCATCATACTGTTTCTGTTGTTGTTAGTATCCATCAAGTCAACTTTAAGTTACTATATGGACATTTATTTTCCAATATGATCTGTTATTAACCATCACTCTCAACTGATCGTACAGTTTCTGTTGTTGTTAGTGTCCATCAAGTCAACTTTAGGTGACTATATGGACAGCTATTCTCCAATTTGATCTGTTAGTGACCATCACTCTCAGCTCATCACACTGTTTCTGTTGTTGTTAGTGTCCATCAAGTCAACTTTAGGTGACTATATGGGGACAGCTATTCTCCAATTTGATATGTTAGTGACCATCACTCACAGCTCATCACACTGTTTCTGTTGTTGTTAGTGTCCATCAAGTCAACTTTAGGTGACTATATGGACAGCTATTCTCCAATTTGATCTGTTAGTGACCATCACTCTCAGCCCATCATACTGTTTCTGTTGTTGTTAGTGTCCATCAAGTCAACTTTAGGTGACGATATGGGGACAGCTATTCTCCAATTTGATCTGTTAGTGACCATCACTCTCAGCTCATCACACTGTTTCTGTTGTTGTTAGTGTCCATCAAGTCAACTTTAGGTGACTATATGGGGACAGCTATTCTCCAATTTGATATGTTAGTGACCATCACTCACAGCTCATCACACTGTTTCTGTTGTTGTTAGTGTCCATCAAGTCAACTTTAGGTGACTATATGGACAGCTATTCTCCAATTTGATCTGTTAGTGACCATCACTCTCAGCCCATCATACTGTTTCTGTTGTTGTTAGTGTCCATCAAGTCAACTTTAGGTGACTATATGGGGACAGCTATTCTCCAATTTGATCTGTTAGTGACCATCACTCACAGCTCATCACACTGTTTCTGTTGTTGTTAGTGTCCATCAAGTCAACTTTAGGTGACTATATGGACAGCTATTCTCCAATTTGATCTGTTAGTGACCATCACTCTCAGCCCATCATACTGTTTCTGTTGTTGTTAGTGTCCATCAAGTCAACTTTAGGTGACTATATGGACAGCTATTCTCCAATTTGATATGTTAGTGACCATCACTCTCAGCTCATCACACTGTTTCTGTTGTTGTTAGTGTCCATCAAGTCAACTTTAGGTGACCATATGGACAGCTATTCTCCAATTTGATCTGTTAGTGACCATCACTCACAGCTCATCACACTGTTTCTGTTGTTGTTAGTGTCCATCAAGTCAACTTTAGGTGACCATATGGACAGCTATTCTCCAATTTGATCTGTTAGTGACCATCACTCACAGCTCATCACACTGTTTCTGTTGTTGTTAGTGTCCATCAAGTCAACTTTAGGTGACTATATGGACAGCTATTCTCCAATTTGATCTGTTAGTGACCATCACTCACAGCTCATCACACTGTTTCTGTTGTTGTTAGTGTCCATCAAGTCAACTTTAGGTGACGATATGGGGACAGCTATTCTCCAATTTGATCTGTTAGTGACAATAGTTCGCAGGTCATATATTGACCATCTAGTAGTTTTCCTGAACCCTTCTTACCACCTCATTGCAAGTCTTCCTCTCTGTTTTTATCCTAGGAGGTTGGGAGGTAGCCAAGAGTGAGGTGTCGCTTCACTGAGGCAAACGGACTCCAGTAATCTCGTTTATTAACATAAATTGACTGACTTCTGGTAGCTAAAAACTGTCGCTATTTATATGCAAAATTCTATGAAAACCATTTTGCAAAACAGGATATTTGCATATCCATAATTCAATATGCAAATACACTACACCCTCCCCTCCTAATAATATTGGAATCGGTCAGGCGGTCTCCTGGATCGCTGGGGTCTGGGGCTCCGACTCGGGACTTTTCCTCCAGAAGCAGCAACAGGATTCTGGTTGTCTCCAACTGGTGCCAAGTTCTGCCTTGTTGACCGCGGCTTCTTTCTCTGGGGTCAAGGGCTTCGGCTCGGGACCTTTTATCCAGAAGCAGCAACAGGATTCTGGTTGTCTTCAACTGGTGCCAAGTCCTGCCCTCTCCCTTCTATTTCTTTTAGAACGCGAGGTCTCAGGGGAATTTGAGGAACTCCCCAAGATGAACGTAATTCGGCAGACAAAAACAAGCCCATACAATCCAAGCACAAATGGATTAGCTGAGCGCTATGTGCGAGAGTTCAAGACCTCACTAAAGAAGAACAGTGGAAAGGATGGCCTTGAGTCAACATTTAGCGCCTAAGCCAAAAGAAATACCTCAATGATGCATATTCTTGAAAAGGGTGCAAAAAGAAACTGAAACTGTTTCTAAGTATCTAAGAGAACTGAAGCACCTAGCCACAAATTGTGAATTTGGCAGAATGCTGGAGATGATGTTCCGGGATAGATTCGTAGCAGGCTTGTCATCCGAAGCCCTCCAGAAAAGACTCTTGCAGAATGATGATGACGTAAAGCTGGATAGAGTATTTCCCATTGCAGTCTCGTACGAGTTAGCCGAGAAGGATGCTAGTGAACTGCATGGAAATTGCATAGGCAAAGTGACCACGCATTCTGAAATAAATAGAAAAGAGAGGCACACCCCTGTGCAGAAATATAGGTCTACGGCAGGAGTGAGAATGTGCTACCGGTGCGGCGAAAGGAATTCCCACCTAGCACCAGCATGCCCACACAAGTCAAAGGCTTGTTATAAGTGCAAAAAGATTGGCATCTAAGTGAAGTATGCAAAGCGGCAAATTATGCACGGAAAAATAGTTATGTGCAAGAACAGATACTGTCCCTCAAGGGCGAAACGGAGGCTAAAGTTACGCTCACTTTAGACGGAAATGTATTAAAATGTGTAGTGGATACTGGAAGTCCGATAACATTGATGCCGAAAACCATCTTCAAGAAGTTCTGGAAAGTAAAATTATTTCCTACTTCGAAGAATTTAAAAACCTTGTGCAATAATCTTATCAAGATAATAGGAATAAGGGACGTTTTGTTGGAGAAGCCGGAAAGAGACTTAGATTAATAGTGGTGGATGAAGGTTTCCCAGAGGTTTTACTGGGAAGGGAATGGAATATGACTATTGACTATATGACTATATGAATATTGACTACTGTAGGTAACTAAATGTGAATAAAATAATCGATAAATCTTGCATGAAGTCATTAATTGATAAATATTCAATTTTATTCAATAATGAACTGGGTTGTTTAAAATATGTAAAATTAAACATTTGCATTGAGAAGGACGCAGCACCAGTGTTTTGTAAGGCTCGAAGTTTGCCTTCTGCTATGAAGAAAAAGGTGGAGAATGAATTGGAGGATATGTTAGATAAAGGAATTTTAGAGCCTCTTGATTACGCCGACTGGGCAGCACCCATAGTGCCAGTTTTGAAGAAAGACCCACAGAGTTGTTTTATTTATTTTTTATTATTACTTTATAAGACTGAGCTTTAATCTTTTCAGGGTAGAACAAATCATTTACTAGTTTAAGTAGTTCATAATTTAATAAACTTAACAAGATTGCGACCTTTTTCTGGTCACCTGTTTCATTATCTTCGCAAGCCGCTTCAAATCGCTGTACGAATATTTCTAATTTTCTTCCTTCGAATCGAAGACTCTGAACGGTATAGTTTGATTAGTTGCCAACTTTCCTCAGTTTGATTTTTTGAGTCAGTCGTAGGTCCGCTATCCTTACAACCTCGTGGTATTTCCCGTAGGCACGTACCAATCGCTGCAAACCTCGTAGTCACTACCGTAGCTTCCCGTAGATTTTCTCGTCGCCCGAGTTGTTCTATCCTAGAAGGTTTGGAGGTAACCAAGAGTGAGGTGTCGCTTCACTGAGGCAAACAGACTCCAGTAATCTCGTTTATTAACATAAATTGACTGACTTCTGGTAGCTAAAAACTGTCGCTATTTATATACAAAATTCTATGAAAACCATTATGCAAAACAGGATATTTGCATATCCATAATTCAATATGCAAATACACTACACTCTCTTCCTTTTTTCTTGAATTTTACCTGACATCAACATCATTTCTAAACTATTTCCTTCAATATATGCCATTACATAAAATTAGATAAATTATAATTCAAAACAAACATTTATATTAACCTATAACACGTGTAGTCAATCAAACACAAATTTGAAATATTACATTTAAAAATAAGCATCATCAATTGAATAAACATCGTTTAGAGAATTTATCAAATCAATTTGAGAAAGAGATTTAATGCATCTTTCTGGAAGAAATATATATTTTCTCAAGCGTTTACTCACAATTATTTTATTTGTTGTTTCTATAGCCCTCATATGTTCTAGTAAATCATCTCTTAGTTGAAGAAGGTTATAATTGAAAACACTTTTTAAAAACTAATTTCTTCAAATCAATTTCTATTTGAAAACGTAATATAATATCTTTAAAAGTTCTTTGGAAATTTGAGAAAAGGAATTGGATATTAAAGAGTTCTTTCATTCATCCTCTGCAACAAAAGACCATTAATAACATTTAATAGAAAGACTAAAATGGATAAATTGGATAGGCCTATCAATAATTTTATGAAAAAAAAAACAATAAATTGGGAATATTTATTGTCTTCTGTTCTTAAATAGAACAAAACGGATTCATTCTGTTTGTAGAATTGAAATTAATCTTGAAAATATCTTTTGATATCTTAAGTGTTTTTATATCAATTTGGATCATATTTCAAATTGTTTTATAAAATATAGCTTTATTTGATATAGAGATTATTGATCAAATTTTTTATTTATATATTTAATGATATTTTCTGATTTAATTATATAGAAATATTATCTTCTTTTATCTTATAAATTATATCTGTATTTTGTGAATTTTGAAATTCGATATTTCAATTATATATGTTGATAAATATGTTATATAAATTATTCAATCTATTTTTAATTATATTATTCTAGAATAAACTCTGCGAAGTCGACCGCCAGATGTCGCCTCTTTACATTATATATATTAATCGTTGTTGTTTTCTTTTGGCCGACGCAAAACCTTTCGTGAATATGTTAATACGTATTCAAGCCTATTCTTTTGTGGGGGCTGAGAGACTTCCTTAAAGCCTTCTGGGATGACGGACCACGCCGTCAACAAAATACAAGCGGCGCCATGAAATAGGAGATGACCACCGCTGCGCGGCACAGCGGCGGAAACCAGAGAGGACCAGAATAGACATTCTAGGGTGTTGTCCTTTTTGTCTTCCCATATAAATTGTAGCTAATAAGTAATACAAATAAAACACTTACTTTGAAATACTTTCTGAGCCATCACTGGACTAATAAATCGACACATCACACTTTCTTCTACTCCCGTCTCAAGTCAGGTATTTCTTTCTTTAAATTATTTTATCAGTTCAATTAAAGCAAATAGTGATCTAAAACTGTTTTTATTGTATTTTATTCAGAAATATTTACGACTGCATACTTTTGTTAGAATACTCATATATAAAATAGCTAATAATTCTATATCTCAAATTTGTATTATAACAGTAAGACGACTATATATCACTCGTTTATTTGTTTAAAATACCAAAAGCAAAAATATATCATTTTTGAATTTGCAAATCAATCACACTAATAACACTAGCACAATAATACACGTGTATTCAAAATCATCAAATAAAATCTCTCAAATATATTATAAAATTATATATATATATATATAGAGAGAGAGAAATATAAGAAAATTATCACGGAACAAGTTGAATCAGGGGTAATTTTATTTTTATTTCACTAGATTTCTCCCTATCTATAAAATGGTCATATAAATGGTCAGGATATACCCATTTTTATTGAAAATAAAATATTTATATATATAATAAGTAGTCACATGAAATAATTACACTATAGAGTTTCTTTAAGGGTACATTTATTTGATTAAATTTTAATAGACTCTTACACGCACAAATATAATTATTTATCCAATTATTAGTGGAGGACAATCTGTTCACGATCTGATACATAGAGAGAACTCTATTTGAATAAAAATTATCAGTTAACCAATAAAATGGCGGTATCACTTCTTATTCTAACTTTTTATGTGTAGAGATATTTGATGAACTTATATAATGTTTCTTCGTAGATGTAAACTTTCCGCTCACGAAATCGTACTCAAAGTATAGCTTTTTTTATGACGGGTTGAAAGGCTCATATTCCGACACTGTCTGTAGGCTAACCTTGAGGAAAGGGTCATATTTCCACGATGTTCTATAAGCTGAGCTTAAGGAGAAAAGTTCATATTCCCACGCTGGTCTATAGGCTACCCTTGAGGAAAGGCTTATATTCCCACGCTGGTTTATAGGCTAACTTTAAGGAAAGGTTCATATTTCCAAGCTGGTTTGTAAGATAACCTTTAGGATAGACTCATATTCCCACACTGGTGTGTGAGTTAACCTAGAGGGAAGACTCATATTCCCACGCTGGTGTGTAAGCTAATTTAGAGGGATGACTCATATTTCCACGATGATGTGTGAGCTAATCTAGAGGGAAGACTCATATTCCCACACTGGTGTGTGAGCTACCCTAAAGGGAAGACTCATATTCCCACGCTAGTGTACGAGAAAACCTAGAGGGAAGACTCATATTCCCACGCTGGTGGGTGGGCTAACCTAGAGGAAAGACTCATATTCCCACGCTGGTGTATGAAATAAACTAGAGAGAATACTCATATTCCCACGCTGGAAAATGAGATAACCTAGAGGGAAGTTTCATATTCCCACGCTGGTGTGTGAGCTACCCTAGAGGGAAGACTCATATTCTCACGCTGGTGTGTCTCATATTCTCACGCTGGTGTGTGAGCTAACCTAGAGGGAAGACACATATTCCCACGCTGGTGTATGAGATAACTTAGAGGGAAAACTCATATTCTCACACTGGTGTGTGAGCTAACCTAGAGGGAAGACGCATATACCCACGCTGGTGTATGATATAACCTAGAAGGTAGACTCATATTCTCACACTGGTGTGTGAGCTAACCTAGAGGGAAGACGCATATACCCACGCTGGTGTATGATATAACCTAGAGGGTAGACTCATATTCTCACGCTGGTGTGTGAGATAACCTAGAAGGAAGACTCATATTACCACGCTGGTGTGTGAGCTAACCTAGAGGGAAGACTCATATACCCACGCTGGTGTATGAGATAACCTAGAGGGAAGACTCATATTCCCACGCTGGTGAATGAGATAACCTAGAGGGAAGACTCATATTCCCACGCTGGTGTGTGAGCTAACCTAGAGGGAAGACACATATTCCCACGCTGGTGTATGAGATAACTTAGAGGGAAAACTCATATTCTCACACTGGTGTGTGAGCTAACCTAGAGGGAAGACGCATATTCCCACGCTGGTGTATTAGATAACCTAGAGGGAAGACTCATATTCCCACGATGGTGTGTGAGATAACCTAGAGGGAAGACTCATATTTCCACGCTGGTGTGTGAGATAACCTAGAAGGAAGACTCATATTCCCACGCTGGTGTATGAGATAACCAAGAGGGAAGACTCATATTCCCACGCTGTTGTATGAGATAACCTAGAGGGAAGACTCATATTCCCACGCTGGTGTATGAGATAACCTAGAGGTAAGACTCATATTCCCACGCTGGTGTGTGAGCTAACCTAGAGGGAAGACACATATTCCCACGCTGGTGTATGAGATAACTTAGAAGGAAAACTCATATTTACACACTGATGTGTGAGCTAACCTAGAGGGAAGACGCATATTCCCACGCTGGTGTATGGGATAACCTAGAGGGAAGACTCATATTCCCACGCTGGTGTGTGAGCTAACCTAGAGGGAAGATTCATAATCCCACGCTGGTGTATGAGATAACCTAGATGGAAGACTCATATTCCCACGCTGGAGTGTGACTTAACCTAAAGGGAAGACTAAAATTCCCACGCTGGTGTGTGAGTCACCCTAGAGGGTAGACTCATATTCCCACACTGGTGTGTGAGATACCTCAGAGGAAAGACTCATATTCCCACCCTGATTGAATAGATAACCTAGAGGAAAGACTCATATTCCCACGCTGGTGTATGATAAACCTAGAAGGAAGACTAATATTCCCCCGCAGGTGTGTGAGCTAACCTAGAGGGAAGACTCATATTCCCACGCTGATTGAATAGATAACCTAGAGGTAAGACTCATATTCCCACGCTGGAGTGTGAGCTAACCTAGACGGAAGACTCATATTCCCACGCTAATGTGTGAGCTAACCTAGAGGGAAGACTCATGTTCCCACGCTGGTGTGTGAGCTAACTTAGAGGGAAGACTCATTCCAACGCTAGTGTGTGAGCTAACCTAGAAGGAAGACTCATATTCCCACGCTGGTGTGTGAGCTAACCTAGAAGGAAGAATCATATTCCCACGCTGGTGTATGAAATAAACTAGAGAGAATACTCATATTCCCACGCTGGAAAATGAGATAACCTAGAGGGAAGTTTCATATTCCCACGCTGGTGTGTGAGCTACCCTAGAGGGAAGACTCATATTCTCACGCTGGTGTGTCTCATATTCTCACGCTGGTATGTGAGCTAACCTAGAGGGAAGACACATATTCCCACGCTGGTGTATGAGATAACTTAGAGGGAAAACTCATATTCTCACACTGGTGCGTGAGCTAACTTAGAGGGAAGACGCATATACCCAAGCTGGTGTATGATATAACCTAGAAGGTAGACTCATATTCCCACGATGGTGTGTGAGCTAACCTAGAAGGAAGACTCATATTCCCACGCTAATGTGTGAGCTAACCTAGAGGGAAGACTCATGTTCCCACGCTGGTGTGTGAGCTACCCTAGAGGGAAGACTCATATTCTCACGCTGGTGTGTCTCATATTCTCACGCTGGTGTGTGAGCTAACCTAGAGGGAAGACACATATTCCCACGCTGGTGTATGAGATAATTTAGAGGGAAAACTCATATTCTCTCACTGGTGTGTGAGCAAACCTAGAGGGAAGACGCATATACCCACGCTGGTGTATGATATAACCTAGAAGGTAGACTCATATTCCCACGATGGTGTGTGAGCTAACCTAGAGGGAAGACACATATTCCCACGCTGGTGTATGAGATAACTTAGAGGGAAAACTCATATTCTCACACTGGTGTGTGAGCTAACCTAGAGGGAAGACGCAAATACCCAGGCTGGTGTATGATATAACCTAGAGGGTAGACTCATATTTCCACGCTGGTGTGTGAGATAACCTAGAAGGAAGACTCATATTACCACGCTGGTGTGTGAGCTAACCTAGAGGGAAGACTCATATTCCCACGCTGGTGTATGAGATAACCTAGAGGGAGGACTCATATTCCCACGCTGGTGAATGAGATAACCTAGAGGGAAGACTCATATTCCCACGCTGGTGTGTGAGCTAACCTAGAGGGAGGACACATATTCCCACGCTGGTGTATGAGATAACTTAGAGGGAAAACTCATATTCTCACACTGGTGTGTGAGCTAACCTAGAGGGAAGACGCATATTCCCACGCTGGTGTATGAGATAACCTAGAGGGAAGACTCATATTCCCACGATGGTGTGTGAGATAACCTAGAGGGAAGACTCATATTTACACACTGGTGTGTGAGCTAACCTTGAGGGAAGACGCATATTCCCACGCTGGTGTATGAGATAACCTAGAGGGAAGACTCATATTTCCAAGCTGGTGTGTGAGCTAACCTAGAGGGAAGATTCATAATCCCACGCTGGTGTATGAGATAACCTAGATGGAAGACTCATATTCCCACGCTGGCGTGTGACTTAACCTAAAGGGAAGACTAAAATTCCCACGCTGGTGTGTGAGTCACCCTAGAGGGTAGACTCATATTCCCACACTGGTGTGTGAGATACCTTAGAGGGAAGACTCATATTCCTACCCTGATTGAATAGATAACCTAGAGGAAAGACTCATATTCCCACGCTGGTGTATGATATAACCTAGATGGAAGACTAATATTCCCCCGCAGGTGTGTGAGCTAACCTAGAGGGAAGACTCATATTCCCACGCTGATTGAATAGATAACCTAGAGGTAAGACTCATATTCCCACGCTGGAGTGTGAGCTAACCTAGAGGGAAGACTCATATTCCCACGCTAATGTGTGAGCTAACCTAGAGGGAAGACTCATGTTCCCACGCTGGTGTGTGAGCTAACTTAGAGGGAAGACTCATATTCCCACGCTAGTGTGTGAGCTAACCTAGAAGGAAGACTCATATTCCCACGCTGGTGTGTGAGCTAACCTAGAAGGAAGAATCATATTCCCACGCTGGTGTATGAAATAAACTAGAGAGAATACTCATATTCCCACGCTGGAAAATGAGATAACCTAGAGGGAAGTTTCATATTCCCACGCTGGTGTGTGAGCTACCCTAGAGGGAAGACTCATATTCTCACGCTGGTGTGTCTCATATTCTCACGCTGGTGTGTGAGCTAACCTAGAGGGAAGACACATATTTCCACGCTGGTGTATGAGATAACTTAGAGGGAAAACTCATATTCTCACACTGGTGTGTGAGCTAACTTAGAGGGAAGACGTATATACCCAAGCTGGTGTATGATATAACCTAGAAGGTAGACTCATATTCCCACGCTGGTGTGTGAGCTACCCTAGAGGGAAGACTCATATTCTCACGCTGGTGTGTCTCATATTCTCACGCTGGTGTGTGAGCTAACCTAGAGGGAAGACACATATTCCCACGCTGGTGTATGAGATAACTTAGAGGGAAAACTCATATTCTCACACTGGTGTGTGAGCTAACCTAGAGGGAAGACGCAAATACCCACGCTGGTGTATGATATAACCTAGAGGGTAGACTCATATTCCCACGCTGGTGTGTGAGATAACCTAGAAGGAAGTCTCATATTACCACGCTGGTGTGTGAGCTAACCTAGAGGGAAGACTCATATTCCCACGCTGGTGTATGAGATAACCTAGAGGGAAGACTCATATTCCCACGCTGGTGAATGAGATAACCTAGAGGGAAGACTCATATTCCCACGCTGGTGTGTGAGCTAACCTAGAGGGAAGACACATATTCCCACGCTGGTGTATGAGATAACTTAGAGGGAAACTCATATTCTCACACTGGTGTGTGAGCTAACCTAGAGGGAAGACGCATATTCCCACGCTGGTGTATGAGATAACCTAGAGGGAAAACTCATATTCCCACGATGGTGTGTGATAACCTAGAGGGAAGACTCATATTTACACACTGGAGTGTGAGCTAACCTTGAGGGAAGACGCATATTCCCACGCTGGTGTATGAGATAACCTAGCGGGAAGACTCATATTCCCAAGCTGGTGTGTGAGCTAACCTAGAGAAAAGATTCATAATCCCACGCTGGTGTATGAGATAACCTAGATGGAAGACTCATATTTCCACGCTGGAGTGTGACTTAACCTAAAGGGAAGACTAAAATTCCAACGCTGGTGTGTGAGTCACCCTAGAGGGTAGACTCATATTCCCACACTGGTGTGTGAGATACCTTAGAGGGAAGACTCATATTCCCACCCTGATTGAATAGATAACCTAGAGGGAAGACTCATATTCCCACGCTGGTGTATGATATAACCTAGATGGAAGACTAATATTCCCCCGCAGGTGTGTGAGCTAACCTAGAGGGAAGACTCATATTCCCACGCTAGTGTGTGAGCTAACCTAGAAGGAAGACTCATATTCCCACGCTGGTGTGTGAGCTAACCTAGAAGGAAGAATCATATTCCCACGCTGGTGTATGAAATAAACTAGACAGAATACTCATATTCCCACGCTGGAAAATGAGATAACCTAGAGGGAAGACTCATATTCTCACGTTAGTGTGTCTCATATTCTCACGCTGGTGTGTGAGCTAACCTAGAGGGAAGACACATATTCCCACGCTGGTGTATGAGATAACTTAGAGGGAAAACTCATATTCTCACACTGGTGTGTGAGCTAACCTAGAAGGAAGACGCATATACCCAAGCTGGTGTATGATATAACCTAGAAGGTAGACTCATATTCCCACGATGGTGTGTGAGCTAACCTAGAGGGAAGACACATATTCCCACGATGGTGTGTGAGATAACCTAGAGGGAAGGCTCATATTCCCACGCTGGTGTGTGAGTTAACCTAGAAGGAAGACTCATATTCCCACGCTGGTGTATGAGATAACCAAGAGGGAAGACTCATATTCCCACGCTGTTGTATGAGATAACCTAGAGGGAAGACTCATATTCCCACGCTGGTGTATGAGATAACCTAGAGGGAAGACTCATATTCCCACGCTGGTGTGTGAGATAACCTAGAGGGAAGACACATATTCCCACGCTGGTGTATGAGATAACTTAGAAGGAAAACTCATATTTACACACTGGTGTGTGAGCTAACCTAGAGGGAAGACGCATATTCCCACGCTGGTGTATGAGATAACCTAGAGGGAAGATTCATATTCCCACGCTGGTGTGTGAGCTAACCTAGAGGGAAGACTCATAATCCCACGCTGGTGTATGAGATTACCTAGATGGAAGACTCATATTCCCACGCTGGAGTGTGACTTAACCTAAAGGGAAGACTAAAATATTCACGCTGGTGTGTGAGTCACCCTAGAGGGTAGACTCATATTCCCACACTGGTATGTGAGATACCTTAGAGGGAAGACTCATATTCCCACCCTGATTGAATAGATAACCTAGAGGGAAGACTCATATTCCCACGCTGCTGTATGATATAACCTAGATGGAAGACTAATATTCCCCCGCAGGTGTGTGAGCTAACCTAGAGGGAAGACTCATATTCCCACGCTGATTGAATAGATAACCTAGAGGTAAGACTCATATTCCCACGCTGGAGTGTGAGCTAACCTAGAGGGAAGACTCATATTCCCACGCTAATGTGTGAGCTAACCTAGAGGGAAGACTCATGTTCCCACGCTGGTGTGTGAGCTAACTTAGAGGGAAGACTCATATTCCCACGCTAGTGTGTGAGCTAACCTAGAAGGAAGACTCATATTCCCACGCTGGTGTGTGAGCTAACCTAGAAGGAAGAATCATATTCCAACACGGGTGTGTGAGCTAACCTAGAGGGAAGACTCATATTCCCACGCTGGTGTATGAGATAACCTAGAGGGAAGACTCATATTCCCAAGCTGATGTGTGAGCTAACCTAGAGGGAAGACACATATTCCCACGCTGGTGTATGAGATAACTTAGAGGGAAAAATATATATACACACTGGTTTGAGAGCTACCCTAGAGGGAAGACTCATATTCCCACACTGGTGTGCGAGCTAACCTAGAAGGAAGACTCATATTCCCACGCTGGTGAATGAGATAACCTAGATGGAAGTCTCATATTCCTACGCTGGTGTGTGAGCTAACCTAGAGGGAAGACTCATAATCCCAAGCTGGTGTATGAGATAACCTAGATGGAAGACTCATATTTCCACGCTGGTGTGTGACTTAACCTGAAGGGAAGACTAAAATTCCCACGCTGGTGTGTGAGTCACCCTAGAGGGTAGACTCATATTCCCACACTGGTGTGTGAGATACCCTAGAGGGAAGACTCATATTCCCACGCTGATTGAATAGATAACCTAGAGGGAATACTCATATTCCCACGCTGGTGTATGATATAACCTAGATGGAAGACTAATATTCCCCCGCAGGTGTGTGAGCTAACCTAGAGGGAAGACTCATATTCCAACGCTGATGTGTAAGCTACCCTAGAGTGAAGACTCATATTCCCACACTGGTGTGTGAGCTACCCTAGAGGGAAGACTCATATTCTCACGCTGGTGAATGAGATAACCTAGATGGAAGACTAATATTCCCCCGCAGGTGTGTGAGCTAACCTAGAGGGAAGACTCATATTCCCACGCTGGTGTATGATATAACCTAGATAGAAGACTAATATTCCCCCGCAGGTGTGTGAGCTAACCTAGAGGGAAAACTCATATTCCAACGCTGATGTGTAAGCTACCCTAGAGTGAAGACTCATATTTCCACACTGGTGTGTGAGCTACCCTAGAGGGAAGACTCATATTCCCACGCTAGTGTACGAGAAAACCTAGAGGGAAGACTCATATTCCCACGCTGATGTGTGATCTAACCTAGATGAAAGACTCATATTCCCACGCTGGTGAGTGAGCTACCCTAGAGGGGAGTCTCATATTCCCACGCTGGTGTGTGAGCTACCCTAGAGGGAAGACTCATATTCCCACGCTAGTGTGTGATTTAACCTAGAGGGAAGACTCATATTCCCACGCTGGTGAGTGAGCTACCCTAGAAGGGAGCCTCATATTCCCACGCTGGTTTGTGAGCTAACCTAGAGGTAAGACTCATATTCCAGCGCTGGAGTGTGAGCTAACCTAGAGGGAAGACTCATATTCCCACGCTAATGTGTGAGCTTACCTAGAGGGAAGACTCATATTCCCACGCTGGTGTGTGAGCTACCCTTGAAGAAAAGTTGATATTTCCACGCTGGTGAGTGAGCTACCCTTGAGGAAAAATTCAAATTTCCACGCTGGTGTGTGAGCTACCCTTGAGGAAAAGTTGATATTTCCACGCTGGTGTGTGAGCTACCCTTGAGGAATAGTTGATATTTCCAGCTGGTGTGTGAGCTACCCTTGAGTAAAGGTTCAAATTTCCACGCTGGTGTGTGAGCTACCCTTAAGGAAAAGTTGATATTTCCACGCTGGTGTGTGAGCTAGCCTTAGAAGAAATGTTCAAATATCCACCCTGGTGTGTGAGCTGCTCTTGAAGAAAGGTTCAAATTTCCACGCTGGTGTGTGAGCTACCTTTGAGAAAAGCTTCATATATCCACGCTGGTGTGTGAGCTATCCTTGAGGAAAGGTTCATATTTACACGCTGGTGTGTGAGCTACTTTTGAGGAAAGGTTCAAATTTCCACGCTGGTGTGTGAGCTACCCTTGAGTAAAGGTTCAAATTTCCACGCTGGTGAGTGAGCTACCCTTAAGGAAAAGTTGATATTTCCACGCTGGTGTGTGAGCTAGCCTTAGAAGAAATGTTCAAATATCCACCCTGGTGTGTGAGCTGCTTTTGAAGAAAGGTTCAAATTTCCACGCTGGTGTGTGAGCTACCTTTGAGAAAAGCTTCATATATCCACGCTGGTGGGTGAGCTATCCTTGAGGAAAGGTTCATATTTACACGCTGGTGTGTGAGCTACCCTTGAGAATAGGTTCATATTTCCACGCTGGGGTGTGAGCTATCCTTGAGGAAAGGCTCATATTTCCACGCTGGTGTGTGAGCTATCCTTGAGGAAAGGTTCAAATTTTCATGCTGGTGTGTGAGCTACCCTTGAGGAACGTTTCAAATTTCCACGCTGGTGTGTGAGGTACCCTTCGAGGAAAAGTTTATATTTTCACGCTGGTTTGTGAGCTACCTTTAAGCAAAGATTATATTCTCACGCTAGTGTGTGAGCTACCCTTGTATGAGTAACTGTCTGATACAGCTAATTTGTTCTCCACATGCGTTGATCATTATTCAATGACCTTTCTCAGCAAGGGCGAAATAAATTCCATAAGATTCACAAGGAATCTAATGGAATCTTCATAATCTGTCAAAGAGGTGTTTAGTTCGGAAAGCGGTCAGACTAAACATACTTCCTGAATACCTAAAAGTCAGAAATTTTGTACACTTTTGCATTTTCACCGGGATTGAGCATGTGGAAATATTTAGGCTTCTACGTCTTCTGAAAATATGTTGAAATTTGATTACAATAATCTTGGTCTATTCCAAGAATTCGTCGAGAGCCCACTGATCACTCGAATAACTGATTATTTGCATGGTTGACCCTTATAAACGGCGAGTGGGCAAAAATATACCTGATATCATCTATCCAGATATTACCTCATCCATTGCTTCCGATTCTCACTGTCCTGAGTATCCCATACCTACTCTGCCAAAGGAACGCTCATCTACAAATTTTAGAGCAGGATATCAAAGGATTAATGGAAATAATAAGAAGAAAAAAACAGCTTCTCAGCCAAACTGATGTATATGACTTAATTAGAGACGTCAAAGGGAGAGCTTCTGACATCTAGACTCAAACAGTGGAACCTGTTGGATAAAAGTGTGCCAATAATGAGTCAGGGGAAACGGCACAAAACCTTTTCCTACTTATTTCTGACTTCGAGATAGAATCGCCTTCCGCAACAATCTGACGGGCTTATTCAAAGCCATTGGCATTCCATGGAGCTCACAAGAATGGCGGATTTTAATTGACAGCTCACAAAAAGAGTCTGAAAGCTGTGCTGCTCCATAACGGCAACCAAAAGCCGTCTATTCCCCTGGCTAACACAAAACACTTGAAGGAAGATTATATACATGTGAGAAATCTAATTAATATTTAGCAGTATCAGAAATATAATGGGAGGCCGTTGGAGATTTCAAAATTATCACCTTCTTGACGGGACTTCAGGATGGGTTCACAAATTTCCTCTGCTACCTTTTTTTTTGGGGGGGACAGTAGAGACACTGAAACATATTACCTCAGACCTGAGAAAGCCTCACGATCCTTTTTTCTGTGGATATAAGGAATGTCAAGTGGCAGCGATTAATGGACTCTCAAGAGGTTTTATTGCCACCACTCTACATCAAGTTGAATCTTATGAAGCAATTTGTCTGCTCTGTTAAAGAGTTGACTGCATTTATCTTCATCCGTATATTTTCTTAATTTATCAAAGCCAAGAGTTAAGGCAGTTTTATTTGTGGGAAAAAAGATAAGGGAAATAACAGAATGTTATAAATTCTCGCAAATACTTCCTAGAGTGCAGAAAGCAGCTTGGAACAGCTTTATTCAAGTGATTCGTAGCTTCCTGGGCAAACACAAGGCTCATAGTTATATCAATTTGGTTTAAAATCTGGTAGCTTGTTATGTTGCCATGAGGTGCCTTTTAATAAAGAAACTTTCAACATATATAACTAACTTTAAATAACCATATTCTTTTCAAGTTCGAAGTATAGTAATCCAAGTCCATATATAGTAAATTAAAGTATTAAAGTACTCTTGTTTATTTTACATATAAAACAAACTTCTACTATGTTGCGTTGAAACAAATATTGGGAGGGCTTGACTCATCAGTGGTGAATTTCATAGCAGTAAGGACAGTAGACGTTCATTTTTATGTGTAGAAGAAATATTCGTGATTTAATGATATTATTTTCTATATATAGATGGTGCGATATTGCCTTTTTTTTATAATGACTATGGTGAACCAAAGGTTTATTTCTCTTGATAATTGATATAGCCAATGAAATCCCATGTTGAAATATTCATGATTATATGGATTTAGAAATTATTTGCAGTAGAGCATTGCTCGATACAACTATTTATACGTAATTGTACTGTCCTAAAAGCTCATGTTCATAGTTTTCATGGATACCACTTCTGATTCTATCCTTTAATGTATCATATATAAGAGAAGTCGCCCAATACTGTATTTGAGCTCTAATAAGTGGTTTGGCGTATTAAATTGGCGAAACTCTAGGGAAATTTTAGCATTATTGAGCCAATCTCTCCATAATAATTCCATTAAAGTAGAACAGTATAAGTATCTTTATGTGTAAAATATACAGCCGTGATTTAATGCATCTATTTATTAAATATAAATAGCGTTATCGTCTTATAATATTAAAATTAACATAACATAAAGTCTTAATGTTTTCAATTGTTGTATACAGTTTTATGCAGGTATAAATGAATGAATGAAGATATACAGATTGACCTTTTGTCTGAATTTGCCAAAATCGGTATTTTAGCTCTTTCTTTATCATCACTAGTGGAGCTATTTACTAAGGGTATGTAAAATTATATATAGAGGTGACTCTTTCGGTATATAAATTATAATATACTATAAATATATAAATTCATAAAATATTTCTATAATTTTATAAAAAAATAGACACTTCAGCCAGTTAGAATTTCATTTTCTCAACGTTTCAACATAAATCTTTTGTATTCGTCAGGAGAAATGATTGAAAATAAAACATTTGGCAAGGAATTTGTTAAGAACAATTTCAAACGCATTGCCAAATGCTTTATTTTCATTAATTTATTCGGTCTAATACAAAAGGTTTTTGTTGAAACGTAGAGAAAATAAAACTTCAACTGGCCGAAGTTTCTATTATTTTACAGTAATATGAATGCCGGCTAGGCAACCTCTATCTTCAACATATCTCTACAATTGTCTCGTTTAAATATTGTCAAGAAGCTTCATCCAGATGGGACACCTGTCAATCGACCCTGGACCCCGGGTGGGACCACAGGTGTGAGGGGTTCTCGGAATCTTATCTGTAAATAAGGAAAACGGGACTCCTTGGTTTATGACGACGCTCATCATTATTATCTTTACCTTGGGTAAGTTGTATTATATCTAACTCTCTCTCCCTATATATATCTCTTGTAAATAATTTTATTGTAGAACTAGAAGGTAAATACCCCTTATAATAAATTAATTACCTCTAAATTTGCCCTTGCTTTATTTATTCCCGCGACAATATAGTCTTGAGGAGATATAAGTACAAATAAACTTTATTATCTGTAACAACGGTCTAATCTCTAAATTTTAGCTACGCACAATCATATAGCATTGACACAAATGAAGATAAACTATGTGTATCTAATAAAATCTAAAACTTAAAATAGGTAACTAACGAATTTTCCACACTACAATATGTTAATAATTTTAAAGTTTTCATTGAGTATTATTTGGGATATTAAGGAGAAATTCTTCATAACAATCGGCTCCAATATATATTCCATCCTTACCTAAAACAAAAAAGGGAGAGTTGATCAAACCTTAAGTTCCGCCTGAAAATTTCTCTCTAAAAAAATAGTTCCCTTGAGGGGCGTTAGACAATCTGGACAAGTCGCGCTTCACAGAAACCGGCTTGTCTTCTTAAACTTTGAATTATTTCGCAGCCTCACTTTCCTCCCCTAAGTCTATTGATTTTTTTCAGGCAGTTTTTTTCCCCCTCTTGATCAAAGAATATTCTTAAATCTTTATATAATGATAGAACACCTTTACATTTAAAAAATCGTAGCATAAAGTATTAATTATTTTTATAAATTTTTTATTTATTTATTCATTACAAAACACACGCTATATGCTATGCGGATATTTGAATGTAAATATTTAATCTATTTTAATTACATATTTTAAAAATATATATACAAATTATTTATAGTTTTGAATGAGAGTGAAAGTTATTAAAATTTACATTCTTAGAGCAATAAATTATACAATAAATAGAGGTATTTACACACATATTATCAAAAGTCCAATATATCTTTATAATTACAACCACTAAACCAGTGGCACAAATATAGAACATACAAAAAATAAATGAATAATAGCAAAAAAAAAAAATTATCAATTAAAACTAAAAAATTCAATTCTTAATGTAATTCAGGTCATTTGAGATAGAGTCTACAGATTCTTTTAATTTTCTATATTCTTCTTTACTGGAAACCATTTGGCTTAAAGAGACTTCAAAGAGAACTGTTCATTTGACATTGTACTCTTTGTAAACTTTCCTCACTGCTTATCTTTTCTATCATTCATAATTCGTTCGTGTCTTAAATTAATGGATGCGTCATTCTGAAGTTTGTCTTTCCTAATTTTCCACGTGGTAATATAAAAGTTGTTAATAATTGGTAGATGTGAAAAGAAACCAAAAATATTCAATTATACATTTTAAAAATATATTTTGATGCTTAAATAAAATCCTTATTAATATTATTTTTGTATTTATCATGTAAGATCATTGTGATATTGTACATAAAGGTTTTTGCCCATTGAAGAACAGAATATTATCTTTGACATTTCAAAAATTATTCTTGGTTGAAAAGAAAGGATTTTATTTAAATTTAACTTTGATATGTAACCATTAATTAATAGTTTTGAAAATCCAAATATTCTACGATTTCTCGATCATAATAGGTTTGGCTTTCATTTAGAAACTGAAAGATAAACTTTTCAAAATATTTAAAAATAATTTGATATTAAGGGTTTTGTTAATGAATAATATTAATATATATATATATATATATAATTAATAAATAATTTATTGGATCAAAAAATAATTTATTTTATCAATATTTCAGTTGGCCGAACGCCAACCTTTATCAAGGTATTATAGCACACATTAATATGTTAAAATACCTTGATAAAAGTTGGCGTTCAGCCAACTGAAGAATTGGTAAAACAAATGATTTCTTGATCCAATATATGCCTTTTTGTTTGAAGATTTATTTATAGGGATTGCTCTATTTTCAATATAAATATTAATGGATGATGGGCTTAGAAAGAGTTTGAATTCCTAGAGGAAGATAGGCGAACAGCCTAATCGAAAAATCGAATATATTTAATAAATTATATCGTTCCAAGATATGCTTTCATATTTTATTGTTATATATATATATATGTGATAAGGTCCTGTCGACTTATCTGTGATAAGTTATCCTGTCGACTCTCGCTATAGCTGTGGTAACCGAGGGTCAAACCAGTAGTAACCGAGAGGGACAGTCAGGGCGTGGAGAGTTTTCCAGTACCTCTCTGCACCTTGGAGGACCTTTAACAGTTCTCACAGAGTACAGGCAGTCGTGGTCGAGGCAGAGTGGAAAGCTTGGGAATGTCCACACACAAAAAACGAAGAGACACAGTTGTAGTAGGAAAGTTCCATGAACAGATAAGAGTCGAGCTAAGAGCAAGATGGAGTAAGAAGAGTCTTACTGTTTTACATTGCCGATGAGGTGGTCCTGGATACAACCGACAAGGGCTTACGTCGATGGTGAAGTGACTGTGATTTCGGCTAAAACCGAGGTTTTATATACCTTTGCCGAGGAGGGAGACATGCGAGAATTTGGACTTTGAACGGGTTCAAAGGGCATGAGGCGTCTGCGCTATTCTGCACCCTTTGACCTTGATGGCAACGACTTGCCAAATTCCTCTTTAGGGTTGTTGGATTTCTATCTCGATCTCTTAGCTCAGCTCTTAATCTATTACATAGTTTTATTTATTCATCCTCAGTTTGTACAAAGTACATTACATATGGTGATGCAATGACACATGTCAATCATGCGTATAATTATTTATAGATGTGTTACTATATACAACATGACAATCTTGTTATAAGTATTATACAGTATGGGGTTGTTGGTTTAAATTACCATAGATGGGCCCCGGGAGTGAAAGGGTTTATCCGGGTTTAAACGGGTAAAGCCTCTCTAACACAGGTAAGTAATTATAATTTCTTTTAATTAATTCAAACTGTGAGGGTTAAAAAGGGCTATAACAAGATGCTTTGTTTGGATATATCTGAAAATTATAAAAATTAAAACTTATGTTTAATTTATAAAAGTTATAATATTCATTATAAAAGAGAAATTTAGATAAACCCTTTGTTTGATAAAAAATAATGATGATAAAAAAATGATGTTATAAACTATTGTTGGCGGGCGTTGGAAAAGGTTAGGGGTTAAAGAATATGCAATTGTGAGTATTACACATGCAACCAAATACTTAGATCCAGGTGCAAAGCGAGAATATAGACTTGAGCGTCTTCCTAGGCAATGTTTCACCTGTGATCCTGTATAAGGTTACAGTGCTTTGTCACAATTGTAGGGTTATTAAGTTGAAAAGTTGTTGAAGAAAAGGTTGTTCATTAATATGATTGAAAGGGGTGAAATGGAGAGCCATGCGATAAGTAGAATTGTTGTAGCGACAATAGGTGATCTGTCTTGTCTCAAAATCAAAGGTTGATTGTGGTCCGCTAGAGCTATAAAAATTGAGAGTTGTGAAGGCTTTGTGCATGCGTTGGTGATTGTGCTCTACGGATGATTGAAATGAACCTTTGAAACGTGTTCAAGCCAGAAGTTGGGATTTTTAAATCTGGGGAACTGTGTTCAAAGAGTTTGTTGAAATTTCGAAATAAAAAAAATTGTCAAGCAGTACTGTCGTTTTTCTACGTTGATGTGAAGCAAATGGCGGAGAAAAATAGTAGTGTAAAGTACGCTGAAGTGGTTAGAGAAATAGATTGTTGTATGCCCGAAAGTTGATGATAAACATGTTCATTTTATATAAAGGTATAAAAACAAATATAATATGAATAAAAATAAAGAAATGTGATTGTGTGGTTGAATAAAGTTTAAGTGGACAAAATCAAACATGTATTATATAAAAGTAATAATAATGAAGAATTAAAGTGATTTTTGACAACAAATAAATCTTTTGTAATACTAAAATATTATAAGTAAAAGATTTGAAGCGAACGAGGATGCTTTTCTTTAAACTTTAATAAAGATTCGAGGACTACAGGACTACAGGACTACTAGAAGGGTAATAGGCCCGAAAGCTCGAATCTTTATTAAAGTTTATAGAAAAGCATCCTCGTTCGCTTCAAATCTTTTACTTATATTCATCAGAGGATTCCAACTTTCTATACTAAAATATTATGAAAGATAAAAGTAAAATTGATTTTTTCAATAATGTTGGATTTAAAACTGATTATATAATTGAAAGGTTAAAAAATAAAATTTAAAATATTTTATACAAAAAATAGAATTTAGTTGAAGATTATTACAATGAATAGATGAAGGTTTAGTATTTCTTCTAAAATGGAGTTACAAATGTGGTGTGTGACTAGTTCATATCCCTTTGGTAAACATCGGTGTTTTTTTGACTCTCTGTCTGGGAATTTGTGAAATTCTCGAGGAAATATAAATGGTTGATGTGAAACACGTGTTACACATGGCGGTCATTCCGATATTTAAATGACAGCTTTGTGAGCGGGGATAGAGGACGTTGTATATACAAGAAACGAGGTGCGATGGATTTAGTGACGCTGGAATGGGGTCTCGAGATGTTTAGTCTATCATCACTGGGGCCTTTGGTATGTCAACTAGCGGCGATCACGTCCATTTTTACGACCGGGGTGCGATGTGTATTATTTTTGAAGGGGGAAATAGGGAGCTTGTCTGGGGCGCACGTGCTTTAAATTTCTTCTCTTCTAGTCAGAATCTAGTGGGTTCAAAGAAATATTGTGTGGAAGAGAGTAAGTAAGTAAGTAATACAGATCCAAATGGGTTGGTGTAAAGTATGTAGGTAGAATAGGTTTTTGAATTTAACGGGAAATTTTCTGGTCGCTACTTGAGGTTTGTTTTAAAACGATCGATGTTAAATAAATCTGAATTTATAAATGTAGGAATGGCTGGGAGGTTGTAGGCGGTATAACTCGGAATTGTTGCGTCCCGAAGATATCTGTAGTCAAATGATTGAATTCACTGAGATATAGATCTTGAGACAATCGCTGTGGGTTTTGAACAAATCGGGGTTGTGGAGGTGTAATGTACAGAACATTCTCTGTGTAATATTTTAATTTATTGACATGTATGGTGTCACTGTCTCTATTGAGAGGTTGATTGGGGCGATCTATTCGAACGACATTGGGTGAGATTATTTCAATTATTGTGTATGGTTCAGTAGAATATGGTGCTAATTTACCTGTATCGGGATGTCTATAATTTTTACCAAAACAAGATCATTCACTTCGAAATGTGGTGTTCTGTGCTTCTTATCAAATGTTTCTTAATCTTTTTTTCATGCTTATTTTGGGTACGAGAGCGTGCTATCTCTCTAGTTCTAGTTATTTCGGGGTATATGTTAAGGTGAGTTCTTAGATCTGGGGGGACAACATTGAACATTAAGTAGGTGGGTGGAAAACTTGTGACAGAATGGGGTGTGTTATTATACGTTTGAGTGATGCGCTTAACTAGTTGAGTCCAGGAAGCTTTTGTATTTTCTAGATAAGCTAGTCTGAGCTTGCCTGTAATGGTGGCATTTAAGCGTTCTATTAAAACGCTTGCTTGTGGGTTATTGCTTGTGGTGAGCAGGGGTTGTATACTATGTGTTAATAGAAATTTACGGAATTTTTCTGAGGTAAAAGTGGGCGCTCTGTCAGACGTTTTGGAAATCCTTGTTTTATTACAGTTTTGAGGATTTAAATGTACGTTAGAAAACTGGTTTACTGGTTCAACTCCCTTTGAGAGTGGTGAAAGCTTGTTGGCAGTTTTATGGTCTATTTGAAAGATGCAGTTTTCTCGGTGTTCGTAAGTGTTGTGTTTCGACGTTGTTGCGGACTTAGTAAAAATGTTATTCAGTGATTTCAGATTAGATGTGTGGTGAAAGTGCGAATTTTGACGTAGACACGCTTTGAGGTGCAATGTGTCACAGGCATGAAGGCGTCTTTGGCCTGAAAAGTGAGAGAAATTGTTGTGATGCGCTGTGTGACAAGAGTGAGTGAATTGAATGGAAAGGTGTCACGTGAAGTCTTTGTTTCTGGTACAGCATCTAACTTGTTTCACCATGAATAACAAATTTACTAGTCATGGGTGGTGGTTGTGCAAAACACATCGATATATTTTGGCTGTTATTGGATGTGGCACGTTTAGTGGCGACGATATGGAGCTTGTGTGGCTCGAGATTGATTTGTTGCTAAGTCGCGCGCTAATAGATGGTGGCCAATTGGAGAAAGTGATGGGGGAGTGTGTTGAAGTTTGTTGAGAGAGATGTGTGGATGATTAATATTTATGCATGTAAAAAGAAAGGACGAGAGAGGGTAGCTATGTTGGAATTTAACGATTGTAATAGTTTTGGAAGACTGTGACTTAATTTAGCTACTGGCGTGGTTATGGTAACCCCCCAGATTGCCAATACGGACATTCAGGTCGCCGACCGGTATTATTTCAAGCCCGTTATATATCTTATTTTCCATCAAATGAAATAGTCGTCCAAGGTTTATAGCATATGCATCGTTTGGGGGTAGATATACGAATATTACACAGATCGCTGGTAAGTCATTGTCTAAATTTGGATTGAGTGTGACTGCAATCCAAGAGGTTTCAATTTCAACATTTTCAATTTGGGGCTGTAGTTTTTTATTTAGGCCAAGAATTATACCTCCAGAGCTTCTCCCTTTATCTGTTGACTTTACAGCAGGTGATTGATACACTCCGAAGTTCGCCAGGTTCAAGTCGATATTGAAGTGGCACCAAGTTTCTGTAAGCGCGAACATCTCAAATTGTTTCAAATATTCAAACAGTGCGAAGAGAGAATTTATCCTAAAAAAGCCATTTATATTCCAATACATGAATCGTTCGTTTTTAGCTATGTCAACCATTGGTTTTATTTTTTCGATCTTAATTTTATTATGTTTCAGATTTGTGTCCTTAAGTTGACTTTCTTTAATGACATGAGTCTTGCTATGTGAAATATGAGGAGTTCCTGTGAGTTGAGTTTTGTTTCTAGATTGTACATCTTCATTTTTATGTATTTTATTACCTGAATATATAAATCTATTTACAGAGATCCGCGGGTGTGCCTCTAGCTATATTGGTTCTCCTTTGGCATTCACCACCTGTCCCTCCACTACCATGTAGTTGATGCCGTTTAGGAGAAGTTTATTATCCCTCAATTTCGATCTTATACCTTTCTTGTAAATTTCCTTTCTTTGTTCTATCAAATTTTTTCTCTGCTCTCTAATCTGGATGCTGTAATCCCTGCTCATAAAAAATATTGAGTATTCGAAGTTTGGATGAGTTCTTTAGGAGACCTATTCTGGACTCGTGATCAGGAACTTCAATCAGAATAGGCGCCTTTGGTCCCCTGTCCAGGCGATGACATTCGGCAATTACGACATCATCAGTAATCTGCATATCTTCCGCCATTAACTTCTTGACCTTGCTGCTACAAATTTATTCATTCTCTTCCTAAACGATCTGGTACCCCTGTTCGATGAATCAGAATTTCCAGGCATAAATCTTGAGAATTATGGAACTATACACCTTTTACTATATGCAGACGACATAGTGATCCTAGGAAAATCGAAAATAATTTTGCAACTGAAGATTAACTTACTTAAAAAGTACTTAGAAGAGAACTGCCTAACGTTAAACCAAAATAAATCTAAAATAATGGTGTTTAGACATGGTGGAAGGACAGCTCGTTCCCTGACAATAGTAGCTAAGTATACATATCTGGGTTACCCTCTGACTACAAAAATTTCGACCCAATACGCTTCCAAATACTTTAGAAACAAAGCACTGAATGCAATTAATGCACTTTGGAGAATCCTTACAAAGGCGCGAATAAAGTCCTTTACCTCGGTGATGAAACTTCTTGACACTATTGTTCTTCCTACTTTACTATATGCGGCACCAATGTGGGCAATTAACCAGCTGAAGACAGTCAATAATACCCAAGATGCATTTCTTCGTCGTCTCTCAGACTTACTAAACTTCACACCAGGATATATCCTCAGAAGAGAATGTGGAAAAATATCAACTGAACTTAATGCTGTAAAACTCAATTAAAGTTTTAGGTCAGGATCTTAAAAATGAAGACGAGCAGATTACCACATAATTGCTTAAACTATCTCTGGAAAGTCACCGCGAAAAAGGAAATAGAAAACAGTTTCACTCAAAATTTAATACAAATTTAGACTCTGAGGGATATTCCTTTCTTAAGGGCTGCGAAGACTACTTAACCATACAGAAAGAACTGTCAGGCATAATTAGAACCACCACAGACCAACTAATTCAAATCGATCAGATGAAAATCATTGATTCAACCCACTTTGCTCACTACAAATATTTGAGTGAATCATTCATGACAGAGGAGTACCTACGATTAAATATCTCGCTTCCCGACAAAAGACTAGTTGCACAACATAGAGTTTTATGACAATTTTTCAGGGAAGAAAGAAAATACTTCTGGAAATAAAATGGCCGGAACTGTTTACTTTGTAAGGATCTCATGGATCCAATGCCTTCTCTTAACAGAAAAAAGTACTGAAATTTTCCCAAGCCCTAACTTTGGTCAATTTAGATACCATCGCATATGTCAACTTCTCTCTCCAGCTCTGGATGATGAATTACTGATTGTTAGATACTTTAAGTTCTGCACAGAAGCTGGGCGCATGAGAAAGAATGCAGGGCAAAGGATACTGGAGGATGACCTATCTGTAAATAGGTAACTGAAAGTGAGACAAACTTTATTTTTGTTGTAAATGTTTCCTTTACCCTCTCCTCTGGTTGAAGTGTAAATACGGCGAATCCTATATGGGGCGGAATGCCCTAAATAAAGGCTTTTGTTGTTGTTGTTGTATATAGTATATCATGGAAATTTCAAAAGCTTTTTAAAAAGAATTAAAGCAGTGGAAGACTCGAGTGGATGACTCAATACATCTTTTACTAGATTGTCCTGTTTTTCAAGACTACAGAATAGAAAATAATTTGACAGTAACAGATCCAAGAATTTTTATTCCCAGTAGAGAAATGTATTTTATATTCAATACCTTTTGTCGATATATTTTAAATTATATTGCAACAAATATCTTTTAAGAAACTGATAATTTATATTAAGTAGAACTGCTCTTCACTGAAGGTTAATAACCAGTTTACAAAGTGGGAAGAGGAGCTTCTTTTTATTGGCATGCACACAAGCTTTCGGACATATCGTCCTTCATCAGGTAAGAGTAATAAACGCGCTGAGGATCCATATATACACAAAGCTGAAAAGAAAATTTACATAACTGCAAAAGATAAAAGTATTTAAAGATAAAAATAAGAACCAAATATGCTAAAAAGATTATAGGGATTAAATGCTAATAAATCTGGACTAAGTACATATGCACTATGAATGGTGTTAATCAAGGGCAGGTAAATGCAACCTATGGCTATTCACATAACATATGGTATTGTTCTGGTATATCTATATGCCTGTTGATGCTGTTTGTTTTTATTGACACAAATGCCTCTAGTAAAAGTCTTTGGTACTTATTATTGATGTTGTTGTATAGAATGGATGGCTTTGTTAGATTGAATGTATGACCGGTTTGCATAGAATGACTGTAAATAGGGGAATTTAGGTTTTTATTAGAGATGTTTCTGGAATGCTCAACCATTCTGATGGCGACGGATCTACCCGTCTCCCCGACATAAGTGGCATTGCATTGGTCGCAAGAGACGGAATAGACAGCACCACCAGAACGGAGAGAACTCGCATGAAGGGAAGATCTGGTAATGGGGTGTCGGATTAGTGTGGCGATGTTAGGTGGGTTCTGGAAGTATGTTGTAATGCCATGTTGCCTTAAAAACCTGGCTATGGTGATAGACTGGGGGCAAAAAGGAAGGGAGCAAATATTTCTGTGTATAGCTGGAGCACTGTTGTGGTGAGGGTCATGCATGTGTTTAAGAATGAAGGGGGTCGGGTAGCCGGATTTGGATAAATATGAAAATATTTTAGCCTTTTCTATTGTTTGGAATAACGGGAGGGAACAATGAGTAAAGATACGTTTAGTGAGAGCTCTAACTGTATTGATTTTGTGTGGTGTTGGGCAATGTGACCGGAAGTTTGTGTGGTGTGGGGGTGTGTTGTTTTTATAGTATACTGTGGTATGGAAACTGCTGGGGGTGCGTATGACTAGTGTATCTAGGAAAGGTAGGACTGAGTGATTTTCTGTTTCATGGGTGAAGGCTATGTCTGGGTGGAAGGAGTTGAGGTCAGATAGGATGTGAGAGGCAGATACCTCACTTACCAAGCAAAAGGTATCATCGATGTACCGCCTCCATAGAAAGATGTCTGAAGAATGGCGTGAAGTGATCCATTGGTCCAGTGACCTCATGACAACCTCAGCCACCACGGTTGAGAGGGGGCTACCCATGGGGGAGCCCTTGGTCTGCTTGAAAAACTGGGTATCAAATGTGAAGGTGGACATGCCTAGGCATATGGAAGTGAGCTCGACAACCGTCTCCGCGGTGAGGGTGTCTAACAGGGAGGCATTTTCGAGGAAAGTGCGTAAACTATTAATGATCAAGGGGTGGGCAAGTGAGAGATATAGAGACGTTACATCGAAAGAAACCATTATGGACCTGGGGGGAGGTGTGAGGCTGGTGATATAGGACACAAACGAGGGGGAGTTTGCAATGGTATATTCCCATGGGGGAGACTGTAGAAGGGGGGTCAAGAAGTTGGACAAAAATTTTGACAGGGTATATGCCGGAGAGAGATGGTAAGATATGATTGGTCGGAGGGGAACATCGGGCTTGTGGATTTTTGGAAGGCCGTAAATGTAGGCTATTTGGGCAAGGTTAGCTGTGAAGTCGTTATATTGCTCTTTAGTGATCTGCTGGGACCTTTTTAATCTTAACAATAGTAAACGGAAATTCTTAACGGATGTTTTATGTTCCTGTTCAGTGATGGCAGAAAAAATGGAGTGTTGGTCGAGAACGTTTTGCATTTTTTGCTTGTAAACGGTAGTGTTGAGAATTACGGTCTGTGAGCCTTTGTCGGATTTTGTTATGACTATGTCTCTATTGCGTTTAAGACGGGAGATAACCCTATTCATGGCTAGGGACGGTTTAGGGATATTGTAGGGTCGTTGAAGGGTGGAGGTGACAAAATGCCTGATCCTATGGGTGTCTTGGTGGTTAAGGCCTCTGAGAGCGGGTTCCACACCAGCTATGATGCGAGGAATATGATAATTTATATTATTGTACATATTACCAGACACTTTTTTTTTTGTAAACTGGTTTTTTCCCCTCTCTTTCTCATTGTTAAAATCATATGACTATTCTATTCAGGGCCTAAAATTATTGTATATATATGTATAGACAAATGTACAGACATACATGTATTACAGCGCATAGGGACATAGCGCTTTGAATTGAAATAAAATAAAATAAAACGCATATATAGTATCAATTATCACAAAAATACAACGATAAATAGGAAAATAACTGTTTAATGGATCAAAAAATAATTTATTTTCCAATATTTCAAATGGCTGAATAGAGAAATATTACAATTTTGTACGACTTTTTCATGGATGTTTATGACAATTATAGTATGTAGTTCAATTCAATCTCTTCAAAAATAATAATTAAAACTTCTGTTCATTTTATTTATCTCAAATGCACGTGGTACTGGCAATGATAAACATGCTTGGTAGTTAGTAATCACTTTATACTATAAAGTTGACAAAATGTCTACATATTTTTTAAAAATTTAAATTTTACATTTATAAATGTAAAAAATTGGGCAATTCTCGAATAATTAAAAATCGACTTATAGTTGATATTTATTCCGACAGATGGCGCAAGACATCAGCAGCTTCCAGTTGAAAGATAAGGAGATGCCATTTTCCTAACTTATAAATGTGTCAAAACCCGTTTTGATTAGTTACATTTACTGGTGATGTTGACATTCTACAAAAAATAGGTGTTTATTATAGAAATATATTTCAGAAAAAGAGCGCCCAATGCGGTTTTAGAACCCAGTTCATCCCTTTCGTAAATGGTATTTCTTAAAAACGGTGTTTATTAAAGAAATTCATTTTATAAAAATGCCAAATGCGGGATTAGAACCCTGTTCATCTCTTTCGTGAATGGAATTATTCAAGAATCGGTGTTTATTAAACAAATTTATTTTTAAAGAAGAGGGATTCGAACCCTGTTCGTCTCTTTTGTGAATCAAAGGTTTGTTCCACTACACCGACTACCCTAAGTTATAAATAAATAAAGTTCTATATAAAGGTAGATCGACAAAGAAAGCAGTTAAAAGGGAGAACTTGGTTTATGACTTCATGCTGCGAATAAATATAAATCACCGGTAGAATGGGAACATAATGGCGAGGCCACACCTCTAATTACATTACGTTCCGTGTTTACGGAGGCTGGAGTTCACCCCCAACATCCCCTCCCACTCCATCATCCCACCGTGATTAACCCCCACTTACAACCGGATTACAAAATGGCCCCTTAATTTAGCGTAGAGGCTTCTACACCAGCGTGGATTAAGACGGATCTAGAAGTAGGCATTCATCTTCCATGTTTTTCTTGTTATCAAATCTATTACCTACTTGATTCACTTCGGCTTCTTTCTGTACATGATGGAAGTCTTTAGCTTCTTTTTAATTATTATTTCTTTATTTATAACTGCTCGGTATGATTGAAAGTTTCTTCTATTACCTTTTCATTGCCGAATGCAATGTGATTATAAGCTTTTCTATGGAGCCATTCACATGCCAATGTATGATTATGAGCCTTACCTCAGAAACCTATAACATAATTCATATATGTGAAATAATAGTACAAATGTGATATTGTACTGCGATAAGGTGCATAATTATGAAAAGAGGCATCTCCTTATCGTGCAACTGAAAGTTGCTGATGGCTTGCGCCATCTATCGGAAGTCTATTTGGTCTTTGAGGTACAGCTTGCACCACGCTGATGAGGGCGTCCGTGGTTAGCTTTTCTTGAATATAAAGAATGGGTATTTGGCCAATTCTGGAATAATTAAAAATCAACAAGAATAGTTTATATTTATTCCGATAGATGGCGCAAGCCATCAGCAGCTTTCAGTTGCACGATAAGGAGATGCCTTTTTCTTAATAATTTATATAGTTTAATCTGCATTGTATTAATATTTTACCTATATCTGATTATCGTAAAGGCCATAGAGGTCATAGTTTACTTGAAAACCATTTCTAAGAGTCCATCCTTCAGTGCAGCATATAAGAGCAGAATGATCCAATACAGTATTAGAGCTCTGAGAAGCGGTCTGGTGGATTAAATTGACGAAACCGCTGGGAGGGTTCACCACTGATGAGCCAAGCCCTCCCAATATATTTTTTCATCGCAGTAAGGACAGTAGAAGTTTGTTTTATGTATAAAAGAAACATTCGCGCTTTTAAATCCTTTTATTTTATATGTATAGATGGCGCGTTATTGCTTTGTGTTAATTTATTCCTAATGGTGTTGCCTTTATAGTTTGCTGAAGAGCATTGCTCGAAACAAATATTTGAATTTAATTCTACTGTCCTATAAGCTTATGTCCATAGTTTACTTGAAAACCATTTCTAAGAGTCCATCCTTCAGTGCAGCATATAAACGCAGAATGATCCAATACAGCATTAGAGCTCAGAGAAGCGGTCTGGTGGATTAAATTGGCGAAACCGCTGGGGGGGTTCACCACTGATGAGCCAAGCCCTCCCAATATATTTTTTCATCGCAGTAAGGACAGTAGAAGTTTGTTTTATGTATAAAAGAAACATTCGCGCTTTTAAATCCTTTTATTTTATAGTTAAGGGCTACCCATTTTTTTAATTCACGAATTATAGGATTCATTTTATAAATTCTATATTACTGTGAAAAAAAATTTCATGTGTAATTTTCTACAAGTAATTCAAAATAAAAACTAATCGATGAGTGAATATTTATATTTCCTTTTTCATAACTGCACCATCAATTCTCTATCTTTTTCATCAACAAAGCAAAATATTCATAGCATATTTATTTTTTTCTTGCGCAAATCATTTATCTTTTATTGATTGTAAACATAAATTTTTAAAATATATTTTATTATTTATGATTGAAGTACTTGTGAAAAGTATTAAAATTATAATTTTTCAACAATAATTTACATATACACCAATACCTCGCTTTGCGTCGTTTCGTTTTGCGTTTTTTTTTCCGAAGTTGCGTCACTGCTTAATTTTTACTGATTTTCACTGTGCGTCGTTAGATTTTCGAAGTTGCGTTGTTTCGGATTCGAGTCTTTAATTTTTTTTTTCCTAAAACATTGCAAGACCTTTGTTTTTGATTGCGCCATGCCATCAAAATTTTATTTTCACTTTGCTTCGTTTCAATTTGCGTCATGTTTTTTGGAATGTAACCCCGACGCAAAGCGAGGTATGGGTGTATATAATATCAATTGATTTGAATCTCTTCAATTAAGCAATCAAAAAGGTTCCCTTTTATTCGTTATTTAGGTTCACCTGTAGAAGGGCAGAGATACCCGAAAGCTTGAGATGGTTTTAATAGAATACAAAGAAACTCATCTCCGGAAATATTTTTAATTACTTAATATATATATTTTTTATTATTTTATTATTACAGAAGCACGAAGTCTATCAGACTATTGTGTTATATTAGAATTATTTACATATATATATTTAATTATTTACACGATGAATTAGTAGTGATTCATAAATATGTTTACAAATTGCTCTTATCTTGCCAAATTTTTCATAAGATTGAGTATTTACAGAAATATGGCATTATGTAAAAGTAAGCAAGTACAATTTGGTTAGTCAGAGGGCAAGCCAACAAAAGATGGTGTTTCAACATCTAGACAGCATTCACATGTTGAATCATTTATAACTCTCAAGTCAAAGAGAAAACTTAAAAAGGGTCCTATATATAATATGTAAATACGCACCCTACGTGCATAGTCTTGGCGACAGTCCTATTAAGAAGAAATGGTTTTTATATCTTTGAGATATAAGAAAAGATAAATTTTAGATGATTTTTCAAGGCATCAAATACTTTGATTCACGAGATCCTTAGATACTCTTTTTCTATAAACAATAATTTACGTGAAAATTGAGAATTTTCAATAGATATATATATTACTAGCGGATGTACCCGGCTTCGCCCAGGTTTTTCTCGAGGGACTGTTTGTAGTCTAGTAATAAGAAAATATACTACACCTAAAAACTACCAGAGAAAAGAGAAACCACGGAAGGTGAACAGAAAAATGCTTACAATGGATGTTATGTTTACGATATCAAGTTAAATAAAAACAAAGATACAATTTGCATATGTTGGTCACTATAAATTTGTATATTTGTTAGGCGAAATTAGAAACATGATAAAACAATTGGGTATTTAAAAACAAATGTAGAAATAAAAGTTGAAGTATAATAAACAATGTTAAAGATTAGTTTTAATTATTAATCAAGATTGTGTGTGAATATGTGAGAAAGATGTAATATCGTTGTTGTTTTCTTGGCCGACTGTTTTACATATGGTGTTATCTTAAAATTGCTTGTTTTGGATATTTTTTAGATTGAGATTATTAGCTAGTATGTAAAAAAATTAACTCTGTTGAAATTCAATTTTGTATTTATATATAAATAAAATTAACTCTGTTGATTTTTTTTGTATTTAATCGATAACAGCGAAGTTACGCATGTTAATGTTAGGAAATATATTTTGATGTTAAGCAAAACCTGCTCTATCTCGTTTTACATAAATGTTGAAAATTTGGTTGAAATTGATGCATTGTAACGAAAGTTTTTAGTGATGTCCACTTATGAAATTTCCATTTTATTAATATAGATATAATAATGAGATTTTCTGATGATTTTGGAATATTTTGAAATATACAGAATTATTAGCTGTTACACTATTTTTGTTGAAAAAAAGGAAGGAGAAGGCCGGGAAATGGCTTTTAAAAGAAAGAAAGTTTTAATTAGTTATGCTCAAATTTTACATAAACTTAAAGCAGCTTGCTTTACATACTCCGCCACAACAATGGTAGAAATAATTTATATATATAGCGGTCAATTGGTCAACAAAAATAAAAGAAGAGTAAAATGTTGAAATTGATTATTCCAACACCCTCCCTCAATTTCTACATTCCCAATTCACGAATACATCTCTCATGAGAGACCTTTGTCAGACTTTTGGAGAAGATATCCGCAACATTCTCCTGGGTTGGTGTATGGACGACCTCGACAAGACCTTCATTATAAATATCTCTGATGTAATGCCATTTGATGTCAATGTGCTTTGTTCGCGCATGGTACACAGGATTTCTTGTCAATTGCCGAGCTCCCTGATTGTCAGTCTTCAAAACTGTAGGTCCTTCCAATATTTCACCAAATCCTAATTCATCCAAAAGCAACCTTATGTGAACAGCCTCCTTACCAGCTTCACAAAGTGCGATGTACTCCGATTCAGTGCTTGAAAGGGAAACAGTTTTTTGTTTTTTGGATTCCCACGCTATTGGACCGCCCGCCAAGTAAAACACAAATCCTGAATGAGACTTTCTATCCATGAGGTTTCCGCCCCAATCCGCGTCTACATAACCACAAAGTTCCTTCGTCGATTTTTTGATAGTAATCTTTAGGCCTGATGTTTTTCTCAAGTAGCGGAGAACACGCTTTGCAATATTCCAATGTTGTCTTCTAGGATCGTTGCTAAATTGTCCTAAAGTACTGATCGTATAGGCAATATCAGGCCTTGTTGAGACAGATAGGTAGATCAGTGATCCTATCAAAGATTGATACTCCACCTTATCCACTGGCTCATTCTCACCATCTATAGGTGATATTTTTGTCACTTTGTAATCAGGGTCTATGGGCGTAGAGATCGGTTTTGATTCTTTCATCTCATATTTCTCTAGAAGTTCTTCAATGTATCTTTCCTGATCGAGAGATATAGATCCATCCACTCCTCTCTGTACCCGTATCAGCGTGAGCAAATCAGCGTGTTCTCTTCTTCTGCAGCAACAATCATATCATCAACATATATTGCAACTAGAAGAACTCCTTCTTCTCTTTTAATGTAGACACAGTTTACAGTTTTCATCTTTTATAGGCCCATTTCTTTTAATACTGAATCGAGCCTTGCATGCCAAGTCATTCCAGCCTGTTTCAGGCCATATATAGCCTTCTTTAGTTTACATACCCTTCTTGGATATTTCTTTGACTCGAAATTTTCTGGTTGTGTCATGTAAATTTCTTCTTTGACATCCCCATAAAGAAGGCAGACTGAACATCCATTTGATGGACTAGTAAATCATATTCAACGGCCAAGGCTAAAACTGTTCTGATCGTACTGTGGCGTACAACTGGTGCAAAGGTTTCCTCATAATCAATACCGTATTTTTGGGAATAACCTTTTGCTACAAGTCGAGCCTTATACCGTTCAATAGAGCCGTCGGCTCTAAATTTCTTTCGGAAGACCCATTTATTTCCTATTATATTTTTGTTTTTAGGAGGATCGACAAGTTCCCAAGTTCCATTCTTCAAAAGGGAACTGTACTCTTCCTTCATTGCCCCTGTCCATAGATGCGAATCTTCACTAGACAAGGCTTGATCTAAATCCTTTGGATCTGGCAAACTGGTGTTCTGTCTAAAATCCTTAGACAAATTAGCTTCAACGTATTCCTTTCGTGGTCTTCCCGGTTTTCCAGTACGTAAAATTATTGGTCTTCCTCTTCCTCTCTGCGAGATGACTTCCATTGTTTCTGATGGTTCGCTTAAAAACTCCGAATCAGTTCCGGGCAAAGTTTTTTCATCATCCTGAAGACTTTCCTCCTCCAATAATACATCTTCCTTTTTCTGTGGTATAGCTTCAATTTGCACCACGTAATTCCTTAAGGTAGAGTTTTCAGATTCGAGGAAACGTACATCTCGACTTTTTATCATCATGCCTGTTCCGGGCTTCCATAATCTGTACGCCTTTGATTCGGGAGAATAGCCAACCAGTTGGTATTCTTCACTACGAGGAGCGAATTTTCCTCTTCTCGGACGGTTGTCAACAGCGAAACATTTACATCCAATCATTCTTAAATGAGAAACGGTTGGTTTTCTTCCTGTAAATATTTCATGCGGAGTTCGACTTTCATTTGTTCTTGGGCATCTGTTTCTAATGTATGTAGATGTATGCACAAGTTCAGCCCAAAGTGGACCTGGGAGGTTCGCTTGAATTATGAAACATCTAGTCATTTATACCAGAGTTCTGTTCGCTCTTTCAGCAACTCCATTTTGTTGCGGAGAATATTCAACTGAGAGCTGATGTCTAATTCCTTCCTCCAATAAATATTCTTTAAAATCTGTACTCAGATACTCTGCTGCATTGTCACTTCTGATTGCTTTAATTTTCTTGCCAGTTTGTTTCTCAGCAAATCTTTTAAAGACTTTAAATCCATTGAAAATTTCACTTTTTCGTTTCATAACAAAAGTGAATATCATTCGTGAGAAATCGTCAATAAAAGTTGCGAAGTACAATGCACCGCCATATGACTTTGTTCTCATCGATCCACATATGTCAGAATGAATAAGTTGCAATGGCTCTGTTGACTTTGTCAGAGAGACTTCTGGGAATGGCAATCGAGTCTGTTTACCCCTAATACAAGTTTCACAACTTGTTATACTTTTAAATTCACCCTTGGGTAATCCATTGACTAAATTTTCTCTCTGCAATTTCTTAAGGTCATCAAAATTAAGATGACCAAACCTACTATGCCAAATTTCACTGCTATTTCTGTCTATACACATTCTGGTAAATTGTGTTTTTGCATATTTAGTTTGACGCAATATGTAAAGTCCGTTTCTTTTGTAAGCTTCTATGCAAATTTTTCTCAATGGATTCACAATTTCCGCTTTTCCTCTCATAAATTTTACAAAGAATGATTTTTCTGTACAGGTGCTGATTGAAAACAAATTTCCCTTCAGTCCTGGGACAAACAACACATTTTCTAATTTTAATAAAAATGGTTCATCATGTTCGAAAACTTCCAATTCTACCGTTCCTGTACCTAAAGCTTCTATGCTTTGGTCGTTCGCTAATTTAACGGCTATTGTCTCTGTTTCTCTCAAGTTTGAAAATGCTTTTCTTAAGCAGCACATGTGTGCAGTTGCGCCGCTATCCAGATACCACTCGTCAACATCAAGAATATTTTCATCTCTAATTCCAAGAGAAGCAGCCATTCGAGTATTGTTCCTTTTAGAGTTCCTTTTTGACCAGCAGTCAGCCGCTTTGTGGCCTTTCTTGCCACAGTAATAGCAATTAAATTTGAAATCCTTCCGATTTGATGGTTTAGTGGAATTAGTAGTTTTTCTTTCTGGATTTCCAAAAAAGGCATTTTGTTCTTCAGACGAAGTTCCCTCCATTTCACGTTGTCTTTGATCTTCTATAATCTTCATCTTTAAAGTTTCAAGTTTTGGGAGCTCATCTCTGGTTTCTATTGCAGTCCTGAATCCTTCGTACGATTCTGGAAGACTACACAACAAGAGTATAACTAAAAGGTCTTCGGGTACTTGAGCCCCAATTTCACCTAGATTGTCCACCAATGAAGTAAATTTACTCAGGTAATCTTTCAAATCATCATTAGGCCTCATTTTAAACTGTATTAGCCTTTTGGTCAGGGAAACTCTCGTCGCAGGTCCTTTTGGTCGATAAACTTCTTCTATCTTTTTCCAGGCCTCCTCGGCAGTCTTGCAGTTCTTAACATGTATTAGTTCTGATGGATTCAAGCTCAATACAATAGTAGCGAGAGCCTTCTGATCCTTATTTTGCCAATTAGTAAACTCTTGGTTACCGGGTTCAGGTTTGATATTGGCTTCATTAACATAATTCCACAGATCAGAGTGAATAAGAATCATTTGCATTTGAAGCCTCCATGTCTCAAAGTTTTGCTTATTCAACTTCTCAATTTGATATTGACTGGACATTCTTGATTCTTAATTTCTTAGACAATCAGTCCTGGGCCCATAACCTGTTGAAAAAAAAAAGAAAGAAAGAAAGAAAGTTTTAATTAGTTATGCTCAAATTTTACATAACCTTAAAGCAGCTTGCTTTACATACTCCGCCACAACAATGGTAGAAATAATTTATATATATAGCGGTCAATTGGTCAACAAAAATAAAAGAAGAGTAAAATGTTGAAATTGATTATTCCAACAATTTTGGTATCCATTAGTATTTTACGATATTGTTGTGAAGTCGTGGTGATAATGATAAAAATATTTCAGATCATTATTGCTTGCATTTTTCTTATTAATATAAACAGAAAAATGTACTGCCTTTCTTAAGGCGAGTAGAAGAAGGAAAAAAAACGTATTTACATAATTTATAAAGGTTTTATCCGGCCTTCAGAAACAACAACAATAGAGTTTATATAGTGAAAACGGCGACCTCTGGTGGTCAATTTAACAGAGTATTTGAATCTATGAAATATATTTAAAATGAAGTAAAATTTTAAATAATACCTATATATAACATATATTGTTTTGAAAATAGAGCAATCCATAAATAAATATTAAATAAAAAGGCATATATTGGAACAAAATGTCATTTATTTTACCAATATTTCAGTTGGCTGAACGCCAACCTTTATCAAGGTATTAAAATTAATAAATATCAATAATATACATCAATAACATCAAAATCTTTTAATACCTTAATAAAGGTTGGCGTTCAGCCAAATGAAATATTGGTAAAATAAATGCTATTTTGATCCAATATATATATATTTTTAATTGAGGATATATATATGCTAATCTAAAATCGAAAGTGTATTTTCATAAATAAAAATATAAAATCACCAAATAAAATAGTAGAGGTATTCAGATTATAAGAAAAATACTTTTTAAATATATATCAGTTTTGATAGAGTTTAAAAGTAAAAACTTACCACTTACCTTTATAGTCTATCAATTGAGAAAAACGGGAAGAGAAATTACGGCTTTAAAAGCTTTTTCACAGTAAATTAGATCCTCTTTTTAAAGGATATACTGTTAAAAATTGTTTAATGCTTTGAATTTAGTTGTTTTTACAGAGCTGTTACATTCTTGATAACTTTTGATAGAATTATATCCATGTTTTATTTAGACATTTTAAATAAATTGTCTTCACTTTTAATAGAAATTTCATCTTTGGAGAAACACATTTTAACAATTTTATTTTTTTATTTATTACCAGTTGCAAACAAGAAACGCTTATATCCGATCTGGATAATTGCGCGTGAAACTATTTACAATAATTCATATCATAGTAGAGTAGGTAACATAATTATCAAAAGAAAATAAACAATTAAGAAAAAGAGCATTGAATAAACATATACATTGAACAAATAAGCAACAACATAAGCGGGTAGAAGAAATCACAAGGTAGATATTTACAATATGTTAATCAATGATGGAAGTTAATTTAATGAAGTTATCTGTAATAATTAGTATCGTGGAGAGAGAAAGATGATCAAGTTGAGCTATTTACAATAAGTTATATTCGAAAGTAACTTATTAATTATTTACATTGTTGTAAATCAAGTCGCATAGTAGTGTAGTTCCTCAAGCTAAATATCTTAATGAGTATCTGGAAGTTTATATATTTAATAGTTTATTTAATGATCTGGTTTTTTTTTCGTGATAATATTGTAATACTATTTTTATAGTGGCCTAATGATCTGGGCAAATGAAAGTGTGTGATTATGAGCCTATCCTAAGGATTCATTAATACTGTTAGTGATTATAAGCTTTTTTCTTCAGGGATCATTCATATACTGCTTATGAACATGCAAATTTCCTCAGGGATCATTCATATACTGCTTCTGAACATGCAAATCTCCTCAGGGATCATTCATATACTGCTAATGAACATGCAAATTTCCTCAGCGATCATTCATATACTGCTTATGAACATGCAAATCTCCTCAGGGATCATTCATATACTGCTTATGAACATGCAAATCTCCTCAGGGATCATTCATATACTGCTTATGAACATGCAAATCTCCTCAGGGATCATTCATATACTGCTTATGAACATGCATATTTCCTCAGGGATCATTCATATACTGCTTATGAACATGCAAATCTCCTCAGGGATCATTCATATACTGCTTATGAACATGCAAATCTCCTCAGGGATCATTCATATACTGCTCATGAACATGCAAATTTCCTCAGGGATCATTCATATACTGCTTATGAACATGCAAATCTCCCCAGGGATCATTCATATACTGATTATAAACATGCAAATTTCCTCAGGCACCATTCACACAATGCTTATTTATATGAACCATTTCTAAGGGGTTATTCACAAACTGCATAAAAATTCAAACATTACTTTAGGGAACAGTTACACACTGTATGATTAAAAGTCTTTTCTAATTCACACACTGTGTTTGATAATAAGATTTTCTTTAGAGACCAATTATGCACTGCGTGTGATTATAAGAGTTTCTTCTTGGGTGTCATTCACAAAATTCATATGAATATGAACCTTTCCTCTGGTGTAATGCACAAAACCTGTGTGATTTATGATTCATGATTGGCGCACATTAAAATGTTATAATACCTTGATAAAGGTTGGTGTTCAGCCAACTGATATATTGGTAAAATATATGATATTTTGATCCAATAAATGCCTTTTTTATTTTTGATTCATTTATGGATTGCTCTTTTTCAAAAGGATATACGACTTTAATTAAAAAGGATATAGTGGATCAAATTATAATGTATCTACCAATATTTAAGCATGGTTAAACGCTTACCTTTTTCAAGATATTATAATGAATAAATATGTGTATAAATATGTGTATAACATATAAATATAATAATACCCTGAAAAGCGTTGGCGTTCAGCCAACAGACATATTGGTAAAAAGATTATATTTGATTCAATATATACATTTTAAATTGAAGATACATTTATGGATTTCTCTATATTCAAAAAGATATTGGACTATATAAAAATAAAGCATTATGTTTCTATGAGAAGCATAGAAAATAAATATCGAAATTAAAAATATTGGAATATAATATCTATACAAATTGGCATTTGACATGAAATAATATTTTATGCTGAGTAAATTGTCTTCCAATATTCTGTGATTTTTATTTAAAATATTATTTTTAAAATTAGAATGATATAGGAAAGTTGAAAGAAAAAAAAGGATTTCTATCTTGTTAGAAATATTCAATTTGAATTCGTTTATAATATTTAGATTGATTGGGGTCTTTTATTTTGAGTCATATTCAACTAATATAATATAGTAAATCAATTTATAAACAAAATATAATAAAATATTTCAAAATATTTCATCCGATATCGAAAATGTAAGTTAAATTAGATTTAAAAATAAATTTGTTTTTATATTCACAATTTTAATATAATATATATCAAATAAAATTTATAAATCCATTTATGTTATGTTTATACTTTATTCTAAATTTTAGAGAATAATCTTTCGAACAAATCTATTTTTCAGTGATTTTTTATTTATTATTTTAAAAACCTGGACTAATGACCATGGAACATCACGGGTTTTTCTCGGGTGCATTTCTCTCCTGATGTTTCTATAACTAAGAGTATATTCACATTACAAAATAGATTTTTATATTATTCATATATACAATCATGGACAAAATATAAGGAAGTAGAAAGTCACTTAATATGAATAATTATTTCTGTATAAAACAATCATCATACCAGTTCTTACGCATAATTATGAAATTTGGTAGAAATTTATTAATAGTAATAATAAATTCTATTCAATATCAAATTCTTCTTCAAGCGATTCGAGCCTACAAAACTACTTCATCCAACTTTGTTCATATCTTAGCGAAAATCCTCCTTCCTCACATACTATATTTAATTTGAGATAATTAAATATGATTTGGCTCTACTTTCTCTAGAGGATCAAAATGCTTTTTGACCACATGTTCCAAGTATAATTAGATAATTTTAAGCGAAAGAATGAATTCATTATTTTTAAAAACAAATCAAACATTTCGAAGATTCTTCTCGTTTAGAATTCCATCATTTTTCTATTCTAACTTTTATAATACTCAGTTTACAACGAACCACGGAAATATTAAGGGATTTTTAGCAACAAGTGGAGCGGCCGAAGACTAGCTGTGGCAACAAATTCCAGGACTCGAGACACCTACTGCTGGAATGTGCACTCTTCTTTATCGCCAGACAACAGACAGTAAACAATGTTGTAGATCTATATGAATTTGTAAATACTAGAGATAATTATCACAGATTTCTCTATTTTGGTAAATATAATTTCGATTATCTTTCTAACCTGGAAGGATCAGGTTCCTAATATATTTTATTGTTTCGCTTTTTTCTATTATTATTATTTTTTGTATATGTTTATTACTGCTCCTGTTTGAAAATGTATATCGAAGCAATTATCCCTAGTCAGGATATCGCGTTTTGTGTGTTGATATAAATAAGTGAATCAATATTTTCTCAGAAAAATTATTATATTTATTATATATTTTCGACTATTTTCGTTAAGGCTGTAGTATGTTCGTGGTGTTTACCTATTCATCTATTCATACTATTTGAAAAAAATATATATTATTATTTTAAAATTCAATTTTATACCCTAATGGATAAGACTTCATGAAGTTGTATCTTTCAGCATGTCATGGACAAAACTTAAAGAAGTTTTGCCTTTCAGCATGTATATCGGGATTCAGAAAATAACTCTGAAAGATACACTTATTGACAAAACTTAAGGGAGTTGTATTTTTCAGCATGTATATCGAGATTCAGGCAATAACTCTGAAAGACCCACTTATGTACAAAACTTAAGGGAGTTGTACCTTATAGTATGTATATTGGGATTGAGACAATAACTCTGAAAGATACACTCATGGAAAAAACTTAAGGAAGTTGTACCTTTTAGCATGTACCTTTTTGCCAGTCCTGAACATTTATTGAATTATATCAAATCCTTCAAAAAATATCTATAGGAAAACCCAAGGACTATAATAGAAAAACTGAAACAATGGGACCTAATGGAGATCGTTTAAACGACTTAAGGAATAAGCATCAACAACAACTCTATTTTTGACGCATATGTTTATTTTCAAAAATGTAATTAGGGCAGCATCAGAGATTGGCTCACCTAGATCTTTCATTTGTTGTGCCTGAGTTTTAACTTTGGAAATGTGAGAAGCAATGTTATCATTTGGATTCATTTTATATTCGAAAAATCTTTGTTGCAGCAAATATTTGTTTGTTTCAGATTTCACTTCATATATTGTTGATAATTTCTTCCACATTTCTGCTGAAGTCTGGCAATTAACAATCTGTTGAATATATTTAAACTCTAGAGCAGTAGTGATCAGCATTTTGGATTTTGCATCTTTCTTTTGCCATTCAGAGAATTTTGCAATATCCTCTATTTCGGGTTTTACTTCAGAGCCATCAGTTATACTGAGAAGATCTTTTGCTTCTAGAATAATCTTCATTTGAAATTTCCATAGATGAAAATTATCGCCGTTGAATTTTTGAATTTGTGGAAGTTCAGTTGTCATCTTGAGTAAGCAAACGAATTTCAGCTTAGATAAACAAAAATATTTGATACCAACCAAGCTCTGCTGCCATGTAAGAGAATCAGAGGCTGGATCTCAGAAAGTATTGTTTAATTAACAATAATATTATATTAAGATGACAAGGAACAAAGAGAGTCAAAAAAGGCAAGCGCAGTGGCAGACAACAAAAGCAAACTAAAAATTCTACAGGTACGGCTGGTCGGAGTGGCGCCAGGTCACGTGATGTCTGGTAGGAAGGTGGCGTTGCTAGGCAACAGCCGACGTGCGAAGTTACTCTCCAACATTACCTTTCTCTGTGCACTTTCAAATGTATTGACAAGAGGTCAATAAAAATATAATTTTAATTGTTTAAAGAAATTGTCTTATAACTCATAGATACACACAACACAAATTTGAGAAATTTTAGAGTCTGATGTTGCTGATGTTTTTTTTTTCTTCAAAGACAGAGGAAATTTTTGTCACTTTATCTATCTCGTGTGTCTTCAATAAAGGTCACTGTGATATCTTTCAGAGTTATTGTCTGAATTCTGATAAACATGGTATAAGATACGATTTCTTTATGTTTTGTCCATGAGTGTATCTCTTCAGAGTTATTGTCTAAATAGGATAAACATGTTATAAGTTACAAGTCAAGGTCAAGTTTTTCTCATAAGAGATTATCGTATCATTGTTTTCAGACGTTTTTCTATAAAAAACTCTAGTGCATAAATTCATATACGAAAAATAGTTCATTAATTCCACATATAATAACCGTTTTAAGATACATTTCTAAATTTCTATCAAAATATCAACATATTAATGTAATATAAATACAAGTTTCTATAAAAAATAGAGCAAAGTTTATTTGTATTTATGTTAATTTAAATAAATATAAGTTTGAATTTGTTTATATATATTTTTGCATATATTATTATTTTTTTAATTGTGATTGCTATATAAATTCGTGTCTTTGATTTTAGGGCAGTAGACTGTTATTTTTTCTTCTTAAAAAAACACAGATCATCGACATTTATAACTTTCCAAATCCTTATTATCATAGATTAGTATATTTCTGAAATTAAGCCCTAAATTCTTTCTTTTTTTTTTGCTTATCCCTTGTACACGTGGTACAGTCCATGGTAATCATGGTGGGTACTATTCGGTGACTGCTTTTACTGTAAGTGCATCACATGTCTGCAAATGTGAAAAGCAGTTCGACTTTGTACCTACAAATGTTCCAGAGCCCCGTTTGGTTACTTGCACTCGCTGGTGGGGTTGGACTTTCGCAAGAATCGAGGGTGATTGGAGCATTCTTTTTAATCAGAAAAAAATACCTAATGCGGGAAACGAACCTGGGTCGTAGCGGTCGAAAACCAACGATTTAGTCAATCCTTCCACCGACCCCTAAGCCCTAAATGAAATAAACATATTATTAACCTAATATAATTGATTCAAATTATTAATGTATTTATCAATACAAATATAAGACGCTAGGCAAATTTCTATCGCTATTATAATGGACAAAAAATGAATCAATTTAAATATCTGGAGCTCCAATATCCATCATCAGATTGGTGAATGATAAGCAGAGGCCCCACACGGAGGTACAATGGATTGATACCAGTCTGATGGTATTTTAATCATCACGTCAAGATAAGAATCTTCGCCCATGCACAATTCTTGGGGAAGCAAACGATTAATCTTCAAGGTGACGACATAGAGGTCGACGGTGATGGTGAAGAAATTTTCAACATCTCTATATAATCATAGAGATAGAGGTCGCCTGGCTGGCATTCATAGCACATGTTGAAATGTTTACTTTTATTTTGCGCTAGACAACAAACAGTAATTAATGTTGTATATCTATATGAATTTGTAAATTGCAGTGAGAATTGTCACATATTCAACCTTTTGTAAATATATTTATAAATATCTTTCTAACCTGAAATGATCAGAATCCTACTATATCTTATTGTTTTGCTTTTTATTATTAATTTTTCTTTTATAATATGTTTATAACTATTTCTCTTTAAAATTGAGAATCGTTGCAATATATATATCGCGTTTTGTGTGTTGAAATAAAATAAGATTGACCAAAACCCAATTTACTAATTATAATTTTCAATAGCATATATATTTTATAACGAGTTATTAGTAAAAAAAAAATAGAACTTATCATCATCACAAAAAAATCAGAAGAAAAAAAAAACAATAAAAAAGAAAAGAAACAATAGGAAAGGAGGACTTTTTGTTATTTGAAAATATAGATATTTGTTTGTGAAAATAGTAATAACCTTGTTTTAATAAAATGTATTTGAATAAAAATATGCTGATTAAGTTGAGTAACTTTTGATATTTTAAATATATAAGACAATGGTGATTTTTTTGGTAAATAATGCAATGCAAATATTAAATACATGACAATATTCAGAAAATTTTAATTTTTAAATAGATTTATAATGTAAACAGAGTTGTGTGGTATTTTATTTACACGTAATTTATGGTGATATCTATGATATAGGAGAATGGACGGTGGCTTTATGAGAGATTACCTACCTTCCAGGTAATACAATTACGTCAGTATTCCCCGACCAATTATCCTAGCCCGCCAATCAGCCGATAGTTTAAATGGCGGGAAAAACATTGTATTGGCGGGAAAGGCTTTCTTTTGGAGGGAATTCTACATGGCTATCTGGAAGTTTGACACTTTTATTCATCAAATTTATAATAATATATATATATATATATATTCATCTTTTATATAATTTTTATTTTTAATCATATATTTTCTTATATATATATATATATATGTAATAAGTTGAGGTCTGGTAGCCTCTTGTAGAATCCTGTCGACTCTCGCTATATGCTGTGGTAACCGGTGGTCAAACCTGTAGTAGCCGAGAGGGACAGTCAGGGCGTGGAGAGTTTTCCAGTACCTCTCTGCACTTTGGAAGACCTTTAACAGTTTTCACAGAGTACAGGCAGTCGTGGTCGAGGCAGAGTGGAAAGCTTGGGAACCACACACACAAAACGAAGAGACACAGCTGAAGTAGGAAAGTTCCATGAAGAGATAGGAGTTGAGCTAAGCAAGATGGAGATATAGAGTTCTTACTGTTTTACATGGCGATGATGTGGACCTGGCTACAAGCGACAAGGGCTTGCGCCGACGGTGAAGAGACTAACTGCGGACTAACTATTGTCGGCTAAAACCGAGGTGTTTATATACCATTCCCGAGGAGGGGGGGGGGGGGGAGACATCTGCGAATTTGAACTTTGAACGTCTGGGGCATTCTGCACCCTTTGGACCAGATGGCAACGGGCTGCCGAATTCCTTTAGAGTTGTCTCGATTGTAGACGTTTTTTTGAACTTTTCAATCTTGCTTTAACTCAGCTCTTAATCTATTACATAGTTTTATTTATTTGTCTTTAGTTTGTACAAAGTACATTACATATGGTGATGCAATGACACAGATTAATCATGCATATAATTATTTATAGATATGTTTCTATATACAACATGACAATCTTGTTAGAAGTAATTATACAATATAGGGTTGTTGGTTTAAATTACCATAGATGAGCCCCGGGAGTGAAAGGGTTTATCCGGGTTTAAACGGGTAAAGCCTCTCTAACACAGGTAAGTAATTAAAATTTCTTTTAATTAATTTAAACTGTGAGGGTAAAAGGGCTATAACAAGATGTTTTGTTTGTATATATCTGCAAATTATAAAAAATACAACTTATGTTTAATTTAAAAGTTATGATATTCATATAAAAGAGAAATTAAGATAAAACCTTTGTTTGATAAAAAATAATGATGATGTTTTAAGAGATTGTTGGCGGGCGTTGGAAAGGGTTATTGGTTAAAGAATATGCAATTGTAAGTATTACACAGGTAATCAAATACTTAGGTCCAGGTGCAAAGCGAGGATATAGACTTGTGCGTCTTCCGAGGCAATGTTTCACCTGTGATCCTGTATAAGGGTTACAGTGCTTTGTCACAATTGTAGGGTTATTGCGTTGAAAAGTTGTTGAAGAACAAGTTGTTAATATGATTGAAAGGGGTGAAATGGAGTCATGCGTTAAGTAGAATTGTTGTAGCGACAGTAGGTGATCTGACTTGACTTAAAATCAAAGGTTGATTGTGGTCCGCTAGAGCTAAAAAATTGAGTTGTGGACGCTTTGTGTTTGCGTGGGTGATTATGCTCTAGGGATGATTGTAGTAAACTTTTGAAACGTGTTCAAGGCCAGAAGTTGGGATTTTTAATTCTGGGGAACTTTGATCAAATAGTTTGTTGAAATTATGAAATCAAAAAATTGTCAAGCAGTACTATCGTTTTTATACGTTGATGTGAAGCAATGACTGAGAAGATAGTAGTGTAAAGTACACTGACGTGGTTAGGGAAATAGATTGTTGTATGCCCGAAAGTTAATGATAACATAGTCATTTTATAAAAAGGTATAAAACAAATATAAAATGAATAAAATATAGAAATATCATTGTGGTTGAATAAAGTTTAAGTGGATAAAATCAAACAATCAATATATAAAAGTGATAATAATGAAGAATTAAAGTGATTTTTGACAACAAATATATCTTTTGTAATACTAAAATAATGTTATGAAAAATAAAATTGATTTTTTATATATAATGTTGGATTAAAAACTAGTGATTATATAATTGAAAGGCAAAAATAAAAATAAAAAATAAAATATTTTATACAAAAAAAAACAGAATATAAGTAAAGATTGTGATCTCAATTTAACATGTAAAATGTTTGATATGTAGAAAAAAAATTGAGATTTACACAGGATTAAAATATCAAAATGTTCAATTTAAGGTAGGTCTTGTTCAAATTCAAATATATAAATGTTTAAAAGTTGGGTTAAGATATCGACTGTAGAAAAATGTGTGGAATTAAAAGGAATGCGGGACATGGGGATGGAAGGACTGGGGGCTTCTGGGGGAAGAGTGGCGATGGATTTAGGTGTCCATTCTTACGACCGGGGTGCGATGTATTGTTTTTAAAGGGGCGATATGGGGGAAGTCTGCGTCGCACGTTCTTTACATTCTTTTTCATCTAGTCTGGTTATTTCGGGGTATGGATTAGGATGAGTTATCAGATTTGGGGGTATAACATTGAACATTAAATAGGTGGGTGGAAAACTTGTGACAGAATGGGGTGTGTTATTAGAAATTTGTGAAATTTTTCTGAGGTAAAAGCGGGCGCTCTGTCAGATAACAGACATTTTGGAAATCCTTGTTGTAGTACAGTTTTGAGAGTTTGAATGTACGTTAGGGTACTGGTTTACTGGTTAAACTCCCTTTGAGAGTGGTGAAAGCTTGTGGGTAGTTTTATGGTGTATTTGAAAGAGGTAGTTTTCTCGGTTTTCGTAAGTGCTGTGTTTCGACATTGTTGCGGTAAAAATGTTATTCAATGATGTCAGGTTTAGATGTGGGTAAAAGTGTGACTTTCGACGTGACACGCTTTAGGGTGAGTAGTGTCACAGGCATGAAGGCGTCTTTGTGGCCTTTTAAGTGAGAAAAAATTGTTGTGATGCGCTGTGTGACACGAGTGAGTGAATTGCATGGAAAGGTGTCACGTGAAGTCTTTGTTTTTGGTACAGAATCTAACTTGTTTCATCATAAACGACAAATTTACTAGTCATGAGTGGTGGTACAAAACACATCGAGATATTTCGGCTGTTAGTGGGTGTGGCACGTTTAGAGGCGACAATATGGAGCTTGTGTGGCTCGAGATTGATTTGTTGCTAAGTCGCGCGCTAATAGATGGTGGCCAATTGTAGAAAGTGATGGGAAGTGTGTTGTAGTTTGTTGAGAGAGATGTGTGGATAATTAATAATTATGCATGTAAAAGGAAAGGACGGGGGAGTGTAGCTATGTTGGGATTTAATGATTGTAATAGTTTTGGAAGACTGTGACTTAATTTAGCTACTGACGTGGTAGTTGATGGGATTTTTATTTTTAACTTGTTTTGGGAAAGATAGTTACTTTTCTAGTTATGATTTTGAAGATATTGTATCTTTCGATTTTTGCAATTAAAAAAAAAATGCGTTTCACCTCTGTTTATTAAAATTTAAATATATTTTTTAAATCGTTGATTATGGTAGTGCAAAGATTATCCTTGTAAAAGGGGCAATGGCGTGATAGTGACTTATAAATTGAATGAGGCGTTTATATAAAATATTGAACATAAAAATGATTTTTGCAAAGTTTTGAGCATTTGATTAAAAGATTGGTGTTTTAGTATAAAAATAAATATTAAGAAAAACACACAAATAAGTTTAGAATTATGATTCGAGTAATTTAAAAAAATAATGATTTTTTTAAAAATGTAAAATTGAAAGTAATGAATTAAATTTATAAGTTGCTTAAAATAAAGTAAAATTGATAAATGAGGGTGTAAAATATTTTAAATTTGAATTGAAATGATATAAAAATGGTAAAAATTGATTTAAAATGATTACAGTGAAAATAAACATTAATCTTATGGAGAATCAAGTTGTGAGCATGAGGAGAAAGTTTTTAAAAACTCACAGTTTTGCGGATTGTTCAGTCAGGAGACTTGGTCTTCAGTTGTCGTCCTACTGATGACGTGGAAGACGCTCCAAGTAGAGCTTGTAGAAGCTTGTAACTTCTGTTTGGTGACGGCGGCATGTCGCCTGGAAGATGGGTGCGTTGTAAGGACGAAGGTGGGGAACTTCTCACCGGCTTATTTTGCGGGATTTTCGGCTGTGTCGTTGGGGGGAAGATTGATTGGTCGTTACGTTGGACTGGCGGGTTGGTTTGTTCCTCCATCTTGGCTCTTTCTCTCTTTTCTATCTGAACAGTCTTCTTACCTTCTTCGCTGTGGTCTTACTTCGTTGTGGTCATCCTGTCGACTCTCTGTAATATGTTGAGGTCTGGTAGCCTCTTGTAGAATCCTGTCGACTCTCGCTATATGCTGTGGTAACCGGTGGTCAAACCTGTAGTAGCCGAGAGGGACAGTCAGGGCGTGGAGAGTTTTCCAGTACCTCTCTGCACTTTGGAAGACCTTTAACAGTTTTCACAGAGTACAGGCAGTCGTGGTCGAGGCAGAGTGGAAAGCTTGGGAACCACACACACAAAACGAAGAGACACAGCTGAAGTAGGAAAGTTCCATGAAGAGATAAGAGTTGAGCTAAGCAAGATGGAGATATAGAGTTCTTACTGTTTTACATGGCGATGATGTGGACCTGGCTACAAGCGACAAGGGCTTGCGCCGACGGTGAAGAGACTAACTGCGGACTAACTATTGTCGGCTAAAACCGAGGTGTTTATATACCATTCCCGAGGAGGGGGGGGGGAGACATCTGCGAATTTGAACTTTGAACGTCTGGGGCATTCTGCACCCTTTGGACCAGATGGCAACGGGCTGCCGAATTCCTTTAGAGTTGTCTCGATTGTAGACGTTTTTTTGAACTTTTCAATATTGCTTTAACTCAGCTCTTAATCTATTACATAGTTTTATTTATTTGTCTTTAGTTTGTACAAAGTACATTACATATGGTGATGCAATGACACAGATTAATCATGCATATAATTATTTATAGATATGTTTCTATATACAACATGACAATCTTGTTAGAAGTAATTATACAATATAGGGTTGTTGGTTTAAATTACCATATATATATATACAGGGTGCCTCAAAAAATGTATACACACTTTGAACTTCCATAGAAAATTTATTTACCGTTCTACAAAGTTAAATTTCAGGAAAATAGAAAACTGAAAGTCCAATATAAATGAAACATAAATAACAAATGTTAATACTGTTCAAATTGGTGACCTGCAGCATCAATACAATTCTGAGTACGAGTCACCACAGATTCTGTACATCGTATCAAAACGTCCAATGAGATTTCTCTACACACTGCTTGAATCTCATTCCAAAGAATGTCTAGGTTACGTGGTTTACGTTTGTACACCCCATCTTTTACTGTGCCCCACAAGAAGAAATCCAGTGGTGTAAGGTCTGGAGAGGGTGCTGGAAACTCGATTGGCCCCCTGCGTCCTATCCACTGGCCCGACAAATTTTGATCCAGGTAAACTCGTACGTCCCTGTGATAGTGCGGCGGAGCACCATCTAGTTGAAAATAAAAATCATCATTACCGTATAATGCACGAATGGCAGGAAATATGGAATCAGTTAGCATTGTTAGGTAATTAATACCAGTTACAATGCCTTCAAATCGAAAAGTATACATTTTTTGAAGCACCCTGTATATATATATGTCACATTCTGCTTATAAATTATTTGTAGATGTAAATTTTACACTGTTAGGATTTATGTAAATATTTGTAACTATATAAATGAGACGCGTGATTGAAATAAATTGAATCAGAAGCTTGCAACGTTTCTTTCTTCATTTACGCTAACAATAAGTCCCTGCATATTGGCGTGTGCGAAACCTTAGATACGTTTCAGAAGTCGACAGGATTTTGACCCGCGATGGGAAGGAAGAGAGCAAGCACCTCATCGAAGGAAGAACCACTGGAAGAAAGAAGAAATATGAATCTTCCTTTCGAACTGATCCCGAGATATGATCCTGATGAAGGACTTAGCTACGATAACTGGTCAAGATTATTTGACCATCAGGCACAACAACAAGGTCTCTCATCAAAAGAATCCCTGTCCATGATGCCAATGTTATTCAAGGGTAAAGCTCTGGAGATGTATGCTTTGATCTGCGGGGATATATCCTCATTGGAGGAACTACATTCTAGGATGAAACGCTTTTTTCATGAGCCGGAACATGGATTACATCGAAAATTCTGGCAAGTAACAAAAGGACGAGAACAATCCGTAAAAGAATATTACTTTGCAAAGATTAAGTGACTGTCACAGGAATTGATTTTGGAGGGATTAACGTCTGGCATCGAGTCGGAGTTTGAGCGCTTTTTGATCGCTGCCTCACCGACAAGTCTGGAGCGCTGGCTTGAGATTGCCGAGGCCATAGAGATATCTCACTGCCGAACCACAAGTTCAGCCTCGGGAATGGAGATGGGTTATCCTGCCCGACGACGACCGTCTACTTCCTGGCAGGGAGGACAGGGCTTTAGAACGCGGAACTGGAGAGAGGGAAGGAACGATCGTCCCGGGACCCACCTTCCGCCAACTAGGAGCCAAACCGCAAGCCTTGCCGCCGTTCAAGATCACGAGGGTGAGTCACCAGCCTCTATAAGGAGACTCGAACAGGGCGATTGACGCCTACCCAGTCTGCACGTATTGTTGAGGGATCGTGTAGACGGAGTGGATTTTAAGTTACTTTTTGTTTTAGACTCTGGATCAGAAATAAATGTCCTTCCCAGGCATCTAGTGCCGGCGGAATTTATTACATTAATTAGGGAACCCAAACTTAAATCTTTAAAATCGGTTAGCCATTGTATCGCCATTGTTGGCGAGATTGAGTTAAATACTACCATAGGAGATAAGTCGCTCAATATTTTGTTTCATGTAGTTCAGAGTGGAAGCCTTAATTTTGGTATTTTATCTGCCAAATACTTACCCTATTTTAAGGTGAAATTTGATTTTAATAATAGTTACATTAAACAGAATAATAGAAAATTAGGCCAGTTTAATTACAGTTTTTCAGGCAGAGAATTAGAAGCTATACAGAGATTTTACCAAATTCAAAACTATTATGCTAAAATTGGTAGAACCAAATATTGCAATCATCATGTAAATTGTTTAAAAGTAAATAGAAAATGTCTTAGGATTAGAGATTCGTTATTCTATAGAAATGTTGAAAACTTGCTTGAAGATAATGTTTGTAATTTTGTTTGTTCCGTGCCAGACAGTGGAGCAGTTCCTTATGTATTAAAATCTAAGCCAGTGTATCAACCAGATGCAAAACCTCTGCCACTGCCTGACACGAATGATTGTTTTTTACATGATAATATAGAACTTTTCACTATGGTAAAAATACTATTAGATAATCATGCAGAGATCTTTGGGGAAAACAAATTTAATATAAAACCCTTGAACATCCAGCCTCCAAGACTGAGACTGAGTGACAAAAAGCCTGTCTGTGTTAGACCATATCGTCATAGCTTGAGAGATCGGGACTTGATAAATCAACAGATTGAGCAATTGTTAAAATACGGTTTAATCAAACCTGCGTCTTCCCCATACAGCGCACCTGTGACGCTCGCACCCAAGAAGGGCGAGGGAAGGGTTAGGCTTTGTATCGACTATAGACTCCTAAATAGGAAAATAATTTCGGATTCGTTCCCTATTCCGTTAATGGAGGATATAGTTCAGAAGGTACAGGGCGCCAGAGTATTTTCATGCCTCGATATCTTGAGCGCTTACTGGACAATCCCTCTTCATCCAAAAGATCGGGAGATGACATGTTTCTCAACTTCTGAGGGCTCTTATGTCTGGTGTAGATTGCCGTTTGGATTAAAGACCGCCCCTGCAATATTTAATAGAAAGCTCTCTGCCATTTTGCAGAAATACAAACTTGATAATGTAACATCTTATTTTGATGATATTTTAGTATTTTCAGAAAACGAGGAATCCCATTTAAAACACCTCGGACAAATATTCGAGATTTTAAGAAAAGAAGGCATACAGTTAAGGAGAGATAAATGTCTACTATTTATGAAAAGGATAACTTATCTCGGCTATGAAATTTCGGAGAACCAGATCTCGCCTTCGGGCGTTAATGTCGATGTCATCAAATCATTGCCCCCACCTCGTGATTTGAGATGTTTAAGATCCTTTTTGGGAAGCGTGACACATTACGCGAAATTTATAAATAATTTTAACAACCTAAGAGCCCCTTTGAATGAGCTTCTCAAGAAAAACTCCCGGTTTATCTGGACGGAGGAATGTCAGAGAAGCTTTGAGGGTTTAAAGGAAGCGCTATGCTCCAAACCAATACTTCAACTTTTTAACCCTTCTTTGGCTACACATATTTATTGTGATGCCAGTACCTCGGGTATAGGAGCGGTGCTTAAACAGGAATATCCTGATGGCACGCAAAAGCCGTTCACCTATTTCAGTAGGGCTTTGCGAGGTGCCGAGTCTAAATATACGATAACAGAACTAGAACTGCTCGCGGTGGTCGAGACTTGTAAGCGCTACCACCCTTACATATCCGGCAGTCACGTCATAGTTCACACGGATCATAAGGCGCTAATAAGGCTGAATAGCTTCAAACACACCAATGGGAGACTGTTCCGATGGTCTTTGAAGTTGTCCGAATATGACTTGGATTTTAATTACAACAAGGGTTGTGAAAATCACGAAGCCGACATGCTCTCCAGACTTCCATACTCTTATTTTTTGTCAGCTCAAGCCTTGAAACAAAACCAGGGTGATTTATCGATACCACCTTCAAAATTATACTCTATAGTGGATGGTATTACTTATATAAGACTTAATAACAAGGATAGAGTAGTTGTTCCCCCGGAGCTCCAAGATGACCTGATTCAGAAAGCCCATGAATCTTTAGGACACCCAGGCATCAGTGCTATGATCAGAGCACTGTCCGTTCAATACTATTTTAAGGGGATGATAGGGAAGATAAAGAATTATGTTAAGAATTGCAAGGAGTGTCAAACAATAAAGAGTAGCACCCAGCCCTCCTATGGACTGATGGGATCATTGCCTAGGGCGGCAAAACCCTTCGATGTCGTGGCTTTGGATACGGTTTTGGGCCTAGGAGGTTATAATAGTGCAAAAAATTGTGTCCATACCGTTATCGACCATCATTCACGATATATCTGGGGATATGCTTCCAAAGGCACATCCATCGCGACGTACATAAATATCATAAACCAATTATTAAATATAGGAAAACCTAGAATCTTAGTCACGGATAGACATCCCTCGTTTGTCTCGAAGAGATTCAATAAATTTCTTCAGGAGAAAGGTATAAAGCACGTGATGACCTCCCCGTCCCATCCAGAGTGTAATGGACTAGTAGAACGGGCTAATGCAACGTTGATTGGAAGGTTAAAAATACAACATCAAGGTAACCCTAGGGCCCCTTGGCCAAAATTGTTACAAAAAACGCTGGAAGAATATAGAGACACACCCCACTCTACGACTACATTCCCTCCGATATACTTGCTGTACGGGACCCTCCCTTCCTACATGTCTGATCTTACTAATCCGTATCCGCCAGTAGAAAGGGCCCGAACCATTGCCAATGAAAAAACCGAGGAATTGCATAAACGGTTAGTTAAAAGATACAATAGTTCACATAGATTCCCGAATTTAAAAATTGGAGATAAGGTTTTGTATCGAATCCCTCATCAGGTAGGCCATGGCAAACTGTCACCAGTTTATTATCCAGACCCATACACCGTTCTTTCTACCCCATCCCCTCACACAGTTGAAATAAATAAACCGTGCCAGCCTGAAAATAAGCCCAGCACAATAGTTAATGTATCTAAATTAAAATTATGGGACCCTATTTCAACCTCGAATGAAGGCAGGCGGAATTATCCATTTCCCTTCCAAGATGTGGAGGATTTGAATGGATGTATGTAATCTGACCATGGCCAAACGTTCGAAAGGAGTTTCCACTCTCTGAGGGGCTGCTTAATACCGCAAAATGTTTCTTTTGCGTCCATGTGGTTTTTCTACTTCAATGGTAGGGCTTGAATTCTCTCTACAAACATTGAAGGACTCAGCTAATAATGGACAATACAGCCCTGTTACATATGTTCTAAGTGACACGCCTGGGAAGGAGAAAAAAAAAAAAAAACAATTTTTTTTACAGGCCGGTCACCCCAGGGATCTCTAGTAAAATGGTCACTATGCGATACAGTGAATTAGGTACGCACCTGGATACCCCAACTATCAGGTCCGACTGCCCTACTGCCATAGTGATAATACTTTTATTATTGTTATTATTATTATTATTATTATTTTTATTTTATTTTATTTTTTTTCTCTCTGCAGAATGTTTTTTTTCTCTCTAACCTTCCAACCCCTCCCAACCTCCATTTGTGTAAATAAATCTGAGATTTATTTTTTTTTTAGTAGGGGGGTTTGTCACATTCTGCTTATAAATTATTTGTAGATGTAAATTTTACACTGTTAGGATTTATGTAAATATTTGTAACTATATAAATGAGACGCGTGATTGAAATAAATTGAATCAGAAGCTTGCAACGTTTCTTTCTTCATTCACGCTAACAATAAGTCCCTGCATATTGGCGTGTGCGAAACCTTAGATACGTTTCATATATATATATATATGGTAATTTAAACTAACAAACCCATATTGTATATAACTTATAACAAGATTTTCATGTTGTCTAATTGAAACACATCTGTAAATGATTATACGCATGATTGACATGTGTCATTACATCACCATATGTAATATACTTTGTACAAACCGAGGATAAATAAATAAAACTCTGTAATAGATTAAGAGTTGAGCTAAAGAGATAGAAGTCAAAAATGTTCAAATTCGAGATAGATGGAATTCACAAAAAAACAAGGTCTAAAGATAGATTGGAAACTGTCAGGACGGCGCCAGTGTACAGTTTCACCAGACGATCCACGCCCCTGTCGCATAAGGCCCCCGTCTCAACCTATAAATACAGTCACTTGACAGTCAGTTCACCATCAGCGGAAGCCCACGTCGGTTGTCACCAAGGTCCTCCTCATCCACCATGTAGTCAGTAAGAACTCTTCTATATCTCCATCTTTCGCTCCTAGCTCAACTTTTATCTGTTCACGGAACTTTCTTAGTGCAACTGTGTCTTCGTTTTTTGTGTGGACATCCCCAAGCTTTCCACTCTGCCTCGACCACGACTGCTTGTACTTTATGAGAACTTTTAAAGGTCTTCCAAGGTGCAGAGAGGAACTGGAAAACTCCACATCCTGACTGTTCCTCTCGGTCAACACAGTATAGCGAGGGTTGACAAGGACTCACACCATAGTTTATAAGTCGACCTGATACCTAATCACATTTTTAGTCGACAAGATTCTACAATAGCTACCAGAACTTCATCACAGATTTAGTCGACAGGATTCTACAAAAGTCAACAGTTTTTCTTGTATAATATGTTTATAACTATTTCTCTTTAAAATTGAGAATCGTTGCAATATATATATCGCGTTTTGTGTGTTGAAATAAAATAAGATTGACCAAAACCCAATTTACTAATTATTATTTCCAATAGTATATATATTTTATAACGAGTTATTAGTAAAAAAATAGAACTTATCATCATCAAAAAAATATCAGAAGAAAAAAACAATAAAAAATAAAAGAAACAATAGGAAAGGAGGACTTTTTGTTATTTGAAAAATATAGATATTTTTATAGATATTAAGAGTTGACCTAAAGAGATAGAAGTCAAAATGTTCAAATTCGAGATATATGGAATTCACAAAACAACAAGGTCTAAAGATAGATTGGAAACTGTCAGGACGGCGCCAGTGTACAGTTTCACCAGACGATCCACGCCCCTGTCGCATAAGGCCCCCGTCTTAACCTATAAATACAGTCACTTTACAGTCACTTGACAGTCAGTTCACCATCAGCGGAAGCCCACGTCGGTTGTCACCAAAGTCCTCCTCATCCACCATGTAGTCAGTAAGAACTCTCCTTATGGCATATCCTGAACAGGAGCACATGTGCCTTTCAGAAAGCAGAGCGCCATCTGGTGGAACAGAAATCAACTATTCATTGATTTAACCTATTCCCTGATATTTGGCCAATCCAATTTCTTGATGAATCAAGAAAAGCCATCAACGAACGCGTTTTGCGCTGTTGGCGCTCATCAGTGTGGAGGTTCTGAAAAGAACATGTACTCCTGGTCAGGATATGCCTTTTTTATTTTTAATATATATAGATGAATAAATATAAATATCTAAACGTGACTAAGCCGATCATTGGCGAGGAAGATATTTCTGAAGCAAACATTGCAGGTAAATCTAGTTTTTAATTACACTAAAGACTACGTGTAATAAAGTTCATATAAGCAATTAATATATAAATTAGAAAGTAAAAAGTAAAACCATAAAAGGAATTAGAAGAAGCCAGAAATCTATAAGTACAAATTTTCTGAGATAAGCAATGAACGATGAAGTGATGTTCCTTATTCAGGAATATAGCGAAATTAAAGAAGTCGATAAATTCGAGAAAAAACAAGAGATCTATTAAAGAAAATAAAGGAAATTTTGGATAATTTTTAACGCTTTGACAAATGTTTTGATTTTTGTTCGCTCCTGACGTATACAAAAGATATTTGTCGAAATGTCGAGATAATAAAAAAGATTTACTAGCCGAAGTATCTTTAATTAATAATTTAATTTGATGAACTATGAATTCTGGCCAGGCAGCCTCTATCGTTACGAAAATAAATAAAATTACGGCAATAAACATAAAACTAAATAGGAATTATAATGAACATGAAAAAGATCCAATAAAATATGAAAAATAAAAGAGAGATAATAACCAAAAAGAAAAATTTATATAAAAATGAAAAACAAATTAAGAAAATTGATTTGCAATGGAATTTGAAAAAGAACCTTCTCCAAGAAAATCAGAAATAAAGCGGCTTCTTGATAAAACCATTTACAGAAATGCCCTAAAAATAGATGACATACCAATTGATTTAATCGAAACAGAAGGGGAGAAGACACTTAATATAAAAACAGAATTATATCAACATATGGGAACGTGGAAAATGGCCAATAGAATGGGTAAGAATCAATATTACTATGTATCCCTTAAAGAGGAATTTCAAAGATCTGTAGCAACTACAGAACAGAAAGTTTGTATTATTTATAAAAGAAATATTCGTGCTTTTAAATCCTTTGATTTTATAAAAATACAGAAACATTGCACTTATACCACACACAAAGATTTCTAAAAATAACTCAGAAAAGAATAGGATATTATTTACATAGGGAACCACCACCAGAAGCAGGTTTTAGAAGAGGTAGAGAAACAAGAGATCAAATGGCAAACTTAAGATGTTTAATAGAAGACCATAAAAAATAAATATATGTAATATGATGATGCAATTGTTATTACACTATAATATTTGAAGTATTACACTGTTGTAGAATCCTGTCGACTCTGTGTAATATGATGATGCAATTGTTATTACACTATAATATTTGTTGTATTACACTGTTGTAGCATCCTGTCGACTTAACCGTTCTGTGGCAATATCGTTGCGGGGTTTCTTATTGTTGGATGCGAATGGTGAGATTTGGTTGAAGCGCAGCCGTTTGAGTGGAAGTTGCAGCATACAGTTAGGAATAATCAGGACACGTGATTGAGTTTGAAAATAAAGGCAACGGGTTGGAGGAAAGAAAGTTTGATAAGAGCTGAGCGATTTGACTTATTAATTAACTGATCACATGGCGGTGATTGTACTTAGCTGTGGGATGAGCAGAGGGGGAGAGGTCTAGAGCCGATGTCACCTCCTTGGGAGCCAAAGCGTAACTGACCATTCTTGTTTTTCGATTTAACACCAAGCTTCAGTTTCTCTCTGATTGGTTGAGATATGATCACATGGTGTTTTCCTATTGGTTGACCTACTTAGTGGTTCCTCCCTAATTGGCCGGCGGCTCTCCTTGATGAAAGATGGCCTGCCTGGTATATCCGATTTCGTCAGGAAGTATTGGGTATCTTGACGCTTATAGCTTCGACGGATATTAGATACGTCCTGTTTTTGCCGGAAGTATTGAGTGCATCTTGGCTAAAATAACTTCTGCGGTCACTAGAGACGTCCGGTCTCTGCCCCTGCAATGTTGACACAGGGGTGCCAAAATAGTCGTGCCAGCTTTAGTCTTACTTCCTATATCTTTTGTTACTTTCTTTCCTCCAGTTACCTTGTTCTTTATTAAGTCTTTGAAAATCATACATGATATATACATAGTGGGTCGGGGTTGCATTTAATTATATACAAATTATGACAGATGCGCCCCCTACATGTGAAGAATTCAAGAAGGGGTTAGCCTGAGAGAATTCTGTAAAGTGAAAAATAATTTTGTGGGAAAATTAGTTGTGGGTATGGAGGGGCTATATACAAACATTGCTGGTAATATAAAAGTAAAATAGAATGGTGTTGATGATATAGGTTGAGTATAATTAATAGAAATCAAAAATTTTTAATTGTAAGAAATCAAGGAATGTTATGGTACATAGTGGATTAAAAGAAAAGAAAATGCGCCTAAACGAATTCTACTCGAGTTAAGAAATGAATTCGAGGGGGTTCTATTTAGGCTTTGAAATCAAAATAAAAATAATATAAAAATAGTTGAATGAAATCAAAATTGAATGTGTTTGGTTGAATGGTGAGAAAAAAAAAAAAAGAAAAATGCCTAACCATATTCTAGCTCGAAATTGGGAATGAAATCGAAGGAATTCTATGAGGTCTTTTGAGAAATCAAAAATAAAAAAAATAAAAAGTTGGAAGAAATCAAAGTGAATGCTTGGTGCGTGGTGAGAAAAAAAAGGAAAAATGCCTAATTACTTTTTTGCTTGAATTTTGGAAAGGAATTCGAGGAAATTTCATAAGGTCTTTTGAGAAATCAAAGTAAAATAAAAATAAAAAGTTGGAAGAAATCAAAGTGAATGCTTGGTGCGTGGTGAGAAAAAAAAGGAAAAATGCCTAATTACTTTTTTGCTTGAATTTTGGAAAGGAATTCGAGGAAATTTCATAAGGTCTTTTGAGAAATCAAAGTAAAATAAAAATAAAAAGTTGGAAGAAATCAAAGTGAATGCTTGGTGCGTGGTGAGAAAAAAAAAGGAAAAATGCCTAATTACTTTTTTGCTTGAATTTTGGAAAGGAATTCGAGGAAATTTCATAAGGTCTTTTGAGAAATCAAAGTAAAATAAAAATAAAAAGTTGGAAGAAATCAAAGTGAATGCTTGGTGCGTGGTGAGAAAAAAAAAGGAAAAATGCCTAATTATATTCTAGCTCGGAATTGGGAATGGAGACCGAGGGAATTCTATTAGGTCTTTTGAGAAATCAAAAATAAAAATAAAATAAAAGTTTTTTTGAGCGAAATCAAAGTAGAGTGCTTGGAAAAAAGAAAAATGAAAAATAAAAAGATTTCAACAACAAAGGGTGATTTAATGTTTTTAGTTTAATCGAAAGTCAGTGAGTTTTCGTTGATAATTGAGTTGTGGCAATATAAGTCAAGTGGTAAATAGAATGATAATTGATAAATGAAAATGATAATATAAACTAATTGGTAAATAAAATGATAGTTAATGATTAAAATTGATAATAAGTTGAATAAATTGATAAATTGATTAAATATTTAAATTTTAATTGAGAGAAAATAATGGAAATGATTGATATGAAAAATAAGGTGTATGGGTTTGAACCCTATGGTATCTACATGCCCTGATCTACATGTATTGGTTGCTCCATTTTGCCCTATAAATGTTTTACTTGCTCAATTATGCCCTATAAATTTTTTGTCTCATCTGTAGTGACACTTAGGTGAAAAACGTGATTCTAGTCCTCAAGTGCGTTTATGCTGTGTGTACAGGAGACATGGAAATCTATATAATCTTTATGTGTAATTTTTTGTCTTTGTGTGTGTGTTGTGAAAAAATGTTAGACATCTGTTGTGTAAGCGATGTGTGAGTTAGTTCTAGGTGTTGTTTCGTGGATGTGGAGTTGGGTGGTAAAAATCGATATGTAGACTCGAACTGGAATCAAAACCGGTGGCATAGTGAGGTTCCCAGTCGACCTCAATAGGGGATCTTCTCATTGTAATTAGAGATACGGAAGTGGGGTGTGTCGGGCAAACGAGAGGGAGGGAAATTGGAGATCGGACGAAGGCGCTCCGCTTTGTTTACAGAGGCCGAATTTAACCTCCGCGGACTATACTTCCTGTCGTGGTGTTTCAAATCTCATTTCCTGCCGTCTATTTATTTTTGGTGCGGCTCGGGGCTTGTTTTTGGAGTACGGCTTCTCCGACATCGGTTGGTCATTTTTTCAGTTACTGCTATCTCTTCGGAGTTTATTTAGATTTTCTGCGAAGATGGTTCCTAAAATTATGAGAAGTTTTATAAATACTTGTCCACAATGAAGAATTGCTTGTCCACAATGAAGAATTGCTTGTCCACAATGAAAAACTGTTTGTCCAAAATTAAAAAATGCTTGTCCTAAATTAAAAACTACCTCTTGTAGTTCGAAGATTTTACGAGCGGGCATAGCATAGATAAACAAGTAATTGATGAATAAAATTGGAATACAGTTGTATGGTAGAAGTAACAAACACAGGATAAAAATCAGATGAAAGATAGGATATTGTCCCATGTTCGTCCACATTTTTGTAACTGGGGACTCTGAAATATTTGCTTGAACCTTGTGAGTTGTAGAATTTGAATGATTGGTAGGTTCGCAGTTTTCCTGTTTGATATCTTTAGGGAGTGTTGTGATATGATTGAGCTGGTTGTCAGGTTTACAGTTCTCCTGCTTGATCGTCAATGGTTTTATTAGAGATATGTCGGCGGTAATTGGTTTAGGTTGAGATGTGTGATCTTTTCTCTGACGTGGATGTGGTAATTTTGGCATTATTTGTGTTGTGTTCCCGCTGTGCTTTATGTACGAATTTTGTTTTGTTTGGGTACCTGTGTCGGTATTTTTACGTGCAGGTTGTTTGTATTCATCGATTCTTCTAGCGAATCGGCAGGTGGGGCAGGTTTTTACCTGTTTTGCGATGTCTTGTGTCATGTTCTGCCAATAATATTGTGCTGAGATGAGCCTCGTCATCTTGGAGATGTTTGGATGGTGGTGTTGAGTGTGTACGGACTTAAGGAGTCTGGTTGTAAGTGAACTTGGGACTATAGTTTTAATTACTCCTTTTCGGGAGACGGTGCGCAGTTTATTGTGATCTATAGTCACGCGAGATTTTCCCGGTGGAGAAGACTGTTGGCTCTGTATGAGTGGCGCATCTAGAAAGCCACAAAATGGGATACGAGTTCCAACGCCCGTTTCATATTGTTGTACTCCATTTATGCTACGGACCTCATATTCGTATCTTGATAATCTTAACCTCCATCGAAACAATCTGCCTGACGGAGCTTTGATCTCTTTCAACCACTGCAATGCGGGATGGTCAGAAAATATGGTAAACTTTCTGCCCATTAGACAGGTGCGGAAATTATCCACACTTTCCACAATGGCTAGGCATTGTAGTTCCAAGTCTGAATAATTTCGCTCGTGACTACGCAGAGATCGGCTGAAATGTTGAACGGTGTATGTCTTCCCATCAGGGTAGACTTGTTTAAGAATGCCTGTAATGCTGAATGTTGAGGTGTTACAGTACACCTGACATGGCAGACCTTCCTGGTAAAGGTGTAATGTGGGGTGTGTGGTAAGGTTTTCCTTCAGGTTAGTGAACGCTTTCTGGCATTCGTCATCCCAGACCCACATGACATCCTTTTTTAGAAGGTTGACAAGTGGTGTCCGCAAGCGGGCGTGGTCTGGAATGAACTCTTTATAGACGTTCACAGCTTTTAGGAAAGATCGCAATGTTTTTCGATTGTGTGGTTGTTTGGTGGCGTGAATTTTTTCTATGTTTTGTGTAGATGGGATGATTGTATTATCCTTAACGGTTGTGCATGCGCTTGTTTGTTGTTGTTGTCTTTTGGCGTGCGTGTTGCGTTTGTTGTGCGGGTTGTGCGTGTTTGTCGCGTGGTGACGTATGGGTGCGTGTATGTTGTGAGGTACATTTGCGTAATTATGGTGTGGCGAAGTGTCATGTGTGAATTTTGTGTGGTAAGTGGGTGAGCTGTGTCGGTGTACGGACACTTGTTTGGGCATTATTGGAGTTGTAGATTGAAGTCGTGGTGGCTTTATATGTGGTGGGCATAAAGTATTGGCAATTGGGTTGAGCGAAAAGTTGTGTGGTGTGAGATTAGAATGGTGGCATGTAAATATTTGGGGTTTGGGTAATGAATGCAGGCAAGGGTTTCCATGTGTGAAAGCTTTGGGTGCTGTGCGAGTCCTTTGGGACAGGTTTTGGCCTAGCCCGTGCTTGCATTCATTTGACACATGTTTAAAGTGGTAGATAGTATTAGACAATGGGACGCCAAGTTGGAAAATAGTGCCGCGATTATAATTTAGTTTTAATTTATATTGATAAAGGGCTCTTAAGGTAAGGACTCCAAATGGCAAGGATGCATTTACCACGTGGAAGTTCTCTCTACGGGTTATTTGGCCTATTGTCAGAGGGAAAGTTAAATGTCCTATTATTTTCGTAAAACTATTTAGGGTGGATAGATCAAGGGAAGGTTTTTTAATACTTAAGTTGGGAAGTTGTGCTTTTAATCTATTTTATAAATGATACGGCAATATGTTCGAACCTGCGTCTGGTTCAATTAGAAAGGTACATGGTAGGTCCTGGGTCAGATACAAGTCCAAAGTCAATTTGATGGTGTCATTGGGTGGATTGCCTACCTTAGTCTCGAAAAGTCTCCACTGTGGCGTCTTCGGCTTGGTGTGGCTGGCTTGGAATATCTGTTGGACCGGGTCGGGACTTTTTGCACTGTCCGCGCAATTGAAAGGGAAATCTAGTCATTTGTACTGCTTCCATTCGAGTGGATCGCGTTGTCGGTACACTGGGCCCGTGTCGCGTGGATTGCTTCCGTGTGTACGGGTACGGCATGGTGGATGGCGACTCCTCGGTGGACGTCAGGTTGTTCGGACACGTACCGGCGGTGCGGGCGTCGGCTGTCCCGAGGGTGGCGCTCCGGAAGACCGCTTCCAGTTGTGGGGATCTTGCCCCTTGTAGCGCGGCGGTCAGTTCTAAAATTATCGTCGCCAGGGTATGTCTTGTCGCTTCGTTCGTTGTCAGTCTCTTTCCGCTCGTTGCCAGTTTGTTCTCTCTTGGTTTGTCATTGCCTTTTGTTGTGCTGGCGCCTGGGTTAATTTCCATCTTCATCCTGATTAAGCTCTATAATCTTTATCCTGTCGACTTTGTGTAATATGATGATGCAATTGTTATTACACTATAATATTTGAAGTATTACACTGTTGTAGAATCCTGTCGACTCTGTGTAATATGATGATGCAATTGTTATTACACTATAATATTTGTTGTATTACACTGTTGTAGCATCCTGTCGACTTAACCGTTCTGTGGCAATATCGTTGCGGGGTTTCTTATTGTTGGATGCGAATGGTGAGATTTGGTTGAAGCGCAGCCGTTTGAGTGGAAGTTGCAGCATACAGTTAGGAATAATCAGGACACGTGATTGAGTTTGAAAATAAAGGCAACGGGTTGGAGGAAAGAAAGTTTGATAAGAGCTGAGCGATTTGACTTATTAATTAACTGATCACATGGCGGTGATTGTACTTAGCTGTGGGATGAGCAGAGGGGGAGAGGTCTAGAGCCGATGTCACCTCCTTGGGAGCCAAAGCGTAACTGACCATTCTTGTTTTTCGATTTAACACCAAGCTTCAGTTTCTCTCTGATTGGTTGAGATATGATCACATGGTGTTTTCCTATTGGTTGACCTACTTAGTGGTTCCTCCCTAATTGGCCGGCGGCTCTCCTTGATGAAAGATGGCCTGCCTGGTATATCCGATTTCGTCAGGAAGTATTGGGTATCTTGACGCTTATAGCTTCGACGGATATTAGATACGTCCTGTTTTTGCCGGAAGTATTGAGTGCATCTTGGCTAAAATAACTTCTGCGGTCACTAGAGACGTCCGGTCTCTGCCCCTGCAATGTTGACACAGGGGTGCCAAAATAGTCGTGCCAGCTTTAGTCTTACTTCCTATATCTTTTGTTACTTTCTTTCCTCCAGTTACCTTGTTCTTTATTAAGTCTTTGAAAATCATACATGATATATACATAGTGGGTCGGGGTTGCATTTAATTATATACAAATTATGACATATATATGGTAATTTAAACCAACAACCCTATATTGTATAATTACTTATAATAAGATTGTCATGTTGTATATAGAAACACATCTATAAATAATTATATGCATGATTAATCTGTGTCATTGCATCACCATATGTAATGTACTTTGTACAAACTAAAGACAAATAAATAAAACTATGTAATAGATTAAGAGCTGAGTTAAAGCAAGATTGAAAAGTTCAAAAACGTCTACAATCGAGACACTTCTAAAGGAATTCGGCAGTCGTTACCAACAAGGTCAAAGGGTGCAGACGTCCAAAGTTCACATTCTCAGACATCTCCAACCCCCCTCCTCGGGAATGGTATATAAACACCTCGGTTTTAGCCGACCGCAGTTAGTCCGGAGTTAGTCAGCAGTCACCACTTCACCGTCGGCGTGTGCCCTTGTTGGTTGTAGCCAGGTCCACATCATCGCCATGTAAAACAGTAAGAACTCTATATCTACATCTTGCTTAGCTCAACTCCTATCTGTTCATTGAACTTTCCTACTTCAGCTGTGTCTCTTCGTTTTGTGTGTGTGAACATTCCCAAGCTTTCCACTCTGCCTCGACCATGACTGCCTGTACTCTGTGAAAACTGTTAAAGGTCTTCCAAAGTGCAGAGAGGTACTGGAAAACTCTCCACGCCCTGACTGTCCCTCTCGGCTACTACAGGTTTGACCACCGGTTACCACAGCTTATAGCGAGAGTCGACAGGATCCCCATCACAAATAAGTCGACAGGATGACCACAACGAAAGATGACCACAACGAAGATGACCACAAAGAAGAGGTAAGAAGCCTGTCCAGATAGAAGCGAAGAAGAGCAAAGATGGAGGAACAAACCCGCCGCCAGTCCAACGAAACGACCAATCAATCTTCCCCCCAACGACACAGCCGAAAATCCCGCAAAATAAGCCGGTGAGAAGTTTCCCACCTTCGGCCTTACAACGCAACCATCTTCCAGGCAACATGCCGCCGTCACCAAACAGAAGTTACAAGCTTCTACAAGCTCTACTCGGAGCGTCTTCCACGTCATCAGTAGGACGACAACTAAAGACCAAGTATCCTGACTGAACAATCCTCAAAACTGTGAGTTTTAAAAAACTTTCTCCTCATGCTCACAACTTGATTTTCCATAAGTTTAATGTTTATTTTCACTGTAATCATTTTAAAATCAATTTTTACCATTTTTATATCATATCAATTCAAATTTTAAATCTTTTACACCCTCATTTATCAATTTTTACCTCATTTTAAGCAACTTATAAATTTTAATTCATTACTTTCAATTTTACATTAAAAAAATCATTATTTTTTTAATTACTCGAATCATTTTTCTTAATATCATATTTTTATAACAAACACCAATTTCTTAATCCTATATTCAAAACTTTGCAAAAATCATTGTTATGTTCACTATTTTATGTAAACGCCCCTTTTAATTTATGAGTCACTATCACGCCATTGCCCCTTTTACAAAGATAATTTTCGCACTACCATAATCAACGATTTAAAAAATATATTCAAATTTTAATACACATAGGTGAAACGCATTTTTTTTAAATTGCAAAAATCGAAAGATACAATATCTTCAAAATCACAACTAGAAAAGTAACTATCTTTCCCAAAACAAGTTAAAAATAAAAATCCCATCAACTACCACGTCAGTAGCTAAATTAAGTAACAGTCTTCCAAAACTATTACAATCGTTAATCCTCAACATAGCTACACTCCCCCGTCCTTTTCTTTTACATGCATAATTATTAATTATCCACACATCTCTCTCAACAAACTACAACACACTTCCCATCACTTTCTACAATTGGCCACCATCTATTAGCGCGCGACTTAGCAACATATCGAATTCGAGCAACACAAGCTCCGGCGCCAATAAACGTGCCACATTCACTAACAACCAAGATATCTCGATGTGTTTTGTACAACCACCACTCAGGACTAGTAAATTTGTTGTTCATGGTGAAACAAGTTAGATTCTGTACCAAAAAAACAAAGACTTCACGTGACACCTTTCCATTCAATTCACTCACTCGTGTCACACAGCGCATCACAACAATTTTTCTCACTTAAAAGGCCACAAAGAAGCCTTCATGCCTGTGACACTTCTCACCCCAAAGCGTGTCCACGTCGAAAGTCGCACTTTTACCCACATCTAAACCAGACATCATTGAATAACATTTTTACCGCAACAAAGTCGAAACACAGCACTTACGAAAACCGATAAAACTACCTTTTTCAAATACACCATAAAACTACCAACAAGCATTCACCACTCTCAAAGGGAGTTTAACCAGTAAACCAGTACCCAAACGTACATTCAAACTCTCAAAACTGTACTACAACAAGGATTTTCAAAATGTCTGTTATCTGACAGAGCACCCGCTTTTACCTCAGAAAAATTCCGTAAATTTCTAATAACACATGGTATACAACCCCTGCTCACCACAAGCAATAACCCACAAGCAAAGGGTTAATAGAACGCTTAAATGCCACCATTACAGGCAAACTCAGACTAAATTATCTAGAAAATCAAAAAGCTTCCTGGACTCAACTTGTTAAACGCGTCACTCAGACGTACAATAACACACCCCATTTTGCCACAAGTTTTCCACCCACCTATTTAATGTTCAATGTTATCCCCACAGATCTAATAATTCATCTTAATCCATACCCCGAAATAACTAGAGCTAGAGAAATAGCACGCACTCGTACCCAAAATAAGCATAAAAAAGATAAAGAAACATTTGATAAGCAGCACAGAACACCACATTTCGAAGTGAATGATCTTGTTTTGGTCAAAAATTATAGACACCCCGACACAGGTAGATTAGCACCATATTTTACTGGACAATACACAGTAATTGAAATAATATCACCCAATGTCGTTCGAATAGATCGCCCCAATCAACCTCTCAATAGAGACAGTGACACCATACATGTCAATAAATTAAAATATTACACAGAGAATGTTCTATACATTACACCTCCACAAACCCGATTTATTCAAGACCCACAGCGAATGTCCCCAGATGTATATCTCAGTGAATTCAAATATTTGACTCCAGATATCTTCGAGACACAACTATACCGAATTATACCGTCTCAAACTTCCCAGCCATTCCTACATTTAAATCCAGATTTATTTAACATCGATCGTTTTAAAACAAACCTCAAGTAACGACCAGAAAATTCCCCGTTAAATTCAAAATCCCATTCTATCTACATTACACCAACCCAAATATTTCTTTGAAACCGCCAGACCTAGAACTAGAGGAGAAGGAATTTAACGCTGTAGACAAGACCCCAGTAATATAATCCCCGACGATAAACAGCGGCAAAACGACCCCGTTTCATGTATATACAACGCCTCTCTCCCCGCTAACAAAGCTGTCAACTAAAAATCCGCTGTCGGAACGACCACCATGTGTTTCACATCAGCCATTTATATTTCCCCCAGAATTTCACAAATTCCCAGACAGAGTCATAAAAATACCGGATTGATAGACTAAACATTTCGACACCATCCCGCGTCTCTCCCCCTATCTCGCCTCCAGAAAATTCGGAGTGTGTCCCGCATTCCTCTTACTACATTAACAGTCGATTTCTTAACCTAACTTTTAAACATTTGGACATTTGAATTTGAACAAGACCTGCCTTAAATTGAACATTTTTGATATTTTGATCCAGTGTAAATCTCTAATTTTTCTACATATCAAACATTTTACATGTTAAATTGAGATCACAATCTTTAATTATATTCTGTTTTTTGTATAAAATATTTTATTTTTTATTTTTGCCTTTAAATTATATAATCACTAGTTTTTAATCCTACATTATATATAAAAAAATCAATTTTTTATTTTTCATAATATTATTTTAGTATTACAAAAGATTTTTTTGTTGTCAAAAATCACTTTAATTCTTCATTATTATCACTTTTATATATTGATTGTTTGATTTTATCCACTTAAACTTTATTCAACCACAATGATATTTCTATATTTTATTCATTTTATATTTGTTTTTATACCTTTATATAAAATGACTATGTTATCATTAACTTTCGGGCATACAACAATCTATTTCTCTAACCACACTTCAGTGTACTTTACACTACTATCTTCTCAGTCATTGCTTCACATCAACGTAGAAAAACGACAGTACTGCTTGACAATTATTTTTTTTGATTTCATAATTTCAACAAACTATTTGATCAAAGTTCCCCAGATTTTAAAAATCCCGACTTCTGGCCTGAACACGTTTCAAAAGTTTACTACAATCATCCCTAGAGCATAATCACCAACGCAAACACAAAGCGTTCACAACTCACAATTTTTTAGCTCTAGCGGACCACAATCAACCTTTGATTTTAAGTCAAGTCAGATCACCTACTGTCGCTACAACAATTCTACTTAACGCATGACTCCATTTCACCCCTTTCAATCATATTAACAACTTGTTCTTCAACAACTTTTCAACGCAATAACCCTACAATTGTGACAAAGCACTGTAACCCTTATACAGGATCACAGGTGAAACATTGCCTAGGAAGACGCACAAGTCTATATCCTCGCTTTGCACCTGGACCTAAGTATTTGATTACCTGTGTAATACTTACAATTGCATATTCTTTAACCACTAACCCTTTACAACGCCCGCCAACAATCTCTTAGAACATGATTTTATTTTTATCATCATTATTTTTTATCAAACAAAGGTTTTATCTTAATTTCTCTTTTATATGAATATCATAACTTTTAAATTAAACATAAGTTGTATTTTTTAGAATTTGCAGATATATCCAAACAAAACATCTTGTTATAGCCCTTTTTAACCCTCACAATTTTAAATTAATTAAAAGAAATTTTAATTACTTACCTGTGTTAGAGAGGCTTTACCCGTTTAAACCCGGATAAACCCTTTCACTCCCGGGGCTCATCTATGGTAATTTAAACCAACAACCCTATATTGTATAATTACTTATAACAAGATTGTCATGTTGTATATAGAAACACATCTATAAATAATTATATGCATGATTAATCTGTGTCATTGCATCACCATATGTAATGTACTTTGTACAAACTAAAGACAAATAAATAAAACTATGTAATAGATTAAGAGCTGAGTTAAAGCAAGATTGAAAAGTTCAAAAACGTCTACAATCGAGACACTTCTAAAGGAATTCGGCAGTCGTTACCATCAAGGTCAAAGGGTGCAGACGTCCAAAGTTCACATTCTCAGACATCTCCAACCCCCCTCCTCGGGAATGGTATATAAACACCTCGGTTTTAGCCGACCGCAGTTAGTCCGCAGTTAGTCCGGAGTTAGTCAGCAGTCACCACTTCACCGTCGGCGTGTGCCCTTGTTGGTTGTAGCCAGGTCCACATCATCGCCATGTAAAACAGTAAGAACTCTATATCTCCATCTTGCTTAGCTCAACTCCTATATGTTCATTGAACTTTCCTACTTCAGCTGTGTCTCTTCGTTTTGTGTGTGTGAACATTCCCAAGCTTTCCACTCTGCCTCGACCACGACTGCCTGTACTCTGTAAAAACTGTTAAAGGTCTTCCAAAGTGCAGAGAGGTACTGGAAAACTCTCCACGCCCTGACTGTCCCTCTCGGCTACTACAGGTTTGACCACCGGTTACCACATATATGTATAAATAATATATAATATATATTTGCCATTAAACACATTTTAAATATTTATTGATACATTCATAATATTCACCTCAAAAATAATAAAATAAGCATATTTTATGATACAATATAATGCGCCTAATGATTGTAGGGGCCTGACAATTTTCACCGCAAATGTTTCTTTTGAACGAAAAATCGTAATTTATTTAAAGGAGAAATAACGACTATTTTTATCCTTAGGGATGAAGTATGAATCCATCTCTGGACACTTTTATTTTATCGTTCATCATTACTCTTCACAATTCATCCTTTCATACTTCATCCCTAAGGATAGAAATACTCGTTATTTCTCCTTAAAATAAATTACAATTTTTCGTTAAAAAGAAACATTTGCGGGGAAACTTGTCAAACGTCTATAAACTTATTTTACCTCATTCTTCATTATATATATTCATAATTATTTATGAATAAATGTGAAATATAAAAAATTATGATTCACAGAGATTTTGAATATTTAATATAGTTTATTCACTAAGTCAAAACAGCAGGCTAAAGGAATAAATTCTGTATTAAATAATACTCTTAAGATATATAATTACAAAATTTATATTTTTGGATTTAATTTAAAAGATATAGATTTTTGTTTTCTATATATATAATAAATAGATAGAATATAATAGGAAAAAATTTCCAACATAGCTTCGGCCGTTACGCGTCATAATCTGTGTAGAAAAGGAATAAGCGATAAGATAGGTTTGTCGAAAAGATAAAGGTCAGAACCATGATAATACTTTTCCATTAATTAAATATAAGCTCATATCTAGAAATATATTTTTTAACTTCTCTAATGAAATAATTGATAACATTTTTTGTCACATCGTAGCAGCGAGGTCCTCATTCAACATGCAGTCATGGGCCAGAGTGGGAGCGCACTAGCGTTAAGATAAATGAACACCATACACATAGGAACATGTTTACCTCGGTTTAGAGGAGGCAGCACCCGGGAAGGTGGGGTGGACTTTGAAAATCCTGGGATCGCTGGTTAATCTAGCAGCATGGCGAACTTGCTGCTGTCTATACTGTGTCTGTGGGCTCAGAATGAGAGAGAGGGAGATTGATTGAAACTGATTTATTTTACAACTTCCATATAAGGATTATATGAGGTTAAATACAAAAAGAATTATGATAAATAAAACTGTATCGTCGTTTATATGACTAAATAAAGATCGATCTTGTTGTTCATTATGATAAATATAAATAAATAAGATTAAATGAGTATATATATATATATATATATATATATATATATATATATGAAAAACAATTGAAAAAATATGATTGAAATGTGAATATTGAAAATAATGATAAAATAACAAAAATGTTTTTAAAAATAAAAATGGCATATCCTGAACAGGAGCACATGTGCCTTTCAGAAAGCAGAGCGCCATATGGTGGAACAGAAATCAACTATTCATTGATTTAACCTGTTCCCTGATATTTGGCCAATCCAATTTCTTGATGAATCAAGAAAAGCCATCAACGAACGCGTTTTGCGCTGTTGGCGCTCGTCAGCGTGGAGCTTTTGAAAGAACATGTAATCCTGGTCAGGTTATGCCTTTTTTATTTTTAATATATATAGATGAATAAATATAAATATCTAAACGTGACTAAGCCGATCATTGGCGAGGAAGATACTTCTGAAGCAAACATTGGAGGTAAATCTAGTTTTTAATTACACTAAAGACTACGTGTAATAAAGTGCATAGTACACAGAGAGATCTATCTTTGCTAATTATAAACTCTATAAGCTAAAAACTACGGCTGGAGAGTATCGTAACAATTGATGTCAGAAGTGGGAAACAGCCTATTTAGTTTAATTCTTAAAGATTCGATTTGATTTTTATTTATAATCAAAAAATGGAAGAACCAACCTATCTTAATTTAAAATAATTAAAACAGTCTATCGGAGGCTTCTCGAGGTAGGTGACCTATAAAATAGATAACTGGTGATCTAAATTAAATATGAGATGCAATCAATTGTCTCTAATGCTATCTTAAGCAATAATTTGTGCGATAAACCAGCTCGATTAATCGAAGACAACATTTATTTTAAACGACGAGTTTTCCACAAGATTACTGTAAATAAGTACTCAGATTGTCAGCTAAGGATCAAGGTGTTCGAATGTACTACACTAGAAATATTAGAATGTAAAATAGAATGATACATATCGTTTTTTTTTTTTTAGCAGAGAAAATCAGACTGATCGCCTTCAACCACGGCTTCGGAATGAGTGCTTCAAACCATGTCAAGCGTCCAAAGAGCGAATATTCTCCCCTGGAAAATTTCTAGATACTCCATGAAAACATTAACGATCTTTTTATAGCTGAAATGCAACAGCGTGACAGATTGTTTCGATGAGGCAGCTTCTTTTAATTTTGTCCATTAGTTGTGTGCATATAGAGATTCAATACTTATACGAGTGCCATCCAATAAATAAGTTTCCCTATTTTTTTCTGCGAACGAAACGTTGTAAAAATTAGTTGGTAGTGTATAAAATGGTCACTAGGATGCGTTGGAAGCGCGTGACCTTCAAAATCACGCTACTCGTACGCGCAAGTCCGTGGCGGTGAACGTGTCCACTTGCGAACTCCGTTCTGTAATTCGTTTTTTCACGGCGAAAAATGAAACTGCGGTCAATATTCATAGCAATTTAGTGTCAGTGTATGGTGAAGGATGTATGAACATCCAAATGGTTCGCCGATGGCGTTCATGGTTCTTGGAAGGACGGCAAAACGTGCATGATGACGAGCGAAGCGGCAGGCCCGTTACTGCTACGGACAATGCAGCCGTTGCTGCTGTTCGGAATGTTGTGGAAGCAGATCGCGCGTCACCATTAACGAAATAATGATTCGACTGCCTCCTGGAATCGAAATTGGACGCTCTTCGATTGGAACATTAATGTCAGATGTTTTGAATTTTCGCAAAGTCTGCGCAAGATGGGTCCCGCGTTTGCTCTTAGAAAATTACAAACAACAACGGATTGAGGCAGCCCGAGATTTCCTGGAAATAAATCGAAGATATGGAGATCAACTATTTTCTTATATTGTCACTGGAGATGAAAGCTGGTTGCATCATGCAACTCCAGAAACAAAACGACAAAGCATGGTGTGGAAGAAGCCTGAGGAAAGTGCATCAAAAAAGGCGAAGGTCATAATCACTGAAGGCAAAGTTATGGCTATCGTCTTTTGGGACAGTAAGTGTGTTTTATTGGTTGACTACCTGCCCCCAAACACTACGGTTAACGCTGCGAGGTACTGCGAAGTCCTCACTAAACTCAGAGCTGCAATAAAACGGAAAAGTCCTGGACTTTTGTCTCGGAAAGAGTTACTCGGCCATGACAATGCTCGCCCTCACGCAGCTCGAACGACCCAAACGTTGCTGGAAAACTTCAAATGGGAAATTTTCACACATCCACCTTATTCTCCGGAACTTGCCCCAAGCGACTTCCATCTTTTTCCAGCACTCAAGTTGCAACTTGGGGGCAAGCACTTTGCGAATGATGACGAAGTGCAGGCGGAGGCGAACCACTGGCTACGAAGACAGGACACGGCTTGGTACAACAGTAGTATCAAAAAATTGCTACAACGGTACCAAATATGTTTGGACAGAAATGGTAATTATGTAGAGAAGTAGTCTAAGAATGGTATTATAAAAATAAAATAACTGCATAGTTGTAAATAATGCTGTTTATTTGTTCAAAAATAGGGAAACTTATTTATTGGATGGCCCTTGTAATATGATACATATAAATTCAATGTTATATATAAAATAATTCAGTTAATGGTTTATATTGAATACATTTTATCGAGAATTTACCAAATTTTCTTCTTCCATTTACTAATAAAGATTCTCATAAAATATTTAAATGCTATATTTGCATCACAAAACCGGAAGGTTTTTATGGGTTCAAAATATTTTTTAATTCAACTTAGTTTTGAAAAATCAATTATGAGGAAAAAGTGGCAAAATCAAATTAAAATTTTGATAATGCATAATTGGAGAATTCTAAGGTCACAAAGTATTAAAATGACGCAAACCCGCTTTAATATATTGTAGCAAAGTATTTATTATTTTATTAACATAGTATCGTTTTTTATGTTTATATTTTGCTACTCTCCGTAAACTTCATTCATTGCTTATCTTTTTTTATCATTCTTAGTTTGTTTTTGATGTGTTATCCTGAAGTTTATCTTCCCTAATTTTCCACGTGGCAATATTTTAGAATGTATTAGATTTAAACTATAAAATGAATAATGTGGAACTATATACCAATTTAATACTAAATCACTACTTTTGATTAGAACATATGGAAAAAAGAGGGAGATGATCAAGAAAATATTCGGCTAAACTTGATAAAAAGTGGGTAAATATTTTATTATTGTGAACTTAGCGATTTGATTTCCGATAAAAAAATTATATTTAAAGTTCAATTCATTTTTAAATACATTTTAAACTTTCTACAAAATCTGGATCTCTAATTTTTTCATGCGTAGAATAATGAAATAAACTTTTATCCTTGTTTGGCGCAAGTATCCCTTGCGGGATATAGCGCTTTGGAAATAAAATATTTGTAATTGTAATTACGCAATAATTAAATAGTTTATCATTATAAAAATATATCTTCTCTAAAAACATTGAAATATCAGATACAAAGCTAAATTATCTCCAAGTAATATAATTGGAATTAAAATCCACTGTATCAATTAGATAAATCAAATATAAATCTCTGAGGGTATGTTCCTTTATTATAATTTTAACAAGTTTACAAGATTTCGGGTTTTAAACGAACCTTCTACAGGTGAACGTTCTTTAGAAAAGGCAACTATGCTGTATTGTAGTTGTTTATATATGTCTATTCATTCAAAAAACAATATTAACATACTTCAAAGATTTTCTAATAGATAATACAAATGATAATATGTAAAATATTTTGAATTGTAGCTAACCTTAAGATAACCTTTTCATATCAAATTGTATAAATTAATATTTAAAGTAATATTTAAATAGTCCAAACCAAAATATGTAAATATAGTAATGTATATTGCCACGTGGAAAATTAGGAAAGACGACCTTCGGGATGAGACCGCAAAATATTTCAGGCAAGAACAAACTATGAATGGTAAACAAAAGATAAGCCACGAGGGAAATTTACAGAGTAGCAAAATATAAACATAAAATAACCACTCTGTTAGTAAATTAATAGAATTAATAAATCATTTTTACAATATAACCAACTACATCACAGCATAGTTTCCTTTTCTAAAAATATTTACCTGTAGAAGGATCGTTTAAAACCCGAAAGTTTGTAAACTCGTTAAAAATGTAATAAATAAACGTATACTTGGAGATTTATATTTGATAAATCTAAGTATTATTATAACAATTAATGATATATTGTTATATTAGTAAGAACTGTGAGTGTGCATCCAAACCATATTTCTCAAGTATGGGTATCCAAGACTTTGTGTATCCATTTTTACGTCTTCAAAATGAAATTCTAACAGAAAGAGTTTGGCAGCCGCTAAAATTAAATTTCTTCCTCTCATCTAGTTCCTAATAAAAATGGGAATCCAAACAATCAGGAAATTGGAAGCACATCGTCCCTTCAAATCTTTAACACGGAAATTTTTAAAGTAACAAAGTTTACAGCAACTAATCATTAAAAACACGTTAGTAAATGAACTAATTTGCAACCTTACTCTCTTAGAACCTATATTAATTATATTTTATACATTTTTATAATATTTTATATTCTTATAAATTCTGTTAGTAATATATGTTTGGATATTACAAAATTAGTAATCAAAAGGATAAGTTTATTTTAAATAATATCTCTATCTTTCGGTCGAAAAAGTTCTATTACAGTAGAAAATGCCGAATTCTATTGACGATTTATAGTAACGTATTTCTCCTGTAGAAGTAATTTCATAACCGAAAGCTAGATGATATATTAATTTGAATATTTTAAAAAGAAACGTATTACTGTAGGCCTGTATATACAAGGGTGAATCAATAAAAAATTTTAAAATTACAAATCAAAGTACAATTTTATTTTTTAATCCTCTACATAACTTCCTCCCTTCTCTATACACTTCTTCCAAAGGTCAGATAGCTTGTGAATTCCCTTTAAGAAAAAATCTTGTGTCAGTTGGGCAAGCCATCCATGCACCGCATTTTTAACCTCTTCATTAGTCTTGAAAGTTATGCCTCATAAAAATAATTTTTAAGTGTCCAAATAAATAATATTCAATCGGATTTGAATGAAGAGAGTAAGGATTAAAACTTTAAAATTTAATTTATTGATGACTTCAATGGTTAAATTTGTTACGTGGGGCCGAGCATTATCATGCTGTAGGCAAACATCTTTGATCAGAAAACCACGCCTTTCGGAGTAAATATTTAGTTTCATATTTTTTCAAGTAGCTCAGAATAAAATATGTTATTAACTGTTTGGTCTTCAGGAAGATAATCTTGTAAGATGCATCCTTTATTGTCCCAAAAATAGTCAAGAGTACTTTTCCTTCAGAAGATGTTATCCTTGGTGTTTGATGTTGGTGAACCCTGGTGATGCCATTCCACACTTGATCGTTTAGAGTCAGGAATGTGATGGTGTATCAATGATTCATCTCCATACACTATTCTATCAAGAAAACCTTCACCCTCAATTTCATATCTCTACTATTTTACAGCCAAGAACTGAAGATCCTAGTATATGGACAGTTTTTATCCACAAACGACTCATTCAAACATGTTTACTTTGCTGTCTGTAGGCACTTTTTAACACCTTGTTCTTCAACAGTCTTCTATTGTTGGGTGTCATAACCTTTTTTTACTATTCTCTCTGTTGGAAGACTATTGGAAAAATAAATCGGTTTTCAAAGAATTTAGTTTCGGATTGTCCTTATAACGTGACAACTGTGGAAATAGGCCATTACACCTACAAATAAAGTGTAGTTCATTGTTATGTCTACCTCAATTTTATAACATTTTGAAAGCTCTTTACAAGCGTTAAGAGGTTTTTCTTTCATTTCCTTTGTAAGCAGCCGAGGCACCCACCTTGTCAATTTTTTATTTACTTTAAATGTTTTGTGATGATTTTTGGACACTACCATAACTAAGGTTAAGATTGTCAGAAATAACTTTAATGCTAATATGACGATCGTTCTGTATCATCTCGTCAATGGCCCAGGTGTTTGCATCATCACTAACCTTGACCGGGGCGCCAGGTCGCGGTGAGTAATCCAAATTTTCAATGCCGCATTTGAATTTTCTATTCCATTGATAAATTATATTTTGAAATAAACATTTATCACGGTAAACAGCTTTCATTCTGGAGTAAATTTCAAATGGTTTAACACCTTAATAATAAAGAAAACGTATTACTGCTGCTCGCATATCATACTTGGTGCAAATGTTTGTTTTGATCGCCATTTTTATTGGAAAAAATGTTGCCATATGGTTTCTTTTATTGATATATTTTTATATAACAACAGAGTTCAATTTAAAAGTTTATGCCTGTTAAAACTAACAAAAAAGATACTAACAAAAAATCTATTTAAGAAATCCAAACTATGGAGGTAGCGATAGGCAGGTGTTTCTTTGGAGGAAATGATCACCCTTATTGCTGATTTAAATAATTATGAGGCTTTATTACACGATGAGCAAATACAAAATGAAATGAACCTTTTCCAGTAAAAGTAATTCCTGCAGCCCTCTGGGCAAGCCCGACTCAGCCCCCCTCTTTCTACGCACTTTATCTTCTCCTTAGTTCAGGCCTAATCTTCCGCCTTTTGCTTTGTACTCTAGGCCTTATTCTCTGCCTTTTGCTTGAACTCTGGGCCTTGCCTTCTATTCGGCAGGCTCCTCTTCAGCCGACTTCTAATCAGCAGAGACTTCTAGTCAGCAGAGACTTCTAGTCAGCAGAGACTTCTAGTCAGCAGAGACTTCTAGTCAGCAGAGACCTCTAATGGGCAGGGACTTCTATTCGCTGAGACTTCTATTCAACAGAGACTTCTAGTCGGCAGAGACCTCTAATGGGCAGGGACTTCTATTCGCTGAGACTTCTAATCGGCAGAGACTCCTCTACACACTCAGACTGACTGCCCTAATCTCTGAGTCTTCTAATCAGCAGAGACTTCTAGTCAGCAGAGACTTCTAGTCAGCAGAGACTTCTAGTCAGCAGAGACCTCTAATGGGCAGGGACTTCTATTCGCTGACACTTCTATTCGCTGAGACTTCTAATCGGCAGAGACTTTTAGTCAGCAGAGACTTCTAGTCAGCAGAGACCTCTAGTGGGCAGGGACTTCTATTCGCTGAGGCCTCTATCCGCTGAGCCTTCTATTCGCTGAGCCTTCTATTCGCTGAGCCTTCTATTCGCTGAGCCTTCTAATCACTGAGACTTCTATTCGCTGAGCCTTCTATTCGCTGAGCCTTCTAATCACTGAGACTTCTATTCGCTGAGCCTTCTATTCGCTGAGCCTTCTAATCACTGAGACTTCTATTCGCTGAGCCTTCTATTCGCTAAGCCTTCTAATCACTGTGTCTTCTATTCGCTGAGCCTTCTATTCGCTGAGCCTTCTAATCACTGTGACTTCTATTCGCTGAGCCTTCTATTCGCTGAGACTTCTATTCGCTGAGACTTCTATTCGCTGAGCCTTCTAATCACTGTGACTTCTATGCGCTGAGCCTTCTACTCGCTGAGCCTTCTATTCGCTGAGCCTTCTATTCGCTGAGCCTTCTAATCACTGAGACTTCTATTCGCTGAGCCTTCTATTCGCTGAGCCTTCTATTCGCTGAGCCTTCTAATCACTGAGACTTTTATTCGCTGAGCCTTCTATTCGCTGAGCCTTCTAATCACTGTGACTTCTATTCGCTGAGCCTTCTATTCGCTGAGCCTTCTAATCACTGTGACTTCTATTCGCTGAGCCTTCTATTCGCTGAGCCTTCTAATCGCTGAGCCTTCTAATCGCTGAGCCTTCTATTCGCTGAGCCTTCTAATCACTGAGACTTCTATTCGCTGAGCCTTCTATTCGCTGAGCCTTCTCTACACCCTCAGACTGACTGCCTGCCTCCAATCTCTCCGCGCGCCTTCTTTTTATAGGGTCTGCTGCACGTGACCAAACCACCTAGAACTACAAAATCAAACTTAAACAAATGAAACTTTTCATTAAAAGAAAAAATATGCAAAAAACCATTCAAGAAAAACTTATGCAAAAACTCTGCACAAAACTATGCTCAAACTATACAAACTAGTTTCAACATTCTCCCACCTAATTTTGACAAGTATTATTGTCAAAATTAACTTTATACAATGTCCCCAGTATCCAGATATATATATATATATATTTTGAAAATAGAGCAATCCATACTTAATTCATTAGATAATAAAAGGCATATATTGGAATCGAAAAAATATTTATTTTGCCAATATTTCGGCTAGCTGAACGCCAACCTTTATCGAGGCATTACATTTTTGTAAACACAAACTCAGCGCCGCATAGTGTTATAATATCACAGTTGAAATCAATTAAAAAACAGAGTAGGTGGGAGAAATTTGTGCATGAAAAAATTATTATAAAAAATAAAAAATGCAACTAAAAATGTAAAATATCTTTAAAAATAAAAGGAAAAAAAGTTCTATCTTATATTTAAAAAAATTGTAATAAGTACATAAAAATAATTCATTAATAACTCATAAAGAGATAAATGTAAAAAATGTATGTATCTATTAAAACATTTGAAAATAAATTTAAAATGATTTAAACAATAAACTGTAAGAACCTTATAAAAAGTTTTAAAAATGTGGGTATTAAAAAAAAAATTCATTTAAAAATTTAGGAGATCGATTTAAAAATGAGTAAAAAATATTTTATATAAAAAATGCATTAAAATGGAAGTTAAAACAATTTAGGATGAATAAATGAGAAATTGATTTAAAAATGAAAACTAAAAAGTTTAAATTATTGCATGTAAAATGTTATATATTTAATGTATCAATACATTTGCGTTTTGAAGCGATAAATGTAAAAATAATTAAACAAGTGGTATGTATTATTACAGGTAATTACTAATGTGTGAAAATATAATTTGAGAAATCGCGGGTATTACAACAAAATATAAAGTAAAGTTAAAGCAAAAAAAAATAAAAAAGCAAAGTTATGAAAATTTAAAGGGAGAGGTGCCGTTTTTTAAATTTTCATAACTTTGCTTTTTTATTTTTTTTGCTTTAACTTTACTTTATATTTTGTTGTAATACCCGCGATTTCTTAAATTATATTTTCACACATTAGTAATTACCTGTAATTAATACATACCACTTGTTTAATTATTTTTACATTTATCGCTTCAAAACGCAAATGTATTGATACATTAAATATATAACATTTTACATGCAATAATTTAAACTTTTTAGTTTTCATTTTTAAATCAATTTCTCATTTATTCATCCTAAATTGTTTTAACTTCCATTTTAATGCATTTTTTATATAAAATATTTTTTACTCATTTTTAAATCGATCTCCTAAATTTTTAAATGAATTTTTTTTAATACCCACATTTTTAAAACTTTTTATAAGGTTCTTACAGTTTATTGTTTAAATCATTTTAAATTTATTTTCAAATGTTTTAATAGGTACATACATTTTTTACATTTATCTCTTTATGAGTTATTAATGAATTATTTTTATGTACTTATTACAATTTTTTTAAATATAAGATAGAACTTTTTTTCCTTTTATTTTTAAAGATATTTTACATTTTTAGTTGCATTTTTTATTTTTTATAATAATTTTTTCATGCACAAATTTCTCCCACCTACTCTGTTTTTTAATTGATTTCAACTGTGATATTATAACACTATGCGGCGCTGAGTTTGTGTTTACAAAAATGTAATGCCTCGATAAAGGTTGGCGTTCAGCCAGCCGAAATATTGGCAAAATAAATATTTTTTCAAATCCAATATATGCCTTTTATTATCTAATGAATTAAGTATGGATTGCTCTATTTTCAAAACGATTTTAACCAGTTTTGGTACCGACGCGCTTCGCCTAGCCAGAACAATGGAAAGGCTTAGACTTTCTATCAACAGTTGGAAATTACACTTACATTTTAATCACCAGTGCCTCGCCGCAAGCATAATTCCACCTTCTTTAATTTTAAAAGATCCTGTCCGCACAAATTATTCTAGAAAAATATTATTTGAAACAGGTAAGAAACTTTTAAATGCTAGAATAAAAAATTGTCATTATAATTTAAACAAATTACAAATAAATATTGATCAATTAATTCCTAAACTAAAAGGAATTTTAAATGATGAAGTATTTGACAAATTTTATAAGTGCTTAGATTTCAAATGTCAAAATAAAGCCACTGCTATTCGCAACATTCAATCAAAAAAATTAAACACTTGGCAACAAAAAACACAACCCCAATCTCACCAAAATACTGTTATTAATCTTTCTAATCAATCAATTACACCCGAAATTAAGACACTTCTATCAAAGGGCTTAAACTTCGTACCTTCCAAAAAAATTGATATTCCTAAAACTCTAGCTGCTATAGAAAATTCGATAAAACAATTACCAGATAATAATAAGGCTAAAATTAGAACAGAAGTTACTCCTATTATCAAAAATTTAGAACGAAAAAACAAGACTAATTTAAATCAAGGAGAAAGACAAGCCATTAGATCGTTAAAGCAAAATAAAGATATTGTTATCACACCCTCTGATAAAGGAAGAAATACAGTAATTATGAACACTACAGATTACAACACTAAGGTAGAAGAGTTACTTCAAGATAAAGAAATTTATGAACCTTTAACAAAAAACCCTTCACCTAATTTTACTAAAGATTTTAATAAAAAACTTAATAAAATCATACGTTCACATAAATTAGACAAAAAAACTTTTGAAAATTTAATGGCTGAGGACAAGAATTTACCAAACTTCTATGGCCTCCCAAAAGTACATAAGCCAAACACACCTTTACGTCCGATTGTTTCCTATGCTGGTTCTCCTCTTTACCCCCTCACTAAATTTATTTCATCCATCATCTCTCCCCTCCAGAAATTACTTCCCCACACTGTCCCTAATTCTACAGTAGCTGCAAAAACAATCAGAAACCTTTCAATTTCTAGTAACAGCCGTATGGTATCTTTCGACGTTGAATCACTCTACACTTCAATCCCCCACAATGAAGCTATTCTAGCACTCCAAAAATTTACAGAAACCCATCAAAATCTAGATTTCCCTTTCTCCACAGATGCTTTGATTGATTTAATTAAACTTTTTTTGGAACACAATTATTTTAGCCACCAAAATAAATTCTACAGACAAATCAAAGGCTTACCTATGGGAAACCCTATCTCATCGGCTTTAGCAAACATTTTCATGGACCAAATTGATCAAGTTGTCACAGAATCAAAGCAACTCAAAATTATTTTTTGGAAAAGGTACATAGATGATATTTTTTGCATTACAGAATCAGATTTTGTAGTAATTTCAAATTTTTTAAATAATTTAAGACCATTTTTAAAATTTACACATGAAATTGAAAATAATAATTCTCTGGCCTTTTTAGATTTACAGCTCAAAAGAAAATTTAATCAAATAGAAACTAGTATTTTTAGAAAATCAACCCACACAGGTAATTATTTAAATTTCAATTCTTTTGGCCCAGTTCACCATAAAATCGCTGTGGTTAAATCTCTCTCCAAAAGATTAGATACACATTGCTCGTCAAAAATTAATGATATAGTGGAGAGAAATAGAATATTCAGTGAATTAAAAAACAACAATTATCCAAGCAAATTTATCGAAAAACATTTTTATAAACCAAAATCTCCACCTTTAAATAACACCCCTGTTCAATCAAAAAAGATTTTCTGCTCCCTCCCCTACAGCTACGGCTCTGAACGCATCGCCAGAGTCCTAAAGAGATACAACATCACAACCACCTATCAATCATCTTTAAATTTAAAAAAGGCCCTACGCCATCCAGACACTAAGCAAATTAACAAAATGGAAAACAAAATCAACGTAATTTACAAAATACCTTGTAACAATTGCCAAGCTAATTATATAGGGGAAACCAGCAAACCACTCAAAGATCGTATAAATCAACACAAATCAGGACTAAGGAATTACAACCCACTATCTCTCCTTGTTGATCATGCACTAAAAAACAACCACACTCCGGATTTCGAAAATACAGCTATTTTATACCAGAACATTAAAGAAAAACACTGCCGATTGTTCTTAGAAAGCTGGGCCTCTGTAGAAGACAAAGAAAGCATAAATAGGAAAATTGATTTACCAGACATCTACACACCATTTAGATCTTCTTAATATTTTTGTCTAATTATTTTAATTTCAATTAGTTAATTTTTATTTTTTAATTGACTTATTATGTACTATTTTAAAGGGAGAGGTGCCGTTTTTTAAATTTTCATAACTTTGCTTTTTTATTTTTTTTGCTTTAACTTTACTTTATATTTTGTTGTAATACCCGCGATTTCTTAAATTATATTTTCACACATTAGTAATTACCTGTAATTAATACATACCACTTGTTTAATTATTTTTACATTTATCGCTTCAAAACGCAAATGTATTGATACATTAAATATATAACATTTTACATGCAATAATTTAAACTTTTTAGTTTTCATTTTTAAATCAATTTCTCATTTATTCATCCTAAATTGTTTTAACTTCCATTTTAATGCATTTTTTATAAAATATTTTTTACTCATTTTTAAATCGATCTCCTAAATTTTTTAATGAATTTTTTTTTTTAATACCCACATTTTAAAAACTTTTTATAAGGTTCTTACAGTTTATTGTTTAAATCATTTTAAATTTATTTTCAAATGTTTTAATAGATACATACATTTTTTACATTTATCTCTTTATGAGTTATTAATGAATTATTTTTATGTACTTATTACAATTTTTTTAAATATAAGATAGAACTTTTTTTCCTTTTATTTTTAAAGATATTTTACATTTTTAGTTGCATTTTTTATTTTTTATAATAATTTTTTCATGCACAAATTTCTCCCACCTACTCTGTTTTTTAATTGATTTCAACTGTGATATTATAACACTATGCGGCGCTGAGTTTGTGTTTACAAAAATGTAATGCCTCGATAAAGGTTGGCGTTCAGCCAGCCGAAATATTGGCAAAATAAATATTTTTTCAAATCCAATATATGCCTTTTATTATCTAATATATATATATATATATGTGAGCAATAGTTACCCAGAATTATTTGAAAAAGTAAAAATTAAAACAGGTAAATAGTTTCTTTTTATTTATATTGCAAGCTTTCGAGCAATTATACTGCTTTTCAACGGGCGGATATTCTTTGTACAAACTCTAAATAAAATATATACACTGTAAAATTGAAAACTTTTTGTTATTAGCATGTGCTTTCGCGGGCGTTCATCAGACTGTTTCCAGCTAAAGTGATAGATAATATATTATACTGGGATTAAATATATTTACATTCTAATAATTATTAATATTCAGATTATTTGTCAAGGATATTGTTATATTGGGTTGGGAGGTCGATTTTTCTATTAATGCTATTTATTTTTGATGATACCAGTGCTTCTAGAAATAATCGTTGTTGCTTTCTTTCTATGTCTTGATAATGGGCTATTACTTGTTTAATCTTAATTAATCTCAAACAAGTAATAGCCCATTATCAAGACATAGAAAGAAAGCAACAACGATTATTTCTAGAAGCACTGGTATCATCAAAAATAAATAGCATTAATAGAAAAATCGACCTCCCAACCCAATATAACAATATCCTTGACAAATAATCTGAATATTAATAATTATTAGAATGTAAATATATTTAATCCCAGTATAATATATTATCTATCACTTTAGCTGGAAACAGTCTGATGCACGCCCGCGAGAGCACATGCTAATAACAAAAAGTTTTCAATTTTACAGTGTATATATTTTATTTAGAGTTTGTACAAAGAATATCCGCCCGTTGAAGAGCAGTATAATTGCTCGACAGCTTGCAATATAAATAAAAGGAAACTATTTACCTGTTTTAATTTTTACTTTTTCATATATATATATATTTTTTTTTATGAAGCCTGTCTAAAAATATTGTTCGCTATTTTAGCCTTGGTTCTTTGAATTGATTCCTTCAATCAAAATTTTCCCCAAATATCTCATCAATGAATTCAGTACGTATTTTATAAGCAGAGTTAAATTCTCGCATTTCATTATGGGTCCAAATTAGCTGAGAACCATTCTCGTAAAAAACATTCGGAATTGGATTATCATTCTTTACGAGTCGAGATATCTCAAAACCTTTCAACTTGGCAATGCAGTTGTTGGTTGGGATTTCATAATTCTCTCCCTCAATGTCTTAGTTCAAAACCTTTTGAGAAGTTGGCCGTATCAAGATATCTCTGGGACTTATATCACTGTGAACCAATCCGATGTTTTGCTCAGCATGACTCACGGAAATACAAATCTGACAAAGAATGCTCATTAATTGTTCTGGCAAAAGTTTTCCATTTTCCAATATTTTCCTTAGAGATTTCCTTCCATATTCAGAACGAAAAACTACAAAATAAGATAAATTCATATAATTAAAATCCAAATTATTATCCTTTTCGCTATCTTACATAATATTTGAAAAATATTTAGATTCCAAATCACGAACAATCCAAAAATCTTTAGAATAACAAAGATTGACTTGAGCACTACCCTGTAAGGTTCTTAAAACATCAAAAATATTTATTTCCTTTTTAATCGTTCTAGGAGAAATATAAGACCAATTTTTTCTATGATCAATATTAGGGTACCTATATTCTGAAATCTCTGTTCAATTCTATAAACAGGACATCCGCCATTATCAGTAACATCCCTCAAAAAACATTTTGGCCATGTGCCTTTTCCAACAGGAACCAACTTTCTACCCCAGAAGAGCTCATCAAATCTCATTATGCTTCTGCTCTCAGATTTTGAAAGAATTTCACCAAATAGCTTTCCATTTGAGATTCTCGACACTGCCATCTGCTCTAACTTTAATTCCCTTGACTCGGTTTCTCATGAAAACCCGCCATTCAATTTATCTCTCTATCCAGTTTGTCCTGAGCCACCATCTTGCCCTCTCTCTCAAAAGAGGCTGTCCAGCTCTGTTACTGAAAGACTGTACACCATGGCCTCAACATCCAGGTCCATGGATTTCATCCTTGACTTCTTGTTTTGGGAGGAAGTGGCAGAGGCCTTCTTGGAATCAGCGTTGGAAGCATCGAAAACAGGATGAAGTGGCGTCGTCTTACCTCTGTAGACACCTTTTGACTTTTCTTCCGGATTTTAAGGTACGGGGCACTTAACTAAAATCGTCACTACAACCATTTCCCTCCCAAAACCATCAGTTGTCCATTTTCTTCTTCTAAAGAAATCGGAGGTAGTCCCAATCATTTTCCTTGATGGCCATCACCTGGAAATATCTCCTCATGTCGGCCAAAACTCCGAACTTATTCTCCCGAAGTTTTATCCCTATTTCCGGGATTCTCCTCAGTAGATTGAGTATCTTTTTTAAATATCGTCTCAAGGAGAGTCCGTTGTGTCTTCGACTGGATGCGTCGTCAAATACTGGCCGTATAGGCGTCGTTTTGGACTCACTCTTTAACAAAAGGTGACGGGGCAAATAGTGTCCTTTTAGTTCAGGTGGATTTTCATTAACTCTATCGACGAGCCCTTCCTTCAACCAATCTTTTGGATCAATAATTTTTCTTCCACCTTTGCATCAGTACCTTTTTCTACATCTAGCTTTTCTCCCACCGTTGAATCAGTACCCTGTTCTGCATCTAACTTTTCTTCCACCTTTGAATCAGTACCCTGTTCTACATCTAGCTGCTTTACTTCTTCCAAGTTCTTTGACTCTGTACAATGTTCTTCATTTATATTTTTCGCTTCATTTCCATCATGATCTTTTCCCTTGTTGTATTTATCTTCCTTATTCTCTGCATAATCAGATCTATTTATGGTTTTCAAATCTTGGGCTTCTGTTTCCCTATAATTACCCTTTATTTTAGATTCCGTATCTCCAGTTGGTCTTGCTTCCACCAATTTCCTCGACGCCTGAACTTCAGCCTCAGCTTCCTCCACACCTATAAAGCTATCAACTGTAGTTTCAGAATCCTTCACTTCATTGCATTTAACTGCCGCTTCTGAATCCTTTACTCCGCCTTTGAGCTCAGCTTCAGAATCCTTTTTTCCGTCGCCTTCATCTCCTGCTTTTTGACCTTCAGATTCTTTTACTTCATCTCCGTCTTTAGAATTCACTTTATCAGAATCCTTTCTTCCGTCGCCCTTAGGCTGATCTTCAGGATCTTTCATTCCTTCGTCCTTAGGCTTCGCTTCAGAATCCTTTACGCCTTCGCCCTTAGGCTCTGCTTCCGAATCCCTTATTCTATCGCCTTTGGACTCAGCTTCAGAATCTTCCTTATTCTTTAAATCTACATCTTCATATTTTCCATTCGCATTAATTTTATCAAATTGCCCCCACCTTGAGATCCAATCCCTTGGGTTGCCCTTAAAGTTTTGTAGATCTCCCTTATTCTTTGAATCTGCCTCTCTATTTCCACCACCAATAGAAAGAACATCTTTCCCCTGCTCACGCAAAGCCCTAACTCTTCGCTCCATAATAAATCTCTCCCAGATGTATTTTTCACATTCCTGAAATTCCCTATCGACTTCTTCGTCACTAGCCTCATCTTTGGTTAATAGGACTGACTGACATAGCACGTTTAGATTCACAAGTTCTACATTGAGAACCTCTATCCTATTGAATTTTACATCCACCCTTCTACTATCATTTAAGTCTCTTTCAGTTCGATATTTAAATCATTATTTAATCTTGTAAAGCTACTTCTCACCGCCCTACGACGTCTCTTGTTCACCTCCTCCATTTCACAACCAAGCCTATCGCGTTCGGCTCACCAGAAATGTTAAAACTAACAAAAAAGATACTAACAATAAATCTATTTAAGAAATCCAAACTATGGAGGTAGCGATAGGCAGGTGTTTCTTTGGAGGAAATGATCACCCTTATTGCTGATTTAAATAATTATGAGGCTTTATTACACGATGAGCAAATACAAAATGAAATGAACCTTTTCCAGTAAAAGTAATTCCTGCAGCCCTCTGGGCAAGCCCGACTCAGCCCCCCTCTTTCTACGCACTTTATCTTCTCCTTAGTTCAGGCCTAATCTTCCGCCTTTTGCTTTGTACTCTAGGCCTTATTCTCTGCCTTTTGCTTGAACTCTGGGCCTTGCCTTCTATTCGGCAGGCTCCTCTTCAGCCGACTTATAATCAGCAGAGACTTCTTGTCAGCAGAGACTTCTAGTCAGCAGAGACTTCTAGTCAGCAGAGACTTCTAGTCAGCAGAGACTTCTAGTCAGCAGAGACTTCTAGTCAGCAGAGACTTCTAGTCAGCAGAGACCTCTAATGGGCAGGGACTTCTATTCGCTGAGACTTCTATTCAACAGAGACTTCTAGTAAGCAGAGACCTCTAATGGGCAGGGACTTCTATTCGCTGAGACTTCTAATCGGCAGAGACTCCTCTACACACTCAGACTGACTGCCCTAATCTCTGAGACTTCTAATCGGCAGAGACTTCTAGTCAGCAGAGACTTCTAGTCAGCAGAGACTTCTAGTCAGCAGAGACTTCTAGTCAGCAGAGACCTCTAATGGGCAGGGACTTCTATTCGCTGAGACTTCTATTCGCTGAGACTTCTAATCGGCAGAGACTTCTAGTCAGCAGAGACTTCTAGTCAGCAGAGACCTCTAGTGGGCAGGGACTTCTATTCGCTGAGGCCTCTATCCGCTGAGCCTTCTATTCGCTGAGCCTTCTATTCGCTGAGCCTTCTAATCACTGAGACTTCTATTCGCTGAGCCTTCTATTCGCTGAGCCTTCTAATCACTGAGACTTCTATTCGCTGAGCCTTCTATTCGCTGAGCCTTCTAATCACTGAGACTTCTATTCGCTGAGCCTTCTATTCGCTGAGCCTTCTAATCACTGAGACTTCTATTCGCTGAGCCTTCTATTCGCTGAGCCTTCTAATCACTGTGACTTCTATTCGCTGAGCCTTCTATTCGCTGAGCCTTCTATTCGCTGAGCCTTCTAATCACTGTGACTTCTATTCGCTGAGCCTTCTATTCGCTGAGCCTTCTAATCACTGTGACTTCTATTCGCTGAGCCTTCTATTCGCTGAGCCTTCTAATCGCTGAGCCTTCTATTCGCTGAGCCTTCTAATCACTGAGACTTCTATTCGCTGAGCCTTCTATTCGCTGAGCCTTCTCTACACCCTCAGACTTACTGCCTGCCTCCAATCTCTCCGCGCGCCTTCTTTTTATAGGGTCTGCTGCACGTGACCAAACCACCTAGAACTACAAAATCAAACTTAAACAAATGAAACTTTTCATTAAAAGAAAAAAAAATGCAAAAAACCATGCAAGAAAAACTTATGCAAAAACTCTGCACAAAACTATGCCCAAACTATACAAACTAGTTTCAACAATGCCTATATACATTTGTTTCCTTCTTTTTTTTCTATCAAGTTTTTATCGTTATTTATTCATCCACCCTTGTATATATGTAGCGATTTTCAAAGCAGTCGGGATATTGGCAAGAGGCTAAGACGTACAGAAAAGGAGCATCGCGGAGCAAAAAACTTTGTGGAGTAGATCAGAGAGGAAAGGGAAGGTCCTAGGACCACCCTGGGAACAACTAACGTGGAGAGGAATTCAGTTCCTGCCAATCGGATCTAGGTGCCTTCTGAACCATTCTCAGTTGGATATGATAATCACAATGCTCAGAGGGAAATAGGTGATGCCCCTAGTTTCCCAAAATCTCTATTTATATTATGTAGAACATATGGTCGACTAGGGATGAGATCTTAATAACCAAATTTCTTCTACTTATAATTAAGATTATCTTTTCGTTATTTTATTTATTTTATCAATATAAAGGTGAAAAATCAGGCCTCAGAGAATGAGTTTCTTCTATAAAATTTCATTTCACAAATCTCATTAGATTTCGTGCAGTAAATTATTGAAACCTGATATCTAATCTCAAAACAGATTATATTAATATAAATAGAGTTAAACGTTCTACGTGATTTATAATATTATAAAATAAATTATGCTTCCAGGGCTAAGTTTCTTGTACAAACTTTTTTTTTAGATTGATAAACCTGTTGATGGATTGACAAGTTGGAAAGCTTGAAAATAAAAGTTAGTACACAAAACATAGTCCTGTAAGCTCCATTCATATTCTAATAAATATAGATCTAAAATATAATTTTCTATATATTTCCACGTGGAAAATTAGGGAAGGCAAACTTCTGGATGAGACAGAAATTTATTTAAGGCAAGAACAAACTATGAATGGTAAACAAAAGATAAGCCACAAGGGAAATTTACAGAGTAGCAAAATATAAATATAAAATGACCACTCGGTTAATAAAAATAATAATATTAATAAATAATTTGTTACACTCTGATATATATTCATAACGAAATTGTGAATAAAATTCCTATCAGAAAATAATATATATATATAATAAAATAAACAAATTGCCTCCACCAGGGATATGATTCCCTTAAGCTTATAAATATTGTAGCGTAGAAATCAAGCCTTGAAATATCCTAAGATGTAAAAGTATTTATTGATGACGTCACGGCGACTAGTCTACAATTATTAACAACTCAGCCAAACTATCTACAGCTAGAGAATCTTAAGCAAGCAAGCAAAGAAATATTTTAAAGATGATTTCACAAATACAGATTAATATATATTTTTATAATCTGTTGAATATATTTTCATTGAATAATATTAAATTAAATAATAAAATATTTCTTCGCCACATAGCCTCCTCCTATAAAGAGCATCGACCCGATACTCAGCAGGAGACTTACGTCGTCAGTCTTAAGAACTAGTACTATGGCCAGGGATATTTTCAGGTGACTGCGGTGGATGTCTTCTTTCAGTTGAGATATCTTCTTCATGAGGACTTGGTAGGTCTATGTTTATGTCAAGGTAGCTTTTTCTAATTTCTACTGTGGTCGGCAAGGGGGGATTTTATAACTTTACGGCCTCACCTCCAATGTGATCTATCATCTAGTTTTAATGGCGGGGCGTCCAGCTAGATCTTCTAGCAGGTGAGAAATGTTGTCTGTTTCGACCGCGATATGAAGTAGGGCTTCGGTAGTGAGTGAAAGATTTCCTCGATGATTCGTCATTGGGGTCCTGAGATTCAGCTCGAGAGTTGTAGGATACCATTGCGTCTTGCTTTCTTTGGAAATAGTCATTTCTCCTTTCCTCATTGTGTCTCTTCCTGTCACGGCAATAGCGGACGACGTGACCTGGGCGTCCGCAGTAGAAACAGATTGGCCTTCCCTCAGTTGTCCGCCATTCATTGGTGTCGCGTCTTCCTCCTTGTTTTGGGTATCGAGGTTCAGGGTGCGGTCTTATCGTTTCGGCCTCATATCTGGTATTTAAAAACTGTCGGGGTCTTTCCTTCTGAGGGGGACTTCTTCTAGACTTTGAGATTGGCGCCAGGGTTCTTCCAATCTCCTCCTTCACAATTTCTTCGATTGTAGCATTTTTTTGTTCCTCCCGAGGAGAGCCTAATGCCCGCTGTACCTCCTCACGAACAATTTGCCTAATCATAGATGACAGATCTTCTCCGTCATCCTGGTCACAGAGAGGGGATACATTTGGTAGGCGCTCGTACCTGGTTGGGGTAACTCGCCTACAACGGAGCGCCTCAACACGGCAACATTCTGTAATAAATTGCTCGGTGCTCTGTACATCCCTCGGTAGGAGTGTTTGATAAAGCTCCTCAGCTATCCCCTTCATGAGGTGGGAGATTTTATCTTCCTCGCTCATTTGAGGATCAACCTCTTTGCACAAGCACAGGACATCCTGGATGTAAAATTCGGTACTTTCACCTTTTAATTGTGCCCGTGTTTTAAGTTTCTTCTCCGCTTGCAATTTTGAATTTTCTTTTTTTCCGAACACATTCTCTAATTGAGATGTGAATTCCTTCCAAGTCTGTATGCTTTCTTCGTTGTTCTCAAACCATTTGAGAGCAGTTCCCCAGACAGATAAAAATAAACTTTAGTAAGAAAAAGGGTTTCGTCCCAATGGTTGTACCTTGCCACACGTGCATACCCTTTTAACCATTTTTGAAGATCTTCTCCATCCTCCCCGGAGAAAATGGAAGGGTTTCTTGGCAAATGTTGAACAACGTAGTTGCTTACCTGAGTACCTTCCTTCTTTACATTCATAGAAGTTTCTTCTGGTTCAACAGAATCAATTTTTCTTTTATTTCTTAATGGGTATCGGTCCAGTCTCTCCACCAGTTGTAACGTAGAAATCAAGCCTTGAAATATCCTAAGATGTAAAAGTATTTATTGATGACGTCACGGCGACTAGTCTACAATTATTAACAACTCAGCCAAACTATCTACAGCTAGAGAATCTTAAGCAAGCAAGCAAAGAAATATTTTAAAGATGATTTCACAAATACAGATTAATATATATTTTTATAATCTGTTGAATATATTTTCATTGAATAATATTAAATTAAATAATAAAATATTTCTTCGCCACAATATATATAATTTTCTATATATAGAACACTCTCAATATTAATAACAAGGCCATTAATATATAAAAAGTTTCTAATTTTCAAGGTCATTATTATATTTAAATTTACAAACTACAAAAATATTTTCTCATAATGAGTTTCTGTAGTATTTTTGTAGTTTTAAATGTTTTTCGCAATTTAACCTTTGATTTACAATTAACAAATAACAATTATTTTGTTTCTAAAGCTATATCCCGCAAGGGATACTTGCGCCAAACAAGGAGAAAAGTTTATTTACATAAGTTTTAAATCGTTAATAGATAATTTAATTTCTATATACTAAATAATTAATTAAAAAGGCATATATTGGATCAAAATATCGTTTATTTTACCTATATTTTTAATCCTATATATGCCTTTTATATTAAGGATTTATTTATGGATTGCTCTATTTTCAATACTAAATAATGTTTTTGTGTTAATGAACATGAACATGTTAAATGTTCCAACATTTTTTTAAATCCAAATATTTAATCTACTTAGGATTTGTCCTCAATTAAGAATGGACTTTAAAATATTTTTCTAAATTATTAATGAATGATGAACAAGTTCAAATTGGAAAAAAGAAATGTGAGCTTATATAAACATTTTATACGATTTTTTCTAAGATCGAATAGAGATATATTTATGGATTTATCCTTGAATTTGATATATACTTCACATCTTTCATTAATATATTTCAGGAATTTATTGCAACATTATTTCTACTCAATAATTCAGTCTTTATCCGATCAGATATGATTTGATATCACCTATCGAAAACCTTTAGAGAAAAAAGATGAAGAAAATTATTTTAAAAATTCGATTATATCCTCTCACTATATTTGAAATATAAACTATTAAAAAATTGATCGTTTATTTTTAAAATAAAATGAATTAAAACAATTTTTTGGTGACCTTTTACTGTAATGGTAGAAGTATTGGTAAATTTTTGCTCTTAGATGATGTATACAATACACTAAATACTCAATAATGTAATAAAATTGGTTGATGTTCCCGTGTTTTTCTGAATCAACTTCCAACCAACAAATAATCTTAAGAAGTTATAATATTGGTTACTTTGAATGATGCATGTAAATATGTATATATATACAACACATACAGCTTTATTAAGACCACTGGTTTTATACAGATTCACCGCAGGAAAGAAAAATAGATGTTGCTCCTATACACCAGACAGCACATAACACAACTTCAGACTCCAGGTCCGACGTATGTCCAGTGGCCACACCGTACATATTCATGATATATATATACACAACACATACAGCTTTATTAAGACCACCGGATTTATATAGATTCACCACAGGAAGAAAGGAAGCATAGATACAGCTCCTATACTCCAGGCAGCGTAGAACTCAACAACAGCCTACAGGTCCGACATATGTCCAGTGGCCACACCGTACATAGGTCATGATATATATATATATATACATACAGCTTTATTAAGACCACCGGTATTATACAGATTCACGGCAGGAAGGAACCATAGATGGAGCTCCTAAACTCCAGGCAACACAGAACCCAACAACCTCCAGGTCCGACGTATGTCCAGTGGCCACGATGTGCATACGTCATGATATATCACACATATACAGCTTTATTAAGACCACCTATCTTATACAGTTACACAGCAGGAAATAAAAATAGATGAGCTTCTATACTCCAGGCAGCTCAGAACCCAAAACAACAGCTAACGAAGTAAATATTTCTGCATATTATACAATTATGAAAATAGAATGATATCAATATAGAAAAATGATATTAAATTATTTTCACACTTAAAATTTCGGTAATAATTACATCAAATCAACAAATATTTTTCACTTTTTCTATGCAGAAGACCCAGATTCAAATTAAAGTTCCACAACACCATTTGAGTAAAATCGAACAAATATTAACCTCTATACAATGGTATAAAAGGCTGAAATATTTATGTATGAAGACACAAACAAGCAATATTTAATCACCATTTCTAGAAATAATTATTAAATTAGACAAATTACAGCAAATAAAGTGTAACTAAACTGGATTGAATCTGAAACTTAATACGCCATTAAATTTTGAATCGTATTTTCTTAAGTTTTTATTAGGGCTTTTTTAATAATCTAATATTGAGCTATGCATAGAGATCAAAGAGTACGCTGCATTGATGTTTTAAAATAAATCGTATCTACGTTTATTAAAATATTCTATTTGAATACCATTCTCCTACATCTCGCAGTTAGAACTTTTCTCTCTATGAATATTCAGCCAATTTTATAAATATTCTTAGAAGGATATTATGAAATTAAAGCCTTCCATATATATTGAAAGCATAATACCCATAAACAACATATAAAGACATGTTAAAAAACTAGCTTTGGTATTCAGCGATAAACACTCAGGGAGAAATTTAAAAGCGTTGAAAGTCTAATATCGCAGGACTTCTGTTTTTTTATATACAGAGGTAATTTTGTTTACACTTGTTTATCTCGTTTTTCATCAATATGGTCATTTTATATCTTATATACGTTATTCACCTATCACTGTATATTATTTAGAGTTATTGACTGAATCCCAATATACATGCTAAAAGTTACAACTTCCTTTAGTTTTGTCCATGAGTGTATATGAATTTCAGTAATCTGTCTTAACCAAATACTTACAAATAGGTCTATTCAACAGACATATAAAGGAACATAATTTTAACCTTATATCATGTATCTGAATGTTATATAACAATATATATTATTATGCTTTTAATTAATTGTTAGTTTAATTGTTTTGACAAGCAGAGAAGAATGATCACATGTAATTGTATAATATTAAATATATGACAAAATAAATGAGAAATATATTAATAGCAAGACAAGGAGCCCAATATAATATGAATCTATCGCAATCTTCTAATTATCGAATTAGTTAGCAATTTTGAATCAATTTTCTGATAAAAAACATCCTAACTACTACATATATATGCGATATAATAAATGATATTTGTATCAATAGTGAAAAAAATGAGAAATATATTAATAGCAAGACAAGGAGCCCGATGTAAAATAAATCTATTGCAATCTTCTAATAATAAAATTAATTAGCAAATTTGCTTAAATTTGCTGAACAAAACAAACATCCTAACTACAAAAAATATATATATGGTAAATTAAACCAACAACCCCATATTGTATAATACTTATAACAAGATTGGCATGTTGTATAAAGAAACACATCTATAAATAATTATACGCATGATTGACATGTGTCATTGCATCACCATATGTAATGTACTTTGTACAAACTGAGCATGAATAAATAAAACTATTCTAAATATAGAGCAATCCATAATACATTTATATTTTAAAATAAGGCCTATTTTGGATTTTAATACGATTATTTATTAAACCGATATTTCTATGGATCGATCTTCCATCTTTTACAAGGTGTTTTGCTGTGAAGCACGCAGCAGGTCACGTGCCCCAGGTGAGCCACTAGACGTCTTCCAAGCTTATTGATGATAAACCATCTAATATATACATTCTAAATAGAGTAAATATAATCAAAAGAAAAAATTGATATATGTAAATAACTATTGAAAATTAAGAGATATCGAATTAATTAAACAAATAAAATATCATAAAATTGAAATAACTGTGAACTAAATATACAAATAATAGTAATAAATATCCGATTAAAAATGAAATAAAATAAACATGTAAATTGCATAATCATCTAGGAGGTTCTAAACTGAGTATATACATCTGGCAAGTCAATCTTTCTATTGATACTATTTTTATTTTCTAAAGAGCTCCAGCTTTCTAAAAATAAACGTCAATGTTTTTCTTTTATGTTTTGATGTATTATAGATGTGTGATCGAAGTCTGGAGTGTGACTATTGTTGAATGCGTGATCTACCAGTAGGGATGTCGGGTTATGGTGCTTTAGTGCAGATTTGTGCTGGTTGATTCTTTCAGATAAAGGTTTGCTGGTTTCTCCTATGTATATTGCCTGGCAGGATTTGCATGGAAGACGTCTAGTGGCTCACCTGGGGCACGTGACCTGCTGCGTGCTTCACAGCAAAACACCTTGTAAAAGATGGAAGATCGATCCATCGAAATATCGGTTTAATAAATAATCGTATTAAAATCCAAAATAGGCCTTATTTTAAAAAATAAAAAATAAAACTATGTAATAGATTAAGAGTTGAGCTAAGAAAGAAATCGAGATAGAAATCCAACCACCCTAAAGAGGAATTTGGCAAGTCGTTGCCATCAAGGTCAAAGGGTGCAGAATAGCGCATACGCCCCCACGCCCTTTGGACCCGTTCAAAGTCCAAATTCTCACATGTCTCCCTCCTCGGCAAAAGTATATAAAACCTCGGTTTTAGCCGAATTCAGAGTCCCCACACCATCGGCGTGATCTCTTGTCGGTTGTACCCAGGTCCACCTCATCGACCATGTAGAACAGTAAGAATTCTTCTAACACCATCTTGCTCTTAGCTCGCTTTTATCTGTTCAAAGAACTTTCCTACTACAACTGTGTCTCTTCGTTTTTTGTGTGTGGACATTCCCAAGATTTCCACTCTGCCTCGACCACGACTGCCTGTACTCTGTGAGAACTGTTAAAGGTCCTCGAAGGTGCAGAGAGGTACTGGAAAACTCTCCACGCCCTGACTGTCCCTCCCGGTTACTACAGGTTTGATCCGCGGTTACCACAGCTATAGCGAGGGTCGACAGGATCTCTCATTACAGATAAGTCGACAGGATCTTATCATATATATATATATGTATATATATATTTTTATTTTTGAAAATAGAGCAATCCATGAATAAATTTTCAAATAAAAAGGCATATATTAGATCAAAATATCATTTGTTTTACCAATATTTCAGTTGGCTGAGCGCCAACCTTTTTCAAGGTATTATAACATATTAATGTGTGTAAACAACAAACACAGCTTCTCATAACGTCAATAGAATTAGGTTTTAAAATAATTTAGCTTATATTCAATGGAGAGAAAAAATTGAGTTTTTTTGTTGACACACTTTAAAATGTTATAACACCTTGATAAAGTTTGGCCTTTTGCCAACTGAAATATTGGTAAAATAAATGATATTTTGATCTAATATATGCCTTTTTATTATCTAATGAATTAAATATGGATTGCTGTATTTTCAAAACGATATATTTATATTATAAAATAAATGCCAATTATATTAATAACGAAGAATTAAAAATATATTAATAGCGAAGACCTGAGAAATATATTGTAACAAGGTATTTATCATTTTTAACAGAGTATCATTTTTATGTTCATATATTACTACTCTGTAAACTTCTCTCGTTGTTTATCTTTTATTTATCATTCATAGTATATTCTTGCCTTAAATAAAATCCTGTGTAAGCCTGAAGTTTGTCTTTCCTTATATTCCACGTGGCAATATTAATATCAAGGCGAGGAGCCAAATATAATATTAATATATCCCAATCTTCCATTAATCGAATCAATTAGTAAATTTGATTCAATCTGCTGATCAAAACAAATATCCTAACTACTACATATATATGGTAATTTAAGCCAACAACCCCATATTGTATATAACTCATAACAAGATTTTCATGTTGTATAATAGAAACACATCTGTAAATGATTATACGCATTATTGACATGTGTCATTACATCATCATATGTAATGTACTTTGTACAAACTGAGGATAAATAAATAAAACTCTGTAATAGATTAATAGTTAAGAGCTAACGCAGAGATCGAGCATATAGCAGTCCCTAAACAACAAGGTCTAAATAAGGAAACTGCCCCGGCGCCAGTGTACAATTTCATCAGACGATCCAGGCCCCTCTCGCATGTGCTGTAATGCAATACTCCCGTTTCTCGGGAAAGATATATAAAAGACCCCCGTCTTTAGCCCAAAATACAGCCACTTGAGAGTTAGTTTACCATCTGCGCGAGTCCTCGTCGGTTGTACCCCAGGTCCATCTCATCCATCATGTATACCAGTAAGAAATCTTCTATCTCTCCATCTTTCGCTCCTAGCTCAACTTTTATCTGTTCACGGAACTTTCTTAGTGCAACCGTGTCTTCGTATTTTGTGTATGGACATTCCCAAGCTTTCCACTCTGCCTCGACCACGACTGCCTGTACTTTGTGAGAACTTTAAAAGGTCTTCCAAGGTGCAGAGAGGTTTTGGAAAACTCCACATCCTGTTCCTCCTCCTGTGGCTGTTCCTCTCGGTCAACACAGTTTAAGTCGACTGGAAACCTCATCACAGATTAAGTCGACAGGATTCTACAAGAGCCACCAGGACCACACCACATATATATATATATCTATATTAATAAAATGAAATTTTCATAAGTGTTGTTCACTAAAGACTTTCGTTAAAATGCATCAATTTCGACCAAATTTTCAATATTTATGTAAAACGAGATGGAGCAGGTTTTGCTTAACATCAAAATATTTTTCCTAACTTTAACATACATAACTTTGCTGTTATCGATAAAATACAAAAAATTCAACAGAGTTAAAGTGTTTACACTTTCAAAAGTGTTTACACTTTAGCGCTTCTTTGAAAATTAGTTTTAATCTTTTTTATATATATCTTAATAACTTTTATACATGGTAAGATACTTTTATTTTATAGTTTTCATATTTTATACCAAAAAAAGTTGAAGCCTTACTTGATGAGATCAATATTATTTTTTAGATAAATTTCTAGGCTTTTCGAAAGTGTTTACACTTTTGAACTTCTTGGAAAATTAGTTTTAATCTTTTTTATATATATTTTAATAACTTTTATACATGGTAAGATACTTTTATTTTATAGTTTTCATATTTTATACCAAAAAAAGTTGAAGCCTTACTTGATGAGATCAATTTTATATTTTAGATAAATATTCAGGCTAATTTTAATTTATTTCTTTTTTATTTTATATACAGATTATATATGCTATTTCTAACTTACGTGGTTAGTATTTTTATAAGACTAAGGTTATTTATATTATTTTTTACAAAAAAAGATTGAAATTTCATTAATGTGCTCAATTTTATGTCTTTTTTGAGGACCTTAACAAAATTTTTAATTAATTGTTTAGATATTTTAATAACATATTATTTATGGTGTTTTCCACTTATATGGGTTGTTTTGTAAAAAAAATTTGGGTTATTTCTATTTTTTTTTCACTAAAAAGCTTGAAATTTTATTAATGTGCTCAATTTTATGTCTTTTTTGAGGACCTTAACAAAATTTTAATTAATTGCTTAGATATTTTAAAAGTAGATTATTTATAGTTTTTTAACATATAGGGGTTGTATTTTGTATTTTAGAAAATTATTTCTATTTTTTAGCTCAAAAAAAGCATGCTTTTTCATTGCCGTATCCAGCGGTTGGTCTATTTTTGAAACTTTTTAATGATAACTGGTTTTGTACATTAATATTTTGGTAATAATATTATGATTTTAGTTTTTAAAATCTCTTTAACATATCTGAAGGTTATTTTGAATAAAAAATTTAAAATTTTTGATTTTTACCTCAAAAAGACAGGAAATATTTATGCTTTGTTTAGAAATTGCTGGTTTTGAAGCTTTTGTTATTAATCTCAATCTAATTTTTTTTTCAGAATATGCCTCGCCACAGCCGACGTTTACTTGGTAGGAATACGGCTGCTTCCAGGAGATATAGGAATGCTAGAGCTATTGAGACGCCACTTCAAAGTGAGACGCGTCGTGCGCTTCGCCGTCTTAGGTATTCTGAAGCCCGCGTCGCAGCTACACAAACTATGCAAGTTCCTGTTCAGCGTATTCAGCTTTGGACTCATAAGCCTTTTTCAGGTTTGCAGTATAATGCCCATATTGATTATAAAGCTGATTCATCTGTCAATATAGGCCAAATGTCTCGGGTATGCCAAACTTAAAACTATATATTCAAATTATTCTACTTAGCTCACGAACAGCGCCCTCTATCAAAGATTAGATTAAATTAGGCTGATGCAAACAAATAGATAATGCTAATAACAAACAATTATAAAAAAATCTTATCTAAATATATATCAGTCGGGTAGATATGCACACGGGTCAATCCCGGGGCGAAGCCCGGGTCACCCGTCTAGTATATGATAAAATAAATAGGAAATATATTTATAGCAGGACGAGGAGCCCAATGTAATAGAATTCTATCATAATCTTCCATTAATCGAATCAATTAGCAAATTTGAATATATCTGCTGATCAAAACAAATATCCTAACTACTACATATATATATAATAGACGAATGACCCGGCTTCGCCCGGGAATTCCCCCGAGTGCAATTTCCTTCATACTGAAAGAACATTACTAATAAATAGTATTAGAGCCATAGAATAGCAACACCGAAGTAATACATAGTTCAAATAGTTGGCAGATTTTCCACCCAACCTCCGAGGTACCCGCCCCAGCGTGTTAACTCTTATATATAGTAGTGCATCCTCTGTAGGTCTATTACACTCTTTGGGTAAAAAGGGATAAGGATTGAAATTGCTTGAGAAGAGTGACCATGATTGACCAAGCCTAGCCAGCAGCCTGTAATCTAATGTTTTCAGACCCCAGCCAAACATTCGTAGATGTTTTTCTGAAAAATAATTTAAAAAAACTAATATTAATATAAATCATAATAATCTGCAACTGTCCTTGAATATTCTAATTCTAGAGATTTTACTTTTCAAATATATACAAATATATACGTATATAGAAAGAATTATGAAAATAATATACTACTCAAACAACAACAAAAAAGACTAAAATAGCATTTAAAAAAAAATTATTCGTGACAACACAGAAGAATACACAAAATTTGAAGTCTTAGTCTTATTTTCTGGAGCCAAAACATAAAGATTTCTTCCCTGAGCCAACTCTAGAGCAGGCAACATACAATTGCCCATGCGAGAAACAGGGTTGCTCCAAGTCAATGCCAGCAATTTTGAGGGACTGACCTTGGAGGCGGGCTTGAGACTGTTGGGAATTCTCCAATGTGCGGCTACTTTGGCCTCTAGCAGCTCGGGCAGCCATGCGTCGAGCTGCAGTTCTTACTCCAATTGCAGATCTTTTGCGAGGCATAACAAATGGGATGATTCAATTTGAAAATATGTCCTAAAAAAACAGAAATAGCACAATAAGTACCAAAATTATTTTTGTATATATATAAAAAAAATCTTTTAAGGAAAACAGTGCAGACCCAAAACAAATCCAAAGTATCAGAATAAGTAACAGAACAAAACTGATTATCTAGTAGGAATTTTTAAGTTTGTAAATATCAAAACTACAATGTTCATTAACCATCACTTGGTAACTAAAACAAATTTCTCTCTCAACATTTCAGCAGAAAAAAAATAAGGCTAAAAAAACTAATGGCAAAACATGTCAAACAGGTCAATCTTTAGAATGCTCAACTATTTTTTTCCCTAGCCTAATATCTGCGTAGACAAAAAGAAAGCAGCATAATAGAACTACCACAAACAAAATATACAGAAATGGCAAGCGAATAAAATAAATGACAACAACAGACTGAATTTTAAACTATCAATGAAACATATTATTTTTTTTAAAGAATAACAAAACAAAGGCCATTACAACAATTAAAAAACATAAGCCCATTGTTTATATACAGTAATAAAAGTTTGTAAATATTGTCAAATCTGCATTGTTTACTAACCGTAACTTTGTAAAATGTAGTGCCCTATCAACATGTCAGAAAAAATAATAATACTAAAAAAAAAACGAATGCCAAAATAGCCATGTTAATATTTTAGGCTGATAAAAACCAAAGGGTATATGGATTATAGACAAACACATGTTTTGGCTGTTAAATGAGACAGTAATTCATAAATTTTCACTACTGTATTTTTTGCATATTGACTATTGTTTGTTTAATTTTAAGAATTATCATATTGACTGTAAAAAAAAACAAAGGCCAGAACAAAAATTAATAAAAAATAAGAAAGCCATTGTTTACATACAGTAACGCTAATTTTGTAAAGTTTTTTTTTTTTTAATTGCATTGTGTGAACGTACCTTAACTTAGCAATATAAATTTTAGACAAACACATGTTTTGGCTGTTAAATGAGACAGTTGTTAAAAGTCGTAGCATAGAATATGTAAATATCTTTTTGAGTGTATAACTTGTAATGTAAATTTCTTTTAAATGAATTATTATTATGTCAAATATATTTCGAATGGATTATTATTATGTAAATTTTCCTTTTGTATATAACTGAGCCGTGTTGTTGAAATAAAGAGTTTCTTAGTAGAGCGAGAGCTTTACGTGTGTAGCCGCTGGTTTTTGTCTTCGTTATTTTCTTTTCTTGCTTGATCACCCGAGGCAGTCCAATCAATATCAAGACTTTGGGTAAAAGTCTTACTTGTTAAGAGGAGGTTTCTTCAATCTGACCTATCGTACCTTAACATTTAGTGGCGTCCCCGGGTGGGCTGCGTGGGCTGGTCAAGTAGAGAAGACGGGAAGACCTGTAGGCGCTGTCTCCCGAGGAACAGAAGGCGGGAAGACCTGTAGGCGCTGTCTCCCGAGGAACAGAAGGCGGGAAGACCTGTAGGCGCTGTCTCCCGAGTAACAGGAGTTCAAGGTAAAAGAAGCTAAAGAAGCTCAAGGCAAAGAAACTAAAGAAGCTCAAAGGCAAAGGAGCTAAAGAAGCTCAAAGGCAAAGAAGCTAAGGAAGCTCAAAAGGCAAAGAAGCTAAAGAAGCTCAAAGGCAAAGAAGCTAAAGAAGCTCAAGTCAAAGGAGCTCAAGAAGCCCTTTGTTAAAGGTTAAAAAGAGCTCAGTGAAGCTCAAGGTTTAAAGGAGCTCAAGAAGCCCTTTGTTAAAGGTTAAAAAGAGCTCAGTGAAGCTCAAGGTTTAAAGGAGCTCAAGAAGCCCTTTGTTAAAGGTTAAAAAGAAGCTCAGTGAAGCTCAAGGTTTAAAGGAGCTCAAGAAGCCCTTTGTTAAAGGTTTAAAGGAGCTCAAGAAGCCCTTTGTTAAAGGTTTAAAGGAGCTCAAGAAGCCCTTTGTTAAAGGTTTAAAGGAGCTCGAGAAGCCCTTTGTTAAAGGTTTAAAGGAGCTCAAGAAGCCCTTTGTTAAAGGTTTAAAGGAGCTCAAGAGGCCCTTGTTAAAGGTTTAAAGGAGCTCAAGAAGCCCTTTGTTAAAGGTTTAAAGGAGCTCAAGAAGCCCTTTGTTAAAGGTTAAAAGGAGCTCAAAATGCCCTTTGTTAAAGGTTAAAAAGAGCTCAGTGAAGCCCATGGTTTAAAGGAGCTCAAAAAGCCCTTTGTTAAAGGTTAAAAGGAGCTCAAAATGCCCTTTGTTAAAGGTTAAAAAGAGCTCAGTGAAGCCCAAGGTTTAAAGGAGCTCAAAAGGCCCTTTGTTAAAGGTTAAAAAGAGCTCAGTGAAGCTCAAGGTTTAAAGAAGCTCAAAAAGCCCTTTGTTAAAGGTTAAAAAGAGCTCAGTGAAGCTCAAGGTTTAAAGGAGCTCAAAAAGCCCTTTGTTAAAGGTTAAAAAAGCTCAGTGAAGCTCAAGGTTTAAAGGAGCTCAAAGGCAAAGAAGTTGAAGAAGCTACAGGGTGAAAGGCTACCTACAAGGTGAAGGGTTACCTATAAGGTAAAAAGGATACCTACAAGGTGAAAGGATAACTACAAGGTGAGATGGAGGAAGTTAGCAGAAGGCGTAGAAAGGCGATAAGAGGCGTTTTTACCGAGGTGGTAAATGATATGAATACAGAGTTAAGGGATCCTCTTATTGATAAAAGTGTCATATATGCCAAATTTGATAGATTAGAATATCTCCATTTGGAGCTGGTGGCATTGAATGAACGATGCCAAGCAATTTTATTGGCCAAAGATGAGGCTACTGACGATGAAATTGATAAAGAATTTGAGGATTGTGAAGTCTACATCACGGAAAGATATTATTTGAAGGCTAGAATTCGCATAATGCGTGAGCAGGATAGGGATGCTCAGGTCAAGACTTCTCAAATTCCACCAGGGGCGTCTAGTGCCTCTCCGAATTCAGAAACCGATAATCAGAAAGTTATCAAACTTCAGACTACTTCTACGTCTCTATCGAAAAGCCCGGAAGAGTCCATGAAAAATGAAATTGAAGGCGTGGAAAAAAAGGATTCTGTAAAAACTGCTAGAGCTACGGATGTGAAGCCTGCAACAACGTCGAAACACAACACTTACAAACACCGAGAAAACTACATCTTTCAAATAAACCATAAAACTGCCATCAAGCTTTCGCCACTCTCAAGGGGAGTTTAACCAGTAAACCAGTACCCTAACGTACATTCAAACCCTTAAAACTGTACTACAACAAGGATTTTCAAAACGTCTGTTATCTGACAGAACGCCCGCTTTTACCTGAGAAAAATTCCGTGAATTTCTAATAACACATGGTATACAACCCCTACTCACCACAAGCAATAACCCACAAGCAAACGGTTTAATAGAACGCTTAAATGCCACCATTACAGGCAAACTCAGACTAGCTTATCTAGAAAATCCGAACGCTTCCTTTCGAAAATCCGAACTAGTTATAAACGCGTCACTCAGACGTATAATAACACACTCCATTCTGTCTCAAGTTTTCTACCCACCTACTTAATGTTCAATGTTGTCCCCCCAGATCTAAGATCTAAGATACCCCGAAATAAATATAGCTAGAGAGATAGCACGCTCTCGTACCCAAAATAAGCATAAAAAAGATAAAGAAACATTTGATAAGCAGCACAGAACACCACATTTCGAAGTGAATGATCTTGTTTCGGTTAAAAATTATAGACATCCCGACTCAGGTAAATTAGCACCATATTTTACTGGACCATACACAATAATTGAAATAATCTCACCCAATGTTGTTCGAATAGATCGCCCCAATCAACCTCTCAATAAAGACAGTGACACCATACATGTCAATAAATTAAAATATTACACAGAGAATGTTCTGTATATTACACCTCCACAAACCCAATTTGTTCAAACCCCACAGCAAATGTCTCAAGATGTATATCTCAGTGAATTCAAACATTTGACTCCAGATATCTTCGAGACGCAACTATTCCGAATTATACCGCCTCAAACTTCCCAGCCATTCCTACATTTAAATCCAGATTTATTTAATATCGATCGTTTTAAAACAAACCTCAAGTAGCGACCAGAAAATTTCCCGTTGAATTCACAAACCTATTCTATCTACATACACTACACTAACCCATTTGGATCTGTATTACCTACTTACTTACTCTCTTTCACACAATATAAAGATTTATTTGAACCCACCAGATCCAGACTAGAAGATTCCCCCTTCAAAAATATACAACGGCCTCCCTCCCCGCTCAAAAAGCTGTCATCTAAATATCGGAATGACCGCCATGTGTAACAGGTGTTTCACATCAGCCATTTATATCTCCTCGAGTATTTCACAAATTCCCAGACAGAGAGTCATAAAAATACCGCTAGTTGGCCCCAGTGAGGATAGACTAAACAACTCGAGACCATGCCGCGACAATAAATCCATTGACACTTCCCCCTTACTCGCCTCCAGAAAATTTGTAGCGTGTCCCGCATTCCTTTTAATTCCACACCTTTTACTACATTAGCAGTCTATATCTTAACCTAACTTTTCAAAACATTTAGATATTTGAATTTGAGAGAGAGAGAGAGAGAGAGAACAAGACCTACCTCTAATTTAACATTTTGATATTTTAATCCTGTGTAAATTTCTAATTTTTTCCACATATAAAACATTTTACATGTTAAATTGAGATCACAATACACAACATTTTAGTAACCAATCCAAGCAATAAATTGCGCTTCTCAATTTTCGATTTATAAAACCTACACACCACATTTGTAACTTCTTTTTAGAAGAGAAATACTAAACCTTCATCTACTCATTGTAATAATTTTTAACTATATTCTATTTTTTTGTATAAAATATTTCAAATTTCATTTTTTATTTTTTAACTTTCAATTATATAATCACAAGTTTTTAATCCAATATTATTTTTTTAAAAATGCAATTTTACTTTTATTTTTCATAATATTATTTTAGTATTACAAAACATTTATTTGTTGTCAAAATTTACTTTAATCTTCATTATTATTACCTTTATACTTGTATATTGATTGTTTGATTTTGTTCACCTAAACTTTATTCAACCACAATGATATTTCTATATTTTTATTCATTTTAAATTTGTTTTTACACCTTTATATAAAATGACTATGTTATCATTAACTTTCGGGCATACAACAATCTATTTCTTTAACCACTTTTCACTACTATCTTCTCACACACACACAGTCATTGCTTCACATCAACGTAGAAAAACGACAGTACTGCTTGACAATTTATTTTATTTCATAATTTCAACAAACTCTTTGAACACAGTTCCTAAGATTTAAAATCCCAACTTCTGGCTTGAACACGTTTCAAAAGTTTATTTCAATCATCCGCAGAGCAAAATCACCAACGCATGCATAAAGCGTTCACAATCACAATTTTTTTCAGCTCTATCGGACCACAATCATCCTTTGATTTTAAGTTAAGTCAGATCACCTACTGTCGCTACAACAATTCTACTTAACGCATGTCACTCCATTTCACCACTTTCATTCATATTAATGAACAACCTTTTCTTCAACAACTTTTCAACCCAATAACCCTACAATTGTAACAAAACACTGTAACCTTATACAGGATCACAGGTGAAACATTGCCTAGGAAGACGCTCAAGTCAATATCCTCGCTTTGCACCTGGATCTAAGTATTTGATTGCATGTGTAATACTTACAATTGCTTATTCTTTAACCCCTAACCCTTTCCAACGCCCGCCAACAATCTCTAAGAACAACATTTTATTTTTTATCATCATTATTTTTTATCAAACAAAGGTTTTATAAAAAATTCTCTTTTATAATGAATATCATAACTTTTAAATTAAACATAAGTTTTATTTTTTATAATTTGCTGATATATCCAAACAAAACATCTTGTTATAGCCCTTTATAACCCTCACAGTTCAAATTAATTAAAATAAATGTTAATTAGTTACGTGTGCTAGAGAGGTTTTACCCGCTTGAACCCAGATAAAACCTTTCACTCCCGGGGCCTATCTATGGTAATTTAAACCAACAACCCTATATTGTATAATACTTATAACAAGATTGTCATGTTGTATATTGTTACATCAATTAAATGCGCCTTACATTTATTCAAAATATTCTATGATATTTAATATTTATTTAAAACACAATATTTAGATTAGCATCATTCCTTTTTATAGATTGACTCCTTTTTTAATATTTATTGTACATATATCTTTATTGCTTATTGAAGCGGGAGAGGACCTAAAAAAAGGACTGCGTATCGCAACCTACGAGGAAGACAAGAATAAATAAACACAATAACTTTAAAAGGTAATTTATTTTAATTTTATTTAATTTATTTACTTTTAATATGGAAACCCGCTCGGGAAACGTGTATAACACCAAGAAGGAAGAAACCAAGGTCGACGATCCTACAAAGCTTCAACTTGGTGCAACAATTGGTAGAGATGCTGGTTTCGAACCAGTTGCTTTGAACCCCAATATAGAAATTCCGAAATATGGTGGGACAGAAGACCCTCGCCCATGGATAGAATCCCTCGAAGAGATTGGTTTCCTCTATCATTGGGCAGACAACATAATTGCCCGTTATGCCGCCATGAACATGACGGGAAGCGCTAAAACCTGGTTGAATTTACACAAAGCTAGTTTCACGAGCTGGGAAAATATTAAAATCCGCCTCATTCAGGATTTTTCTTTGGACGCGAATAAAGAAGAACTTAGAATGAAGCTCAACAGAATGCAACACTGGAATGAACCAGCAATCAGGTTTGGGGAAGACATTCTAGTGTTGTGCAACAAGGTTGACCCCGCAATGAAAGAAGAAACAAAAATTGAACATGTTATTGGAGGACTGAAAAAAGAGTACTCATTCGCGCTCTACCTGAACCCTCCTAAAACGACCGATGACCTTCTTGTCGTGTGCAAGAAAATGGATTCTTTTGAAAAGAAGTATCGGGAACGTGTGGAGAAATCCAGAAACCTATATAACGGTCCACGCTATTCTAGACCCAAACAACAATCGAGGTACGTGCTGCCGACTGCCGCACGAAACTACCAGACCACTTCCAGGCCCCAAGCCCCTGTTTCCAATAATTACAAGAACGACTCCCCTCCTATTCCCAGACAGTATCGAAACAACTTTCCCCAGCCCTATACCCCTAGACGTCCTTATAATCCTAACTTTGTGCCGAAACCAAACCTTCAGAGAAACACCTACAATAAAAGCCAAGAAGTGAGCAAAAATAGGACGGAAGATGGAAGACCAATCTGCTTTAAGTGTAACAAGCCAGGGCACGTGGCCCGTTATTGTAGGGTCAAGTTTATAAGAATCCTAGAAGATGATCCAACAGATACCCAAGAGAAGGTCGAAGAGAAATGCCAAATGAATGAAATATCAGAGAAATCAGGACCTCGGCTTTATGCTGATGTATGTCATAGCACACAGACAAATATTACTACCCGGAATAGATATTCCGTGTTTGAAGATTTAAAATAAGCGTCGCACCTGAATCAGTCAATCAAAACAAGTCGACCATAAACGGAATCAAGAAGTTGGAACCTAAATACAAATTAAAAATTAATGTAGACAAGATAGGAACTTTTGAAGCTTTGGTTGATACAGGTGCTGATCTCTCAGTGATCGACCTCAGAACGGCCCTCGATACAGGCCATGGTATAAGTAAACTCGCAAAAATGTGTGCAGGACCCGATGGAAAAAATTTGGACATGGTAGGAAGTATATTTTTCAATATAAAAATTGATGACGAAACATTATCACACAACTTTGTAATATTGAAAACGCATTTACGGACATTAATTCTTGGGAGAGATTTTCTTAAGAATATGAACGCGAAAATAGATTGTAAGCAAGAAACTATAAAATACGATTTGACGAATAATCATGACGAAATCAATTTTGAAATGTTGAAAATAAAGTGTGCAAAGGATACCATTGTACCGGAATGTTCCATTAAATTGATCAAGGCATTGGTAGAAACAGAGGATGGGGGATATATTATCGAGGAGAGCAGCAAAATGTTTCAAACAAATGGACTTCGTCTAGCAAGAAGCTTGATCAATGTTTTAAATAGGGAAACACATATCTGGATAACTAATCCGTATCCTCGACCGTTAAAAATAATGAAAAACCAAACATTGGCTTTTGGAAGTAGTCCAGCGAAAATAAATGTGAATCGAGAAAGAAAGGTAGAAGAGAACAAAGAACCTAGATTCCAAATAAACGAAAATCTTTCACCAAAGGAACAGAAGGAGTTAAAACAAGTTTTAGAAAGGTTTGGAGATCTGTTTTCATCGAGATTAGGGAGAAGCAATTTGGCAAAATATCGGATAGACACAGAAGACGCGAAGCCAATTAAACACAAGCCTTACCGGGTAAGTGCTAAAGAACGAGATATTATAAAAGAGCAAATTGACGAGATGCTTACAGAAGGCATAATTAGGCCATCTTCTAGTCCCTGGTCTTTTCCAGTAATATTGGTGAAGAAGCGAGATGGTAAATACATATTTTGTGTGGACTACAGAAAACTGAATAATGTGACAGTAAAAGATGTCTATCCGATCCCTAGAATAGACGAAGTTATGGTTACTCTCCAAGGATCTACATACTTCTCAGCGATAGACCTCAGATCTGGATATTGGCAAGTTGAAGTCGAAGAAAGAGACAAAGAGAAAACAGCTTTCACTACAGCGCATGGATTATATGAATTTAACGTGATGCCTTTTGGACTTTGTAACGCGCCTGCTACCTTCGAGAGAAATATGGAGAATATGCTTGGAAATCTGAGATGGCAAATTTGTTTGTGTTATCTGGATGATGTTATCATATATAGCCCGGATTTTCCAACGCACCTCAAAAGACTTGAAGCTGTTTTTAGATGTTTTCGTGAATCTAATTTAAGGTTAAACGACAAAAAATGCCGATTTGCTTTTGAAGAATTGGAGATTCTCGGCTATACAGAGGGTGTTTCCTTTCAAATGAAACGATTTCAAACGTCCGTTAGAACTTTATTTTTCGAACGTGAATATTTTTCATGTGTTCTATGTGCTTCCCCTTCTTCTTGGCTATCTCCCTGCATCGGACTTTCCAAGCTGCGAACACTTCCTTGACTTTGGAGAGCGAAACATTCGACCACTCCTCTTGTGCGGCTTTCCAAAGTCCGGCCTCAGTTTTGGGACGTCGGTTGAAGAGCCGTTGTTTCAACATACCGAACCCGTAAAAATCCAGTGGGCTGGCGTCGGGAGACTTCACTGGAATGTCCGAGTTCCTGATAAAATTTAGGCCTAGGGTGTCCTTCATTTCTTGTAGGAACTGTTGGGTTTTGTTGGAGGTATGGGAAGAGGCTTTGTCGTGATGAAGGAACACTTTGTCCATTTCCCCTGGGTAAAGGTCCTTCAGTTGTTCGATGACAGGTTTCAGAACGCATTCTATATAGAATTCTGAGTTCATCTTCACCTTCGATGGAACCTTTATGAGCGGAAAGACTCCACGGCCAGTCATTACCCCGACAACCATGAAACCTTTAGGGAAAGTTTCGGAGCATTGGTGAACCTAATTATCCGGGACCTGATTGCCTCTTTTGATGTAACAGATCTTCCGGATTCCATTGCAATACGTCACATACATCCATGCTTCGTCCAATGTTGCAGTATATTCCGATCTGGAACCGGCCAGGTGTTCCTTGTAGAGCTTCCGGGCATTCGTTGCACGGTTTTTCATGTGGAAAGGGGTGAGCTTGTGAACCTTGCCTTTTCGTCGGGTATCCAGTTCCAAATCTTTGTGAATGATGTTATTTATCGTTTTTAGCGATGTTTCACACATTCTGGAAAGTTGGCGCTGAGATGGTGGATTTTCAGTAGTTGCTAGCCGCTTTACCTTGGAAACCGTGGCGGGGGTCCGCACCGGACGTGGTCGATCGACTTGAAATTTTTGCCCATTGGATTCAGCTTCCCTTTTCTTTCCGATGCCATTTACTACCCTACATATTGTAGCTTTGCCAACATCTAGTCCTTCTGCTTTTAGCTTTTTCACTATGACGCTATAACTGTTTCCTTCTTTGGAAAGCCGCACAAGAGGAGTGGTCGAATGTTTCGCTCTCCAAAGTCAAGGAAGTGTTCGCAGCTTGGAAAGTCCGATGCAGGGAGATAGCCAAGAAGAAGGGGAAGCACATAGAACACATGAAAAAAATTCACGTTCGAAAAATAAAGTTCTAACGGACGTTTGAAATCGTTTCATTTGAAAGGAAACACCCTCCGTATAACGAGCAAACATGGTATAAAACCCGCGGAACATAACATCAAAGCTGTCAGAAATTTTCCTCGGCCCAAAAAGGTCAAAGAAGTACAATCCTTTTTGGGAATGTGTTCATATTTTATAGAAAATTTATCGAAGATTTCTCAAAAATTGCTGACCCTTTGACCAAACTTATAAAGAAAAGTGTATCATTTACCTGGACAGAAAGACAAGAGGAAGCGTTTCAAACCCGAAAAACAGCACTATTAAGTCCACCAATTTTAGGTCACTTCAATCCAAATGCGCCTACTTATGTTCATACTGATGCGTCCAACATCGGCATAGGTGCAACACTTGTCCAAGACATCGGTGGTGAAGAGAAGGTGATCTCATATTTGAGTCGTACCCTAAGTAAAGCGGAGCAAAATTATTCAACAACTGAAAAAGAATGTCTGGCCGTTGTCTGGTCAATGTCAAAATTACGGCCCTACCTTTATGGAAAACACTTTAAAATAGTAACAGACCATCACGCCTTATGCTGGCTCAAAAACCTGAAGGATCCAACAGGTCGATTGGTAAGATGGGCATTAAAAATTCAAGAATATGACTTCGATATAATACATAAATCAGGAAAGAAGCATCTGGACGCCGATGGCTTATCTAGGAGACCCTTACCAGAAACCGATTGGGATGAGGATTTTGAAAGGCTATTTTTAAATCAAATAACAGACGAAGAGGATAAGTTTATCGAAAGTGTTAATAAAAACCTTAATGGAAGCAGGCGATCAATTGCGCAAAACTTTAAAGTAGAAGATGGATGCCTCTTTAAGAAAAACCCGAAACCTGAAGGCAGGGCGTGGTTGCTTGTGGTTCCAGAGAAGAAAAAGAGAGAAATTATGAAAGAATATCACAATCATATGTCGAATGGCCATCTGGGTGTCGCCAGAACCATGTTCCGAATAAAGAGTAAATACTTTTGGTCATCCATGCTAAAGGATGTCTCAGAATTCGTTAAGACATGTCACCTTTGCCAAAGTAGAAAAGGCTCAAACCAATTGCCTTCTGGACTACCACAGCCCATTCCCCCAGCCAACTTTCCTTTCGAAAGAATTGGAATTGACTTTGTTGGTCCATTGCCATCTACGAAAAACAGGAAAAAATGGATAATCGTGCTGACGGACTACTACACTAGATATGCAGAAACAAAAGCAGTCTCGGAAGCAACAGTGAAAGAAGTTTCAAAATTTCTAGTAGAGGATATTTTTTTCCGGCACGGAGCCCCACAATATCTTATTAGTGACAGGGGCTCTCAATTTACCAGTAATTTAATGGAAGAGGTGATGAAAATGTGCAAGATTAAACATTGCTTCACAACGAGCTATCATCCCCAGACTAATGGATTGACAGAACGGTTAAATAGAACATTGATCGATATGCTCAGTATGTATGTGAACACTGATCAGAAGAATTGGGACGAAATACTCCCGTTCATCACTCACGCTCACAATGCTACAATTCAGGAAACCACAGGATATTCTCCCTTTTTCCTGGTGTTTGGAAGAGAACCCACGTCTTATGTGGACGACAGGAATATCTCGGTGGACATTGACAAGGATGATTATGATGAATACCTAAACATCACTTAGACAAAATAGACAGAATAAGAAAATTAGTTATTGACAACACAATAAAGACTCAAGAAAGAATGAAAAATAACTATGACAAGAAACACATGGAAAGAAGCTACGAACCAGGAGAATTAGTAGCAGTTTGGACACCAATTAGGAAAATAGGAAAGTGTGAGAAACTTCTGAGAAAATATTTTGGTCCATATAGAATATTAAAAAAGATGTCTAGCGTCAATTATATAATAGAACCGAAAGATAATCCGGGCCAAGACACTCTGATAGTTCATGTTTCAAGAATCAAGCCTTATTATGAGAGAATGGATGAGATCGTTTCACGAGGACGTGACAACCTCTGGAGAGGGGGAAGTGTTACATCAATTTTAATGCGCCTTACATTTATTCAAAATATTCTATGATATTTAATATTTATTTAAAACAGAATATTTAGATTAGCATCATTCCTTTTTATAGATCCACTCCTTTTTTAATATTTATTGTACATATATCTTTATTGCTTATTGGAGCGGGAGAGGACCTAAAAAAAGGACTGCGGATCGCAACCTACGAGGAAGACAAGAATAAATGAACACAATAACTTTAAAAGGTAATTTATTTTTATTTAATTTTATTTATTTACTTTTAATATGGAAAACGGCTCGGGAAACGTGTATAACACCAAGAAGGAAGAAACCAAGGTCGACGATCCTGCAAAGCTTCAACTTGGTGTAACAATATAGAAACCTATCTATGAATAATTATACGCATGATTGACATGTGTCATTGCATTACCATATGTAATGTACTTTGTACAAACTGAGGATAAATAAATCAAACTATGAAAAAAGGAATTTGGCAGCCCGTTGCCATCGAGGTCAAAGGGTGCAGAATGCCGCAGACGTTCAAAGTCCAAATTCCCACATGTCTCCCCCCCCCCACTCGGCAAAAATATAAAACCTCGGTTTTAGCCCAACTTAGAAAGTCACTTCACCGTCGGCGTGAGCCCTTGTTGGTTGCAGCCAGGTCCACCTCATCGACCATGTAAAACAGTAAGAAACCTTCTTTCTCCATCTTGCTCTTAGCTCGGTTCCTATCTGTTCATGGAACTTTCCTACTACAACTGTGTCTCTTCGTTTTTTGTGTGTGGACATTCCCAAGCTTTCCACTCTGCCTCGACCACGACTGCCTGTACTCTGTGATAACTGTTAAAGGTCCTACAAGGTGCAGAGAGGTACTGGAAAACGCTCCACGCCCTGACTGTCCCTCTCGGTTATTACTGGTTTGACCCTCGGTTACCACGGCTATAGCGAGGGTCGACAGGATCTTATCACATATATATCTTCTATATATATATAAATGAATGTTTGTATGTTTGTTTGTATGTCCGGTATACAAATTCGCAGTAGTTCACTAATTTAAACCAAAATTTCCATACATAGGTAAAATAATACGAGGAATGCGATAGGCTATTTAAAAATATATATAAATCAATTATTAAAACTATATATTTTTAGTCAGAAAATGATGATGACGATATTGCTGTATCATGTTTGATTATCAGATACAAAATATATCGGGAAAATTCAAAAGGCAGAGTCCACGGGTGAAACCAGTTCATTATTTTATACGCAGGAACAAAATTCTAACAGAAAAACATTCATTCGAGCAGAAAACAAAAGCCAGATCATCTTTCTATAAAAATATCGCTTCTCAGACACAAAGTTTGGAGCGGGACGTTCCACAAGAGTGACATCCACGGCGCCAATTTATAATTGTAACGAATAATATTTGAATAAAACATTTAATCGGGTAAAACCCGGGCGTTGCCCGGGTCATTCGGCTAGTATATATATATCAATAGTATTTTTTTTTTAATGGGGAAAGTTAAATATTAAGAACTACAGATTTTGAATTAATTTTGAGTCAGAACAGCAAGCTAATTCTGTATCAAATAGTACCGTTATGAGAATTTCAAGATTTCTAATTTTATAAAAGTAATGCCTGGCTTAAGGCAAGTATAATAAGTAAAACGAAAAGCTTATTTACATAATGTACAAATGTTTTGAGTCTGCCAGCGGGGAAAGAGAGAGAGAGAGAGAGAAAATATGGTTTTATATATTGCCAGCGGGGAAAGAACAACAATGAGTTTTTATAGGGGAAGAGTGACCTCTGGCGGTCGATTTAGCAGAGTATTTGTATCTATGAAATATAATTTTAAATAAAATAATATTTCAATAAAACATATATATAATAAATGAGAAATATATTAATAGCGAAGAAATAAGAAATATATTAATAACAAGAAGCCCAATATAATATATATCTATTGCAATTCCTTTGGTTATTAGGAAGAGTAGTGAGTGACGAGGAAGAAATTGTTGTTTCTCGCTATGTTTCGACATTTATAACTCCCAATAACGCCCAGTCACCCGGAAATAGGTGGCTTAATTGAAAGCCGGAGTTATCTCCAGTCAAGGAGTTTTTCACACTCTTATTGTTACCGATATTTCAGATTTAATACTCTACGATATTCTTTCTACAAGTTATAGATATAAAAATCAACAAATAATAACAATATAGCTTCATATATACTTATTAATAATTATATCAATTATTTGTGTGTGTCAAATGGCGATTCATTCAATATTTATTTTATGATACATTAGCGCGCTATTTGTTATGAAAGTTTGAAACTATTATAGACGTGTATGATTCTTTCAAAATTTGAACAATTTCTACTGCCCTTACTGCGATGGAAAATGGCCTTCCCATTAATTTTTACATTGCATTAAAGACAGTAGAATTATTTTAATTTTTAAAAGAATCATACGCGTTTATAAAAGTTTTGAATATTTATTCTTACAAGAACGTACCTAGATATGTGAAAAAAATATTTTTCTCAAAATATTCTGAATGACTTCTCCCTCTTTATCAAAATTTTG
>CP092865.1:41931270-42040926 GCA_030710605.1 Cordylochernes scorpioides | reverse complement strand
CTAAATTAAATATGAGATGCAATCAATTGTCTCTAATGCTATCTTAAGCAATAATTTGTGCGATAAACCAGCTCGATTAATCGAAGACAACATTTATTTTAAACGACGAGTTTTCCACAAGATTACTGTAAATAAGGACTCAGTTGTCAGCTAAGGATCAAGGTGTTCGGATGTACTACACTAGAAATAGTAGATTGTAAAATATAATGATACATATCGTTTTTTAGCAGAGTAAATCAGACTGATCGCCTTCAACAACGGCTTCGGAATGAGTGCTTCAAACCATGTCAAGCGTCCAAAGAGCGTATATTCTCCCCTGGAAAATTCCTAGATACTCCATGAAAACATCAACGATCTTTTTATAGCTGAAATGCAACAGAGTGACAGATTGTTTCGATGAGGCAGCTTCTTTTAATTTTGTCCATTAGTTTTTTTTTCATATAGAGATTCAATACTTATACGAGGGCCATCCAATAAATAAGTTTCCCTATTTTTGTCTGCGAACGAAACGTAGTAAAAATTAGTTGGTAGTGTAAAAAATGGTCACTAGGATGCGTTGGAAGCGCGTGACCTTCAAAATCACGCTACTCGTACGCGCAAGTCCGTGGCGGTGAATGTGTCCACATGCGAACTCCGTTCTGTAATTCGTTTTTTCACGGCGAAAAATGAAACTGCGGTCAATATTCATCGCAATTTAGTGTCAGTGTATGGTGAAGGATGTATGAACATCCAAATGGTTCGCCGATGGCGTTCATGGTTCTTGGAAGTACGGAAAAACGTGCATGATGACGAGCGAAGCGGCAGGCCCGTTACTGCTACGGACAATGCAGCCGTTGCTGCTGTTCGGAATGTTGTGGAATCAGACCGCCGCGTCTCCATTAACTAAATAATGATTTGACTGCCTCCTGGAATCGAAATTGGACGCTCTTTGAATGGAACATTCATGTCAGATGTTTTGAATTTTCGCAAAGTCTGTGCAAGATGGGTCCCGCGTTTGCTCTTGGAAAATCACAAGCAACAACGGATGGAGGCAGCCCGAGATTTCCTGGAAATGCATCGAAGATATGGAGATCAACTATTTTCTTATATTGTCACTGGAGATAAAAGCTGGGTGCATCATTCAACTCAAGAAACAAAACGACAAAGCATGGCGTGTAAGAAGCCTGAGGAAAGTGCATCAAAAAAGGCGAAGGTCATAATCTCTGAAGGCAAAGTTATGGCTATCGTCTTTTGGGACTGTAAGGGTGTTTTATTGGTTGACTTCCTGCCCCCAAACACTACGGTTAATGCTGCGAGGTACTGTGAAGTCCTCACTAAACTCAGAGCTGCAATAAAACGGAAAAGTCCTGGACTTTTGTCTCGGAAAGAGTTACTCGGTCATGACAATGCTCGCCCTCACGCAGCTCGAACGACCCAAACGTTGCTGGAAAACTTCAAATGGGAATTTTTCACACATCCACCTTATTCTCCGGATCTTGCCCCAAGCGACTTCCATCTTTTTCCAGCACTCAAGTTGCACCTTGGGGGCAAGCACTTTGCGAATGATGACGAAGTGCAGGCGGAGGCGAAACACTGGCTACGAAGACAGGACACGGCTTGGTACAACAGTGGTATCAAAATATTGCTACAACGGTACCAAAAATGTTTGGACAGAAATGGTAATTATGTAGAGAAGTAGTCTATGAGTTGTATAATAGAAATAAAATAATTGCATGGTTGTAAATAATGTTGTTTTTTTTTTTGTTTAAAAATAGGGAAACTTATTTATTGGATGGCCCTCGTAATACGAGTATGATACATATAAATTCAATGTTATATATAAAATAATTCAGTTAATGGTTTATATTGAATAAATTTCATCGAGAATTTACCAAAATTTCTTCTTCCATTTACTAATAAAGATTCTCATAAAATATTTAAATGCTATATTTGCATCACAAAACCGGAAGGTTTTTATGGGTTCAAAATAATTTTTAATTCAACTTAGTTTTGAAAAATCAATTATGACGAAAAAGTGGCAAAATCAAATTAAAATTTTGATAATGTATAATTGGAGAATTCTAAGGTCACAAAGTATTAAAATCTCGCAAAACCGCTTTAATATATTGTAGCAAAGTATTTATTATTTTATTAACATAGTATCGTCTTTTATTTTTATATTTTGCTACTCCGTAAACTTCATTCATTGCTTATCTTTTTTATCATTCATAGTTTGTTCTTGATGTGTTATCCTGAAGTTTATCTTTTCTTATTTTCGAACGTAGCAATATTTTTAGAATGTATTAGATTTAAACTATAAAATGAATAAAGTGGAACTATATTCCAATTTAATACTAAATTACTACTTTTGTTAAAAAAATATGGCAAAAAGAGGGAAATGATCAAGAAAATATTCGACTAAACTTGATACAAAGTGGGCAAATATGATATGATTAGGCAATAATCAAATTGCTTATCCTTAAAAAATATATATCATCTCTAAAAACATTGAGTTTTGAGATACAAAGCTAAATTATCTCCAAGTAATATTATTCGAATTATAATTCTCTGTTTCAATCAGATTAATAAAATATAAATTTCTGAAGATAAGTTTCTTTATTACACTTTAAACGAGTTTACAAGCTTTCGGGTTTTAAACGAACCTTCTACAGGTGTTAGTTCTTTAGAAAAGAAAACTATGCAGTATTGTAGTTGTTTATATATGTCTATTCATCCGCAAAACAAAATTAATATTTTTCAAAACTTTTCTAATAGATAATAAATTGTTAATATGTAAAATATTTTGATTTAAAGTTACCTTTAAGATAACATTTTTCATATAAAATTGTATAAATTGATATATAAAGTAATATCTGAATATACCAAACCAAAATATGTATATATAGTTATGTATAATGCCACGTGGAAAATTAGGGAAGACGACCTTCGGGTTGAGACACCAAAATATTTCAGGCAAGAACAAACTATGAATGGTAAACAAAAGATAAGCCACGAGGGAAATTTACAGAGTAGCAAAATATAAACATAAAATAACCACTCTGTTAGTAAAAATAATAGAATTAATAAATCCTTTTTACAATATAAACAACTACATCACAGCATAGTTTCTTTTTCTAAAAATATTTACCTGTAGAAGGATCGTTTCAAACCCGAAAGTTTGTAAACTCGTTAAAAATGTAATAAATAAACGTATACTTGGAGATTTATATTTGATATAAATCTAAGTATTATTATAACAATTAATGATACAATTGATATATGAGTAAGAACTGTGAGTGTGCATTCAAACCATATTTCTCAAGTATGGGTATCCAAGACTTTGTGTATCCATTTTTACGTCTTCAAAATGAAATTCTAACAGAAAGAGTTTGGAAGCCGCTAAAATTAAATTTCTTCCTCTCATCCACTTCCTAATAAAAATTGGAATCCTAACAATCAGGAAATTGGAAGCACATCGTCCCTTCAAATCTTTAACACGGAAATTTTTAAAGTAACAAAGTTTACAGCAACTTATCATTAAAAACACGTTAGTAAATGAACTAATTTGCATCCTTACTCTCTTAGAACCTATATTAATTATATTTTATACATTTTTATAATATTTTATATTCTTATAAATTCTGTTAGTAATATCTGTTTGGATATTACAAAATTAGTAATCAAAAGGATAAGTTTATTTTAAATAATATCTCTAGATTTCGGTCGAAAAGGTTCTATTACAGTAGAAAATGCCGTATTCTTTGGCGATTTATAGTAAAGTATTTCTCCTGTAGAAGTAATTTCATAACCGAAAGCTAGATGATATATGAATTTGGATATTTTAAAAAGAAACCTATTACTGTAGGTGTTAGAGTTTATTATTATTATTTTAATGTAACTCTCTGTATATATGTTTATATTATATTTGACCAGGAGTGCCTGGTCACGTGTGTGAATTTAGTGTATATATAGTGTGGTTGGAAATAAAAAAAAGAGTTGAGTTGAGCTTTGGTGAGACTAGTGCTTTCACTTAGTTAGAGCTTGGAAAGCCCGCTACATTTTAGGAGAAGACCTCTGCGCTGACTATACCTCTGGGTAAAGAGTGAACATAGGATAACCAGCCAGAAGAAGTTGGCGAACATTTTTGGTCCCTCGAGCCGGATAAAGTTACAAGATTTAGAAAGGTCACTCTTGATTAGAAGATAAAAGTTTAAAAATCGTAAATTCAATTTGTTGATGCTAAGATAATCAAGAAAAAAGGCTTATGCAAATCTAAGCAAGATTATAACAAAGAAGAATTTATGTAAACAAGGCTTTAGGAAAGTTTTTGCAAATTGAACTCAAGAGATAAAACAGAGGTATAGCGCGTTAAGTTAAGTTAAGAACAGCAGCAAGTCTAGAAAATGAAGCGGGCAATAAGAAGTAGAGCCGTTCAAAGAACTACTATTTCCAAGATGATTAAAAAGGTAGAAGCGGAGTTGGATGAGGAAACTCCTTCTGAAAATACGATAAGAATGAATTATAAACTCCTCGAAAAGCACATGGCAAGTCTTCAAGATGAAGATAAGTTAATCTGGGAAATGATGCTGGACGATGAGGAGAATGATGACAAGGTACTAGAGGAGGAGAGGGATACATGGATCCAGTATGATCAGAAGTGGATAAATCTTGAAATAAGAGTTAATTACTTCCTCAACTCTCTGATGAAAAATATTGATGCCCTCCATGATAATAGTTCGGAAAAAGGGCTCGCTGCCTGGAACAAGAGGTTGCCGATTGCCCAAATTGGAATTGAAAAAATTTGATGGATCCTGGCTGGAGTGGTTGGGCTGGTGGGCCCAATTTTCCACGATACATGAGGATTCTACACTCTCAATTGTGGATAAATTCCAGTATTTGGTGCAATCCATGAAGGAAAACACAAGAGCCTCAAGGCTAGTGAAGAGTTATCCCATCACCGCAGACAACTATCCAAAGGCCATTGCGGCGTTGAAAGACCGCTTTGGAGATAGAGTGATTCTCACAGAGGTATGCGTGAGACAACTATTGGGATTAGTGGTGAATAACGCCCGGAGAAAGACCATAGGGATTGAGAATCTCTATGACAAATTGGAGTCCTACTTAAGATCATTGGAATCCCTGGGGATCACTGCCGAACAAAATGCGGCGTTCTTGTACCCGCTTGTGGAGTCAAGTCTGCCGGAGGAGTTAATCACGGTGTGGCAGCGTAGTGCCCTTTCGGGATATAATGATGAAGGTGAAGATACACCTCAACTTGTTGATGGGCGGCTCGGCTCGTTGTTAAAGTTTTTAAGACGAGAAGTAAAGGGCGAAGAGCGTCTGGCCTATGTAAGAGCTGGATTTGGGGCATCCTCGAATACCAGGAGTACAAGGCCAAATTCCACGAGGCTACATGTGGCTGAGGTCAACAAGCCAAGAGAAATAGACCTGATGTCATGTCTATTCTGTCGTGGCGACCACTGGTTGAGGAATTGTCAGAAGTGGTTGGCCATGTCTATTCAGAAGAGAAGAGAAGTATTGATGAGGCAAAGAACTTGCTTCAAGTGTTTCCGATTGGGTCATCATGGGCATCAATGCTGGAGATGTGTAGAGTGCAATATATGCAAGAAATCGCACAATACCTTGCTGCATCTCGGCGAGCATTTGATGTCAAGTCAGGGACCATCGAGCACTAAGGAGAACATCCACCCGAAGACTGAATCCAATGCAGAAAAGCCTGATGTGTCATTCGCCGGCATGCATGTGAGAACAGCGGTGCCAACGGCGCTTTTGGCCACGGCTTTAGTGCGGTTGGTAAATCATCTGAATGAAGAAAAGGTGGTGAGAGCCTTGCTAGATCAGGGTTCGCAGTCTTCCTTTATACATAGGGACGTGCTCCAGGGTCTGAGTATCCCGGTCTCCAAAGTTGACGCTCAGATCTATGGAATCAATGCTACTAAGGGAGAGGAAGTTAAAGACCTTGCCCAGTTTGCCATCAGGCCTCTAGGAAATCAAGACTGGGAGTTGCCATTGCAGGCTTTGGTGGTGAATAAAATGACAGGACTGTTACCGAGCAGGGACCTTCGCCTACCAATAACCGAGAAGTTGAGAGATATACAGCTTGCGGATCCCCAGTTTATGAAGAGTGGGAAAATTGATATAATTCTGGGAGCTGATGTATACGGATTGCTCTTGCTGCCTGAAATCCGAGAGATGACAAGACCCAGTTGTGTGCACAAAATACGAAGTTAGGATGGATTATATCAGGAGGATTGTCAGGAAGCGATGTCGGCAATACGCGGGTATTTACCACCCGTGTGCAGTATGAGGATAATTTAGAAACTATCTTTAAAAGATTCTGGGAGGTTGAAGAGGTTCGGGTTGCCAACAAAATAACTCCCCAAAATGAGTTTTGTGAGGACCTGTACAAAAATAGTGTTAGACGTGACACCAATGGGAGATATATAGTTCCCTTGCCCTTTGATCCACGGGTTGGGATGCAGGATTGCTTCGGAAATTCCCTGGACTTATGTGTCAGACGGCAGATGGCCCTGGAAAGGCGCCTAGCTCTGAATGATCAGCTGGGAAGGGATTATTATAAGTTTATGGAAGAATATGAAGGATTGGGACACATGACCCAGCTGACCGAGATCCCAGTTGGTGATCAAATGGGACATTGCTACCTGCCTCATCATGCCGTCCTTGGAGGCCAACCTGATAGAAGGAAATTTAGAGTGGTGTTTGACGCCTCCGCTAAAACCAAGAATGGATTTCCATTTAATGATAGACTTTACACTGGTCCAAAGCTACAGAGAGATATATTGAAATGAATTGTCGAAGACACAGAATATTTATTATGTCAGATATAGAAAAGATGTATAGACAGATTTTGGTCCGTCCTAGCGATGCAGAAAGGCAGAGAATTATATGGAGGCGAAGATTGGAAGATAAATTAATGGTTTATAGACTTAATACTGTTACCTATGGCACTGCTGCAGCTCCCTTTTTGGCAATGAGAACCCTATTATAATTGGTAGAGGATGAAGGGGCTAAGTATCCTAGAGCCTCTAGAGAAATCATAAAGAATACTTATGTGGATGACATTATTACCGGTGCAGATGATCTAAGAGATGGAATGGCGTTGCGGGATGAACTCATCGAAATGCTTAGATGTGGAGGATTCACCTTGAAGAAGTGGTCGTCAAATGATCTGACGATTTTGGGCAACATTGCGAAAGAACATTGCGCACAAAAGATTACGTTTGAACACTCCAAGGTTATAAGGACATTGGGTTTGGGATGGATCCAAAGTGAAGACTGTTTCTTATATGACGTTCAGTCGTTGGAAAAGACATCGGTGACTACCAAACGCGAAATGCTTTCCTTTATCGCCAAGTTATATGATCCCTTGGGATGGTTGGCACCTGCCCTTGTAACAGGAAAAATAATGGTTCAAAGGTTGTGGATAACGGGATTACATTGGGATGATCCAATGGATGAATCATTGATTGAAACATGGACTAATTTTAGAAAGGAATTGAATTTCATAGGAAATTTGAGAATACCCCGATGGTTGGGTCTCGGAAGGAATACCCAGGGAGTACAATTGCATCGATTCGGTGATGCCTCTGAAGACGCCTATGCGGCAGCCGTTTACATAAGAATTCCCACTGATGATGGTGTCAGTGTAAAACTGTTGGCATCAAAGACTAAGTTGGCTCCCATTCGGAAGATGTCAATTCCACACTTAGAATTGTGCGCAGCTCTTCTGCTGACCAGACTAATGAAATATATAATGGAAGAATTGAATATCAAAATGGAGAGTGCTACCTGTTGGTCCGATTCTACCATAGTCTTGAGTTGGTTAAGAACTATGTCTAGAAATCTCCCCACTTTCATCGGCAATCGTGTGGCGGAGATTCAGAGTTGTCCACAAGTCAGGGAGTGGCGCTATGTTCCCACAGGAGATAATCCAGCGGATATTGCCTCGCGAGGAATTCTGGGGTCCGAGCTGAAACAGTCTTCCATCTGGTGGACAGGACCTACCTGGTTATCAGCGGAATCAACAGAATGGCCTAGAATGCCTCCTGTGTTTGAGCACTAAAGTCAAATTGAGCTCCTGAGTGTTCATGCCCTCAGTGAAACACCTTTCTTGGTGGCTATCGGAGAGATGAGCTCAACCTTTAATGGGTATATCCGAAAAGTGGCCTGGATATTGCGTTTTTGCCATAACTGCCGCTACAGTGCGGAGCGATATCAGTCGCACTTAACCACAGCCGAACTGAGAAATGCTCATAGGAGAATACTTCAAGCAATTCAGTGCCAGCATTTCAGGGAAGAATTAAGAAGTTTGACCACTTTAGGATCAGTGAAGCGCACGGGCAAGATTTATGGTTTAACACCGTTCCTCGACGATCAAGGAATCCTTAGAGTCGGCGGTAGATTAAAATGGGCTCCATCTATGACATATGAACAAAAACATCCTGCGCTATTGCCTTCATCAGAAAAGGTGGCTCAGATGATTGTTCAAGCGGTTCATATGCGGACTTTGCACGGAAGTGTGCACCTGATGCTGTCCACATTGAAACTAAAGTATTGGATGCTGAGAGCAAAAGATCAGGTGAAGAGATGCATTCGAGAGTGCGTGACAGGTTGTCGATACAATCGCGTCACTCAAGGCCAGCTAATAAGCGATTTACCCAAGGAGAGATTAACACCGGGTAAACCCTTTTCAATCAGTGGTGTAGATTATGCTGGACCTGTGAACCTTCGATTTTCCAAGGGTAGAGGCCGAAAGACTGAAAAGGGCTACATCTGTCTATTTGTGTGCTTTGTGACCCGAGCAGTACATCTTGAATTGGTCACCGATGCCTCTACACCCACCTTCATGTTGGCCTTTAAGCGATTTGTAGCGCGAAGAGGACATTGCACTCGGCTATATAGTGATCAAGGAACAAATTTTGTGGGAGCTGCACGACAGTTACGTTCATGTTTCTATCTGGCTCAAAATCAATTAAAAGAAGTAGCTGCCGTGTTAGCTAATGATGGAACTGAGTGGAAGTTCAACCCTCCAGGAGCCCCCCATTTTGGTGGTCTTTGGGAGGCTGGGGTCAAGGCTTTGAAATATCATATGAGGCGAATTATTGGGAACAATTTGTTGACATATGAAGAACTGCTGACCGTTCTATTTCAAATCGAGTCTTGTTTGAATTCGAGACCTTTGTACCCAATGAGTAATGATCCTAATGATCAAGGGGTATTAACTCCCGCCCATTTCTTGCTTGCTGAACCATCCTCTTGTGTCCCGGAAGATGACCTATTATTGGTAAAGAATCATCTCCTAACAAGATGGCAGTTGGTTCAGAGGGTCTTGCAACATCTGTGGAAAAGATGGTCAAAGGACTACTTGAATAACTTGCAACAGCGCAATAAGTGGAAGACCATCTCTCCCAATGACGACATCAATACGTTAGTATTGATAAAAGAGGAAAGAATGCCCCCTGCAAAGTGGCTTATGGGCAGAGTGGTGGAGACACATCCTGGGAAGGACGGCCTGGTGCGGGTTGTTTCGTTGCGGACATCGGTTGGAGTGCTCCGAAGACCCTTGGTGAAGCTGGTGTTGCTTCCGGTGGCCCCTCCGGAACTTGATGTGGCCCATCAACTCGGGGAGAAATGTTAGAGTTTATTATTATTATTTTAATGTTACTCTCTGTATATATGTTTATATTATATTTGACCAGGAGTGCCTGGTCACGTGTGTGAATTTAGTGTATATATAGTGTGGTTGGAAATAAAATAAGAGTTGAGTTGAGCTTTGGTGAGACTAGTACTTTAACTTAGTTAGAGCTTGGAAAGTCCGCTACATTTTAGGAGAAGACCTCTGCGCTGACTATACCTCTGGGTGAAGAGTGAACATAGGAAAACCAGCCAGAAGAAGTTGGCGAACAGTAGGCCTGTATATACAAGGGTGGATCAATAAAAAACGATTTTTTAAAATTACAAATCAAAGTACAATTTTATTTTTTAATCCTCTACATAACTTCCTCCCTTCTCTATATACTTCTTCCAAAGGTCAGGTAGCTTGTAAATTCCCTTTAAGAACAAATCTTGTGTGTGTTGGACAAGCCATCCATGCACCGCATTTTTAACCTCTTCATTAGTCTTGAAAGTTATGTCCCATAAAAATAAGTTTTAAGTGTCCAAATAAATAATAATCAATCGGATTTGAATAAAGAGAGTAAGGATTAAAATTTCAAAATTTAATTTATTGATGGCTTCAATGGTTGAATTTGCTACGTGGGGCCGAGCATTATCATGCTGTAGGCAAACACCTTTGATCAGAACACCACGCCTTTCGGAGTAAATATTTGGTTTCTTATTTTTTCAAGTAGCTCCGAATAAAATATGTTATTAACTGTTTGGTCTTCAGGAAGATAATCTTCTAAGATGCATCCTTTACTGTCCCAAAAATAGTCAAAAGTACTTTTCCATCAGAAGCTGTTATCCTTGGTTTGTTTGATGTTGGTGAACCCTGGTGATGCCATTCCACACTTGATCTTTCAGAGTCAGGAATGTGATAGTGTATCAATGATTCATCTTTAGACACTATTCTATCAAGAAAACCTTCACCCTCAATTTCATATCTCTATCATTTTACAGCCAAGAACTGAAGATACCTAGTATATGGATAGTTTTTATCCACAAACGACTCATTCAAACATGTTTACTTTGCTGTCTGCAGGCACTTTTTAACACCTTGTTCTTCAACTGTCTTCTATTGTTGGGTGTCATAACCTTTTTTTTACTATTCTCTCTGTTGGAAGACTATTGGAAAAATAAATCGGTTTTCGAAGAATTTAGTTTCGGATTGTCCTTATAACGTAACCATTATATAATTGCCCTAACAGATAAAACTTTTTATCAATACAACTGTGGAAATAAGCCATTACACCTACAAATATAGTGTAGTTAATTGTTATGTCTACCTCAATTTTATAACATTTTGAAAGTTCTTTACAAGCGTTAAGAGGTTTTTCTTTCATTTCCTTTGTAAGCAGCCGAGGCACCCATCTTGTCAATTTTTTATTTACTTTAAATGTTTTGTGATGATTTTTGGACACTACCATAACTAAGGTTAAGATTGCCAGAAATAACTTTAATGCTAATATGACGATCGTTCTGTATCATCTCGTCAATGGCCCAGGTGTTTGCATCATCACTAATCTTGACCGGGGCGCCAGGTCGCGGTGAGTAATCCAAACTTTCAATGCCGCTTTTGAATTTTCTATTCCATTCAAAAATTATATTTTGAGATAAACATTTATCACCGTAAACAGCTTTCATTCTGGAGTAAATTTCAAATGGTTTAACACCTTAATAATAAAGAAAACGTATTAATGCTTGCATATCATACTTGGTGCAAATGTTTGTTTTGATCGCCATTTTTATTGGAAAAAATGTTGCCATATGGTTTCTTTTATTGAGATATTTTTATATAACAACAGAGTTCAATTTAAATGTGTATGCCTATATACATTTGTTTCCTTCTTTTTTATCTATCAAATTTTTATCGTTATTTATTCTTCCACCCTTGTATATATGTAGCTATTTTCAAAACAGTCGGGATATTGGCAAGAGGCTAAGACGAACAGAAAAGGAGCATCCCGGAGCAAAAACTTTGTGGAGTAGATCAGAGAGGAAAAGGAAGGTCCTAGGACCACCCTGGGAACAACTAACGTGGAGAGGAACTCAGTTCCTGCCAATCGGATCTAGGTTCCGTCTGAACCATTCTCAGTTGGATATGATAATCACAATGCTCAGAGCGAAATAGGTGATGCCCCAAGTTTCCCAAAATCTCTATTTATATTATGTAGAACATATGGTCGACTAGGGATGAGATCTTAATAGCCAAATATTTTCTACTTATATTTAAGATTATCTTTTCATTAAAATAATCCTTTTTATCAATATAAAGGTGAAAAATCAGGCCTCAGAGAATGAGTTTCTTCTATAAAATTTCATTTCACAAATCTCATTAGATTTCGAGCAGTAAATTATTGAAGCCTGATATCTAATCTCAAAGCAGATTATCTTAATATAAATATAAATAGAGTTAAATGTTCTACCTGATTTATAATATTATAGAATAAATTAAGCTTCCAGGGCTAAGTTTCTTGTACAACCTTTTTTGTTAGATTGATAAACCTGTTGATGGATTGACAAGTTGGAAAGCTTGAAAATAAAAGTTTGTACACAAAACTTAGTCCTGTAAACTTCATTCATTTTCTAATAAATATAGATCTAAAATATAATTTTCTATATATTGCCACGTGGAAAATTAGGAAAGGCAAACTTCTGGATGAGACAGAAATTTATGTAAGGCAAGAACAATCTATGAATGGTAAACAAAAGATAAGCCACAAGGGAAATTTACAGAGTAGCAAAATATAAATATATAATGACCACTCTGTTAATAAAAATAATAATATTAATAAATAATTTGTTACATTCTGATATATATTCATAACGAAATTGTGAATAAAATTCCTATTAGAAAATAATATATACATAATAAAATAAACAAATTGCCTCCAGGGATATGATTCCCTTAAGCTTATAAATATATATAATTTTCTATATATAGAACACTCTCAATATTAATAACAAGGTCATTAATATATAAAAAAGTTTCTAATTTTCAAGGTCATTATTATATTCAAATTTACAAATTACAAAAATATTTTCTCATAATGAGTTTCTGTAGTATTTTTGTAGTTTTAAACGTTTTTCGGAATTTAACCTTTGATTTACAATTAACAAATAACAATTATTTTATTTCTAAAGCTATATCCCGCAAGGGATACTTGCGCCAAACAAGGAGAAAAGTTTATTTACATAAGTTTTTAATCGTTAATAGATAATTTAATTTCTTTATACTAAATAATTAATTAAAAAGGCATATATTGGAATAAAAATATCATTTATTTTACCTATATTTTTGATCATATATATGCCTTTTTAATTAAGGATTTATTTATGGATTGCTCTATTTTCAATACTAAATAATGTTTTGTAATTTTCAAAACAATAATTGAACTTGGAATCAAAATAATTGTTCCAACATTTTTTTTAAATCCAAATATTTACTCTACTTAGGATTCGTCCTCAATTAAGAATGGACTTTAAAATATTTTTCTAAATTATTAATGAATGATGAACAAGTTCAAATTGAAAAAAAGAAATGTGAGCTTATATAAACATTTTATACGATTTTTTCTAAGATCGAATAGAGATATATTTATGGATTTATCCTTGAATTTGATAGATACTTCACATCTTTCATTAATATATTTCAGGAATTTATTGCAACATTATTTCTACTCAATAATTCAGTCTTTATCCGATCAGATATGATTTGATATCACCTATCGAAAACCTTTAGAGAAAAAAGAAGAAAAAATTTCTTTTAAAAATTCGATAATTATCCTCACTATATTTGAAATATAAACTATTCAAAAATTGATCGTTTATTTTTAAAATAAATTGAAAAAAAAAAAACAATTTTCTGGTGACCTTCTACTGAAATGGTAGAAGTATTGGGAAATTCTTGCTCATAGATGATGTATACAATACACTAAATACTCAATAATGTAATACAATTGGTTGATGTGCCTGTGTTTTTCTGAATCAACTTCCAACCAACAAATAATCTTAAGAAGTTATACTATTGGTTACTTTGAATGATGCATGTAAATATGTATATATATATGTCATAATATTTGGAAATATGTAAAATAAAATGCCCTGTGTGGGAGTACAAGGAAAGAGGGAAGATAGCGAGGTTAACAAACAACCCCCTTGGTAAACAAGTATCACGACTTAATTATCTCCCCTAGGGGACTTATCTTACTTAAAGCGGCTTATAAGCGGCTAGACGGGATGATCAAAGTTCAGTTCTCACCGAGGTGGCCTCGACGCCAGTTGTTCTAGAGGTTGTGCTGGGACCTTCTATCTTTCCTCCCCGATCTATTTCCTCACGGGTTTTTGCCTCTGGATCCTGTCTCCTGTGTGTCCTTACCACCCATCGCTCAACAACCACGACTGCTTCTAGCCAACATGCCACACTGCATTCATCCAACAGCATAAACTACTACTACATTACCACATCGAAAGTCGACAGGATCATATCACATTAAAAGTCGACAGGATAAGACCTGGCCGGGAAGCGAATCCCTCATATACCGGAGTATGAAGAAACAAGAAGCCAAGCCACGATGATCGACCAAACCCAACTCAACTGTAACCACTCCTCTTCGAGCCCTCAACCCCTTCCTCGCCAACCTTTGAACCGTGATCCCGAAGAAGTATTCACCTACGACGGAGATGGAGCTGCCACGCACTTCTTCCAGCACTAGATCTACTCAAGAACGATCGCCGTGCCAGAGCAGGACACCTCCCGCCATCATGGACAAGACTCCGCCATCTCCCTACCGCTACTGTGATGTACAACACTGGTACGCACAGTGTCACAGACAGAACTCTCCCGAAGCTCAATGAACTTACCTGCGCCCTAAAACAACATAACTCGTGAGTGTAATTGTCTTAACTCCTACCATTCATTCTTTAAATAAGTCAGTCCTTGTAGATTGTCCCAATATTTCCATAATTAGCTCAATATGTGTGAATATCTAAAAATATTTAATATTTCCATTTATCTCTCCACCCCTATTAACAGTGATCTTATTATCCATATTATATCTAGCTATGTGAAACCCATTTAATTAGTTACCTTACCAGTAGATGTAACAATCGTCATTTTAATTAAATTATTTCCATTTTAACGTAACTCTTTAAAAAAAAATCATAAAAAAAAAGGAATTCTACCTATTAACGCTTTACGATTTTTACTATTAACAATAGATTTTTCATAATCAAATTATTTATAAAAATATGCCTCCAGCACCTAAACTTTTGTATAGACCTCTCCTACTTGTAAGCACGGCTCACGAAAAATAATTTCTTTCCCTAATCGATTCAAAATTCACCCTGTAATTCAGGCGTCGAAGAATTCCAACCACCACGTGAGCCTTACTTACAACCAACCCTTGGTGACTCTTATCTATCTTCCCCTTAATGCCCCACTCATTCTTACAACTTTGTTAACTTTATACCAGCTCAGGACCTTTATAGAGAATTATTGATTAATCAATTATCGAACTTCTATATTGTCATTTCAAAATCCTAACCTTCGCCCTTCATTTATGATAATTTATTTCGTAGTTCATCTCTAGCCTATCCACCGACCCACACCATCTAGCTAATGGTGTGTTCGTCAAAGGGTGCAGATTGACTAACTGCTAGATATTTATCAACCCCTTTTTGTTCGCACTTGAACAATCTGCATCGAGCGACACAGTTCGCTTCTTCTTCTCGCGCCACACGTTCGCCACACGGACCCTGTCTTCAAATCCATGTTTGTCCATTGTCCAAACCCGCACGATATAGCCTACCTCCGATATTTCCCACGGAGGTACGTTAAACATCGTCGCTGATTTTGTCCGGTCCGTCATCATTTCGCGCAGACATGGGTCTTACTTTCAACCCACCGCGAAATCATCGCCTTGCACAAGCTCCCACGACGGTTCAAACACCTCGTGTCCGAGCAGCTTGTCACTTGTAACGGACAACGCAGTCCTCGTCCCAATTTTTGGCACTGTGCGCGCATACTTTCCGCAAATTAAATATAAGTTCGTTCGACTTCCTCACCTACACACGGGACTTTTCCCCTCGGACTCGCTACACAAGTAACTACATAGATAAGTTAGATTGGCCCAGGGCAAGTCTCCCCTCGCTCTGTTCGCCGAGGTTCTAACATTGTATGTAGTTTTATATTTACCTCAGTCCTGAGCTCACACAATTGCCAACCTCAATCTCAATTCTCGTACTCTACACTTATAGCATAGAAAGCCCATGACAAGTTTCCCCTTGCCATGTCCGCCTGAAAAATATCTTAAAGTGTAGAGTTCCCCAGTCTTAATGATCTTCAGAATTTCACCTCGACCAACTTTTATCTTTTATTATTATTTATTGTTATTTTTAAAATCTCTTTTAATTTAATCCCCACCACACACACACTTTTTTCAAATTTCAAACTTTATTTCAACTTTTATGTCACTTTTACTTATGTTTTTTTTTTGTTGGTGGTGTTTTAAAAACTTTGCCTTTTATATTTAACATACATATCTCCCATTTATAATTCAATTAATGGACAATTTTCAGATATCATGCCACAACCTTTCAAGCTTACAATGCCTTATTTTCTTCTCAATAACATGTTCTCTCGAATTTTTTTCTTATCTTTCACCATCGCTCTTGAAAAAAAAAAACTCTTGTTTTTAATTTTTCGTATATCAACTTATGTTTTTTATGAACCAATGACCGAATTTTCGCTGAACCTCTCAGTCTTTCTGCAGTGTATCTATTCCTACATTGAAACTTAGGTTCTGAAAGTCAAGGTTTTTTTTTTTCAACCATTCGACCTCAGAGGTCTTATTTTTTGTCAATTGACCGCAAAGGTCCACTTTTTTTTCTCACTCGACCCCGAAGGTCTTTTTCACGTACGTGCATGTCCATTATTTGTTAAATTTATTAAGTTTAGTGTCATCAAGAGAACCGCACATAAGTTGTCTGCCTAATCAATCTCCTTCATTCTAAAGTATCTCTGTAAAATGTCTCAATACGTTTTGTTGACGAATGCTGCAGAGATGACTATTTGCTCCAGCCTCTTTCTAATGGCTTCCTTTGTTCATTTTAGAATGTTGAACCACTTACTTTACAGTTCTCTTACTTTCCACCTTTCCATTCTCTTCACCTCCTCATTCACGTATCCATATTGTACATAGCTATGATTGTCCATACCTACACTCTGTACCATATTAACCTACACATAAAATTAATTTGTACATAGCCAAATTATTTCCCACCCTCAAAGAATTTCCTGCACAAATTCTTCTTTGAAAGGGGGGACATCTGTCATAATATTTGGAAATATGTAAAATAAAATGGCCTGTGTGGGAGTACAAGGAAAGAGGGAAGATAGCGAGGTTAACAAACAACCCCCTTGGTAAACAAGTATCACGACTTCATTATCTCCCCTAGGGGACTTATCTTACTTAAAGCGGCTTATAAGCGGCTAGACGGGATGATCAAAGTTCAGTTCTCACCGAGGTGGCCTCGACGCCAGTTGTTCTAGAGGTTGTGCTGGGACCTTCTATCTTTCCTCCCCGATCTATTTCCTCACGGGTTTTTGCCTCTGGATCCTGTCTCCTGTGTGTCCTTACCACCCATCGCTCAACAACCACGACTGCTTCTAGCCAACATGCCACACTGCATTCATCCAACAGCATAAACTACTACTACATTACCACATCGAAAGTCGACAGGATCATATCACATATATATACAACACATACAGCTTTATTAAGACCACTGGTTTTATACAGATTCACCGCAGGAAAGAAAAATAGATGTTGCTCCTATACAGCAGACAGGACATAACCCAACTTCAGACACCAGGTACGACGTATATCCAGTGGCCACACCGTACATATTCATGATATATATATATACACAACACATACAGCTTTATTAAGACCACCGGATTTATATAGATTCACCACAGGAAGAAAGGAAGCATAGATAGAGCTCCTATACTCCATGGCAGCGTAGAACTCAACAACAGCCTACAGGTCCGACGTATGTCCAGTGGCCACACCGTACATAGGTCATGATATATATATATATATATACATACAGCTTTATTAAGACCACCGGTCTTATACAGATTCACGGCAGGAAGGAACCATAGAAGGAGCTCCTATATTCTAGGCAGCACAGAATCCAACAATATCCTACAGGTCCAACGTTTGTCCAGTGGGCACGATATGCATATGTCATGATATATCACACACATACAGCTTTATTTAAACAAACGGTCTAATAGAGTTACACCGCAGAAAGAAGGCATAGATGGAGCTCCTATTCTCCAGGCAACACAGAACCCAACAACCTCCAGGTCCGACGTATGTCCAGTGGCCACGATGTGCATACGTCATGATATATCACACATATACAGCTTTATTAAGACCACCTATCTTATACAGTTACACCGCAGGAAATAAAAATAGATGAGCTTCTATACTCCAGGCAGCTCAGAACCCACAGCAACAGCTAACGACAGTAAATATTTCTGCATATTATACAATGATGAAAATAGAATGACATCAATATAGAAAAATTATATCAAATTATTTTCACATTTAAAATATCGGTAATAATTACATCAAATCAACAAATAATTTTCACATTTTCTATGCAGAAGACTCAGATTCAAATTAAAGTACCACAACACCATTTGAGTAAAATCGAACAAATATTAACCTATATACAATGGTATAAAAGGCTGAAATATTTATGTATGAGGACACAAACAAGCAATATTTAATCACCATTTCTAGAAATAATTATTAAATTAGACAAATTACAGCAAATAAAGTGTAACTAAACTGGATTGAATCTGAAACTTAATACGCCATTAAATTTTGAATCGTATTTTCTTAAGTTTCTATTAGGGCTTTTTTAATAATCTAATATTGAGATATGCATAGAGAACCAAAGAGTACGCTGCATTGATGTTTTAAAATAAATCGTATCTACGTTTATTAAGATATTGTATTTGAATACCATTCTCCTTCATCTCGCAGTTAGAACCTTTCTCTCTATGAGATATTCAGCCAATTTTATAAATATTCCTAGAAGAATATTATGAAATTAAAGCCTTCCATATATATTGATAGAATAATACCCATAAACAGCATATAAAAACATGTTAAAAAAACTAGCTTTGGTATTCAGCGATAAACACTCAGGGAGAAATTTTAAAAGCGCTGAAAGTCTAATATCGCAGGATTTCTGTTTTTTTTTTATATAAAGAGGTAATTTTGTTTACACTTGTTTATCTTGTTTTTCATCAATATGGTCATTTTATATTTTATGTACATTATTCACCTATCACTGTATATTATTAAGAGTTATTGACTGAATCCCAATATACATGCTAAAAGGTACAACTTCCTTTAGTTTTGTCCATGAGTGTATATGAACTTCAGTAATCTGGCTTAACCAAATAATTACAAATAGGTCTATTCAACAGACATTTAGAGGAACATAATTTTACCCTTATATCTTTTATCTGAATGTTATATAACAATATATATTCTTATGCTTGTTTTTTTTTATATAAAGAGGTAATTTTGTTTACACTTGTTTATCTCGTTTTTCATCAATATGGTCATTTTATATTTTATGTACTTTATTCACCTATCACTGTATATTATTCAGAGTTATTGACTGAATCCCAATATACATGCTAAAAGGTACAACTTCCTTTAGTTTTGTCCATGAGTGTATATGAACATCAGTAATTTGGCTTAACCAAATAATTACAAATAGGTCTATTCAACAGACATTTAGAGGAACATAATTTTACCCTTATATCTTTTATCTGAATGTTATATAACAATATATATTCTTATGCTTTAATTAATTGTTAGTTTAATTGTTTTGACAAGCAGAGAGGAATGATCACATGTAATTGTATAATATTAAATATATGACAAAATAAATGAGAAATATATTAATAGCAAGACAAGGAGCCCAATATAATATGAATCTATGGCAATCTTCTAATTATCGAATCAATTAACAAATTTATATCAATCTGCTGTTAAATATCATCCTAACTACTACATATATATGCGATATAATGAATTAGAAATATATTAATAGCGAAAGAACTGAGAAATATATTAATAGCAAGACAAGGAACCCGATGTAATATAAATCTATTGCAATCTTCTAATAATAAAATTAATTAGCAAATTTGCTTAAATTTGCTGAACAAAACAAACATCCTATAACTACAAAATATATATATATGGTAATTTAAACCAACAACCCTATATTATATAATACTTATAACAAGATTGTAATGTTTTATATAGAAACACATCTATAAATAATTATACGCATGATTGACATGTGTCATTGCATCACCATATGTAATGTAATTTGTACAAACTGAGGATAAATAAATGAAACTATGTAATAGATTAAGAGCTGAGCTAAGCAAGAGATCGAGAGAGAAATAGAAATCAACCTTAAAAAGGAATTTGGTCTGTTCAAACCCCACAGCGATGTCTCAAGATGTATATCTCAGTGAATTCAAACATTTGACTCCAGATATCTTCGAGACACATCTATTCCGATTTATACCGCCTCAAACTTCCCAGCCATTCCTACATTTAAATCCAGATTTATTTAATATCGATCGTTTTAAAACAAACCTCAAGTAGCGACCAGAAAATTTCCCGTTGAATTCACAAACCTATTCTATCTACATACGCTACACCAACCCATTTGGATCTGTATTACCTACTTACTTACTCTCTTTCACACAATTTAAAGATTATTTTGAACCCACCAGATCCAGACTAGAAGAGAAAGAATGTAACGCACGTGCTCTGTAGACAAGCCCCATATTTCCTCCTTCAAAAATATACAACGGCCTCCCATCCCGCTCAAAAGCTGTCATCTGAATATCGGAATGATCGCCATGTGTAACATGTGTTTCACGTCAGCCATTTATATTTCCTCGAGAATTTCACAAATTCCCAGACAGAGAGTCATAAAAATACCGCTAGTTGGCCCCAGTGAGGATAGACTAAACAACTCGAGACCATGCCGCGACAATAAATCCATTGCCACCCTTCTCCCTTACTCGCCTCCAGAAAATTTGGAGCGTGTCCCGCAATCCTTTTAATTCCACACCTTTTATTACATTAGCAGTGATATCTTAACCTAACTTTTCAAAACATTTAGATATTTGAATTTGAGATAGAGAGAACAAGACCTACCTCATATTTAACATTTTGATATTTTAATCCTGTGTATATCTCCAATTTTTTTCTACATATCAAACATTTTACATGTTGAATTGAGATCAAAATACACAACATTTTAGTAACCAATCCAAGCAATAAATTGCGCTTCTCAATTTCCGATTTATAAAACCTACACACCACATTTGTAACTTCTTTTTAGAAGAAATACTAAACCTTCATCTACTCATTGTAATAATCTTCAACTATATTCTATTTTTTGTATAAAATATTTCAAATATTATTTTTTATTTTTTACCTTTCAATTATATAATCACAAGTTTTTAATCCAATATATATTTTTTGAATCAATTTTACTTTTATTTTCATAATATTATTTAAGTATTACAAAACATTTATTTGTTGTCAAAATTCACTTTAATCTTAATTATTATTACCTTTATATATTGATTGTTTGATTTTGTTCACTTAAACTTTATTCAACCACAATGATATTTCTATATTTTTATTCATTTTATATTTGTTTTTATGCCTTTATATAAATGACTACGTTATCATTAACTTTCGGGCATACAACAATTTATTTCTCTAACCACTTCAGTGTACTTTTCACTACTATCTTCTCACAGTCATTGCTTCACATCAACGTAGAAAAACGACAGTACTGCTTGACAATTTTTTTTTTATTTCATAATTTCAACAAACTCTTTGAACACAGTTCCCCAGATTTAAAATTCCCAACTTCTGGCTTGAACACGTTTCAAAGGTTTAATTCAATCATCCGCAGAGCAAATTCACCAACGCATGCACAAAGCGTTCACAACTCACAATTTTTTCAGCACTAGCGGACCACACTCAACCTTTGATTTTAAGTCAAGTCAGATCACCTACTGTCGCTACAACAATTCTACTTAACGCATCGCACTCCATTTCACCACTTTCAATCATATCAATGAACAACTTTTTCTTCAACAACTTTTCAACCCAATAACCCTACAATTGTAACAAAGCACTGTAACCTTATACAGAATCACAAGTGAAACATTGCCTAGGAAGACGCTCAAGTCAATATCCTCGCTTTGCACCTGGATCTAAGTATTTGATTGCATGTGTAATACAATTGCTTATTCGTTAACCTCTAATCCTTTCCAACGCCCGCCAACAATCTCTTAGAATATCATTTTATTTTTATCATCATTATTTTTTTATCAAACAAAGGTTTTATGTAAATTTCTCTTTTATATTGAATATCATAACTTTTAAATTAAACATAAGTGTTATTTTTTATAATTTGCAGATATATCCAAACAAAACATCTTGTTATAGCCCTTTTTAACCCTCACAGTGTAAATTAATTAAAAGAAATTTTAATTACATACCTGTGCTAGAGAGGCTTTACCCGCTTAAACCCGGATAAACCCTTTCACTCCCGGGGCTCATCTATGGTAATATAAACCAACAACCCTATATTGTATAATACTTATAACAAGATTGTCATGTTGTATATAGAAACACATCTATAAATAATTATACGCATGATTGACATGTGTCATTGCATCACCATATGTAATGTACTTTGTACAAACTAAGGATAAATAAATAAAACTATGTGATGGATTAAGAGCTGAGTTAAAGCAAGATTGAGAAGTTCAAAAACTTTAAAATCGAGAGGTAATTCCAGCAACCTAAAGAGGAATTTGGCGGCCCGTTGCCATCGAGGTCAAAGGGTGCAGAATGCCGCAGACGTTCGAAGTCCAAATTCTCACATGTCTCCCCCACTCGGCAAAGATATAAAACCTCGGTTTTAGCCAAACTTGGACAGTCACTTCACCGTCGGCGTGGGCCCTTGTTGGTTGCAGCCAGGTCCACCTCATCGACCATGTAAAACAGTAAGAAACCGTCTTTCTCCATCTTGCTCTTAGCTCGACTCCTATCTGTTCATGGAACTTTCCTACTACAACTGTGTCTCTTCGTTTTTGTGTGTGGACATTCCCAAGCTTTCCACTCTGCCTCGACCACGACTGCCTGTACTCTGTGAGAACTGTTAAAGGTCCTCCAAGGTGCAGAGAGGTACTGGAAAACTTTCCACGCCCTGACTATCCCTCTCGGTTACTACTGATTTGACCCTCGGTTACCACAGCTATAGCGAGAGTCGACAGGATCTTATCACATATATATATATATGTGATAAGATCCTGTCGACTCTTCTGCGATATGATCCTGTCGACTTTCAATGTGACAATATAATAATAATGTGGGGAAAGAGAAATAATCACACCACGATATGGTAGAGGAATTTGGAAGCCAACCAGAGAGAGATAGACGGGCCGCTCGCGTCGAACACAATCACCCAACTGTCGCCCTAATTAGTCCTGAGGTTCCAAGAAAAGGGCCCCTTGGAATGTGGCTAGTGGCTCAAAATGGCCGTTCTTTAGCTGCCTTCTCTCTACGTCTCTCTCTGGTTGACTGTAGATTTTCTTTATTATACCTGGAAGAGCATATATTATTACATATGGCCCCCGTTGAAGAAGGCTGAACATGGTTTGAGTATACTTAAAGCTGGTGAAGCCAGGAATAGAGAAAATAATTTTACAGTTGAAATTAATTAAGGTAATAGTGACATAGTTTTATGTAAATAAAATATTGTATAGTACACAAGTAAATATTATTTACAAGCAGTTTTACAACGCCGGAGAGTTTGATATTTAAGAAATATTTTGAAAATATCAAGGTTATAAAAGGCTATATACAACAAAATCTAATGTATTATATGGGAAATGATATTGAGGAGTGTGAACAAGGAGAAGAAGAGTCACAAACACATGATGAAATTCTTAAGATCATTAAGACAGGAGAAGTCTACACTTTAAGATATTTTTCAAGCGGACATGGCAAGAGGAAACTTGACATGGGCTTTCTAGGCTATAGGTGTATAGTACGAGAAATGAGGTTGAGGTTGGAAATTGCGTGAGCTCAGGACTGAGATAAATATAGAACTACATACAATGTTAGAATTTTGGCGAACAGAGCGAGGGGAAACTTGCTTTGGGACATTCTACCTTATCTATGCAGTTACTTGTGTAGCGAGTCCGAGGGGAAAAGTCCCGTGTGTAGGTGAGGAAGTCGCATGGACTTATAGTTAATTTGAGAAGATAAAATAGTTCGAGATGCAAAGGTAGAATATAGGCGGTCAGAGCGAAGGGAATCTTGCTTTGGGGGCCTTTCTACCTTAATTATTTAGAAACCATGAGACTTTAGTAGTTTTAACTAATCGGTGGAAAGTATGCGCGCACAGTGCCAAAAATTGGGACGAGGACGGCGTTGTCCTTTACAAGTGACAAGCTGCTCGGACACGAGGTGTTTGAACCGTCGTGGGAGCTTGTGCGAGGCGATGATTTCGCGGTGGGTTGAACGTAAAACCCATGTCTGCGCGAAATGATGACGGACCGGACAGAATCAGCGACGATGTTTAACGTACCTCCGTGGGAAATATCGGAGGTAGGCTATATCGTGCTGGTTTGGACAAGGGACAAACATAGATTTGAAGACAGGGTCCGTGTGGCGAACGTGTGGCGCGAGAAGAAGAAGCGAACTGTGCCGCTCGATGCAGATTGTTCAAGTGAGAACAAAAGGGAGTTGATAAACATCTAGCAGTTAGTCAATCTGCCTCCTGTGACGAACACACCAGTGGCTAGATGGTGTGGGTCGGTGGATATGCTAGAGGGAACTACGAAATATATTATCGTAAATGAAGAGTGGAGATTAGTGGCAAAAGTAGTTCGATAAATGATTAATCAATAATTTCATAGAGGGTCATGGGCTGGTAAAAGGTTAACAAAGTTGTAAGAATGAGAGGGACATTAAGGGGAAGATAGATAAGAGTCACCAAGGGTTGGTTGTAAGCAAGGCTCACGTGGTGGTTGGAATTCTGCGACGCCTGAATTACAGAGTGAATTTTGAGTCGTTTAGGGAAAGAAATTATATTTCGTGAGCCGTGCTTACAAGTAGGAGAGAAGGTCATATGAAAAAGTAAAGATGTTTAGGTACTGTAGCCCTATTGTGATTGAGCACTATTATGAAATTGATTGTTGTTATTATTAAAAATCGTAAAGCATGCATAGATAGAATGCCAATTTTAAGGAATGACTTTAAAATAAAAATATTTCATTAAAAGGTCTATTATTAATTCGATTGGTAAGGTACAAATTTAATGGGTTACAATATCTAGATAAATAGTATTGAGAATAAAATCATTGTTAATAGTCGTGGATAGAATAAATTGAACTAAACTAATTATAGAAAATATTGGCATCAAAGTTTACAAGGAATGACTTTTTTGAAGAATGAATGGTAGGGGTGGAAACAAATACACTCACAGATTATGCTGGTTGAGGGCGTAAGTAGGTTCATTAAGTTCATTGAAGGAGGGTTCTTTCTGCTGATATTGTACGGGACAGTGTTGTCCGCCACAGTAGTGTCAGGGATATGGCGGAGTCTTGTCCATGATGATGGAAAGTGTCCTGCTCTGGCGCGGCGATCGTTCTTGGGCAGGTCTAGTGCTGGAAGAAGTGGGCGGCAGCTTCATCTCCGTCGTAGGCGATCACTTCTTCAGGGTAACGGTTCAAAAGTTGGCGAGGAAGGGATTGAGGGCTCGAAGAGAAGTGGTTACAGTTGAGTTGGGTTTGGCCGATCATCGTGGCTTGGCTTCTTGTTTCTTCATACTCTGGTATATGAGGGGTTTGCTTCCCGTCCAGGTCTTATCCTGTCGACTCTTATGTTATAAGATCCTGTCAACTCTTTTGCGATATAATCCTGTCGACTTTCAATGTAATATATAATAATAATGTGGGGAAAGAGAAATAATCACACCACGATTTGGTAGAGGAATTTGGAAGCCAACCAGAGAGAGATAGACGGGCCCGGCAACCGCCGGGCGTCCGCTCGCGTCAAACACAATCACCCAACTTTCGCCCTAATTAGTCCTGAGGTTCCAAGAAAAGGGCCCCTTGGAATGTGGCTAGTGGCTCAAAAAGGCCGTACTTTAGCTGCCTTCTCTCTACGTCTCTCTCTGGTTGACTGTAGATTTTCTTTATTATCCCTGGAAGAGCATATATTATGACATATATATATCAATAGTAATTTTTTGTGAAAAATGGGGAAATTTAAATATTAAGAACTACAGATTTTGAATTAATTTTGAGTCAGAACAGCAAGCTAATTCTGTATCAAATAGTACCGTTATGAAGATTTCAAGATTTCTAAAATTTGTTATTTAGTTTAAACATGTGAGGTTTTTTATATTATATATTCTAACTAATTATTCATTACAAAAAATAAAATAAAAAACAAACCTCACATGTTTAAACTAAATAACAAATTTTATAAATCTTGAAATTCTCATAAAGCGGTACTATATATACACTGCGTGACATTGAAAATGGAAAACCAAGAAATAGTGGCCAGAAAATTATGCAAATTTAAGGGTAGACGCGCCTAACCGAGTTATGCAAATGATGTAAAATGCGCAGACCTCGTGCGCACATGGAGTAAGATATAAGGGAAGGAACTTGCAGAAAGGACAGTATTCGTGTCGTTATTTCTTCAAGGAAATCATTGTCGAAATTTTGTTCTTGTGTCAAAAGACACGTGTAATAACAGAGAATGCCAGGTCATCGTAAATGGAGGCAGTTCAAGCATACAGACGCTTTTACGAGGGGCATGGTGATCGGACTGAAAAGGGCAGGTTGGTCCATACGTCAAATCGCAGCTGATACACACCTTGGTGCGTCCACGGTGCACCGACTGTGGAGAAGATGGTTGGAACAAGAAAATGTGGCAATTTATAGGAATGTCGGTGCAACCAGAGTGACGTCAGCACGTGTGGATCGGCGTATCCTTCGACAAGCAGTGGCGGCCCCACAAGCCACTTGTACCGCCATCCTGCAACATATGCAAGACACCCTAGATCATTCCATCTCGACCAGAACCATTTCCCGTCGATTGGTTGCTAATGGCTTGCACTCATGCCGTCCGCTAAGAAGACTGCCATTAGCCCCACCGAATAGGCGCCAACGTTTGGAATGGTGCCGGGCTAGATCGACATGGATGACGGAATGGCACAGGGTCGTGTTCTCAGATGAGTCGCGTTTCTGCTTGTCCAGTGATAGTCGCCGTGTACGCGTGTGGCGTCGACGTGGAGAAAGATCCAATCCGGCAGCAATTGTGGAACCCCCCACCGTGCGACAACGTGGAATCATGGTTTGGGGCGCAATCGCGTATGATTCCAGGTCACCTTTACTTCGTATTCAGGGCACTATGATGGCCCAACGATACGTTGATGATGTGCTGCGACCGGTGACACTCCCCTACCTTCAGGGGGTACCCAATGCCCTTTATCAGCAGGATAACGCCCGACCGCACACTGCTCGCATTAGCCAACAAGCTCTGCAAGATGTACAGATGCTTCCCTGGCCACCGTACTCTCCTGATCTCTCACCAATCGAGCACGTCTGGGACATCATTGGACGCCGTTTGCATGCCTTGCCACAGCCGCGTTCAGAAGACGAACTGTGGCAAATGGTTGAGAGGGAATGGAGAGCCATCCTAAGGACGCCATCCGTACTCTGATTGACTCTCTACCTAGACGTGTTGCTGCGTGCATCGCCGTCCGCGGTGGTCCTACTTGCTACTAAGCCGACGCCGTTCTCGCTCTGTATTATGACTATCATTTTGAAATAAAGATCACTTATTGTTCGTCCCTGTCTCTCTCTGTCTGCCGAGTTTAATCACTTTCTGGCCACTATTTCTTGGTGTTCCATTTTCAATGTCACGCAGTGTATATACTAGACAAATGACCCGGGCAACGCCCGGGTTTACCCGATTAAATGTTTCATTCAAACACTATTCGTTACAATTATAAATTGGCGCCGTGGATGTCACTCTTGTGAAACGTCCCGCTCCAAACTTCACAGTCAGATTAGAAGATTATAAATCTTCAAATCGCGCGAGCGTCTATAAATATTTCGATTTAGATCAAGTTTTCTAATTATAAAGCGAACACACACACTATATATATATTTTCAATAAAATTTTGAAAAGATTTCGATTTTAAACGTATTTATAACCTTGATAGAGGGCGCTGTTCGTTAGCTAAGTAGAATAATTTGAATATATAGTTTTGATATTTAATTTATATATAATTTAAAATAGCCTATCGTTTTCCTCGTATTTTTTTTTACCTATGTATGGAAATTTTGGTACTGTAAAAAAAAACTTTGCTTCAATAATATAAAAAAAACACCCAGGCTAAGTTTCGAACCAAGGTTGTGGAAATACGAAGCCGCACACCTAACCATTAAGCTACGCTTGGCATCATAAATATTCGCACGTAGAGCTATTTCAGGCCTTACATATTTCTAACGACCTTTGTGAAATAGGTTTTTGAAACATGGAAATTATAATATTTCAAATAAATAGAAATAGAGTGAACACAAATAAAACATACCAAATATTTCGAATTAGAGCAGTTATTTTAAAGGGCGAATTAGATCAGTTATATCTAAAAATTAAAATATATAAATAAATAAAACATACCAATTATTTCAAGAGCAGTTATTTTAAACGGCGAATTAGATCAGTTATATCTAAAAATGAAATATATAAATAAATAAAACCTACCAAATATTTCAAATTAGAGCAGTTATTATATAAATATTTATATTATATGTGTTATAAAGCGAACTATTATTAATAAAATATTGAGAAGATATAGATTTTAAACGTATTTTCTACCTTTTAGTACTTGATAGAGAACGCTGTTTGTGAGTTAAGTAGAATAATTTGAATATATAGTTGTAATAATTGATTTATATATTTTTTAAAATAGCCTATCGTCTTCCCCGTTATTTTCTACCTATGTATGGAAATTTTGGCTTGAATTAGTGAACTACTGCGAATTTGTATACCGGACATACAAACCAACATACAAACATTCATTTATATATATATATATATTATATGAATAAAAAGATGAGATTTTCTGCTTGAATTTAGATCATGTTGAGGATTATGGTAATGCAGTCGTGGCAAAAATCTTGAAAAAAAAAATAATGGTTTTGATCAGAGGTCGCTTTAATTGAGCTGAGGAATATATAAAATAACATAATTTTTTATAAAAGTTATATGCCTGGCTTAAGGCAAGTAGAATAAGGAAAACGAAAAGCTCATTTACATAATGTACAAAGGTTTTGAGCCGGCCAGCGGGGAAAGAACAACAATGAGTTTTTATAGGGGAAGAGTGACCTCTGGCGGTCGATTTAATAGAGTATTTGTATCTATGAAATATAATTTTAAATAAAATAATATTTTAATATAACTTATATATAGTAAATGAGAAATATATTAATAGCGAAGAAATCAGAAATATATTAATAACGAAGAAATAAAAAATATATTAATAACAAGAATCCCAATATAATATATATCTATTGCAATTCCTTTGGTTATTAGGAAGAGTAGTGAGTGACGAGGAAGAAATTGTTGTTTCTCGCTATGTTTCGACATTTATAACTCCCAATAACGCCCAGTCACCCGGAAATAGGTGGCTTAATTGAAAGCCGGAGTTAGCTCCAGTCAAGTAGTTTTTCACACTCTTATTGTTACCGATATTTCAGATATAACACTCTACGATATTCTTTCTACAAGTTATAGATATAAATATCACCAAATAATAACAATTTAGCTTCATATATACTTATTAATAATTATATCAATTATTTTTTGTGTCAAATGGCGATTCATCCAATATTTATTTTATGATACATTAGCGCGTTATTTGTTATGAAAGTTTGAAACTATTATAGACGTGTATGATTCTTTCAAAATTTGAACAATTTCTACTGCCCTTACTGCAATGGAAAATGGCCTTCCCATTAATTTTTACATTGCATTAAAGACAGTAGAATTATTTTAATTTTTAAAAAATTTATAAGCGTTTATAATAGTTTTGAATATTTATTCTTTCAAGAGCGTACCTAGATATGTGAAAAAATATTTTTTCTCAAAATATTCCGAATGACTTTTCCCTCTTTATCAATATTTTGTACATTGAACTTTAGGTTATACACAAATTATTGTAGATCAAGAATATAAGAATTTCTGTTTGATAAAAAAGGGTGCAATCTCTTTAAATATTTAGACATTTTTTCTTTGTATTAAAAATATAATTTAAACTGTAACACATAACTGTAAAACTTTTTAAATTTAAACTGTAAAACTTAAGGTGGCGCTGAATTCGTTTATACAAAATGTAAAGCCTTGACAAAGGTTGGCGTTCAGCCAACCGAAATATTGAAAAATACATGTTTCATTCAATTCGAAATTTGTGCCTTTATATATATATATATATATTATACTTATGAGATAGTATGAAATCGAATTTTATTCATTGATTACATTAAAACCCCAATTTGAACAAGCCTATATTCAGCTGTTTAATATTCACAAAAGTAAATCCTACTTTATTTGCCACTCAATATGTATACTATTCTGGTTTCCTTTTTTTTATCGTGATAGGCAAATATATATCTTTTTTCAAATTATTATTCAGTGTTTTGACTGAGAGATTTAATTATGATGGGGAAACTAATTCTAATGAAGAAGAGCAAAAATATGTTTCTAAAATTTCCAAATTAAAGTTATAGGAAAAACCTAAGGTGAACAGTTCACCAAAAATGAAACATCAGGTCCTAGAAAAGGAAGGTTTACCTTAGTAAAGCCACCACCAGATCCGTGGGTCTCATTCCTGGCTAGGACGATGTCCCTACAATGTTTCATCATAATGATTATATTCTCCATTATGTCACATAGTAGATACTGCGCATCTCCAATATTATAAATAACCTTTGAAAAGAATATTATATAAAGAGAAGGAGTCACACAGAAAGGCTTATACTAATTCTCAATATATTGTTGCACTAGGTCTGGAAGATTCCTTTGCCTTGATTAACTCCTCAGACCTGTCCTGTACCCTTCCAAAGCCTGTTTCAACCATCCTACAAGATTAGATAAGTGAGTAATTAGATACAGTAGAACTTGGATAATTCGAACCCCAAGGGACCATAAAAAAATTCGAATTATCCAAAAATTCGAATTAAAAACGGAAATTCTATTTATAGGAAATTCTAGGGACCAAGATAAATATTCGAATTAAAGAGGTTTTCGAATTAAAGAAGTTCGAATTATCCAAGTTCTACTGTAACTATATTTATAGGTAGCATCCCGAATAAAAACCCTTATTTTTCACACATAAATCTTTAAAATATGAATAGTCACAGTTTATATTTATTCAGGCAGAGAGATAAACAATCAGGAATTTATAGTTGCAAGATCAAGTGATGCATTATCATATTTTTTATTATCATTATAATTATAATACCACGACCGCAGTGCCGTACAGAAAACATTATGAAACTTTTTCTCTTTCTTTATAACAATTTTATCCAATATATATAGATGTAATATATACATACGTGTGAATTATCACGTAGAAATTAGGAAAGACAAACTTCAGAATGACAAGGCACTTTATTTAAGGCTAAAACACATATCAATATTTATAAGATACAAGCAATGAGTTTCCAAAGTAACATAAATAATATAAATATCGAAAAACTGAAAATATGTACTTAAAATATAGTAAAATTTGCAACAATATAAATATTGATTAATAAATAATATTTTCTGACACAGAATATAACTAATCTTTGACAACAAAAAAATATCATCATTATTACTTTTTAACACAAAGCAATAACGCGCCATCTATACATATAAAATAAAAGTATTTAAAAGCGCGAATGTTTATTTTATACATAAAACGAACTTCTACTGTCCTTACTGCGATGAAAAAATATATTGGGAGGGCTTGGCTCATCAGTGGTGAACCCTCCCAGCGGTTTCGCCAATTTAATCCACCAGACCGCTTCTCAGAGCTCTAATATTGTATTGGATCATTCTGCTTTTATATGCTCCACTGAAGGATGGAATCTTAGAAATGGTTTTCAAGTAAATTATGGACATAAGCTTATAGGACAGTAGAATTATATTCAAATATTTGCTTCGAGCAATGCTCTTCAGCAAACTATAAAGACAAGGTCATTAGGAATAAATTAACACAAAGCAATAACGCGCCATCTATACATATAAAATAAAAGGATTTAAAAGCGCGAATGTTTCTTTTATACATAAAACGAACTTCTACTGTCCTTACCGCGATGGAAAAATATATCGGGAGGGCTTGGCTCTTCAGTGGTGAACCCTCCCAGCGGTTTCGCCAATTTAATCCACCAGACCGCTTCTCAGAGCTCTAATATTGTATTGGATCATTCTGCTTTTATATGCTATACTGAAGGATGGTATCTTAGAAATGGTTTTCAAGTAAATTTTGGACATAAGCTTATAGGACAGTAGAATTATATTGAAATATTTGCTTCGAGCACTGCTCTTTAGCAAACTATAAAGACAAGGTCATTAGGAATAAATTAACACAAAGCAATAACGCGCCATCTATACATATAAAATAAAAGGATTTAAAAGCGCGAATGTTTCTTTTATACATAAAACGAACTTCTACTGTCCTTACTGCGATGAAAAAATATATTGGGAGGGCTTGGCTCATCAGTGGTGAACCCTCCCAGCGGTTTCGCCAATTTAATCCACCAGACCGCTTCTCAGAGCTCTAAATTTGTATTGGATAATTCTGCTTTTATATGCTACACTGAAGGATGGAATCTTAGAAATGGTTTTCAAGTAAATTATGGACATAAGCTTATAGGACAGTAGAATTATATTCAAATATTTGCTTCGAGCAATGCTCTTCAGCAAACTATAAAGACAAGGTCATTAGGAATAAATTAACACACATTATTACTTTTTGTTTACATTTATATAGATAATAATATTGTCCGTCAGTTATATTTCCATCTATTATGTTTTATCTATATGAATCATCAACTTATAGTTACACGATCAGGAGATGCTTTTTCTTAATTATCATAATTCTCATCAAAATTATACTAGCAGGGCCGTAGTTACGTATAGATAACATATTGCCACGTGGAAAATTAGGGAAGACCAACTTCAGGATGAGACAGCAATTTATTTAAGGCAAGAACTAACTATGAATGATAAACAAAAGATAAGCAACGATAGAAGTTAACAGAGTATAGCAAAATATAAACGTAAAAAATGATATTCTGTTAATACTAGTGTAAAATAATAAAACATTTGCTACAATATTATGAAACTATTATCTCTCTCTTTTTATCACAATTTTTCCCGTTTGGAATATCAACATATTTCCGCTCCAATTTTTAAAATGGTCAGTTTATAAGGAACAATGTAAATTTTAAAGGAATTTTATCAAATATTGACGCGGTTGAAGACTCTAGCTGTCATTGTGGCAACGAATTCCTGGACTCGAAACACCTACTGCTGGAATGCCCACTCTTCTTCACCGCTAGACAACAGACAATAAATAATTTTGTAGATATATATCAATTTGTAAATAGCAGAGAGAATTATCATAGGTTCAACTATTTTTGTAGGTATATTTATGATTACTTCGGATTTCCTGGATTTAAATTCAGCTTCTAAACACATTGTCAATTGTGAAGATATTGATAATGTGGTAAACAAATTGACAAATTTAGTAATTGAAGCTGCATACTCTTCTCTCGACGTCAAGCATCCCACCTCTATAAACACGACAACTTCCAAAAATTGGTGGAATAAAGAGCTTAAACAATTAAAAGAACATTTTAAAATACAATATAACGCGGCTGATGATTGTAAAACGAAAATTGAAATTATACCGCGAATGTTTCTTTTATAAAAATCGAAATTTATTTTCAAAGAGAAATAGCGACATTTCTAACTTTGAGGATGAGGTATGGAAAGGTGAAACATGAAGAGTAATGGCGAACGGAAAAATAAAAAGTGTCCAGGGGCGGGAATCGAACCCACACCCTTCTGCTTACCGGGCAGGTGCCTTGTCCACTCGGCTACCCTGGACGTATTTTTCCGTTCGTAACTAATACTTAAAGTAACATTTTAAAATACAATATAACGCGGCTGATGATTGTAAAACGAAAATTGAAATTATACCGCGAATGTTTCTTTTATAAAAATCGAAATTTATTTTCAAACGTCGCTATTTCTCTTTGAAAATAAATTTCGATTTTTATAAAAGAAACATTCGCGGTATAATTTCAATTTTCGTTTTACATTTGAAAGAACATTTACATTATCTCAGGAATTTGTATTATAGAGGGGGTAACCTGAATCCGAGTATTTACAGAGCGGCAAGAAATAAATACTTAAGAGGCATTAATAGAGCAAAAAAAGACGTCGTGGAAAATATTTATTGAAGAAAATGAGTCTACGAATGCTTTCGGGAATGCATACAGGATTTTTAAACGGTTAAGATCGACCGACATTCAAGTGGGCATACCATTACTGAATAAAACTGCAGAGTGCATGAGAGAGCAAAAGATGAAGGAAATGCTAACAGCATTTTTTCCTGATGATGATGTGCGGTTGGACAATGAAGAACACACTTTAATTAGAAATCAGATCCCAAGTTTTACCAACAGGGAAATCATTTTTATTACTGAAAAGGAAATAAAGGATTTGTGCTTGAATCTTAATATCAGAAAGGCTCCTGGTGCAGATAGCGTGAGTAATTATATGATTAAGCATTCATTATTATCAATCCTACCCAGTTTAGTCAAACTCTTTAATGAGTGTCTGGTGCTGGGTTACTATCCTGAAAGCTGGAAACATTCGGTATTAAAAATTATTACGAAACCGGAAAAAGCTGACTACGAAGCAATTAATAGCTATCGCCCAATTTCACTAACAACAAATTTCTCAAAGGTATTTGAAACGATCATTAAAAATAAAATACTCAATTATTATAATCATAATAACTTACTGAGCCATAGACAGCATGGATTTACGAAAAGAAAATCTACAATAACGGCATTGGACAAAATAACCGAGACCATACTGAAACACAAACAAAACGAATTGGTTGCATTGATTGCCATTGATATAAGTGGTGCGTTTGATAATGCGTGGTGGCCTGCCTTAATAAAAAGAATGGACGAAGACCACGTCCCAGCAGTTCTTATAAAAATCATCCAATCATTTTTAAATCGGAGAAGAAAAACAAGTCTCACCTTCTCGAATACAACAATTTCAAAATATTTATCAAAGGGATGTCCTCAAGGCGGACCATTATCACCTTTATTGTGGAATATAGTCCTGAATGATTTGTTGATCAACTTCGCATCCCCATATTCTGAAATAATCTGTTATGCGGATGATGTTTCCATTGTTTGCTGGCACAAGACCATAGAAGGGTTAAAAAATGAAACAGAAAGTACTTTAATTTTTTTATGTAATACAATGGTGTACAAGAAATAAGCTAAAACTAAGCCCGGAGAAAACCGGCTTAATACATATGCACGGCAAACAAAATATTCCAATTGGAACTCCAAACTTCATAATAAAACCAGTGAAAGAAGTAAAAATTTTAGGTATAAAATTTTCTAATCACAGAATTAAGTCAAAAATTAACTTCACACCCCACATTAATGATATTCTTTGTAAAATCAACCGTATGAAAAATCTGTTATTTTCACTCTGTGGGAAAATGTGGGGATTGGATGCTAAAAAAATATTAATTTTATATAAAACTCTTTTCAGGCCAATACTAACCTATGGATCTGAAATATGGTATAAATTTATTAATAAAAGAAGTAAACAAAGATTAAATTCTCAGCAATATCAGATTCTTCTTTGGGTAGTGAGAGCCTACAAAACGACCTCATCAAATTGTATTCATAGTTTGGCAAAAAAACCTATTCTCACAGATCACATAGAATCGTTGATAATAAAATACGATTTGGCCAATTTATCAAAAGAAGAAATTAATGTAGTCAAACCGCATGCCCCAACTATAATTCATAACTTCATAGAATCAAGAATGGCTGAAACAATAGCTAACACTAATGAAACATTCCGAAAATTTTTCCCATTTGGAATTCCTTTTTATTTTCGTCCGAATTTTTATAACTCACAGTTCGTCACGCGTCATGGTAATTTTGGAGAATTTTTGTCGAAAATCGGGGCAGCGGATGATCCTAGCTGTTTCTGTAAAAAAAAAGACCAAGACTCAATACATTTATTAATAGAATGTCCGATATTTCACACCTACAGAAGTAATCATTTTTATCCCATCGAAGAAATTTGCGAATTTGTATATAACAAAGAAACTTATGTAAAATTCAATAATTTTTGTAAATTCATTTTGGATTTTCTCTTCTGTTTGAGAAAACCATCGTTTCAGTTTTAATTGTGTTTTTAGTCGGTTATTGAGTTGTATACAGTGGTACCTCGACATACGAGCCCCCCAACATACGAGTTTTTCGAGATACGAGCTGACGAGCAAGTGATTTTTTGCTTTAAGTTACGAGCGAAATTCGAGATACGAGTTCGGTTCGGTAGTGTTGAAGATATTAATCTGTGATTTTAAATGTTTCTTGTTGACCAGTACTTTTGTTTTGTTTTCCTAAAATGTTTCTTTCTTCTTCATTATTATTTGTTCTATATGCAAAGCTTTATTTTTTGAGACTTGAATAAACAAATTCAAGTTTATTATATTTTTGTGTGCTTTTAAAGTTAAAACACAACAGGTACTAACACGCATTCGCGCCATCACGATCAGTTTGCAGCGTGCTTCCGCTGTGATAAGTGTTTTGTGCTCGCGTTTACATTTACAGTTTTAGTTCATTTATTTTTATAACCATGGATCGGAAGAAAGTTTGTAAAAAGTCAAGTGCTAAGAAAAAGATGATGAGTATTGAATTGAAACGTGAAATTATAGAAAATCATGAGCAAGGTGTTCGAGTTGTTGACTTCTCGAGGCAGTATGGCCGTAGTACGTCCATGATATGTTCTGTGCTTAAACGGAAGGAGTCGATAAAGAGTGTAACGATTTCCAATCTGACCTTTTTAATGACACTTACCTAACTCATTTCCGGAACATTCTGAGAGGGAGGAAGAAAAAACCTCCTTGGACATGTTTTTTTTTCTAAACGGCCTACAGGTGAAAGCGAGAAAAATGTAGCGAAAAAGGCAAAGACCAGTGAGGATATCTAATTTCTTTCTTTACATTCTCTTTTTTGTTTTTGTGCAATAAATATTTGATATTTATAAATACGTTTTTATTATTTAAAACCACGTAACAAAAATAACTGGGGTGACATTTTGGAGATTGGAACGGATTAATGGTAGTTCAATTGTTTTGTACGAGATACGAGTAATTCAAGAAACGAGCAAGGTTGCGGAACGAATTAAACTCGTATGTCGAGGTACCACTGTAAAATGAATTGTATATAGGTTGCTAAAATAATTTATTTTATATTTTCTCTTCTGTTTGGGAGAACCATCGTTTCAGTTTTAATTGTGTTTTTAGTCGGTTATTGAGTTGTATATAATGAATTGTATATAGGTTGCTAAAATAATCCATTTTAGATTTTCTCTTCTGTTTTGGAATACTATCGTTTAAGTTTCAATTATGTTTTTTTTTAGTCCGGTTATTAAATTGTAAAAATGAATTGTATATAATTTACTAAATGTATTTAGGCGCAAGTATCCCGAGCTGGGATATCGCGTCAGATATGTCAAATAAATAAATAAAAATGATTATCTTTCAAACCTGAAAGGTTCAGGTTCCTAATATATATTATTGTTTTTCTTTTTATTTTGATTACTTTTTTAATATAATATATTTATAACTGTTTCTATTAAAACATGTAAATCAACGCAAATTTCCCTAGCCGGGATATCGCGTTTTGTGTGTTGAAATAAATAAATCACGATTTTTCCAAATATAAATACCCAGAGTTCTTAGTATTAAGTATTTTATTTAGTAGAAATATGAAAATAAATTTTGAACTATTTTTAACGCCTATGATTCTTTTAAAAATAAACAATTTTCCACTGTTACTGAATCTAGATCATGAAAAGGGTATTTTGAGCGAAATATTTTATCATTTCAATAAGGATAGTAGAAAATTAAATTTATTTATGAAATATTCATACCAGTTTTCATAATAGGTGGCGTGCTAATGAATTATATGAAAATATATCTTGAGAAATATCATTATCTATATTATATTTTGCCTTTTGAGATCAACCGTTTTTGTTTTTTTGGAAAATCCCTGTTATGGAATTCTACCCCTCTACAAAAATATTCGTTTATTTTATTCACAATAGCCTATTTTTAGTCTTCCGCTGTTGTCACACTTGTCAAAGAAAATTCAACCTTTATTTATATAATCATCATATATTTCTTAGAATATTTTGGTAAAATAAAAATATTGCTAGAAAGTATATTGAATATAAAATATTTTATCTCTCGATTTACGAATTTATAATATTTGGTTTGTATATAAGTTTATAAATATAATATATTGCCACGTGGAAAACTAGGGAAGACCAACTTAGGGATGAGACAACAAATTATTTCAGGGAAGACCAACTTAGGGATGAGACAACAAATTATTTCAGGCAAGAAAAACTATGAATAATAAACAAAAGATAAGCCATGAGGAAAGTTCACAGATTAGCAATATATAAACATAATTAATAACATTCTGTTAATAAAATAATAATACTTTGTGACAATATTTATTGCCATGCACACACACAGAAAATTAAGTAAAGATTTCGAAATACGTTTATAAAAATATCTAGAAAACCTTACCCAATGAGTTTATTCATTACAAATATTATAGATGGCGCGCTAATGCATAACAACAAATATTTTTTGTAATAAATAAACTTATTGCATAAGTTGAGAAAAAGAGGCATATCCTAAACGTGCAACTAAGGGTTGCTGAGGGCTTGCGCTATCTATCGGAATAAATATAAACTAATCGTTGATTTTAATTATTCCAGAATTGGTCAAATACGATTAGTGGATATTCATTCTAATAGATGTTGCAAGCTATCAGTAAACTTAGTTGCACGGTCATGCTTTTTTAAAATCAATTTATCTACCTGATCCAAGTAAAAATTAATTTTTGTACTATTTTTGACATTGATTGTATAAGGTTTTTATATATTTTCATATAAGACAATATATTCATATTAAAATATTAATCACACGTTCAAAATAAATATTTTAGAGGATATGACACTAATTTGTATCAGGTTGTCCCATAAAAAATGACCATTCTTGTAAACACATTATTGAAATGAAAATAATTACTTAAATAAAGTGGCAACATTATATATTGTTCTAAAGCTTATTGCACGTGCATTCGTATGCGGTTATTCTTTGAAATATTTCACGAATGAAAAAATATCTATAATTTAAAATATTAAGCATTTGGCACCTACTAATTTATATAATAAATATAATAAATATTTTCTTCATCTAATATTTATGTTAAATTTAGATATATATTTAAATTATTAATGATAAAGTAAAAAATTAAAGAGAATATATAGGGGGAAATAAATTAACCTATTATTTAAAATGTTGTATATATGGATTTAGTTGTTGCGAAGTTATAAAATAATAATTATTATATTAATATTAAAAATAAATATTTATATCATATAAAATTATTACTTGTATACGCAGTCTATTTTTTTAATCAAAAGTATACAATATTTATTATATATAATTCATAATATAAAAATAATTATGTAACCTAATATATTAATTCTTTGAAATATAATTTCGAATTGTTTTAAATTCAAAAATCTTAATTTTTTATACATTATATATATAAATATTTTATAATTTGATATTTTAATCAATTAAAATATCAAATTATAAATTATTAATTATTTTGGATAATATAATAATAATAATTCCCTAAAAGGATTGAGAAAATAAATTATTTAGGTATCTTAGTGAATAATAAATATAGATTAAAAAATGGAAGTTTTATCCTCTCAGTTTTTCTTATCTGTAGGATACCAGATGAAATTGAACATGAATTATATAAGTAAATTAAATTTTATTGCCATCTATCGTTAAAATTTTACACAAATAAAATTACTGGCAATGAGTTTCTTTTAAATATCATCAAATATTATCTCTACAGACCTTACTGCAATGATATGAGTTATTGAATGACTCATATCATTGCAGTAAGGTCTGTAGAGATAATATTTGATGATATATAAAAGAAACTCATTGCCAGTAAATTTATTTGTGTAAAATTTTAACGATAGATGGCAATAAAATTTAATTTACTGATGAGCCAAGCCCTCTCATTCAATAACTCATATCATTGCAGTAAGGTCTGTAGAGATAATATTTGATGATATTTAAAAGAAACTCATTGCCAGTAAATTTATTTGTGTAAAATTTTAATGAATTATATAATTATGAAATAATTATTGGGAGCTTTGTCTCTGATAGCAACTAGTAGTCATGTCCAATCTGATTTAACTTTGAATGTAGTTGTTTTCAACAATTAATAATAACTTTGTATTGATGATGGTGGTGTTTTGTCCATCTCCATGGAAAGGGAGGTGCCATTGCCCCGTTAGTCAGCCACATTTCAGAGTTCACTGTTCACGGTTACCGTAGTGGCTCACGACACCGTACTACAGGGCAGTCCCTTACTTGTGCTGTTTCTCCCACACACTACGTAGAGGTGGGGTTGGACTTCTGGGCAGGTTTAGCTTTATCTTAAAAACTATATAAGAGGTATTTTTTTCCTTTTCAGAATTCAATGTTATTTTCAGAAAATAACATCTATTAATTTTGAGAATAGAGCAATCCATACGTAAATATTCAATTAAAAAAATATATATTGAATCAAAATATTGGTAAAATAAATGATATTTTGATCCAATATATGCTTTTTGAATTAAACATTTATTAATATTTTGTTGCAAAATATTTATGAATTTATGATAAGATTATTACTCTTGATTGATAAGTACAGTATGCATACAATCATATTACTTGGATTGGAAAAGCTCGAACTTACATTGTTGACTCACCTCGCAGTCAGGCCGCAAACATTGATTTTCCTGGTCGACTATTTCATCTCTACAATCCACATAGACCGTGAATGTATCATTATACTAATTGATGAACTAGACTTCTAGGAATGTTGACGTTCAACTCTTTGGGAACGTAGACGTGGCAGTGAGTCTAGCTCATCACGCTTTGTCACATACAGTCCATTCAGTCTCGGCCCAACAGTCCTGTGTCGCCTGTAGGTCCAGTGACCTGACGCTAGGTACTGGTCCTGTCGCTGTCCTCTCATCTGGAAGGCATCTACCATCATCACCCCTGACCTGCAGGGCTGGGTCTTCGGGCGAGGCCTGGAGGACATCCTGGCCAACTTGGAGTCTACCAAGACGTATCTCTATAAGTATTATATAAACTGTTATGTCCTCGATGGTATGTAGGATCTAGGAGAGGTAAGCAGGTAACATAAGATGACAGTTCTTTATTTGGTGGTCTGACTTATATACACATGTATGATGATGATAAATAACTACACAACAAGTCAATGACAACAATTCTCTGCTGTCAATACATAATATAAACATTGAACTGAAAGAGGTTGAAATAGATCCTGTCCTTGTCTGGAGGAGGACTCTCTCAAGATGGAGGAGCCTCCCTTCCTGAGAACACTCATATAATTTTATCACAAAACTAAATAATCACATTTATCTTTGTTAATTTATCTTTGATTTTTATAACAATTAACTAAGAGTCTTAATAAAATATATTATATTGTCAATTGTCTAGGAACCTAGTTATTTTACATCTTTTAATTTAATGAAAAAGAAAATTCATAAATAGAATGTTCATAATCACACCCAAGAAGTAAAATGACACTAGTGTCTCAAATACTCAAAATATACATTAAGGTATTTCCTATAATTGAGATATTTATTATTGATTATATAATTGATATATTAATATATTCCAAAAATATTGAGACTTTCTTCTGAAGATGATTATATAAAAAAGGCGCACATGAAAATCTATCTAAGAAAAATATTTTAAAAATATTTTCGAAGAATTGTTCCATTTCATCAATTATTTTCACAAAAAATACGTAACCGTCAGCAATTCGGGGAAATTTCTATGAGGTAATAATCTGTTGTTTATTTGTTAAAGGCTATTGTTTGTATTTCGGCTAATTTGTATATCTATTGTAACTTTGGTTGCATCGTTCTATATAAAGTATATATATATTATATATATTTAAATTATATTTTCTAGAATAAAACTCTGTGAGTAGTATATACATTACAGTATATAAATTTAATGTTGTTGTTTATCTTTGACCGGCTCAAATCTTTTCGTAGATATGTAAATACATAATCTTTTACATAGTCAGATATTCTTCTTTAAAATACATTTAATCAGCTCAATTAAATAAAATAGTGATTTAAAGTTTCGTTATTATATTTTCTAAGATTTCACAACTGCAATAAACTTGGCAAAATACTAATGTAATCCTAAAAATCTCAGAAAAAATTATCTCTTGTCTCAAAATATAATATGACATATATATTATAAAAAATATATTTTTTCTGGTGATTTTTGAATTGTTGAGATAAGATTTTGCTTTTGTATAAGTGGGTATTTTGATCATTATGATACTGTGTCTAGTTATCCCATAATTATGTAAGCCACCCAATGTATCTAGAGAAGAATATGATTGGGGTTTGTAGCTATTGGCATATGTTGTAGTGGTCTATAAGAAATTCTGTTATTTCTAGACTTATTCTGTTATCCCTAGACTTATTTACATAATTACAAAAGGTTTGAGCCAGCCAACGGAAAACAGAAATATCTTTATTTACGGGGATGCTAACCAAAATAGATGATTTTTGAAATCCAATGGCCGCATAAAGCGGAATATATACAAACCACTATGACCAGGCTGGGGAGGCTAGGGACAGGATCTCCGTCAGGGAAGAGGCAGGTTAGGCCGGATTGGGTCACTCGATATTTAAAATTTTGTATAACTGATATACTGGCCGAAGTATCGTTAATTTTAAGAGCCATGAATGCCGGCCAGGCAGCCTCTATCTTTATGATTCGGTCAACCCATCGACTTTTAAATTTTACAATCCTTGAAAATTTGCACATTCTGAATAAATTTCACATTCTATTTAAATTCAAAATATATTGTTATGATAGTTTATAATTACAAATTCCTATTAGAGATGAATTTACTGTTTTTTTAGACTTATATTTTAATCTGATTGTATATTTAATTTTAATTTTCTAACATTTTATTCAGAACATTTAAATTTATAATAAGATATTTTAATTTAAAATCAACGTTCAAAAATAAGTAAAATAAGTATTTTTTTATGATTCAACTAAAAGAATTTTAAAGCGAGTGTTTAAAATAATTAAATTATATATTTGTTTTATTTATCTAAATTTATATTTCATTTATTTTATTATTATTCTTATGTGTTTAAGTTTATATATTATTTTTTATTAAAAATTAAAAATTAATAATTAAAAGTAATTTTTTGTAAACCTTTATTCAACCTAATTCAATTTTTAGTGGAATATATTTAACACACATCGATGTAAACTGAATAAATTTGGCATTAAATTATTACTTCTAAGTACAAAAATATTTGTTAAATATCCTAAATAGAATTTATTAAATTTGAATTAGTATTTATTATTTAAAGTAGTAAATGATATCTATTATATATTTATATATTTAAATAAAAAACATAAATTATATCAAAAATAATTTACTTAAACAATACTTAAAGTTACATCGCATAAGTTTCTTTCCCTCATTCGTTTCCCGCCCCTGGACACTTTTGTTTTTCCGTTCGCCATTACTCTTCATATTTTCACCCTCTCATACTTCATTCAAAAAAGTTAGAAATAGTAAATATTTCTCTTTGAAATAAATATTGATTTTTCACAAAAAAGAAACTTATGCGGTGTAACTTTAAGTATTGTTTATAATCACTCGCCGCAGTCCTTTATAATGTAATAATGTATTTATTTATCAATATATTAATTGGATGAACGCCAATCTTTTTCAAGGTATAACAACATATTTATGGTATATATATGTTATATTATTTTTTTTTGAGAGAGAGAGAAATTATATTTCATAGATTTAAATACTCTCTCAAATCGACCGCCAGAGGTCACACTTTCCCTATAAAACCTAATTGTTGTTGTTTCCCGATGGCCGGCTCAGCCCCTTATGTAATTATGTAAATAATTTTTTGCTTTCTTCTACTACTCGCCTTAAAAGTCAAGGTATTATTTCATTCTCAATTATGTTATCATATTAATTAAAGTAAATTGTGATTCAACCTCTATTTTATTAAAATTTTTAACGACTACAAAGCAATATCAAAAAACACTAATGTACCCTTCTACAACCTAAGAAAATATTTTTTATTTATAACATATATTTATATTTAAACGATTTTCTGTTGATATTAGAATATTTTATATAGAATTATTGATCATTTACTTATTATATGAATATTATTATGATTTTTGCTGGTTCTAATGTGCACATTGGTACTAAATGGTATTGGTATGTAGTCGTGGAAATTCTTGAAAATATAAATAAAAACAGTTTAGATCAGAAATAGCTTTAATTGGCTTATGTAACACAAAAGGCATAATTAAGGAAGAAATACCTGATTTAAGGCGTAAGAATAAATAAAATGAAAGACTTACTTACATATGTACAAAATAGTTGAGCCGAGCTGGCCAACGGGAAACAACAACAATAGGTTTATATAGTGAATGCCGCGATATCTTGTGGTCGAATTTTTTTTTTACAGAATAGTTTAATCTATTAAATATAATTTGAAATTAAAATAATATATTGTTGCACCAGGCTGCTGCTTGGCAGACTCTTCAACCTTGATTCTCTCATGAGCCGAGTCTTGTATCTTACCAGAGCGTGTTTCAACCATCCTACAAATTAATTTAAGGGAATAATGAGATAAATCTACATTAAGTAACCTCCAGAATAATTTATTCATTTCTCACATCAAAGAGAGAAGTAAAGTCACACAGTGTAAACAAAATACAAATGGCGATTTTATAATACATAAACCTGTTTATAATATATATCTATATAGATAATACCGTAACAGAGTTTTCCATTGTAAAGTCCTGAGCTATCTCCTCCGAAGATTCTGAACTACACAAAACAATCTATATACCAAAATTTTCGTTATTTTTTTCTTCGTATGATAGGCCTGTTTTTATTTTCCTAATGTTAACAGTTATTTTTATTTTTTAATTTAATCTATTTTACAATCGTAGATTTTTTGCATTTATCATCATCAATTCATTTGTTTTGAAATGCGTAAAAATGTGTTTTGAAATAATATATATTTCTGATTCATTTGATTATGTAAGTACTTTGTTATAGTTTTTCATTTAAATATATAAATTTTTCGAATTGTAGATTGAATTATTACTTTTATTCTATAATAATTATCTTTTATAAGTGTTTGTTTTAGTTTTTCATTTGAATTTAGCACAATTTTTGTATCTGGTTATCTTTTTTGGCATCTTTTCATCTCTCTTTGGCATTTTTTTTTTCTCATTAATAAGACCTAATCCAAATAATTTAATAGTGTGTGACGTTTCAGCAACAGCATCAGACAGAAGAATAAATGAACTAAAGAATAAAATCTCATTTTTTCTTTTGTCTGATGATGGTGGCATTTGGATTAGGTGTTATTTTTTTTAATTAATTTGTTATAGTTTTTAATTTGAATTTAGCTCCATTTTTGTGTCTTATTTCTTCTTTATATTAAAACTTAGAATTAAGCTTTGCTTTTTTATATACATGTTTATTACACATTTAGCAATACCTTTTCTTTATATTTGCTCTTATTTACTCATTTTTTTACTCTTTCACAATCAGATTTTAAAAATGGCTAAATGGCTTCACTTCTCCCTATTTGCTTTTGTAGCTTTTCTTATAAAAAAAATATTAGAACTTAGAATTAAGCTTTGCTTTTTTATATACATGTTTGTTACACATTTAGCAATATATATACCAAAATATTTTTTTGAATACTTACCTCTTTTAGTGAATTTTTGTCAGGGGGGCTGCAAAAGTGTCGTACTTATGCAGTATTTGATGCTTTTCCTGTGAAAAGGATAATGAAATTTAAAATTAAGCTTTGCTTTTTTATATACATGTTATTTACACATTTAGCAATATATACACAGAAATATTTTTGGAATATTTAACTTTTTTGGTGAATTTTTGTCAGGGAAGCTATGGACTGCTGTAATCATGCATTATGTTGATGTTCTTCTCATAAAAAAAATATTTGGGTTTGGAATTGGGCTTTGCTTTTTTGTATACATGTTTTTTACATATTTAGCAATTTACATACAGAAAAATTTAGGAATATTTAACTTTCTTGGTGAATTTTTGTCAGGGAAGCTATAGACTGCCGTAATCATGCGGCTGCAAAAGTGCCGTACTTATGCAGTATTTTGATGCTTTTCCTGTGGAAAGAATAATGAAATTTAAAATTAAGCTTTGCTTTTTTATATACATGTTATTTACACATTTAGCAATATATACACAGAAATATTTTTGGAATATTTAACTTTTTTGGTGAATTTTTGTCAGGGAAGCTATGGACTGCCGTAATCATGCATTATGTTGATGTTCTTCTCATAAAAAAAATATTTGGGTTTGGAATTGGGCTTTGCTTTTTTGTATACATGTTTTTTACATATTTAGCAATTTACACACAGAAAATTTTTGGAATATTTAACTTTCTTGGTGAATTTTTGTCAGGGAAGCTATGGACTGCCGTAATCATGCGGCTGCAAAAGTGCCGTACTTATGCAGTATTTTGATGCTTTTCCTGTGGAAAGGATAATGAAATTTAAAATTAAGCTTTGCTTTTTTATATACATGTTATTTACACATTTAGCAATATATACACAGAAATATTTTTGGAATATTTAACTTTTTTGGTGAATTTTTGTCAGGGAAGCTATGGACTGCCGTAATCATGCATTATGTTGATGTTCTTCTCATTAAAAAAATATTTGGGTTTGGAATTGGGCTTTGCTTTTTTGTATACATGTTTTTTACATATTTAGCAATTTACACACAGAAAAATTTAGGAATATTTAACTTTCTTGGTGAATTTTTGTCAGGGAAGCTATGGACTGCCGTAATAATGCGGCTGCAAAAGTGCCGTACTTATGCAGTATTTTGATGCTTTTCCTGTGGAAAGGATAATGAAATTTAAAATTAAGCTTTGCTTTTTTATATACATGTTATTTACACATTTAGCAATATATACACAGAAATATTTTTGGAATATTTAACTTTTTTGGTGAATTTTTGTCAGGGAAGCTATGGACTGCTGTAATCATGCATTATGTTGATGTTCTTCTCATAAAAAAAATATTTGGGTTTGGAATTGGGCTTTGCATTTTTGTATACATGTTATTTACATATTTAGCAATTTACACACAGAAAAATTTTGGAATATTTAACTTTCTTGGTGAATTTTTGTCAGCGAAGCTATGGACTGCCGTAATCATGCGGCTGCAAAAGTGCCATACTTATGCAGTATTTTGATGCTTTTCCTGTGGAAAGGATAATGAAATTTAAAATTAAGCTTTGCTTTTTTATATACATGTTATTTACACATTTAGCAATATATACACAGAAATATTTTTGGAATATTTAACTTTTTTGGTGAATTTTTGTCAGGGAAGCTATGGACTGCCGTAATCATGTATTATGTTGATGTTCTTCTCATAAAAAAAATATTTGGGTTTGGAATTGGGCTTTGCTTTTTTGTATACATGTTTTTTACATATTTAGCAATTTACACACAGAAAAATTTTGGAATATTTAACTTTCTTGGTGAATTTTTGTCAGGGAAGCTATGGACTGCCGTAATCATGCGGCTGCAAAAGTTCCGTACTTATGCAGTATTTTGATGCTTTTCCTGTGGAAAGGATAATGAAATTTAAAATTAAGCTTTGCTTTTTTATATACATGTTATTTACACATTTAGCAATATATACACAGAAATATTTTTGGAATATTTAACTTTTTTGGTGAATTTTTGTCAGGGAAGCTATGGACTGCTGTAATCATGCATTATGTTGATGTTCTTCTCATAAAAAAAATATTTGGGTTTGGAATTGGGCTTTGCTTTTTTGTATACATGTTATTTACATATTTAGCAATTTACACACAGAAAAATTTTGGAATATTTAACTTTCTTGGTGAATTTTCGTCAGGGAAGCTATGGACTGCCGTAATCATGCGGCTGCAAAAGTGCCGTACTTATGCAGTATTTTGATGCTTTTCCTGTGGAAAGGATAATGAAATTTAAAATTAAGCTTTGCTTTTTTATATACATGTTATTTACACATTTAGCAATATATACACAGAAATATTTTTGGAATATTTAACTTTTTTGGTGAATTTTTGTCAGGGTAGCTATGGACTGCCGTAATCATGCATTATGTTGATGTTCTTCTCATAAAAAAAATATTTGGGTTTGGAATTGGGCTTTGCTTTTTTGTATACATGTTTTTTACATATTTAGCAATTTACACACAGAAAAATTTTGGAATATTTAACTTTCTTGGTGAATTTTTGTCAGGGAAGCTATGGACTGCCGTAATCATGCGGCTGCAAAAGTGCCGTACTTATGCAGTATTTTGATGCTTTTCCTGTGGAAAGGATAATGAAATTTAAAATTAAGCTTTGCTTTTTTATATACATGTTATTTACACATTTAGCAATATATACACAGAAATATTTTTGGAATATTTAACTTTTTTGGTGAATTTTTGTCAGGGAAGCTATGGACTGCCGTAATCATGCATTATGTTGATGTTCTTCTCATAAAAAAAATATTTGGGTTTGGAATTGGGCTTTGCTTTTTTGTATACATGTTTTTTACATATTTAGCAATTTACACACAGAAAAATTTTGGAATATTTAACTTTCTTGGTGAATTTTTGTCAGGGAAGCTATGGACTGCCGTAATCATGCGGCTGCAAAAGTGCCGTACTTATGCAGTATTTTGATGCTTTTCCTGTGGAAAGGATAATGAAATTTAAAATTAAGCTTTGCTTTATTATAGACATGTTATTTACACATTTAGCAATATATACACAGAAATATTTTTGGAATATTTAACTTTTTTGGTGAATTTTTGTCAGGGAAGCTATGGACTGCCGTAATCATGCATTATGTTGATGTTCTTCTCATAAAAAAAATATTTGGGTTTGGAATTGGGCTTTGCTTTTTTGTATACATGTTTTTCACATATTTAGCAATTTACACACAGAAAAATTTAGGAATATTTAACTTTCTTGGTGAATTTTTGTCAGGGAAGCTATGGACTGCCGTAATCATGCGGCTGCAAAAGTGCCGTACTTATGCAGTATTTTGATGCTTTTCCTGTGGAAAGGATAATGAAATTTAAAATTAAGCTTTGCTTTTTTATATACATGTTATTTACACATTTAGCAATATATACACAGAAATATTTTTGGAATATTTAACTTTTTTGGTGAATTTTTGTCAGGGAAGCTATGGACTGCCGTAATCATGCATTATGTTGATGTTCTTCTCATAAAAAACATATTTGGGTTTGGAATTGGGCTTTGCTTTTTTGTATACATGTTTTTTACATATTTAGCAATTTACACACAGAAAAATTTTGGAATATTTAACTTTCTTGGTGAATTTTTGTCAGGGAAGCTATGGACTGCCGTAATCATGCAATATGTTGATGTTCTTCTCATAAAAAAAATATTTGGGTTTAGAATTGGGCTTTGCTTTTTTATGTACATACTAGCCAAGTGACCCGGGCAACGCCCCGGGTTTACCCGAAGGACCCACATGTGAGAAACTATAGAAGAAAAATTTTAACAAATCAGAAAATGAAATTGCAAACAACAGAACTACACTACTTTAAGGACATGAGAGCACATGCACTGTATCACCATACGTGTACCATTTTCAAAGACCCTGCTTAGGATTAAAACTTCTCAGAAGCATAACAATAGTACCAACCTAGAGGTTAACTGGTGTGGATGCATTCCTCTGGGAGTGAGACTATTGAGAAATTCAGTAGGGAGTTATTTTGCTTCTCAGCATTCTAACACTCCAACTGTTAACACTGTGGAAACACTGACTCATGTTTGGTAAGCAATTTCAGGGAAGAAACTATAGACATTGGATTAAATAAATTATTAATTAAATTGCATTAAATAAAAATTATTAGATTTAAATAAATATTATTAGAGTGAAAAAAAAGAAAAATTAACAAATTAGAAAATAAAATTTCGAAAAATACAACTATATTGCAGATAAGATAAGAGGACCTTATTAAAAAATACATAAACAAACTGTAATTCGACACTCGATAATTCGACACTCGATAATTCGACACTTTCGATAATTCGACACTTTCGATAATTCGACCATTTTAAAAATCAAATTTACAAGGTTGATTGTTGTTTAAATACAACTTTGCTTTTGCATGCATAAACACAGGCTCTTGTAGCAAGAACCCAAATATTATTTATAGTCATAACAATAGCCAACTTTAGTGAAAACTGATGCCTCTTCAGAATGAATGGAAGACTGAAATCTGAAGGAGCAAAAGATATGGGTCATTTATACTTTCACCAATGCCTTTAGGATCTTTGCGATGGAACGCGTATGGTGTTTCAGCGCATGTGCTCTCATGTCCTTGAAGCACATATACTGACAGTGCCCAAAGTTGAACACACTGTATAGTGTCTGAAATATCTTTGGCCCCTTCGGATACCAACCTTCGCTTCATTCTAGAGAGGCGTTAATTTTCATGTCATATTTGTAATATAGTTTTGTTGTTTGCAATTTTCTTTTTTTTTTTTCCTTTCAAATATGTATCCACTCTGAAATATAGTTTGTAAATTTTTATTCCAATTTATTTTCTTATATATATATGTATTTTTTTTTCATTTCCAAAATATTTATTTATACTTTCACCAATGCCTTTAGGATCTTTGCGATGGAACACGTATGGTGTTTCAGCGCATGTGCTCTCATGTCCTTGAAGCACATATACTGACAGTGCCCAAAGTTGAACACACTGTATAGTGTCTGAAAAATATTTGGCCCCTTCGGATACCAACCTTCGCTTCATTCTAGAGAGGCGTTAGTTTTCACTAAGGTTGGCTTTTGCTATGACTATAAATAAGGATCAAGGCCAAACCTTGGCTACAAGAGCCTGTGTTTACGCACGGACAACTTTATATGTGGCTTTTTCAAGTGTGCGAACATTGGATAGCATACATGTAAAGATGACCCATATCTTCTGCTCCTTCAGATTTCAGTCTTCCATTCATTCTGAAGAGGCATCAGTTTTCACTAAAGTTGGCTTTTGCTATGACTATAAATAATATTTGGGTTCTTGCTACAAGAGCCTGTGTTTATGCATGCAAAAGCAAAGTTGTATTTAAACAACAATCAACCTTGTAAATTTGATTTTTAAAATGGTCGAATTATCGAAAGTGTCGAATTATCGAGTGTCGAATTACAGTTTGTTTATGTATTTTTTAATAAGGTCCTCTTATCTTATCTGCAATATAGTTTTATTTTTCGAAATTTTATTTTCTAATTTGTTAATTTCTTTCTTTTTTTTTCACTCTAATAATATTTATTTAAATCTAATAATTTTTATTTAATGCAATTTAATTAATAATTTATTTAATCCAATGTCTATAGTTTCTTCCCTGAAATTGCTTACCAAACATGAGTCAGTGTTTCCACAGTGTTAACAGTTGGAGTGTTAGAATGCGGAGAAGCAAAATAACTCCCTACTGAATTTCTCAATAGTCTCACTCCCAGAGGAATGCATCCACACCAGTTAACCTCTAGGTTGTTACTATTGTTATGCTTCTGAGAAGTTTTAATCCTAAGCAGGGTCTTTGAAAATGGTACACGTATGGTGATACAGTGCATGTGCTCTCATGTCCTTAAAGTAGTGTATTTCTGTTGTTTGCAATTTCATTTTCTGATTTGTTAAAATTTTTCTTCTATAGTTTCTCACCTGCGGGTCCTTCGGGTAAACCCGGGGCGTTGCCCGGGTCATTCGGCTAGTATATATATACTCTCGGGTTTTATCAGATTAAATGCTTTTATTCAGATACTATTCGTTACATTTATAAATTGGCGCCGTGGATGTCATTCTTGTGAACGTCCCGCTCCAAACATTGTGTCTGAGAAGCGATATTTTTATAAAGAGATGATCTGGCTTTGTGTCTTCTGCTCGAATGAATGTTTTTCTATTAGAATTTTGTTCCTGCATACTAAAAATGAACTGGCTTCACCCGTGGTTTCTGCTTTTTGGAATTTTCCGGATATAATTTTGTATCTGATAATCAAATATGATACAGCAATATTGTCATAATCATTTTCTGACTAAAAAACAACTATTTTTTCCCAGAACCTGTCAATTTATTTTTCTTGGCTAAAAATCCGAAAAATATCTCTTCCAGATTTTTCTCTATGTCCTGTTAAAACACGTTTTACATGTCCATTAGGTCAGCTGATATTACCTCACATCTTCACCGCTAGAGGCGCTGCTTGCGAGCGAGAGGGCAAATTTGCAACGCAATTTGCAAATAACTTGTATACATACTTGTATACTTGTGTACATAGACCATAAATCTGTACATAGACAGGTAAAGCACATATTTTAATAATATGAATGAGTTTTAAAATTGTAAAAAAAAAAATGCATCGGCCGGGAATCGAACCCGGGGCGCCCGCGTGGCAGGCGAGCATTCTACCACGAAGACACAATTGCACTAAGAAAGTTCCGTTAACAGATAAAAGTTGAGCTAGGAGCGAAAGATGGAGATAGAAGTTTCTTACTCGTCTAGATGATGGATGAGGAGGACCTTGGTGACAACCGACAAGAGCTCGCTTTAGGTGAACTAACTGTATTTTTAGGTTAAGACGGGGGGCCTTTTATATATCTTTCCCGAGAAAGGGGAGTATTGCATTACAGCACATGCGAGAGGGGCTTGGATCGTCTGGTGAAATTGCACACTGGTAGCGTGGCCGTTTCCATCTTTAGACTTTGTTGTTTTGGCAATACATTATGCTCGATCTCTGCTTTAGCTCAACTCTTAATCAATTACAGAGTTTTATTTATTTATCCACTTTGTACAAATGACATTACATATGATGATGTAAAGACACATGTCAATAATACGTATAATCATTAACAGCTGAGTTTCTATTATACAACATTAAAATCTTGTTATAAGTTATATACATGGGGTTGTTGGCTTAAATTACCATAGATGGGCCCCAGGAGTGAAAGGGTTTATCCGGGTTTAAGCATGTAAAGCCTCTCTAACACAGGTAAGTAATTAAATTTTCTTTTAATTAATTTAAACTGTGAGGGTTAAAAAGGGCTATAACAAGATGATATTTGTTTGTATATATAAAGTGAAATAAAAATGACATTTTTGTTTGATTAAAAAAAAATGATGATTAAAATAAAATGATGACATAAAAATTCATATTCTAAGAGAATATTGGTGGGCGTTGGACAGGGTTAGTAGTTGAAGAATATGCAATTGTTAGAAGTGCACATGTAAACCAAATACTCAGATCCAGGTGCAAAGCGAGGATATAGACTTGAGCTGTCTTCCTTGGCAATGTTTCACTTGCGATCCTATATAAGGGTTACAGTGCTTTTCCACAATTTTAGGATTATTGAGTTAAAAGTTGCTGAATAAAAGTTGTTTATTTATATGATTGGGAAAGGAGTGAAATAGAGCCATGCGATAAGTAGAATTGTAGCGACAGTAGGTGGTCTGACTTGACTAGAAATTAAAGGTTGATTGTAGTCCGCTAGAGCTGAAAAAAAAAAGTTGAAAGTTGAAAAAAAGTGAACGCTTTGTGAATGCGTTGGTGATTTGCTATGATTGCATATGATATGATTGCGGGTACAAAAAAGTGTAAGTGGACAAAATTAAACATGTAATATATAAAAGATATAATAAATAATAAAATAAAAATAATTTTTGAAACAATTAGATTTTTGCAATACTAAAATAATATGAAAAATAAAAGTAAATTTGATTAAAGTTTTTTTTTTTTGAAAATCATGTTGGATTAAAAATTAAAGGTAATTATTGATTGGATAAATTTTAAGTAGTGTTAAATTGAACAAAAATTGTCTCTTTTTAAGAAAAGTTACAACTGTTGTGTGTAGATCATATCCCATTGGTAAACATTGGTGTTTTTGACTCTCTGAAACGGGAATACGTGAAATGATCCCTTCGTTTGTCCACAATGCTGGTATGTAGAGAATGATTTATCTTTCGCGTTATAAAGTCTATATAAGACTTAACCAAATTGTTTTAATTGGTGTTATCAATTAACATGTAAAATGTTTAATGTATTTTGTGTTGTGATATCTCGTTGGTGAGATTTGTGAGATTCTCGAGGAAATCTAAATGGTTAGTATGAAACATGTGTTTAAAATGGTCATATTGAATATAGCGGTCATTTACATCTGCCTTGAGAGGGGAGGGAGGACGGGGATCCTCTTACTGGGGTCACTCCTCCTGTTTTTCACGGGAATTGCCGGGTTCTATTTCTGGGATGGTCACACATGTGGGATGGTTTGCTATGTTTGAGATTTACTAGAAACTGACTTTCTCTCTTTTGTTGAAGTTGTCAATTTCCTTGCCTATTTGAATATATAGTTTTCTCGATGTTCGTAAGTGTTTGTGTCTCGAAATCAGTTTAGACTTAGTAAAATTGTTATACGATGATTTCAGACTAGAAGTGAATGAAAGATATGACTTTCCACGTGGACACGCTTTGAGGTGAGAAGTGTCACAGGCGTGAAGGGCGTCTTTGGCCTGAAAAGTGAGAAAAAAAATGTTGTGTTGCCTTTTGACACTTGTGAAGTGAATTGAATGGAAAGTTGTCACGTGAAGTCATAGTTTGGTACAAAATCTAACCTGTTTCACCATAAATAACAAATTTACTAAAGTCATGGGTGGTGGTTGTACGAACACATATCGAGAATATTTTATATTATTAGTGGATGTGGCACGTTTAGTGCGAAATTTTGTTTTTAGTGTTTAGTGGGGCGACGTTATGGAGCTTGTGCGGCTCGAAATTGATTTGTGTTTTAAGTCGCGCACTAAAAATTGTTGCCAATTGGATAAAGTGATGTGTGAGTGTTGTAACGTTTGTTGAGAGATGTGTTGATGACCAATCATGCATGTAAAAGGAAAAGACGGGGGAGTGTATTTATCCTCGAATATTAACGATTGAAATCGTTTTGGAAGGCTGTAATTAATTTATATTTAAAATTTGAATATATTTTTTAAATCGTTGATTATGGTAGTTAAAATTATTCTTATAAAAGGGCAATGTCGTGAGAGTTACAAATAATTTGAATTGGGCGCTTACTTAACATGGTGAACATTACCAAATTTTAAGAATTGATAAAGATATTGGTCTTTTGGTATAAAGATAACTAAAAGGAAAACAAATATAAGTTGAGAATTATGATGAATGAGATTTTTTAAAAATAATAATAATGATTTTTTTTTCAAGTCGTAGCTTTGGATAATGCCATTTTAGGTAAATTTAGGAAAGGCATGTAAGATTAGTAAATTAGTAAAAATGCGTGATGGTCGAAATTTTTTTTTATGAGTAAAATTGAGAGTAATAACTTGAAATTTATAAACTGATTAAAAATTAAAGTAAATTTTATAAATGAGAGTGTTAAAGTTTTAAAAATTGAATAAAAAATGATATAAAAATATAAATACAAAATTTATAGGGAATCAAGTTTTGAACTTGAGGATAAAGTTATTTAAGATTTTAAAACTTACAGTTTTGAAGATAGTTCAGTCAGGACACTTGATCTTTGGTTGTTTTCCTGCTGACGTGGAAAGCGCTCCATGCAGGGCTTGTAGAAGCTTGTAGTTTCTCCAACGTTGATTGCGGTTTGTCGCCTTGATCATTGTCTCGATGATGTCAAGTCGAAGGTGGAGAACTTGTCACAGGGTTTGCATCATTCTGCTCGGTTTCCATGACTTGCGGGAATTTCGGGGCTGTCGTTGGCGCGGTCAGCTTGCTCCCGGCGTTGGCGATCGGTGTTAGCGGGTCTGCGGAAGTCCCTTGGGGCGGCGTTTTTCCGTAAATATCTTGGGGGAGATATTGATTGGACGTTTCGTTGGAATGGTCGGTTTGTTCCTCCATCTTTGCACTTTCTCGCTTCCTATCTGAACAGTTTTCTTACCTCTTCGATGTGTCATCCTTCGTTTTGGTCATCCTGTCGACTACTGTAATGATTTGAGGTCTGGTAGTCTCTTGTAGAGAATCCTGTCGACTCACTGTAATAAGAGATCCTGTCGACTCACTGTAATGTGATGAAGTTACTGTTGACTCTTGTAGAATCCTGTCGACTCACTGTAATGATTTGTTGAGTTTGATGTCGACTACTGAAATAAGTTGAAGTTCTGGTAAGCCTTGTGTAAAGTTTTCCAGTACCTCTCTGCACCTTGGAAGACCTTTAAAAGTTCTCACAAATACAGGCAGTCGTGGTCGAGGCAGAGTGGAAAGTTTGGGAATGTCCACACAAAAAACGAAGACACAATTGCACTAAGAAAGTTCCGTTAACAGATAAAAGTTGAGCTAGAAGCGAAAGATGGAGATAGAAGTTTCTTACTCGTCTACATGATGGATGAGGAGGACCTTGGTGACAACCGACGAGAGCTCGCGCTAAAGGTGAACTAACTGTATTTTTAGGTTAAGACGGGGGGCCTTTTATATATCTTTCCCGAGAAAGGGGAGTATTGCATTACAGCACATGCGAGAGGGGCTTGGATCGTCTGGTGAAATTGTACACTGGTAGCGTGGCCGTTTCCATCTTTAGACTTTGTTGTTTTGGCAATACTATATGCTCGATCTCTGCTTTAGCTCAACTCTTAATCAATTACAGAGTTTTATTTATTTATCCACTTTGTACAAATGACATTACATATGATGATGTAAAGACACATGTCTATAATACGTATAATCATTAACAGCTGAGTTTCTATTATACAACATTAAAATCTTGGTATAAGTTATATACATGGGGTTGTTGGCTTAAATTACCATAGATGGGCCCCAGGAGTGAAAGGGTTTATCCGGGTTTAAGCATGTAAAGCCTCTCTAACACAGGTAAGTAATTAAATTTTCTTTTAATTAATTTAAACTGTGAGGGTTAAAAAGGGCTATAACAAGATGATATTTGTTTGGATATATAAAGTGAAATAAAAATGACATTTTTGTCTGATTAAAAAAAATGATGATTAAAATAAAATGATGACATAAAAATTCATATTCTAAGAGAATATTGGTGGGCGTTGGGCAGGGTTAGTAGTTGAAGAATATGCAATTGTTAGAAGTGCACATGTAAACCAAATACTCAGATCCAGGTGCAAAGCGAGGATATAGACTTGAGCGTCTTCCTTGGCAATGTTTCACTTGCGATCCTATATAAGGGTTACAGTGCTTTGTCACAATTTTAGGATAATTGGGTTAAAAGTTGATGAAGAAAAGTTGTTTATTTATATGATTGGGAAAGGAGTGAAATAGAGCCATGCGATAAGTAGAATTGTAGCGACAGTAGGTGGTCTGACTTGACTCGAAATCAAAGGTTGATTGTAGTCCGCTAGAGCTGAAAAAAAAAGTTGAAAGTTGAAAAAAAGTGAACGCTTTGTGAATGCGTTGGTGATTTGCTCTGCGGATTAAATGAAATAAACTTTTGAAACGTGTTCAGACCAGAAGTCGGGATTTTTAAATCTGGGGAACTGTGTTTTCAAAGAGTTTGTTGAATTACGAAATCAAAAAATAAATTGTCAAGCAGTGCTGTCGTTTTTCTACGTTGATGTGACGCAATGACTGAAAAGATAGTGATGAAAAATATAGGGAATTGGTTAAAGAATATGATTGTTGAAAACGATTGTTGTAGATGCCCGATAGTGGATGATAAACATTGTCAGATAATAAAGGTATTTAAGCAAATATAAAATATAGTGAAGTTTTCTTCCTTTCATTCATTAAATAGTGAATAAAAATATATAAATATGATTGCGGGTACAAAAAAAAGTGTAAGTGGACAAAATTAAACATGTAATATATAAAAGATATAATAAATAATAAAATAAAAATAATTTTTGAAACATTAGATGTTTTGCAATACTAAAATAATATGAAAAATAAAAGTAAATTTGATTAAAGTTTTTTTTTTTTTTTTTGAAAATCATGTTGGATTAAAAATTTGATTATATAAATGAAAGGTAAAAATAAAAATAATTATTCAAGATGTTATACAAAAATTCAAATATAATTAAAGGTTATTAATGATTGGATAAATTTTAAGTAGTGTAAAATTGAACAAAAATGTCTATTTTTAAGAAAAGTTACAACTGTTGTGTGTAGATCATATCCCATTGGTAAACATTGGTGTTTTTGACTCTCTGAAGCGAGAATACGTGAAATGATCCCTTCGTTTGTCCACAATGCTGGTATGTAGAGAATGATTCATCTTTCGCGTTATAAAGTCTATATAAGATTTAACCAAATTGTTTTAATTGGTGTTATCAATTAACATGTAAAATGTTTAATGTATTTTGTGTTGTGATATCTCGTTGGTGAGATTTGTGAGATTCTCGAGGAAATCTAAATGGTTAGTATGAAACCTGTGTTTAAAATGGTGATATTGAATATAGCGGTCATTTACATCTGCCTTGAGAGGGGAGGGAGGACGGGGATCCTCTTACTGGGGTCACTCCTCCTGTTTTTCACGGGAATTGCCGGGTTCTATTTCTGGGATGGTCACACATGTGGGATGGTTTGCTATGTTTGAGATTTACTAGAAACTGACTTTCTCTCTTTTGTTGAAGTTGGCAATTTCCTTGCCTATTTGAATATATAGTTTTCTCGATGTTAGTAAGTGTTTGTGTCTCGAAATCAGTTTAGACTTAGTAAAATTGTTATACGATGATTTCAGACTAGAAGTGAATGAAAGATATGACTTTCCACGTGGACACGCTTTGAGGTGAGAAGTGTCACAGGCGTGAAGGGCGTCTTTGGCCTGAAAAGTGAGAAAAAAAATGTTGTGTTGCCTTTTGACACTTGTGAAGTGAATTGAATGGAAAGTTGTCACGTGAAGTCATAGTTTGGTACAAAATCTAACCTGTTTCACCATAAATAACAAATTTACTAAAGTCATGGGTGGTGGTTGTACGAACACATATCGAGAATATTTTATATTATTAGTGGATGTGGCACGTTTAGTGCGAAATTTTGTTTTTAGTGTTTAGTGGGGCGACGTTATGGAGCTTGTGCGGCTCGAAATTGATTTGTGTTTTAAGTCGCGCACTAAAAATTGTTGCCAATTGGATAAAGTGATGTGTGAGTGTTGTAACGTTTGTTGAGAGATGTGTTGATGACCAATCATGCATGTAAAAGGAAAAGACGGGGGAGTGTATTTATCCTCGAATATTAACGATTGTAATCTTTTTGGAAGGCTATGATTAATTTATATTTAAAATTTGAATATATTTTTTAAATCGTTGATTATGGTAGTTAAAATTATTCTCTTATAAAAGGGCAATGTCGTGAGAGTTAAAATAATTTGAATTGGGCGCTTACTTAACATGGTGAACATTACCAAATTTTAAGAATTGATAAAGATATTGGTCTTTTGGTATAAAGATAACTAAAAGGAAAACAAATATAAGTTGAGAATTATGATGAATGAGATTTTTTAAAATAATAATAATGATTTTTTTTTTCAAGTCGTAGCTTTGGATAATGCAATTTTAGGTAAATTTAGGAAAGGCATGTAAGATTAGTAAATTAGTAAAAATGCGTGATGGTCGAAATTTTTTTTTATGAGTAAAATTGAGAGTAATAACTTGAAATTTATAATCTGATTGAAAATTAAAGTAAATTTTATAAATGAGAGTGTTAAAGTTTTAAAAATTGAATAAAAAATGATATAAAAAGGTAAAAATTGATTTTAAAATGCTTAAAGTGAAAATATGAATACAAAATTTATAGGGAATCAAGTTTTGAACTTGAGGATAAAGTTATTTAAGATTTTAAAACTTACAGTTTTGAAGATAGTTCAGTCAGGACACTTGATCTTTGGTTGTTTTCCTGCTGACGTGGAAAGCGCTCCATGCAGGGCTTGTAGAAGCTTGTAGTTTCTCCAACGTTGATTGCGGTTTGTCGCCTTGATCATTGTCTCGATGATGTCAAGTCGAAGGTGGAGAACTTGTCACAGGGTTTGCATCATTCTGCTCGGTTTCCATGACTTGCGGGAATTTCGGGGCTGTCGTTGGCGCGGTCAGCTTGCTCCCGGCGTTGGCGATCGGTGTTAGCGGGTCTGCGGAGGTCCCTTGGGGCGGCGTTTCTTCCGTAAATATCTTGGGGGAGAGATTGCCTGGACGTTTCGTTGGAATGGTCGGTTTGTTCCTCCATCTTTGCACTTTCTCGCTTCCTATCTGAACAGTCTTCTTACCTCTTCGATGTGTCATCCTTCGTTTTGGTCATCCTGTCGACTACTGTAATGATTTGAGGTCTGGTAGTCTCTTGTAGAGAATCCTGTCGACTCACTGTAATAAGAGATCCTGTCGACTCACTGTAATGTGATGAAGTTACTGTTGACTCTTGTAGAATCCTGTCGACTCACTGTAATGATTTGTTGAGTTTGATGTCGACTACTGAAATAAGTTGAAGTTCTGGTAAGCCTTGTGTAAAGTTTTCCAGTACCTCTCTGCACCTTGGAAGACCTTTAAAAGTTCTCACAAAATACAGGCAGTCGTGGTCGAGGCAGAGTGGAAAGTTTGGGAATGTCCACACAAAAAACGAAGACACAATTGCACTAAGAAAGTTCCGTTAACAGATAAAAGTTGAGCTAGGAGCGAAAGATGGAGATAGAAGTTTCTTACTCGTCTACATGATGGATGAGGAGGACCTTGGTGACAACCGACGAGAGCTCGCGCTAAAGGTGAACTAACTGTATTTTTAGGTTAAGACGGGGGGCCTTTTATATATCTTTCCCGAGAAAGGAGAGTATTGCATTACAGCACATGCGAGAGGGGCTTGGATCGTCTGGTGAAATTGTACACTGGTAGCGTGGCCGTTTCCATCTTTAGACTTTGTTGTTTTGGCAATACTATATGCTCGATCTCTGCTTTAGCTCAACTCTTAATCAATTACAGAGTTTTATTTATTTATCCACTTTATACAAATTACATTACATATGATGATGTAAAGACACATGTCAATAATACGTATAATCATTAACAGTTTGGTTTCTATTATACAACATTAAAATCTTGTTATAAGTTATATACATGGGGTTGTTGGCTTAAATTACCATATATATATACAATTGAAAACCATGCATTTTTATTACCATGAAAATCCTCAATACAATCTGAAACAAGACAAAATCATATCATTTGATTATAGATATGGATGAAATAATCGCTTTGGTAGCCTGATTGAAATGTTTATATTTATAGTACAGATATTTTTACTAAAATATGTTTTTGAAATAGAGCAATCCATAATTGAATATATAAATAATAAAAGGAAAATATTTTGAATTGAATAAAATACTTATATATCAATAATTCGGTTAGCTGAATGTCAACCTTTGTCAAAGCATAACAACGCGTTTTTATATATAAAAAAAATTACACAGCTATTTTTTGTCTGGTTGGAATATTCTCAGATGCATTTTCACTGTTTGTGAAACTTTAAATTTTATTTTTAGTTATTCTTCTAAATAGTGTTCGTATTCCTATTTCTTCTTATTCCATTAAAAAGAAGAGTTACATGAATTTCCCTTTAAACGTAATGAAAGTTTCTATATATATATATATATTATATTATTCGATATAGATATATGGAATAAATGGAGCTTATCTATGATCAATATTATAAGTGTAAATATAATTATAAATTTTGCGCCATAATAAAAAGTGTTTGTTTTTTACTTGATAAAATCTTAAATGCCTCATTTCTAATATATCTCTAAGACTGATATGAAATATCCAAAATATTTCAACTTCGAATAAAATAAAAGTATTTCAGACCTAAATCAATATATATATATACTAGCGAACCCGGCCACGCGTTGCTGTGGCTAAGTTGTAATATGTTAAATTAATATTATACTAAACTATTCAGTACAGTAAAGCTAATATTCACTTATAAAGATAAAAATGTTTTAGCCGATCTAAAGCCCTACGGGATTGAGAATTGAACGTTACGTTAAAATTTGAAAGTGATTTTTATATATATAGATAATATAGCCCTTTATAATCACTGCATTAATAAATGTCAGAGAACTTGTTTATATGTATTGTTTTTTGTTTTTGAGATATTCTAATAGAACGTTCTCACAATTTTTGTAAAATATTTATATATGCACAAACACAGAATTTAAAAATATGTCTTAAAATTTGCTATAATTATTGTTATAAATATTATTTTAAAATAATTCGCCAGAAATCGTCCCGGTAGTATACTAAACAACTTCCCAAAGTTTCATGGCAAACATCTAAAATAAAATAATACTTTTAATACTTTGCTACAATATTAAAAAGAGGGGTGCTTAGGTGTTTAAAATGTAAAATGTGCTCTAAATAGTATTACATAGAGCCTTCATAACAAACATATTTAAAATAAACCAATTAAAATATAATAATGCTGTAAAAAATACTTTGCTACAATAATATAAAAGAAATGAAAATAAAAAAAGACACCCACGCTGAGCCTCGAACCTAGGTTTGTTATAAATATTATTTAAAAATTGTTTATGTTAATTTTTATTTTAAAAAGCCTATATTTTAAATGAAATAATATTTTTAATAATTTGCTACAATAATATAAAAGAAATGAAAAAAAAAACCTCACGCTGAGCCTCGAACCTAGGTTGTGGGGGTACGAAACTGTGTACCTAACCTATAGGCTAAGCTTGACGTTACAAATACGCTCATGCGAGGCTATTTCAGGCCATACGCCTGCCGCGAGGGGGCGCTGATTGCGAGTGAATTTACGTTTTATTGTAAATAAAAATGCAACGAAAGGTTATTTCTAAAGAGTAATTAGCCAGAAACCATCCCGGTAGTATACTAAACAACTTCCCAAAGTTTCATCACGATCGGTTGAGCGATGTAGAAGATTATCACTTACGGACGGACCAACAAACATTCATTTTTATATATATAAATATATATATGTAGTATATTTTGAATTAGATAGATCACAATCTTCTTATAATATTTATCATAACACCATATCTATATAAAAATATGTATCAAACTTGTAATAATAGAAGTGACAAATAAAACAAAGGAACAAAGAGGTAGACCAGACGACAAAGGCCAGACGTGATAAACAACCCAGACGAACAGGTGTTTATGATAATGAGTTCAATTACCCCGTCAACAGGTGGCCAGATGTAATAAATAACCCGGCGCCTGACAGGTGGCGTGATATTATGGGAGCCAATCAGAACTCGCCGCCATCTGCGAGCGTCTCATATAAAAGCCCCCCAAGATTGGGACACAAGACAGTTAGTTAGTTGGTTTTCAGAGCGACGCCGTCATACGGTCGGGTTTCTCACCCCTATCCGCGATGTAGGGCATCCGTGACGCCCGTGGTCCGACTTGCCTTCGTCCGTGGTCTACCTCTACCTTCTTGGAGTTACCATCTAGACCTGCCTCTGTCTCTTGCTGTCCCAGTGCGGGAATCCCGTCACGCACCCACAACCACGACTGCCCAGTACATTCCACCTCGGGATTACTACAGAACCCGTTAAAGTCGACAGGATAACTGAGGACAGCAACATGCAGAGGATGACGGAGGTCGAAGACGAATACGTCGCGGATGCCCTCACCAACATGCAGCCCCACTGCGAAGACCTAGTAGGCCGCCTAACAGACGCCATTCGGGGACTAGCCGTGCCTCGTGCGGAGGAAGCCCTCATCTCCTCTTTCGACGGATCCCACGCAACAAGCAGCCTTCTTTCCTACAACCATCTCCAGAGATCAACTCCAGCCAGCATCAGCCATTTCAAGGTACTTTATACTTTGTTTCTACCATTTCCCCCATAAATTTATATTTTCACTTTAAGCATTTTAAAATCAATTATAACCTTTTTTTATAGCATTTTTATTCAACTTTTAAAACTTTCACACTCTCATTTATCATTTTTACTTTATTTTAATCAAATTATAAATGTTAATTCATCATTTTCAATTTTATTATTTAAAATATTCAATCACGCATTTTTGACAATTTACTAATCTTACATGCCTTTCTTATTCACCTAAAATGGCATTATCCAAATATGCAACTTTCAATTTCACATAAAAATCATATTATATTTTAATTACTCGAATCATATTTTCTAAATTTATTTGTGTATTTTTTTTAATACCTTATTTATGGCCATAGTATTAATAATTAAATTTATTACGCTCTTTATTTTACTTGACCTATTACTATTCCAATTGATATTTCTCAATATTTAAAGGTTTTAAAACTAGTCCTAGATTTGTATTTTTATAAATATCAATTTTAAATTATCTCATCTCAAAATGTGCCTCCCATTTTTCCCACAATTGCAAATACAACTATAAATGTAATATGCGAAAACTAATGTCATACCATAAAAATTCCATATCCCATTGCATTTCATTCCTGCCTGTGTTAAATTGTTATTTACGTATTAAATACATTTTTATTTCGCACTTCTACATTATTCACATCAATTTTAATTCCTCTCGCATATCCCATATCCCATTAACACATTTCACATGATCATAACACATTTATTTATACAATAGTTAATTAATTAATTCTTTTATAGCCTACCTTTTCCCAATTATTCACACCCACGATTTCAATATTACAGATTAAAGTTTATATCCTTCTAACAGAGGAACCTGCCAGATTAAAACGGATAGGAAAATTATATAAAAAATCCTTTTATACCAAATCTTAATTTTATAATGTTATAGAATAGTTTATAATTTTGTCAACCCCGTTTAAAAATTAGGTCCCCACCATCTCTAAAAATCGATCCTGTACATGACACCATATGAGACGTCATCTTGGCCTACATTAAAGAACAATTAATTCCAGTCTTCATCCCAACGACAAACAAATCAAGGACACACTGAACTCCCCCCTAATTGTTTTTTCTTCTACTTCGTCTTTTCCAATCCCTACTTATAAAGGGGTGGAATGACCTTGTTACATCATTAGCATCCATCATTAGCAGAGATAGTCCTTCCTACTTCAACACTCTTACCTGTCAATCATTCAATTATAGGCCTTCCATGCTTCTCTCGTCTCTTGATCATTTTCCATTGGCCTTCTATGCCTTCGTTCTAACCACCCCTCGTCCATCGCAGAGTTCCTGTTTGCCGATTTTTTTTTATTTACTCCCAGGTCGCCGTCCCAGCATTCTTTATTTCATTCTTTTTTTCCTCAAACCCGGGTTCAATCAATCAATGGCAACAGTCGAGCCCTGTTTTCACAATCTAACTCCATCCTCTAACCTCTTCAACGGTTCCTGAGACTCCTGCTCGTCAACATTTTTTAATTTTTATTTTTTAATGATCCATCGACCTGGTACACTCTTCCTCCCCATGTTAACTCCACACGGAGAGCTTGGGTAACCAGCGAGATTTTTCTTTTCTAATGCTCGACCCAGGCCATCACAGCACGATGCGCCCACTCATTTTTCGTTTAATTTTATTTTTCATCTGGTCGAGCTCAATCACCGACAGCAGCGCAACTCTTGAGACACCATCTCTTTTTAACCTCTCTCAGAAAAGATCTCTTTCCCATATTCTCCCATTAACTACCTCTCCTTCGATCTTCACGCCTTTTGCCTATCTGATCTAATGCTACTTACAGAACATCTTGAGATTGCTGAACCTTGAAAACAATACTTCGCTTCTAAGCTCGTATTGCAGGGCAGGATTCCTGAGATGTCCTTTGCAGAAACCAATTCAGACCTTCTTCCTTTATTCCTCACTGCGTCACTACCTATCGCAAACCTTGTGCTTAAGTCAAATTTCTTTTATATTTTATTTTACTTTTATTATCTCTACTTCTCCTCCTTCCTGTATTACATCCCTGAAACTATGTTGTAAATATTCAAGGCACCTTAAGTAACAAAAAACTGTAACTAGTATACCAACTTTCCCAAATATTTACTTTCGCTATTGTGTGTGTTTACTTTAAATTTATCCTTCCTATGTACTCCTCTTATATATTTTTTGTAATTTTATAATATTATATCAGTGTGAAACCACTACTCCCCTTTATCTTTATTTTATTCTAATAACTAATTTTTGTGCCCCAAATTATTTTCCATTTAATAGATTTGCTAACCTTTCTCTCATTTATTGTAAATAGACTTACAGTTTTACTAGTTTTGTGGTGTTGGACTTTGTTTTTAACTTACAGATGTAGATAAAACCATTCACTATTAATCGATAATATCATTTTGTTTATTAACCATCAACATTAATGTCATCAACTACCAACCAACCCTTTATATATTATTACCTTTAATATTCTTATTTTCTCTTTTTCTCATCATGTTCAGACTTAGCATTTTACAACTTCAACTATCTTAGGCACCATTTTAAAAAACCTACACCTAACAATATTTATAATATTTCTTTAACAGATAAAACATTTATCATTTTATTTTTCTTTGTAGATTTCAAAATGTTATTTTTGACGCTTCCCTTACAACCTCTAACTCTATCCCATGAACCTTTCCTCCCAACTTTTTTCAGCCACCAAGAGATTATTGTTCGTCAGCCATTTTCTTTTTTTTTTTTTTTGTTGATTAACTAACTAGAAGACCCTTCCTCGCTGTACATTTCCCAACAGTGAGCTCAGGAGACCCAGTTAGTTTTTTTTTCTCTCATCGTCCGGGTCATCATTTTTTTCATTTTTCAACTTTTTCTTTTCACCACACAAGCCGGACACAATCAAAATTGACAGCAATGAATCTCTTACATCCACCTCCCCTTTCCCGCATCCTTCAAACCTCCAACTACCTTCCAAGGGATTCCAGTTCGACGAACATTTTTGTTTTTTTTCATTGATTAATCCGACTGGAACAATCCTTCCTCGCTATACCATTCCCGATAATGAGTTCAGGATATCCAGCGCGATCTTTTTATTTTTTTTTTCTCATCGCCCGACTCATCATTTCAATTCACCATTTTTTCAAACTTTCATTTTTTTTGTCATCATTCAACCGGGCATAATCATTATGGACAACAGGGATCCATCTTACCCCTCTTACCTCTACCTCTCCCTTTTACCTCCATCAATCTTCCCACCTCTTTTCACTGTCTGAGCTAATGATGCAGACGGATTATCTTGGGCCTTCTGTTAATGAAAACAATGCCTCACTTAAACAAGTTCGCATTGCATTGCAGAATGTTTGGGATACTACTTTGCAGAAACAGGCTTAGATACTCCCTTCCCCTTTTTCAACCTTAGCGTCACATTATACGTTCAGTCAATAAACTAACTTCATTTTTTTCCTCTCATCTTTAATGCAATAAGATATTATTTTCCTTGTACGATTCATTTTACCATTTTTACCATTTTGTATTATATACTTTCTCTTAATCTTTTATCATTCATTTTATGCGTTTTTATTTTTATAACCTTGATTTTACTTCATTGATACATCACCATTACAACATCTTTCTCTTTTTAACTTGTAGCTTAATAATAATTTTAACTAAATCGTATACAAATTATTTATTTTATTTTTTTTTTATAATAGGTTTGTTAGGTTATCATTCATTACATGTCATTCCCCCAACCAAACCTTCATCACCGGGGACACATTCTGTAGTATATTTTGAATTAGATAGATCACAATCTTCTTATAATATTTATCATAACACCATATCTATATAAAAATATGTATCAAACTTGTAATAATAGAAGTGAAAAATAAAACAAAGGAACAAAGAGGTAGACCAGACGACAAAGGCCAGACGTGATAAACAACCCAGACGAACAGGTGTTTATGATAATGAGTTCAATTACCCCGTCAACAGGTGGCCAGACGTAATAAATAACCCGGCGCCTGACAGGTGGCGTGATATTATGGGAGCCAATCAGAACTCGCCGCCATCTGCGAGCGTCTCATATAAAAGCTCCCTAAGATTGGGACACAAGACAGTTAGTTAGTTGGTTTTCAGAGCGACGCCGTCATACGGTCGGGTTTCTCACCCCTGTTCTACCGAGTTAGGGTAAAGGTTCGAGCTGCAGTGAGAACTATAAATTAATAATTTATATTTTAATAAGTGTCCAAAAATTACATACAATTATAAGAGGCAGGTGGAGTACAGTTTTTACTCCACCAGCGCCTAGAGTATTATATAATGGAAGGAAACGCCGCAGGTTGTAGCGACGCGCGGTAAACAGCCGGCTGACATAAGGCGGTGTTCGAAAAGTGCGCGCGCAGCCCCCGGTGCGCGCGCAGGCCGGCTGGCCAGCTCGCAGAATTCCATGCGTCCCATGCCAGCGTCGCCCGCTGGCATCCTCTTATCTCAACCCCTATCCGCGATGTAGGGCATCCGTGACGCCCGTGGTCCGACTTGCCTTCGTCCGTGGTCTACCTCTACCTTCTTGGAGTTACCATCTAGACCTGCCTCTGTCTCTTGCTGTCCCAGTGCGGGAATCCCATCACGCACCCACAACCACGACTGCCCAGTACATTCCACCTCGGGATTACTACATATATATATGATATATTTTGAATGATAGAATGTAAATTTTATTTTGTTTCTTTTACTGAAGATTTAACTAAATGGAGTATGTAAATTTTTGTTTTGTTTAAAAATATTTGAAAAAAATAAAGAGATGATTGTGGAGGTGGAGACAGCCACAAACGACTGCTAATTCTTTTTCACACCTATAGAAATACAACAGCTAGCCGACAGGATTGCTGCCTACGGGAGGATCCCAAGAATATCTTATATTTTGTCAAGATCAAAGCAGGGTTCCTGCCAGGAATATTTAAAGAAAGGGAAAATAATTAAATTCGAAATGACATCGAAGAAAGACTTGAAAACTTTAGAGAAAGAAGACGTTGTTACCGGAGCGAAGGTCGACATTTCAATTAAGGAAATTTTGCCGATTTTCAACCCTGATACAGGCCTTACGTATCAAGAATGGCGAAATATTTTTGAAAGGATAGTCAAGCTTCAATGTATGTCAGAAAATGATGCTCTATCAATGATCCCGAGCATTTTTAAAGGAAAAGCGTTAGAGATATACGCCTCGATGTGCCAGGACGTGTTTACGTTGGATGAACTTCACCAAACTATGAATACATTTTTCCCGGTATCGACAAGTGGATTGATGAAGCAGTTTTGGACTGAAAAGAAGCTACCATCGCAACCCCTTATGGACTACTATTTTAATAAACTGAAGTTGGCAAAAATTATTGAATATAAGTTAGGAGCAGACCCTGGAAGCGCTTTCTTCGAATGTAAACGCAAAGCTGAGACCATTTTTGATCGCTACCAATCCAGCTAATCTGGACATGTGGATTAAGATTGCATCTTCCCTGGAAGAAGGATTTCGACATGAAGAGACATCTTCACCATTTAATGGCCCCAGATATCGACTCAAGGAATGCAGCGCCTTAACAGGATTCTCTTCCTTCAGGTGCCCGCCCCAGCAGAGAGGTTGGCGACCGACAAGAAACCCGGCGAAAGCAGTTTTACCAAGACTTTCGAGGTAATGTAGGGAAACAATGGTGGTGCCCAGGAGTGATGAGTGACGTTGGGGTAGATTCATTACTCTTGGGAACCTATTTAGTACTTTTTGATTCAGGCAGTGACATTAATATAATTTCCGTACACCTATTACCTGAATGCCTTTTAGATAAGATGAATAACTCTAGCCAACAACACACAAACACACCTAATATGATTAGCACTGTATCTAACCGTATTGGAATATTTGGACAAATTTGTTTAACGATCAGAATTGGAGATATAACTAACAATATGTTGTTCTATATTATTGATAATCCAAATTTGAAATTTCTGATAGTATTCACTAAGTATCTGAAATATTTTAACCTAAAGATTGATTTTGATTAGAATGTTATTATGCAAAATAATGTGTTTTTATCCAAATTTCAATATACATTTTCTAAAGATGAACTCAATGCTTTGCAATATTGTGATAACTCAAAAAATAATTTTGGTGTTTCTAATAATGTTAAATATTGTAAAAAACATAATTATTGTTTAAAACTTTCAGGAAAATGTAATCACATAAAAAGTTACCTCTTTTAGATAAAACTATTGATCAATATAACATAAATGTCCCCTCTTGTTTTAAATCTAAACTCGTTTACCAACCAAACTTTCGACCCTTACCCTTGCCAAATCTAGAAGACAGCTATCTAAATAATGATGACAAACTTAAGAATAATCTGTACATTTTATTAAGTCGCTATAATGATATTTTTGGTGAAAACAAATATAATATTAGACCATTAAAAGTAGATCTCCCCAGGTTAAGACTCAAAGATAAAAATCCTGTTTGTCTCAGACCTTATCGACATAATCCCAGGGACACCGAAATAATTAAGGAACAAATTAGGCAATTATTAAAATATGGGATTATTAGGCATGCTTCTTCTCCATATAGTTCGCCAGTAACTTTAGCACATAAAAAGGGAGAAAATGATAAATCTAGACTATGTATCGACTTTAGGAAATTTAATTCAAAACTGATAGGAGAGAGTTTCCCAATTCCTTTAGTTGAAAATATCATCCAAAAGGTGCAAGGCTCAAAAGTATTCACGTGCCTTGATATTCTAAGTGCATACTGGACTATTGGTTTACATGAAAAAGATCAACCTATTACTTGCTTTACCACCACAGAAGGTTCTTACCAATGGTGCAGATTACCATTTGGATTGCGGACAGCTCCTACTATTTTTAACAGGATCCTCACTTCCATATTGCAGAAATATGAACTTAAAAATATAATATCTTACTTTGACGATATATATATTGGCTTTCTCAAAAGATACCGAATCCCATTTAGAACACCTTGGGGAAATATTTGCAATCCTACAAGAGGAAGGTATCCAACTTAGGAAAGATAAATGTTTGTTTTTTATGCAAAAGATAAATTATTTGGGTTACGAAATTTTTGGAGATCAAATCTCTCCTTCAAGTACGAATGTTGGTATAATTAAATCTTTGCCCCCTCCTCGTGATGTTAGATGCTTAAGGTCATTTTTGGGCAGCGTTACGCATTATGCAAAATTTATAGATAATTTTAATAAGTTGAGAGCGCCTTTAAATGATCTATTGAAAAAAAGATGTAAAATTTACGTGGAGTGAAGAGTGTCAGAGGAGTTTTGAAGCCCTTAAAGAAGCATTAGTTTCGAAACCAATACTCCAAATTTATAATCCATTATTAGCTACACATATCTTTTGCGACGCTAGTATTGCAGGTTTAGGAGGCGTACTTAAACAGGAGTATCCTGATGGCACCTTAAGACCCATAGCGTTTTATAGTAGGGCTTTAAGGGGAGCAGAATCCAAGTATACAATAACAGAACTTGATTTATTGGCGATAATAGAAACATGTAAAAGATATCATCCATATATTTCAGGTCAACATGTGATAGTTCATACCGACCATAAGGCATTAATTTGGTTAAATAATTTCAAACATACTAACGGTAGATTATTCCGATGGGCGTTAAGATTATCAGAATATGATTTGGAATTAAAATATAATAAGGGATGTGAGAATCATGAAGCCGACATGTTATCTCGACTGCCATATACCTGCTTCTTAACTGTTCAAAATATAGAACAAGAACAAAAATCATTACGTAAGCCTTCATCTAAACTATATTTCATTTAAAAAGGCATTACTTATATTAGGCTAAAAAATAGAGATAGGATTATAGTACCACCCTCCTTACAACAGCAATTGATAAGTAGGGCTCACGAAAGTTTAGGACACCCAGGCATAAGTTCAATGGCTAGAGTTATCTCAACACAATATTATTTCAAAGGAATGATAGGACAAATATAAAATTATATTCTGAAATGTAAAATATGTCAGTCTGTAAAGAAGCCAACTACACCTTCGTATGGACTCATGGGTAATTTACCACTAGCTGAGAAACCATTTGATGTAGTTGCCCTTGACAGTATTTTAGGATTAGGGGATTATAACAGTACAAAGAATTGTCTTCATGTGATAGTTGATCATCACTCAAGATACATCTGGGCTTATCCTTCTAAGAGTACGCCTATAGCAACGTACATCAATATAATAAATCAGTTATTAAATGTAGGTAAACCAAAAATTATCGTTACTGATAGGTACCCCTCATTTGTGTCCAAAAGGTTTAACAAATTTATACAAGAAAAGGGCATAAAACACGTGATGACATCCCCCTCGCACCTACAGTGTAATGGGCTTGTAGAAAGGGCGAATGCGACAATTATCTCAAAACTTAGACTTCACCATCAACAAAATCCCAGAATACCATGGCCCAAATTATTACAAAAGGCCTTAGAAGAATATCGGAGTATTCCTCATTCCATAACTAAAATGCCTCCCGTTTATTTGCTTTTTGGCATAACGCCATCATATATCAATAAATTAACAAAAGCATATCCACCCATAGAAGAGGCTAGGAGAATTGCAAATGAAAATACCGAAAAATTACATCTTAAATTGGTAAAAAGATATAATGAATCCCATAAAACGCCTAATCTAAAAATAGGGGATAAGGTCCTTCATAAGATCCCTTTCCAATCAGGTCAAGGTAAGCTCATGCCAGCCTTTTATCCAGAACCATACACCATAATTTCCATACCCTCACCACAAACCATAGAAATAGATAAGCCATGCCAACCCGAAAATAAGCATGCAACAATAGTTAATATTTCTAAAGTAAAGCTCTGGGATCCGGTAACTGAAAATAATACTGAACCACCATTCCCATTTCAGGAAGAAGAGGATTTGGAAGGATGCTTGGGTGTCGAACCTAACAAGCAAGCTTCCACCGATAGTCCTCAGGTTTTGTTCTCTTCCATTAAAAAAAATCCAGATCACCCCACAGAGCCCCTGGAGAAACTAATGCTGGTTTCGGTAGACACCCAAACTGAATCGGAACCAGTTGTATCCTGTGAGGTTTTCCAAAGGTGAAAAAGGTCATATACATTCCAAGAACTGGGGTGCGGTTCATTGGGAAAATAACAAAAAGTTGGCCTGGAATGGGATTCTACATGGAGAGTGTCTCCATAGACATGTAATGTCCAAATTTTAAAATATCATTTTTTTCCCCTGCCTATTGTTAGTTAGGTTTTGTATGGCCACCTTTTCCTGTGATTTTCCCCTAACAATATGGTTACTTGTGTAATATAATTTTTGCAATGTTATCTTATCCTTTACCTTCCATCCCCTCCCAACCTCCGTTGAGAAAAAAAATTAATACAATTTTTTTTTTGTGGGGGGTAGTGATACATTTTGAATGATAGAATGTAAATTTTATTTTGTTTCTTTTACTGAAGATTTAACTAAATGGAGTATGTAAATTTTTGTTTTGTTTAAAAAGATTTGGAAAAAATAAAGAGATGATTATGACAAACGACTGCTAATTCTTTTTCACACCTATAGAAATACAACATATATATATATAACAATTAAAAATACATATATTGGATCAAAATATCATTTATTTTACCAATATTTCAGTTGGCTGAACGCCAACCTTTATCAAGGTGTTATAACATATTTAAAATATAAGTTAAATAAAACGGTAATTTTTACACTTGATTATCTCGTGTGTCTTCAATTTTGAAGGCTGGAAAAATAATAGGTATATTCAAATCAGAATTTTGTAACATTTTACGTCAATTATGCTGTTTGTAAGCATTCTAAGATATTTTTCTTTCTAAATATAGGTCTTCTAATAAAATGATATTTTCGAAGTAACAAAGGAAGATTCTCCGCTTATAATTTTATAGAATAGTATCAATATCTTTCGGATATTACTGGGCCGTTGCATAATCCAAAAGGTAGCTTCTTAAATTGATAATGTTCATCTGGAGTTTTTAAGGCTGTTTTCTTATGGTTTTGTTTCTTCGCCTGCTAGGAGCCTGCAGAGAGATTCGAGTGAAATAAAGTACATAGAGCCATGAAGAGAGTGAAAGCTGTCATTTTTACAAGAATATGGAAAATATTGTTTCACTCGACTAAGTTCAGAATTCTATACTCCACAAAATTTGAATACTCCATTCTCTTTAATTACAAAATTCCAGTGGACGCCCATAGCCTTTATGAGAGCGAATTATTTCTATTTTAAACATAATATTTTTTTAATCTTAAATATTTTGCATTCTCTCAAAGCTTCTCTGTAGAATTGTTCTTAATAAGGATATTGCTATTTAATTTGATATTTACGAGAGTGTGTTATATATATATTATATATGAAGATTTCCTGCTGTTTATTTTAATTAGGTATATAGAATTACTACTTACTGATTCATATAGAGAATTGCTGAGCGTTTGCATGAGGTCGGTATATACGAGTATTTATATTAATATTGCAGTCTGGGCAATAATAATAAAAATAGTCTAGATCAAAATTAGCTTGAATTGAACATAAGTAATATATAATAAAGGAATTGTATAAAGTACTGCCTGACACATGGCGAGTATAACAAGGAAAACAAAAAAATATTTGCATAATAAAAAAGGTTTGGGCCGGCCAAACGGAAACAACAAAACAAATTTATATAGTGAAAGTCGCAAAATTTGGTGGTCGAATTTACAGAATGGTTTAATCTATGAAATATAATTTGGAAGAAAATAATGATTTTATATAACATATTTATATTTTAAATTCAAATTTATATTTGAAATTTATTTATTTTATTTAACAGAATATATATAGTATATTTTAAACTATTTGTATTTTAACCCCCTTTTTGTATATAAACTAAAATTGGTGACGTCTAAATGAAAATCCAAAGAGCGGTCAGCTGGGGACAGCTGAGGAGAGAGGAGGAAAATGGCAAGGCCCAGCCCATGTGGGGCCCCCAGGGACTCTATATAGACAACCCCTGTAAACAGGACAGAATTTGGCAGAGGGTCAGCAGTAGATGGTTCTAGAGTGTGTCCTGCGGCAGGCCACTACACAGTCTCTCTCTCCATGTCTCGGAGATAGCATCCAAGTTTGTGTCATGGCCTCTACCTCTGTCCCGTGGGCTGTTCTCGATCACTATCGGTGCTAACATCCAGCCCTGCCTCTGCTTCTTGTTGTCCGCTGTGGGAAGAATATTAACACTGGCCTCACGTACACGACTGCCAGTTTATCCATACGTCTAAAGGATTATCACATTTGCAACAAGAATTTGCAAAGAATTATGTATTATAAAATCATCATTTGTATTTTTGTAAACTGTGTGATTTCACTGCTCTCTTTTATATGAGAAATAAATAAATAATTCTGGAGGCTAATTAAAGTAGAGTTATCTCATTATTCCCTTATATACATTTATAGGATGGTTGAAACACGCTCTGATAAGATGTAAGACCCGGCAACGGAGTGAATCAAGGTTGAAGAATCGGGCGAGCCGCAACCTGGGGTAACAATATAAGTATATATATTATATAATCTAAAAATATTATATAATCTAAAAACCTAAAATATTTCTATATTTTAGAAAATATATATTTTATTTTATTCATTGATAATTTTATTTTTTTTTATCATCGTTTTTAGAAAGACTTTCAGTTTTGTTGTTTAGTTTCGTTGTATAGTTTTGTTGTAAATATGCGTAGTTAACCAATCAATCCTTTTAAATCACTAATATAGGATTAACTTATAAATTCGATATAATGTGAAAATTAACTAATGTCTAATCTTTCCTCAAGTAATTGAAAATAAAAGCTACTTGACGGTAAATAATTATATTTTATTATCACGACTGCACCTCAACTCTTTATCTTATCGATCCTTTGTCTTATCAAGCCTTATCTAACCACAACAACCAAAATATTCATAACAATAAGCCGACAGGATTACCTGAATTTTCAACCTAATTGCTCTATGAATTATTCAAATTTTATAAAACTATTTTTACAAAATGTCTCGCAAACAAAGGAATGTAGAACACGCCATGACGCCTAATCCAAGTACTATAGAAATACCGAAATTTAATGGTCAAAATTTAAACATAATATCTTGGCTCAAATTCTTTAACAAAAAATGTTTACAGAAACATCTTGATGAAGATTTTAAACAAAATAATATATCAAATTATCTCGAGGGTGAAGCTTTCAATTATTATATAGAAGAGTTACAAGATATAAATAATTGGGGGGAAATAGAACAAAAATTAACATCATACTTCACAATAAATGATTCAAATTTATTTAGTAGGTTTCTAAATTTAAAATATAATGATAATAATGATCTTGAACAATATTTTAAAGAAAAATCTGCCTTAGCCAATAAACTTAATCTTGAAAAAACACTTTTACTAGAAGCACTTACAGATGGAATGCCAGATCACCTAAAAAATATCTAATAGCTGCAAGAGTACAAGAACCTTCAGAATGGTATAAAATCACAACCCAATTAAAATTATCAACAAATAAAGAAGAAGAACCCCAACAACCCTCTACCAGTACAAGCATTCCAGTAAAAAAATTTAACTCCAATTCCTCCAAAGCTCAATACCAGCCTTTTCCCAGGACAGCAGCAGCAACTCACCACCAGCAAGAACCCTACAAATCCATAAACCAGCCTCCATACCCTTGCAAGATATGTGCATCTCACCAGCTACCCAACCAGTTCCATTTCCATAGAGACTGCCCACTTAAGAACAATAATCATCCGAAGCGCATCAACCCAGGTAGAACATTATTACTTTTCTCTGTATTTATAAATCAAATATCTCTACCCTGTGTACTTGATACTGCATCATCTATATCTATTATCCCTTTAAAATACTTAAAACATATTTATTATAAAATATTAGACAATTCCCCAAAAGAAAGAATAGGTCAGGTAGAAGGATTTACTTACCCATTATACAAAATATTAGTTAGGCTTAGCTTTGGTAAAATTACAAAGTATCAAGAAATGTTTGTTTTTTTGTGATAGTCCAATAGAATATCTTATTTTAGGTTTACCAACATTTTATTTATTTAAGTTACAAATAGATTTCTCAAAAAACCTTCTTTTCCAAAATTATAAATTCTTGTATTCTTTTAATCCAAAAACTGATAATCAGAAGTCATATGCCACTACCCTATGTATTCCAGACCCATACTATGTTAAAAATTCATCTCTTTTAAATATTAACCCATTGTGTAATTTCAATTCTTTTGATATGCCAACTACAAATGTTAAACTTATAGATCCTACTTCAAATCCCATTATTGATAATAACTCATATCACAGTATGCGACAACCGGGCTCTATAACAAATTATAATTCATATTTAGACCTTAGTAAAGTAGATATTAATCCAAATTTCTCTAATCAAACCATTTCAGATATATTGCATAAATATAAGAATGTTTTCTCTAAGCACAATTTTGATATAGGACACATAAAGACTAACCCAATTTGCATATCTCTTTTAGATAATATTCCCATAGCACAAAAGCCATTTTTGGACATCTTTTTACAATAATGCTGAAATACAAAAACAAATAACTGAATTATTAAAATATGATATTATTAGACCCTCATCTAGCCCCTATAGTTCTCCTGCATTATTAGTGAATAAAAAATCTGATAACCCAAATCACCCCACAAGACTCTGTATAGATTATAGGAAACTTAATCAAAAAACAGTTCCAGAACATACACCAATTCCACTTATAGAACAAATTATAGATAGGTTATCACAGTCAAAAATATATACTATTCTAGATGTTAAAAATGCATCTGGCATATACCCATAGATGAAAAATATAGACATAAAACCTCCTTTGTAACACAATTAGGATGTTATGAATGGAACAGATTTCCATATGGTCTAAAAAATGCACCTTCACAATTTGAAAGGATTATGAAGTCAGTTTTCACTAAGCATAATGTACACTATGCCTTAAATTATTTTGATGATATTATTATACACTCTAAAACTTATGAAGAACACATTAAACATTTAGATGACATATTAGGTATATTCGAACAAGAGGATATAAAGCTGAATCTCAATGAATGCAATTTTTTACAAAAAGAAATACAATTCTTAGGATACACTATTAACTCAGGAAATGCCTGGCCACGAGAAAACGTGAACTCGTGAAATGTGTTTATATTTATTTTATTTTATATTTCATTCTCTATCTTCGTTGGTGTATATAAATAATAATTTACATTTATATATATATTATTTCTCTCAATTTACAGCTTGGCCTGTTGAAGGATCGATAAGATCCGAAAGCTAGCATATTAAAAATTTTATGTATAAAGAGACGCATTGCTATCGTTTGTTTTTATTTAATAATTTATAGCAATTCTTTTATCTATATACACCAAATAACACAAATATCGAAGCAATTTTAAAATTAAATAGACCATATAATATTAAAACCTTACAGAGATTTTTAGGCACCATAAATATTTATAATAAATTTATTCCCCATTATGCGCAAATTAGGGCACCTTTGAATGAAATTTTGTTTAAAAATGCTCCTTGGTTATGAAGTGCGAAACATGAACAAGCCTTCCAAACACTTAAAAATTCACTCATATCACAGCCTGTACTATATATTTATGACCCATCAAAACCATGTCATTTATTCACAGACGCGTCAAGTCTAGGAGTAGCAGGAGTTCTTAAACAACCAGATGAACAAGGCATTTTACACCCCATAGGTTATTTTTCAAGAAAACTTCACCCATATGAACAGAATTATACTGCCTCTGAAATTGAAACATTAGCTATCATTAATTCAGTACAAAGATTTCATACATATCTTCACAACATACATTTTACATTGCACACAGATCACTTACCTTTAAAATGGATCAAAAATGTAAAAAACCCACAAGGTAGGTTATTTAGATGGTCCTTAATCCTTTCTCAATATAGCTTTGACATTAAACATATTAAAGGATTAAATAATATAGAAGCAGACATGCTGTCAAGAGCACCTGTCTCATTTTACCTAACATATAATGAGTTAAAAGAACACCAATCCACAGAACAAATTAGTAGTGCTAAAATTAAAATCCAAAATGGCCTTTATATAATACATAAAAAGGGTTTTAAAATAGCTTATGTACCACAAACACTAAGGCACAAATTATTAAACAAAGTACACACAAAGCATGGACATATTGAAACAACTCAAATGACTAAAATAATTTCTCCACACTATTATTGGCCACATATGACTAGGGATATTGCTAATTACACCAAACATTGTGAAACTTGCCAGTTCAACAAGTCTAGGGATAACAGAATTGTTTATGGACCACTACAACAGATGCCAATAGCTACACACCCAAATCACATTTTTTCTCTATATACATTGGGCGGGTTACATAATTATGGGACAACAAGACACAGTATCCATATGATATTAGATCACCATAGTAGATTCCTTTGTGCTTTTCCAACAAAATCTGTATCAACTGATTCTTATATAACTTGTTTAAGAAATTTATTCCAAATTAATAAACCTGAAATATTAATAACTGACAGAAATGCAGCTTTTCTTAGCAATAAATTTAAACACTTTTTAGATAGAAATAATGTTAATCATCTACTCACCAGTGCCCATCATCCAGAAACAAATGCAAAAGTAGAAAGACTAAATTCCACTATCATTAATAGGTTAAGATGTGAATATAATGCTAATTTAAATATTCCTTGGACAAAATATATTCCTAAAATTACTGAAAGCTATAATGAAACAGTACATACCACAACAGGTTTTACTCCTAAATTCTTATACTATGGAATACAACCACAGTATATAGAACATGACACAGAAACACATACACCAATAGAAAAGGCAAGAAAATTAGCCATTGAAAGAACCATAAAATCACATGAACAAAGCAAACAACTTTATGATATTAAACACCCAGAACCCATTTTTAAAGAAGGAGATCAGGTATTAGTAAAAACTTTTATTTATCCAAACACTGGTAAATTAACACAAAGATATAGAGGCCCATTTTCTATTTTAAAACAACTTTCTCCAGTCACATATGAAATTAATAAACCCAATTTACCCCAAAGAAAACAAACAGAAATTATACACTCTAATAAACTTAAATTATTTTACCCAGAAACAGATTTTTTACTTCACTATAGCACTAATATAGAAAATGACTTAATAGCAAATCAAAATTCTAACACCAAGTTGATAGATATTGATGATAAACCACGTTTTTTACAGGAAGGCCATATTTTGGACATGGACAATGAAGAACAAATATCAGCACCAATTCTTAAGCCTTCACAAATAACTTAATGTCACTCCATACATCTATTAGCGTTTCGTTACTCAACCATGTAAAAATAACATTTTCTACTGCTTTTGATACTTTGAAGTGTAACTAGCATAATGTCATAATTACTCAAATTTTAAATACCTTTTTTGCTTCACATACATTTTTGATATATTTCACTCATTAATATATCTTATATATACTTTTATTATAATTTCATAATTATAAAAATTATTTGTGAACATACTTTCTTTTGTTTATTTTGAAAAAATGTGCGTATTGATTTTTATTGTTTCATTTTTAATTATTTCTAAAGATTTTTTGATTTCGTTTAATTAATTATTTTAATTACCAATTTTATTTTAAAATTTTATTTTTTTAGAATCTTATCACAGGGGGAAATATTATATAATCTAAAAATATTATATAATCTAAAAACCTCAAATATTTCTATATTTTAAAAAATATATATTTTATTTTAATCATTGATAATTTTATTTTTTGTTATCATCGTTTTTAGAAAGACTTTCAGTTTAGTTGTTTAGTTTCGTTGTATAGTTTTGTTGTAAATATGCGTAGTTAACCAATCAATCCTTTTAAATCACTAATATAGGATTAACTTATAAATTCTATATAATGTGAAAACTAACTAATGTCTAATCTTTCCTCAAGTAATTGAAAATAAAAGCTACTTGACGGTAAATAATTATATTTTATTATCACGACTGCACCTCAACTCTTTATCTTATCGATCCTTTGTCTTATCAAGCCTTATCTAACCACAACAACCAAAATATTCATAACATATATATATATATATTTTTTTTAATTCGCCATATTTACTAAGGTAGAGCAAAACCTAACACTTTCTCAGTAAATAATCCAGGATTTATATATTAAAAACAGGTCTAATTGAGTTTAATCTTTGGTTCTCTGTCTCTCTATGTTACGGTCTGTATACCTCCATAAGTATTCCTATATTTGTTTTTCAGAATGTTCTCAACTTTATTCATAATGTTTAAAATTTATATTTTGGTGTTTTTCTACGGATTAGGTAATAAGCATCTGGTTCTTATAGGATTATATTTGACTATCTTAATATTATTCTCAATTATGTTTTCTTTGTCTCTAATACTAGCCACTAGCTACAGCTCTATTATTACATACACAAGTATATATGAATAAATTTGATAAATTAGATTTGGAGAAACCATTCACAATGTAGAGTTCTTATAATATTTAAGTGCGCTATGACTTTAAAAGTTATCTTAATGAAATGTTTCAGGGATGCAATATTTTAAGATAATAATTTATATTTAAAATTATTCCTTATTATGAAAAAGGCATCTCCTTATCGTGCAACTGAAAGTTTCTGATGGCTTGCACCATCTATCGAAATAAATATCAACTATTCTCGTTGATATTTAATTATTCCAGAAATGGCCAAATACCCTTTCTTGATTAATTCTTGCACGATTTGGAGATTCCTTTTTCATAATTAATGCACCTTATTCCAGTACAATATCACATTTGTACTATTTTTTGCATATTCCTTATTAATTCAAAAAATTACTTTTAACTTTGCCTTTAAATTAAGTCTTTATTTCTAATTAGATTCTTGTTGATCATTAATTATAGATTTTTGACAAGTTTCTCATCCATGCAATGAATTATTGCTTCGGTGTCTCTTTTTATCAGTTCTATTTTCGAAGAACATTTGTTGGTTGGAATTTGGTTAGAAAATATTATCTACACAAACCTATTATTTAATCAATTCTCGACGTTCCAGCATTCATTGTCACTCTCCTCAATAAGGAATTAAATAAATTATCGATTGATGTATCTATATTTTTTTAAGTTCTTATATTGTCATTCCTTTTATTACAATGCGGATAGTATTTTTTGTGAAGGTCTTTTTCTGAATTTCCCCAAAATATTTCTAGTTTGGAGATCTTTGCTGACAAGAATATGTTACTATTCAACGCTGCATCATCTTCAGGATTCACCTCCATGCGTCTTATTGGCAAGACGCTGAAAGATTTAACTGATTGCAGGCCCTGAATTCTCCGGTTCTTTCTTATGCTTCAAACAACATCTCCACCAATATTTGTGATGATAAATATGGGAAACCTGAAGAAAACATACGAAGTAACTTTTAACAAATTCTATTAGAAACTAATTGTTTGAAATTGAACAAGAATCTGATTATAAGATAATCACTTTAAATAGACAAACAGAAATTATAACACAATATGCAAAAATGGTCAATATTTACAATGGAAGATGAAAAAGAGCTAAAATTACACTAATGATAATGGATATTTACAAAATAAGTAAGTATAATGATAAAATGACAAAAATCGATAATAATCTTCTCCTAACAATTTAAAAAGTATCAAAGAAGAAATGGGCCCACATTTGCATATCTTCAAAACGAAATTTCGCCATATATAAGAGATAAATCCATTTATTTCAATTTTATATCAATACATCAAATGACCAATAATAGATAAATATATGGAAATATAGGGCTATAACTTAAAACTTAAATACATATCCTATATTTTTGATCATATTTCATGGACTCTATCATCTATCTTCATATAGAAAATCATCAACTTAATGATGAGTGCATTCAAAGCGATTTGAATTCTAGAATTTTTCCAACCCTCTTCAATGATGGCCATTTTATTTCTAAAATTGGAAATTTAAAAAAGCAGAAAATGCTTTAAATATTTCCTACGAAAAACAAACCAAGAGTAAATAATAGAAAATATTTCAAAGCAATTATTTTTACGTATATATTTCACACATTATATAGAAAATTAGATATGTTTTAATATTTTTATTTATTATTTGATTAAGAATATCTTTTGATTTTAAAAACGAAATTTTTGAATTATTTTCACACATATATATATCAAACTTTAAAACAACACACAATGTTTAAAGATTTTTAAAAGATATTTTTAAGTTGAAACTATATTTTGAGAATTCTCATTATATTTTATGTTAACCTGAGACCTTTCAAAGTTAAATAACAACGTTCTATTTAAAAAAAAATGGTTGCCTGTAAAGTCGGTTTTACGGGCGAAGATTTTACGTGACAACGGTAGAATATTTATTGATATGAATATAATTAAATTGCACAATAGGAACAAGGAATTGAATGAATAAATTTGAAATTAAATAAAATTTGTAATTGTAAATGATGAAGTTGAAAATTAAAACATTTACTTAGATGTTAAAATTCTTGCTCAACACAGTTTAAATAAAGTTTTCTTATATCTGCCACTTTTTTCTTAATATTTGTAATTTTAAATAATCAATTCGAAAATCAAAACATTTATTCAGATCGAAGGTTCAAATTTTTGCTAAATAAATTTGAAACTATTTAAAATTTGTAAAATAATAATTAATTAATTTTAAACTAATAATTTACTTAACACTATCAACATTTATCAATAGTATGACATAACCTATAAACTCAGTTTCTCAACTTTTGTGTCAATCTAACAATTAATCAATCAATCATAGTTTACGATAATGAAATATCAGTGTACAATTATTTACCTTTATTGTTGTAGTTGTTGTAAATGACGAATCTAAGCACTCCACATTTTCACTACAGACACAGCTGACGATACTTTAACCACACGTGTGAACTTGTATTATGACGCTTTCTTGTTTTTCCAACGCCAAGAACGTTCGAGAAAGACAAAGACAGAGACAAGCATGCGCCGATTCAATGCGCCTAATTCTCTAGCACTCTCGTTCGGTGACTCATCGTAACGTTACCGGGCGTTACACTTTTTCATAAGTGACTCCCAGCCGCAACCTAATTTAAGACGTTGTCACGTCAATAATATATTATTAATTAAATTACAAACTATATATTTTGATTTTATATTAATGCTCTAATCGCATGTTGTGTATTATAGTGTATGAATATTGTGTTGGATCCTATAGTTAATAATTTCCTTAAATTCAATTTTATATATGAAAATTAAGCCAAAATATTCTAAATTCAATTGTACAATATAAATCTTTAATATGTAAATTTTAAAGCAATCAACATGTATGCAAATTTCTAGTTTGGTTAATTAATAGTTTTTCTTTTCTCTCTCTCTCTCTCTACCACTAGTATCAAAATCTAAGTAAAATTCATGTAATCTAAATTCATGTGGTAGCTACTCCTAACTCTAAAACCAAAAGACAATAAAATAATTGAAGACAAGTGGCAAAGTGCTTCTTAGTATTTTTTACTGAACATTCAAGCCACGAACATTATGGTCCCTCATCGAGCCGGATACTTTAAAAAATTAAGGTAAGCCATTTAAAAACTTAAAATTCTTAAAATAAAGTCATGCCCAAATCAGAAGTTAAAATTCGGCACAAATTCAACTTTATTATTCAGCAAATAAAGGATCTGGAATCAAAGAATAAAGCTATTGTAGAATCCAAAAACATACATAGATTAAAGCTATTCCAACAAGAAGTTAATGAAAGGAAAATTAGCCTAAATCAAGTTATCAACACATTATTAGAATCAGAGTTAGATGAGACACAATATGACGATTATTCAAAAGCCAAATATGATATTTTTAATATGTTGGTGTCTATTGAAGAAGCTTTATCTTTGATTGAAACCAAAGAAAATACTCATAGTTATAAACAACTGCCCGAATCCAATGTCAATTTACCTAAGATAAATTTACCCATTTTCATTGGTGATTCAGCCAATTGGCTTAGTTTTAGAGAAATATTTAACTCCACCATTAATTCAAATCAAACACTAACTGAAATACAAAAATTTCAATATCTAAATGCATCTGTTAAGGGTCCTGCGGAAAAGTTGATTCGGGGTTTTCCCATTTCTGACAAAAACTACCAGCAATCATGGGATACCTTATGCAATAGATTTAATAACAGAAGAGAATTGGCTTTTTCACAAATCAACAAAATATTCTCCATAAGGCCATTAAAATCTATTTCGGCTGGTTCTCTCTATGAAATCCTTGATGTTTGCAATGAAGGCATTAGAAATCTCTCAGTGCTAGGACTTGAGAAAAACACATTAACAGATCTAATCCTGATCAATTTTTTTTGAAAAAAGAATCGGTGAAGCCCTCAGGAAAGAATGGGAATTAACCCTTCAAAATGAAGAATATCCAACATTTGAAAACTTTGTGAATTTTTTAGAAAAACATGCTAGAAGCCTGCAAGGTATGAGAATTCCTTTGTTCCAGGAACAAAAAACTTCTAGCAAAAATATGATGGCTCACGGCCTTTATGTCAACAAAGGTCAAAATTGTATTTTATGTCATCAAATTCATAAACTAAATGACTGCCATAGATTCATAAATCTTCCCTTGCCTAAAAAGTGGGAATTAGTTAAAAAACATAAACTTTGTCAAAATTGCCTTAGAGCAAATCATGAGATATCCAAATGTCTCATCACATCAAGATGTAAAAACTGCAAGCAGAACCATCATACTCTTCTGCATCAATACAACTCTGAACCATCCATTTCACAACCAACAACCTCTCAAGAGATGTTGATTTCAACAAATACCATCTGTAATGCGATGCCTTTGGAAACGGAAACAAATATTCTACTGTCAACAGCCCTTATTAAAGTCAAGGCGAAGGATGGCTCATTTGTGCTATGTAGAGCATTAGTGGACAATGGGTCCCAAATAAGCCTAATTTCAGAACAATGTTGCCACAAGTTGGGACTTGAAAAAAGGAAAAATTCTTATACACTAAAAGGTGTAGGTGACATTGTTGTCAACAGGACAACATCGCAGGTTGAAATAGAGTTCACCCCACATCATAATGATCAATTATTTTCTGCCAGAGCATTTGTGGTTGGGAGGGTAACTGCAGACCTTCCAAACTTCCAAATTCAGTCAGCAGACTTTCCTCATTTAGAAAATTTACTCTTGGCAGACCCAGAATTCTATGTCACCAAGCCCATAGACCTAATTTTGGGTGCAGATACCTTTGTAGAAATAATTCTAGGTCATAAAACAGATTTAAAGCACCATCCTATAGCACTTAATACCAAGTTAGGTTGGCTTGTTTCTGGGAGAATCCATCCAACTATTAAGTCGAATACTTCGGTAATCAACCACTGTACCACTGAACTTGATTCCAGCATAAGAAAATTCTGGGAACTTGAAGATGTCCCAATTTCTAAGGCCCAGTTGGGTATAAAGAATGCCCCATCTCCAAGTCTACCAGACTTTGTTCAAGGGTCACCGCCTCTAACTTTGAGCCTACAGAGCTCCAAACACAACTCTCCAACCCCCTTACAAATATCAGTTCACAGCCTGAAAGAGGCCATGTCCCCTTTGGTCGAAATGCCATCAAGCCCTGGGTGCTCCAAGCAGATTCCAATTCCTATAGAAGAAGACTCTACAGAAGCCAACTTTGCACGAGAATACAGCCAAAGGTCTCCAATCCCGGACCAAGAGTCTGATCCTCTTGGTTTGAATAAGGAAGAAGGAGCCTGGCAGATCAAAGTAGCTGGGTTTCTCCGGAGTCCTCAGAGCTGCTCCTCCTCCGTATCCACCACCATCTGTGGTGAGATGGATCCTGAGGACAGCTGCCATACCATCATCTGTGAAGCCCCAGTCACCTTCCCCAATCAGGAAGAGGTCACCCAGAGCACATCCACTACTCAGTCTGGAACATGGCAACCAGTGGAAGATCCCCAGGCCTTGTATCCCAGTTACACTCTCTCATCGGCTTCTGTTGAAGATTTCAAGGCCCAAAGTGGGCCCAAGTCCCCTACATCTCCCACCAGAGGTTCAGAGAGTTGCCGATGTTCTGGGGATTATACAGAGCCACAGATGTCTCAGAACTCCAATTTTTCATTCTCCTCTATAGAAGAATCTGAAGATAATTCAAGTAAATCTGAAGAAAATCTAAGTAGATCCGAAGATAATCCAAGTAAATCTGAAGAAATTCCAAGTAAATCTAAAAAGTCACGTATCTCTAAGTTAACTCCACAAATTACTTCTAAACAAAACCAATTACTTCCTTCTGAATCAAGTCAACCATCCACTCCAGAACAACCTCTCGCTTCTCAGTCAAGTGAACCACTCTCATCTAAGAAAGAAACTTCGATTATTCCTAAGATAAAGCCACCACCCTATTATAGGCGAAAACGTCAACTTCCTGCTGAGAGAACTTCATGGGATGAACCAATTGAATCAGATATAAAGTCAAATTGGAATAAATTCCAAACTCAACTATCGTGCTTAAAGGAAATCAAAATACCAAGATACCTGAACAGTTCATCTTCTGAAATAGAAGAATTACAACTACATGGATTTTGTGATGCATCCCTTAATGCTTATTCAGCAGTTTTTTACTTGAAAACTAGATTCAAAAATCAAAAGATCAAAATCAATCTTATAACCTCAAAAACTAAGGTTGCACCATTAAAGACCATTACAATTCCAAGACTTGAACTAAGTGAAGCATTGCTTTTGGCTCAACTGAATCAAGTCATTCTTGAATCATTTCCTTTTCAACCTGACAAAACCTTTTTGTGGACTGATTCACAAATCTGCATAGATTGGATAAGATCAGATGCCAGCAGATGGAAGGCCTTTGTTTCGAACAGAGTGTCGTTAATTCAAAATTTGACTCGAATCACTGATTGGTTCCATGTATCCAGTCAAGATAATCCAGCTGATTGCGCATCAAGAGGAATCATGCCTCAAGACTTGGTCAATCATAGAATTTGGTGGCGGGGTCCTATTTGGCTTCAAGAAAATAATGTTCGATATATTCTTTCTTCACCAACCCAAGTAAATATCAATATCATTCAAGAAGAAGTCGGTGAGGGTCAAGTGTTGGATCAAACAACCTTAATTCAAAATTCAGAAACTATGTTAAATCTAGAATTCATTGCAAGGTATTCCACAATGACCAAATTGATCCGAATCACAGCTTGGTGTTGGAGATTCTACTACAATTGCCTCCTCTTTGATCCAATTCGTCAGAAAGGACCTTTGACAACAAGAGAATTAACAAAGGCAATTCAAGTCTTAGTCAAATCAATTCAGCAAGTTGAATTCTGCACGGAAATAAAATTACTGAAGTCAAACAAGCAACTACCTCTGTCCAACAAGCTAACTTCTCTAAATCCCTTTTTAGACACTCAAGGACTTCTAAGAGTTGGAGGTAGACTCAAGTATTCCTATTTAAATGAAAATCAAAACTTCCCTCTCTTACAACCGAAACCCCCACGCCAGGAATCACTTATCAAAAATCTCTTAACTGAGAATGCCGACATTCCTGAGGCTATTGATGAGAATCAAGAAGATTCTTCAATTTTAGAAACCACTTTTGTCATTGAAGACGAAGAGTCTAACAAAGATATCGGGACTCCAAAGATTGAAATCTCCGAAGTTTCGGTTATTGATAAATCGGAAGGCAAATATTCGAAAGAACCAGTGGTCAGTGTGGAAGCTCTGGATAAGAAGGAACTGTGCCATGATGACCCAGCTCACCTCAATGTGGTTGAAGCTGATCTTAATCGACCTAAAGAGGCTACCAGTGGTATAATCAATATTTCTACAGAAGCTAGTGAATCGTCAAGCAAAGAGAAAGTTGTACCTGTTGAAATTGGGGATACATCAACAAAGGATTATCTACAGAGCGGTGAAAAGGCTAAATTATCCCGCTGGAAACCCATCGATTCTCTATGCTTAGAAGACGTCAAGGAATCTGAAGACGACGATGAAAATTACAGTTCATCGGCATATATAGTATGGCCAGAAATCTTGAAGAAAGAAGTCTTAAGACCCGAAGCTTTAGAAAAGGCAGTCAATCTGGAAGATTTTGAGAAGGCGGCAGAAAGTCGACAACTCTCCAAAGAACATTTAGAGGAATCGACCGAACAAGGCTCATGCATAAAAGCTGAATCAAAAACTTGGGAAGATCCTATTGAATCCGACTTAGCAGCCGCAGAGTCTGATAATCCAGCAGTTCCCGAAAGAGAACTGGCCAACGAATCTGAAAATCTCATCCAAGATTCACCTCAATCGGATACTCAAAGATGGAAGCTGATTCCATTACCTTTCAAACAATGTGAATTGTAATCTTAGCTACATAGTCGGAATCAATTAGTCCAGCATCTATAGTATTGGAACTCTTTTTTATTTATTTATTTTTATTTTATTTTTTTTTCTGGTCATCTCTTCCCTGCCGGGGGAGTATGTTGGATCCTATAGTTAATAATTTCCTTAAATTCAATTTTATATATGAAAATTAAGCCAAAATATTCTAAATTCAATTGTACAATATAAATCTTTAATATGTAAATTTTAAAGCAATCAACATGTATGCAAATTTCTAGTTTGGTTAATTAATAGTTTTTCTTTTCTCTCTCTCTCTACCACTAGTATCAAAATCTAAGTAAAATTCATGTAATCTAAATTCATGTGGTAGCTACTCCTAACTCTAAAACCAAAAGACAATAAAATAATTGAAGACAAGTGGCAAAGTGCTTCTTAGTATTTTTTACTGAACATTCAAGCCACGAACAATTGTTTGCAATCAAGAATATAAAGGTGGTTTTGTGGATATGTAATTAGAATTATTTTTTGAAACTAAAAATACACCTTATATTAATCCCCATTTATTCAATATAATCTCCTTGACTCAATGGATAGCTTATATTCATTTACAAGCTAATGTTGCTGTTAATTGCATTCACACAATGAATGACAACAACACAACATTAACACCTTAAGTGTGAGTATATAGTCAAATATTCTCCAATTTGATCTGTTAGTGACTATTACTAGCTGTATATCATATATTGACCTTAAAGTAGGTTTCTTGATATATTCTAGCCAGATCATTGTAGGTCTTAATCTATTACTTCTTCTTTAATTTTTCTACATCATTTTTTTAAACCATTTTATTTCAATATATATTTGGGATTCTTGGGATTTAATAGAATTAATTTCATTTAAGATTTTTCTTTTTGAGAGTGCAGATATTACATACAAACTAATACACCAACTTTAAAGAGTTTTCAAAGTAACTAGACGAAAATAATTCTCATCATGTTAATCACCTCGTTATCCACCTTGGATCATTAATATTAAACTCAATTTCTACAGTTCAAATGCAAATCAATCTGAAAGCGAAGAGTACAGTACAGGGCTGAAGAGAGGATTTTCTAGTGCTTTAAATCCGAATTCTCTAAGGGTTTCATCACTTATATCAAAACATGATATCGGTCATTTTCACATTGGAAAACAAAATGGCTTAGTTTTCCTCTTTTCGTTCGAATACCATTCTCTAAACCTAGAGAATAATAGGCTAATTTCATTGTATTTTTCTATATATCAATTGTAATTATTATATGAAAATATATTTTATATTGCATATAAGCCTTGACAATAATAAAGTGCGTGTCAGTAAGAAATTAAATTATTTTACTATTGTTTTGAAGAGCTGATTGCGAGTGATATAAACTTTCGATTTTCTACACCCACATGAGGTACTTACATATACCCACAATATAGAATTATCACTAACCAATAATCCATAGGTTATTTTGTCTATTTATTATTATATATATGTTATGAAAAAAATAAGATTTCTGTTGATTTTTGATTATCTTGAGGATCATGCTATATTAATGCAGTCGTGTTTAAAATATTGAAACTATGATAATAATAATAATGAAGATTAGAAATAGCTTTAAGTGAACTTATGGAATATAGAAAACAAAAATTGAGAAAGGTAATGCCTGGCTTAAAGCGTAAGAATCTGAAAAATGAAAACCTTATTTACATAATGTACAAAATATTTGAGCCGGCCATCGGAAAACAACAACAACGAGTTTTTATAGGGGAAACGTGACCCCGAGGTCGATTTAACAGAGTATTTGATCTATGAAATATAATTTTGAATAAAATAATATTTTAATATGACATATATATATACACTGCGTGACATTGAAAATGGAACACTAAGAAATAGTGGCCAGAAAATTATGCAAATTTCAGGGTAGACGCGCCTAACCGAGTTATGCAAATGATGTAAAATGCGCAGCTCTCGTGCGTACATGGAGTAAGATATAAGGGAAGGAACTTGCAGAAAGGACAGTATTCGTGTCGTTATTTCATCAAGGAAAATCATTGTAGAAATTTTGTTCTTGTGTCAAAAGACACGTGTAATAACAGAGAATGCAAGGTCATCGTAAACGGAGGCAGTTCAAGCAGACAGACGCTTTTACGAGGGGCATGGTGATCGGACTGAAAAGGGCAGGTTGGTCCATACGTCAAATCGCAGCTGATACACACCTTGGTGCGTCCACGGTGCACCGACTGTGAAGAAGATGGTTGGAACAAGGAAATGTGGCAATTTATAGGAATGTCGGTGCAACCAGAGTGACGTCAGCACGTGTGGATCGGCGTATCCTTCGACAAGCAGTGGCGGCCCCACAAGCCACTTGTACCGCCATACTGCAACATGTGCAAGACACCCTAGATCATTCCATCTCGACCAGAACCATTTCCCGTCGATTGGTTGCTAATGGCTTGCACTCGTGCCTCCGCTAAGAAGACTGCCATTGACCCCACCGAATAGGCGCCAACGTTTGGAATGGTGCCGGGCTAGATCGACGTGGATGACGGAATGGCACAGGGTCGTGTTCTCAGATGAGTCGCGTTTCTGCTTGTCCAGTGATAGTCGCCGTGTACGCGTGTGGCGTTGACGTGGAGAAAGGTCCAATCCGGCAGCAATTGTGGAACGCCCCACCGTGCGACAACGTGGAATCATGGTTTGGGGCGCAATCGCGTATGATTCCAGGTCACCTTTACCTCGTATCCAGGGCACTATGACGGCCCAACGATACGTTGATGATGTGCTGCGACCGGTGACACTCCCCTACCTTCAGGGGGTACCCAATGCCCTTTATCAGCAGGATAACGCCCGACCGCACACTGCTCGCATTAGCCAACAAGCTCTGCAAGATGTACAGATGCTTCCCTGGCCACCGTACTCTCCTGATCTCTCACCAATCGAGCACGTCTGGGACATCATTGGACGCCGTTTGCATGCCTTGCCACAGCCGCGTTTAGAAGACGAACTGTGGCAAATGGTTGAGAGGGAATGGAGAGCCATCTCTCAGGACGCCATCCGTACTCTGATTGACACTCTACCTAGACGTGTTACTGCGTGCATCGCCGTCCGCGGTGGTCCTACTTGCTACTAAGCCGACGCCGTTCTCGCTCTGTATTATGACTATCATTTTGAAATAAAGATCACTTATTGTTCGTCCCTGTCTCTCTCTGTCTGCCGAGTTTCATCACTTTCTGGCCACTATTTCTTGGTGTTCCATTTTCAATGTCACGCGGTGTATATATGAAAAAACAATAGGAAAAAAAAAGAAAGGTTGGTCAGGTGTCGATATTAAAAGTAAAGAGGGCACTCCTGACCACGAGTACATGTGCTTTTTAGATGGTAGAGCTCCATCTAGGATATTTCATTTTTTCTATTGTTTTTTCATGTATTAAGCGTATTTGCGCAATTTTGGCCTTAAATATCCATTTCTTGATTTCTCATGAAGCCATTGGGACCAAAAATATTTTTGGTCGCAGTGGTTACAACCTAATCCACGCTGACGAGCGCCAACAGTGCGAAACGCGTTCGTGGATGGCTTTTCTTGGTTTATCAAGAAATTGGGTTGGCCAATCACGGAGCAAGCTAAATAAACGTTTAGTTTATTTTTGCTCCACTAGATGGCGCTCTGCCATCTAAAAAGCACATGTGCTCGTGGTCAGGAGATGCCTTCTTTAATTTTAATATATATATATATTATTTTAATGATTTGTATAACTATTATGTAAATCAGTATTTTTACATATCTGTCACATATTTCCTACTTCAATATATGTATATATACAAATTAAAAACCTCAGTAACATAGTCATACCTTTCTAAGGGTTGTTCAACCCAAAAGCTAGTATTACCGTTATATATAAAGAAAGAAACTCTTCCCTAACCGAGTTGTCTTTTGTTTATAATAATATATATATATTTCTTGAAATAGAACACTCCACATATTCAAATATTTAGATAATAAATCTAATAATATCCGTGCAAAACCTGTCCAGCCACTTACATTGGAGAAACCAACAAAGCATTAAAAGAACGCATTAACAAGCACAAAGCAGCTCTACGTATCCATAAACCATTATCTATCCTATTTAACTTATTTGAAAAGGCATCTATTTTACACCAAAATATTAAAGAAAACCACTGCAGATTATTTTTAGAAATCTGGGCCTCTATAAAAGATACAGAAGGCATAAATAGGAAAATTGACCTACCAGAAAAATATAGAGAATTTATATCTTCCTAAATTATTTATTAATTATTTTTTATTTTATTTATTTTTTGTATATATTTATACTTGTAATATTTTTTTTTATATTTTTCAACACACCATATTGGATCATATCCGTTATTCATTTTTATTTCTATAATATTTATCAGTATCTTCATTTATTTAATCAAATGTTTATTTAATTATATACTCTTTAATAATAATTATTAATATAACCATTGTACATATATATTTTTACAGTGAAGTTTTCATCAGATAGTTTCTTACTTCGATCTTGTATAGCATGAGTAGATCACATACCCACGTGATTTAGTTTAAATCAAAGAAAAGCCTTGATAAAGATAGGCGTTTTGCCCCTAGAAATATTGGTTGAATAATAAATTTAGATCCAATATATGTGCTTTTTATTCATTTATATATATAATAATTGAATACATATAATAATAGTGGATTGAATTGGCAAATAATATTTTATTCAACCCAATATATGATTTTTATATAATGCCCATATAGAAGTAATTGTTTTTAGAATTTAAGTGTAAATTGATAATACCTTTTTTTACATTTGAAATTTTATTAAAATGCTCTATTTATATAAGATTTATAAATTCAATTATATAATACATTTTTGAAATAACCTTTTATTAAAAAGGCATATATTTGATCAAAATATCATTTATTTTACCAATATTTCTGTTGGCTGAACGCCAACCTTTATGATACATTAATATGTTATAATAGCTTGATAAAGATTGGCGTTCAGCCAACTGAAATATTGGTAAATTAGATAATATTTTGATCAATATATGCGTTTTTAATTAAAGATTTATTTATGTATTGCTCTATTTTCAAAATAACTTTTTATAGTTAAAATACTATTTTTCTTTCTCGTCTCTTCTCTCTCTTTCTATAAATAAAATAATTAAATTAATGTTTGTGTCTGTTGATTGATGTATGTGTTTACAAACAGAACAACAAGTTTATTTACTTTTAAAAATTGTTTTATTCAAATATTACCAACACTTTATATAAAAATAGATGTCATATATATAATGTTTGCCATATTATATGAAAATATGTACATTTATCTACACGGAAATTGATGGTAAAATATACATGAAAGAAAATGTTGTATTTGAAAAGAATATATGCCATATTTCCATACAAAAATATGTTCCCTTGGTCTTCAATATCCCGTAAACATATCTTATTATGACATTAATATTGTTCATTCGCATATACACAAAATATGAGATTTTTTAATGTACACTCATGGACAAAATTAAAGAACGTTGTACATTTAAGCATGTATAACGGAATTCAGATAATAACTCTGAAAGATATTTAATACACAGATACCTTTATTGAAGACTCATTGAAGTAACAAAGTGTGAGCAAAAAAAAATTGTCTAAAAAAACAGACGACATCAAAGAATTTTTACCTTCTTAAGTTTTGTCCATGCGTGATTGTGTTGCATATCATATGAATATAGATACATGTTTCTAAATTTAAAAAAAAACAAAAATTTAACCACAAAATAATATGAAAAAATAACTGGTATATACATATAACAATAAATTATTATTATAAAAAATGAAAATATTATTTGCATTAAGAAATATAATATGTATTGAAATACCTGAACATTTTGATAGTAAATAAAAATACAAAATATATTTGTTAAATGTAAATTATAATGAAAATGAGATATAAAACATTGACAATATTATGCGTTAAATAAATATAAAATATACGTCCAACTGGATACATAAATAACCAAAAAACATGTCTTATTTTAAAATTGATAATATTTTAAAAATGATTTAATTAATATTGAAGATATACAAAATAAACATTGCGCGTTTATATTGGATATTAATATTTAATTATATATTTTAGATTTTAAATGTTTTTTTCATAGCAATATTATAGCTAAATCGTTTATGTGTTAAATATATTAATTAAGAAAACATCTTGAAATAATCAACTTTAGAAAAAAAAATCATATTTATAGCAATAATATTATCGGTTAGAAGATCAAAATATAAATAAAATAATAATGTGTTTAGAGAAACTGATTAATTTAATTATTATACCATGACGGAGGTTTAATTAAAAACGACTTGTATACTGATAAATAACTTTTAAAAAAATAGTTATCAGCAGATAATTAAATACGTAATTAGATTATATATATATATATATATACCCCCCCCTCCCTTTGTTGGCAATAATTTTCCATTAAATTTCATAACATATTATTTGATTCATATAGATTCTGAATAGTATTTGATAAAATTATGCCCAATAAAACCAATATATCTAATCTTTATTTATATTTTTAGAAATATAAATGAATGTTTAGTATTTTATTTTATCTGTCTTTTCTTAAAATAAAATTATTTTAATTTTTTTATTTTTGATAAAAGGCAAATGTATTTTCAAATTATATTTCCCAATTCAATAAATTCCATTGGTGCTAAACTAATTTTACATTTTATTCATGGGTAAATAATAATTATGTTTTATTAGAAAGTATTTAATATATCAGTAAAAACATAATTTTCGACAGAAAAAATATGAAATTTAAAATATTTTATTTTTTGCTAATATAAATATAATTTCTAAAATGATCTAATCCTTTTTAAATTTATAATTTATGAAAATTGATAATTTTTTCTTTATTCGAATTTAAATTAAAATTAAGGTCAAATATAATAATAAAATTAAACTATTTACATCAAAGTAATTGTAAAAGCAAAACAATGGCGATATTTCATATTTTCTTCTCAACAAAAATATTAATATAATCGAATATAAATTTCACCAGAACTGAAACAACAAACATTTAAAATATTAATAAATAAAATTTATTTTTTCATATTTCAAAATACTTTGTTATAAGGTAAATATTCATTTTTTTTAATATACAAATTTGTAATATGCTCGGAATTTATTAGCTTTATGTTTTAATATGCCTTCCAATTCACTGAAATATTAAAAATAATTACGTATTTTATATATTCAATTATTATATTTTTATATTATAATTGTTGTATTAATTTGAACAAATATGTATTTTATCTATTATTGGAATTTATATTACCAAATGAATGTATTAAATAATAAAATATTATAGAAATTATTAACAGAATTAATTGTGTAATTTCTCTAAAGCCTGTTAGAGTATTTACCCAATTCCAAATTAATTTTTAAATAAACACATATTTTCTGAGTTATAGTATATATAATAATTAAGAGAATATAAACTTTATTTGCAACATATATCTACATATTTTGAACTAATTTGTGATTCCAATAATTTTCTTAAGAAATTTTGAATCAAAATATGTACATAAATATTTCTATATTATACCTGAAGAAAATAAGAGATACAAAACTTTTTTTTAAATTGACAATAATTTTAAAATATCATTTGTTAAATATTCAATATTTAAATTGTATATTTTATAGCACATTTAAAAAAATATATGCTATAATAGAGAAACTTCCTCTGAATATAATTATTTTTATAATCACAGAGTATAATATTTAAAGTAATTGTAATGTTATTCTGTATTTTCATATTTGTAATTATCAAGATGATCATGATATAATATATCAACCATATCGAGTGTATTCAGTAAAATAAACATTATTTATCAGCAATAATCCAAATTAAAGAATGATTAAATCAAACGAAAATTTAAAATTCTGAGAAAATGGCCGCCATAGAATGAAGGTAGACCAACTGTAGGTAGCTAAGGCCGCTTGTAGAAGTGGGAGACGTTGTGAGATGGAAAAACCTGAAGCATAAAGCATAAATTGGTTATGATTATAAGTATGAATAATTATTTTTTTAAATTATTTTTGTGTATATTTATACTTGTATAATGTATTTTTATTTATATTTATCAACACAACATATTGAATCATAATCCTTACTCATTTTTATTCTATAATATTTATCAGTCTCTTCATTTATCTAATCAAATGGTTATTTAATTATATTCTCTTTTAATAATTATTATTGATATAACAATTGTACATATATTTTATATACCGTGAAATTTTCCTTAGATAGTTTCTTATTTTGATCTTGTATAGGATCAGTGGATCACACGTGATTTAGTTTGAATCAAAGAAAAACCTTTATGAAGAGAGGCGTTTTTTTCCCTAGAAATAATGGTTGAATAATAAATTTAGATCCAATATATGCCTTTTTTATTTATATATATTATTATGTATTGCTCAATCTCTTTAAAATGATTAAAAGTGTTTACATAATATTTATATTCAAGATATCCTGATTTTTCGCAAGAGTAAATTTAAATTGTAGATTGCGCCATCTAGAGGACCAAAAATCAACTATACGTAGTTATAGGTTGTTCCACAATATATGGCCGATTTAATTTCTTTAAAAATTAAAAAAGGCCTAAAATATACCCTATCGACCTAAGTCATTGTTATACAGACTGTACCTCAACGACCAAGTTTTTTGTCCAATAGATTTCCCGAGAAATAATGTTTTTTTAGATTATAACTCATACATATATATATAAGGGTACAATAATTATTTTATTCAAACCAATAAATGCCCTTTTATTATATATATATATAATATATAATAAATAGACGCTGAAACCACTTGGTTTCATGACTGCTCTTGGTACGACATATATATATTTACCTAAAAATTCTTATTTTTGTGTAAGCGTAAAACCAGTGTTGTTTCTATTAACGGATAGAAAAAATAGAATCTCACCTATCAACGCTAGTCAAACTTTCGTTTGTCTGCTGATGGTCTGCAGCTCCTGATCAGGCCGAGGTGGGGAGAAGTCGTGGAGTAACGCAGGAGGGGAAGGCTCGGAGAGTAAGCCCAGCTGTCAACAAGCAAACAGTATCATTGTTAGTCCAATAACAACTTGAGCAAGGTTTTCTCTTTCCTATTCAAGCCAAATATTATATTTTCTATATGATACCGTTAGTTTTCTACAGTCTCGAAACAATAGTCCAATCTCGCATTGGACAATTTTTCATTATAAATATTGCTCAAATGGACTCTGATTCTTGAAAAATATCAACTCATTCAGAGTCTGAACATTCTTAAAATAATTGTAATTGTGTAAATACAATGTACCAATCAAGAAAATTGCAATCGATAGTTTTATTAAGATAAAATGAGAAGCTCTCGAAGGTTAACTCGTCATCAGGCCAATTGTTTCGCAAATGGCTACAATATATATAGAGTTGTAGATTAAATTATAGTGAATGTGGGTTTGAGAGGGACCTCTCCCTTTTTTATCAATCAGAACAATGCACTGTTTATCGTCCTTGTGTCCATATCAGTGACTTTCTACTAGTATGCCCCTATGTACTGTTGAGGGCCATAACCCGAAACCAGGGTATACAGGTGTTGGCATTTTGTCTGGATTTACTCATATTGATGTTATTTCAATTTCCTTAACACCACTAGTGGATTATTTACTAGTATGCCCCTATGTACTGTTGAGGGCCATAACCCGAAACCAGGGTATACAGGTGTTGGCATTTTGTCTGGATTTACTCATATTGATGTTATTTCAATTTCCTTAACACCACTAGTTATGATGTATGATTAAAGAGAGACGTGCCCTCTTTAGGTACCTATATAGCAATGATAAATTAATGGGACGGCCTGTCTTAACAGTATTGAACCCTTTCAAGGGTTTCGTCAGTTCAATTTACCAGACCGTTGTAATATTTATGATTGCAGAAAGACCAATAGAAAATTATTTTATTTCAAAATAATTAATAGATGTTTAAAATAGTTTAAAGTTTATAAGAGATAGAGTGCAATGCACACATTTTATTTATTTATTTATTACCAGTTGCAAATAAGACACGTCATATCCGATCTGGATAATTGGGCGTGAAACTATTTACAATAATTCATTTTGTAGTAGTTTAGGTTAAAGAATTGTCAAAAAGAAAATAAGCAACTAAGAAAAAGAGAATTGAATTAATATCTAATGCACACATCATGTTAATTTGTATATATAATACAATATAGTTTAATTATTTATTTGAAAAAATAGATAAAAAATATTAGAATATAGAGTGAAATGTGCCTTTCTAAGATTAAATAAAGATTTTATCAAAAGTGTGATGGCAGGAAAGGAAAATGGGCCGTTTTATTCGGCCATATTTTATACCGAGGGATTCTAAGATTAAAGTGGAGGCTGATGATCCAAGAATCCCGCTCCGTTTTTTATCACGTTGACTCGAGGTTTCTCTATTTATTATACAGTTTATATTAGAATACATAACTTATGATAAAGGCCATTGCTGGTGTAGTTGTATAAGTTGTTTATTTTAGGTACCAATGACCTGGGTTCGAATCCCGAATTAGACTCTTTTTTTCTGTAGTAAAAATTGCATAAATGACCTCGTATTAATGAGAATGTTCAATCCCACTATCCATATTTTCTATTGTTGTTGTTGTTGTCGTGTCCAATGAAGAGCCTAGATGTCCCCATACATCTCTATCACAGCAGTCACAATGTCCACTATCTTGGGTGTGTAAAGCTGCTGTTCTGGGTCTATGTCAATTTTCCGCAAGGCTGCGGGCATTGCTGGGCATGAGAATATGTGTGTAGGTGATAGTTCTACACCAGGATAGTTCTTGTGCCATCTGGATGTATTGTCATTCCTTTATAGTGTTTTATTCTAAGTCTTGTTGTAGTTTTTGTCAGTTTTCTCTCAGAGGTTTTCATTTATTGTCCAGTTTATATTATAATAAATAACTGATTAGCTTGTTGCTTGGTGGTGTAGTGGTAAAAACTGTCGGATTTAGAAACCCACGACCTGGGTTCGAATCCCACATTGGGCACTTTTTTCTGTAGTAGAATATCCATCAAGGATCTCCTATATTTGCAGATGTTAAATCCCACTATCTATATTGTACAGTTTATATTAGAATATAAAACTTATTAAAGCGGCGGCTTTTGGCGTAGTGGTATACGAGTAAATTTAATTTTAGACACCAACGACCTGGTTTCGAATCCCGCATTGGACACTTTTATTCTGAAGTAAAATATCCATCAATCACACACATCTCTTATTTCTGTGTTTTTAATACAACTATCCATATGTTCTATTTATTTTACAGTTTATATTATATACATAACTGATTTGTATGTGGCTTGGTGGAGCAGCGGTAAAAACTGTCGATTTAAACACCAACGTCCCGGGTACGAATCCCGTATTGGGACTTTTTATGTAGTAAATTTCCATCAATTATCTCCTATTCTTGCTGTTGTTCAATCCCATTTATCTATATATTCTATTTACTGTCCACATATAATAGGATAAATAACCTATCAGTCTGGCTTGCTGGTAGTGGTTTTAAACCGTCGATTCAAACACCAACGACCTGGTTTCGAAGCCCGCATTGGACACTTTTATCTGAAGTAAAATATCCATTAATCATCTCATATTCCTGCTTTTTTGTTCAATCCAACTATCCATGTTTACTATTTATTGTACAGTTTATATTGGAATACATAACTAATTAGTATGTGGCTTGGTGAAGCAGTGGGATAAACCGTCAATTTAAACACCAACGACCTGGGTTCGAATCCCGCATTGGGACTTTTTTTCTGAAGTAAAATATCCATCAATCATCTCATATTCCTGATTTTTTGTTCAATCCAACTATCCATGTTCCCTATTTATTGTACAGTTTATATTGGAATACATAACTGATTAGTATGTGGCTTGGTGAAGCAGTGGGATAAACCGTCAATTTAAACACCAACGTCCTGGGTTCGAATCCCGCATTAGGGACTTTTTTTCTGAGGTAAAACTGTCATAATTGACCTTGTATCCTCTTCAATATTCTCTACAATGATCTCTTGAAATTTTCCAATCCTACTATCCCACATATTCTCTATTTATTGTCCAGTTTATATTGGAATACATGACTTATTAGAACAGCGGTTGGTGGTGTAGTGGTATACACCGTCGATTTCAGACACCCACGATCCGGGTTCCTATCCTTTATTGAGCACTTTTTCTGGAATAAAATTTACATCAATGACGTCCTATTATTGCAGATGTTCAATCCTTATTATCCATATATTCTCTATTTATTGTCGAGTTTATATTTTGCTACAAACCTAACAATATGGGAGTTTGGTGAAGCAATGACGTAAACCTTCGATTTTAGACATCCACGTCCTGGGTCGAATCCCTCATAGTGTACTTTTTCTGATGTGAACATTGCATCGTTGGACCACAATTATTGAACGTAACCACTCTTATCAATAAGTGCAAATAACCATATTTAATTAAGAAAACTTGAATAGCAAAATTCAAATTACTTTTATTGGAAATGTTGTACCTTTAAGCATGTACACTGCGTGACATTGAAAATGGAACACCAAGAAATAGTGGCCAGAAAGTGATGAAACCTGGCAGACAGAGAGAGACAGGGACGAACAATAAGTGATCTTTATTTCAAAATGATAGTCATAATACAGAGCGAGAACGGCGTCGGCTTAGTAGCAAGTAGGACCACCGCGGACGGCGATGCACGCAGCAACACGTCTAGGTAGAGAGTCAATCAGAGTACGGATGGCGTCCTGAGGGATGGCTCTCCATTCCCTCTCAACCATTTGCCACAGTTCGTCTTCTGAACGCGGCTGTGGCAAGGCATGCAAACGGCGTCCAATGATGTCCCAGACGTGCTCGATTGGTGAGAGATCATGAGAGTACGGTGGCCAGGGAAGCATCTGTACATCTTGCAGAGCTTGTTGGCTAATGCGAGCAGTGTGCGGTCGGGCCTTATCCTGCTGATAAAGGGCATTGGGTACCCCCTGTAGGTAGGGGAGTGTCACCGGTCGCAGCACATCATCAACGTATCGTTTGGCCGTCATAGTGCCCTGAATACGAAGTAAAGGTGACCTGGAATCATACGCGAATGCGCCCCAAACCATGATTCCACGTTGTCGCACGGTGGGGCGTTCCACAATTGCTGCCGGATTGGACCTTTCTCCACGTCGACGCCACACGCGTACACGGCGACTATCACTGGACAAGCAGAAACGCGACTCATCTGAGAACACGACACTGTGCCATTCCGTCATCCACGTCGTTCTAGCCCGGCACCATTCCAAACGTTGGCGCCTATTCGGTGGGGTCAATGGCAGTCTTCTTAGCGGACGGCATGAGTGCAAGCCATTAGCAACCAATCGACGGGAAATGGTTCTGGTCGAGATGGAATGATCTAGGGTGTCTTGCACATGTTGCAGGATGGCGGTACAAGTGGCTTGTGGGGCCGCCACTGCTTGTCGAAGGATACGCCGATCCACACGTGCTGACGTCACTCTGGTTGCACCGACATTCCTATAAATTGCCACATTTCCTTGTTCCAACCATCTTCTCCACAGTCGGTGCACCGTGGACGCACCAAGGTGTATCAGCTGCGATTTGACGTATGGACCAACCTGCCCTTTTCAGTCCGATCACCATGCCCCTCGTAAAAGCGTCTGTCTGCTTGAACTGCCTCCGTTTACGATGACCTGGCATTCTCTGTTATTACACGTGTCTTTTGACACAAGAACAAAATTTCTACAATGATTTTCCTTGAAGAAATAACGACACGAATACTGTCCTTTCTGCAAGTTCCTTCCCTTATATCTTACTCCATGTGCGCACGAGCTGCGCATTTTACATCATTTGCATAACTCGGTTAGGCGCGTCTACCCTGAAATTTACATAATTTTCTGGCCACTATTTCTTGGTGTTCCATTTTCAATGTCACGCAGTGTATATCGGGATTCAGACAATACGTCTGAAAGATATTTGATACACAACTACCTTTATTAAAACCCACGAAACAACCATGGGTGAACAGAATTTTCTCTGTCCGCTTAAAAAGAACATACAACAGGCTATATCAAAGTGTTATTTCATATTATGCATTTATAACTAACCACTATGAGTATAAAGACTAGTACCACATATACTTTAAAAAGGTTTTAAAAATCCTTATTGGCATATTAACAGTATTACAATACAGAACTCATTAGAAAGAGGCTATGAAGTGAGGCTATTTATTTTCTACAGTCAGAACCCGGGATCGAATCCAGCATTTGGCTCTTTTTATTCAGAAAAAAAAATCAATGACTTCGATTCTTACTGAAGTTAATGACAAAATCAAAATATAGATTTTCGGATTCGCTGAATCAGTTTGCCCTCAAATTATTTTAAGTTCGATATATAAATATATAATATATTAGCTATTAAAAATAAAGAAGGCATCTCCTGACCACGATCACATGTGCATATATTAGACAGTAAAAAAAGGCATATATTGTAATGAATAAAATATTTATTGCCAATATTTCGGCTGGCTGGACGCCAACCTTTATCAAGGCATTACATTTTTGTATAAACAAACTCAGCGCCGCATAGTGTTATAATATCACAGTTGATATCAATCAAAATACAAAGTAAATGATATCAACTGTGATATTATAACACTATGCGGCGCTGACTTTGTGTATGCAAAAATGTAATGCCTCGATAAAGGTTGTCGTTTAGCCAACCGAAATATTGGAAATAAATATTTTATTCAATCAAACATATGCCTTTTTTACTATCTAATGATTTGAGTATGGATTGCTCTATTTTCAGAATATATATATATATTATATCAAATTCCAATCAAATTAGGTTCTAATTGATATTTTAAACCATAAAAGAAAGTATGACGTTTCTATTAAAGTAATTAAGTATAAAACACGATTTATGTGTTCTTAAATATATTTAAATGATTAATGTGTATAAACCAATAGCATAATAACCTACATAGAGGTAGATTATTGATATCTTTCTAAAGTGAAAAATAAATGCCTGCCTTAAATTACGATATTAGCTGAATATGTTTGTTCAGGTTGGGATAGATTGTAGACGTAAGACGTCGGATTTCGACAGATACGACCCGGGATCGAATACCGCCTTGGGTACCTTTTTCAAAGAAAGAATTGAATCAATGCCCCCTAGATTTTGCTTAAATTCAACCCCGCCATTGAGTGCAGGTAGCCTAAACAAAGCCTTTGAACATTTGTAAATGCAATATCGAATTTCTATCTGCATTTTTATAAACCACAGTAAAAGCAGGCGCTAATTATCTACCTTGATTATCATGTCGTTAAGAACGTTCAAGTGGGGTAAGAATTTATTTAATTATTCCTAGTACACGTGGTATTGGCTATTATAAATGTGATGGTAGAAATTCCGACTGTTTTTTACTCTAAGTGCACCACATTCTACACATGTGGAAATAAGTACGATTTTTTCGCTTACAAGTGTGACAGAGGTTTGTTCAGTTACTTGCACTCGCTGTTCGGATTGGAATATATCAAGAAAGGGGGGGGGGCATTTTTTAGCATTTGTTTTCAATTAGAAAAAGGTTTTCAATGATCACGCTTCGTAGCGGTCGAAAACCATCGGTTTAGACCACTCGACCACAGAACCCAGTGTTATAAGTTGTTAATATTAATAGAACACCAGTGTGTATTTTAAGGGAATTGTAGCTTCCAAAATATTAGATACAAGTTGGGCCAAAACAGATGATACCTTTTAAAAGACATTCATCTGTCTTTGACAAATAATTAATAATTGTTTGTTTTAGAATTAAATTAAGCAATCTGGTTATAAACAAGATTGTAAAGCTTACAGCTGAAAAATTATAAAAATGATGCTGATAGATAGAATATAGAATAATTGATAATTTACATTTCTAAAGAACTAATCCCGCCATATATAAGTAGAGAAAAATCACCTTCAAGACTGCTGTTTATTTATTTATTTATTTATTTCAACACACAAACGCGATATCCCGGCTAGGGATAATTGCGTCGAAAGACTGCTGTTTGATAAGTGGGATAACTACGATATAAAAACAACTCTATGGACATTCCACACAGCTAAAAAAAAAACAATAGCATGCTGAATTCCATGCAATACGTTTATCTGGATCTATTGCACGAATTACAGCAATGAATTTCTTTCTTTAGATATCTTACAGGTACTTACATTCAAAGCTTCGCTCACAAATTGATAGTCTAATTCTAGGTTAATATACCTACATCATATATCTCTTTGTATATCTACAGAATGTTTTCTTTCAGTTCTAGTGGTAAAAAGATGTCTTTCCTAAATTATTGAAGTCTTCGTTTACAAGTTTAATAGTTTAATTATCTCCTAGTATCTACAGAATATTTGAATTCAGGTCTTGTGGAACTGTACTTACAAGCGTCTTTCCTTATATGTAAACGACTTAGCTCTGAAGTTTGAGTCTGAGGTTAGGTTAGTTATATATCATGATTATAATGCATTATAAAATGTTTGAACCAGGTATAGTGCAAGTGTACTTGAGGATATCTGTCTTAATCCATTGAAGGTTTTGATCACAAGTTTAATTGTCTGATTCTAAATTTACCCTCTCATCATATTTATCTTTCTCTATGCATCTAAAAAATGTTTGATTTCAAGTCTAGTGGAAAACTGCACCTACAACTGTACTTCCTGAATCATTCAACCTTTCTAGGTTCAAACGTAAAATGTGATTCTATGTATCTACAGAATGTTTTATTTGAGGTCTAGTGGAAAACTGTACTTACAGGCGTCTTTCCTGATCCATTTGAAGCTTCGCTTTCAGAAAGTGGAATCTTCCAGAATGGATCGGATGTTACTTCTTCTGCACCATTCTCCTTCAGCTTGGCTGTAACAGACGATTAGATAGATTCTCAAATCAACATGGTGACGACTTTACCTGGAATGATATCGGACATTTCTCATCTCCTACACAGGAGCAGGATTTCCAGTCGTCATCAGTGTCCTTTCGTAGAGGAGTTTGAGACCTGAACATTTGGCCGATATTAATTGTTGAATTTCATTTTTTTAAATAGGCGCTTATATTGATATATATCAGATTGTCCCATAGATAATGGCCGTTTGGAAGAGACCAATTAAAGTAACCATATCTAAGCCAAAAAAGAGCTTATATTAAACAAAACAGGCACAATAAGAATCACGGCACTAATGTCAATGTGTGGTAACATTTTTTATGCCATCATCATAAATGTCTGGTTTTCTTGACGTCAAAATATCCAAAAAGGCGTTTTCCACATCTCTCCGGTTGATCAGCCGTTTTTCCATCAAAGGTTTTATCTTCATATGAATATATCATATATCCTCATGATAAATATGATCCTCACACAATTTTACATTTTTATTACCTTAATCGGTGTTACGACATCAAAATATTCAACACTTTTCACAAATTAAGAAAAAGGCTTCTTCTTATCGAGCAACTGAAAGTTGCTGATGGCTTGCGCCGCTGGCACGCGTCCGTGGTTAGCTTTTCTTGATTAATCAAGAATGGGTATTTGGCCAATTCTGGAATAATTAAAAAAATCAACGAGAATAGCTGATATTTATTCCGATAGATGGCGCAAGCCATCAGCAACTTTCAGTTGCTCGATAAGAAGAAGCCTTTTTCTATATTTATGCATCTTATCCCAGTACAATATTACATTTGTACTATTTTTTCACTTCTCACAAAGTTGGGATTAATTATAGCCATTCTGTGGCATCTATTCTAATTGAAACACACCATCCAGCTTTTGTATGGTCTATGTGGCCATGTAAATGATCCATTTACGTATGTGTTTTATGTAATTAAAATAAGTAAGAAGGATAAATCCGTAACCAATTTAACTTTACATATTTATTATATTAATAGCAATTATATGAAACAAATCTTGGTATATATGTCTACATGAAAACAACAAAACAATAAAACATTATATACATACAAGTTCCTTTTCAAACTCAGTCTCATCAATAGCCATTGTTACTCTGTAATATTCCAACAATGTGGTCTATGAAGAAATATTAAAGTAGATACCACCGCCACCCCAGTTAACCGAAGCCTTATAACTGCAAGCTGGGACTAGTTAGGAATAAACAGCCACATAACGACCGTTATTTTCACTTAGACGTCTTCAAGCCATACAACCTACATCTGTAGATGGTCGCTGGCGTTCTACGCTTCAGATACGATGGTTATCTTCATCTTATCTACAAGATTACATCTCTAAACTTCACTACACTACTTAACTACATAAAGGTAAGTATGAACGGGTAAGTAGGAATTTCTAATTCCTTCTGAGCATTTTAGGTCTAATCTAGTGTTTACATACCTTCAATGATAGATGCATATTCATATATCTTCGAAATGTTTTTTTATTTAATATTTTGATGAAAAGAGAGCGTTTCCGCGTATATCGAGAAATTTATTTTCTAATATTCATTTATGCCCTTGATGTGTATATATTAAATATAAGACGCCTATCTTATATCAACTTATATCACCACAATTAATGAATCTTATATATATTACTTCTCATATTGCGCATTCATATATACTTTCAGCATATATATCGGGATTCAGACAATAGCTCTGAAAGATACACTCATGGACTAAACCTAAACCTAGCATGATTTGATGGATGAATAAATGTATTTCGGGATTCAGATAATAAATATAAAATATACACTCATGGACAAAACTAAAGGAAGTTGTAACATTTAGCATGTACATCGGGATTCATACAATAAATCTGAAATAAATTTGATACACAGTGACCTTTATTGAAGACAAACAAAATTTATATATTGTGTAAATTCTTTGAAAAAAAAAGAAATTTAATAGATTGATCACCTTAAAACTTAAACCTCTTCCATTTTCATTAACATATTAAAATTGTATTCTGATATTTCATTTCATATATTTTTCTATTTAAAATATTCAAACTTTATAATTTATATATAATTGTAGATTTTATATAAATATGAAAAAGATATATTAGAGAGAAAGAGAGACTGAGAGTTATAATAAATTATTGAGAAAATTGAGAGAAGTTTAAATATTTATAGGGGTATCAAACTATAAAATATAAATATTTTTGAATAACATTTATAAAAATGGTTTCAGAAATATATAAATAGCTAAAATGAGAAAATCACAAGTTATTATTATAAAATATATTATTTGTTAGAAAGAAAGGGAAATAGAATATTCATGAATATTTCTGTGAATTTTTAATCGGTTGTTTTTTTGACCATTATTTAATATGCCAATAATGAAAAAATGTGTATAGTTATTTTCATGTAGGGTCATTGTTAAATATGAAGTTTTGATAGTATATATATACATTTTTTTGTGTAACTACTTATAATTTCTCGTTTTGTTAATTCATTTTAAAGAATAAAACATCTTCGTCTTGATACAAGTTCTACCTTTTTTTCTATCCTCTAAACAATTTATATAAGAATTAATATAATAAAATGATAATAGGTTTTGAAAAGAGTAATCTTCTCGAAATTCTTACTAAAAATGCCATTCATTCACTATTCATTAAAACAACTATAGTTTTATATAAAAAATATTTTCCACACATTTTTAGATAATATTTTCATTCTTGAAATTAGAATTTATTTTTATTTATATAAAAATTCACAATTGTTTTCTAAAA
>CP092865.1:41751450-41931170 GCA_030710605.1 Cordylochernes scorpioides | reverse complement strand
TACATTGAACTTTAGGTTATACACAAATTATTGTAGATCAAGAATATAAGAATTTTTGTTTGATAAAAAAGGGTGCAATATTTTTAAATATTTTGACTTTTTTTTCTTTGTATTAAAAAATATAATTTAAACTGTAACACATAACTGTAAAACTTTTTAAATTTAAACTGTAAAACTTAAGGTGGCGCTGAATTTGTTCATACAAAATGTAAAGCCTTGACAAAGGTTGGCGTTCAGCCAACCGAAATATTGAAAAATACATTTTTCATTCAATTCAATATTTGTGCCTTTATACATATATATATATATATTACTTATGAGATGGTATGAAATCGAATTTTATTTATTGATTACATTAAAATCCCAATTTGAACAAGCCTATATTCAGCTGTTTGAGAGAGAGATATTCACAAAATTAAATCCTTCAATTTTTGCTACTCAATATATTATTCTGATTTCCTTTTTTTGTGATAGGCAACTATATATATTTTTTCAAATTATTATTCAGTGTTTTGACTGAGAGATTTAATTATGATGGGGAAACTAATTTCTAATGAAGAAGAGCAAAAATATCTTTCTAAAATTTCCAAATTAAAGTTATAGGAAAAACCTAAGGTGAACAGTTCACCAAGAATGAAACATCAGGTCGTAGAAAAGGAAGGTTTACCTTAGTAAAGCCACCACCAGTTCCGTGGGTCTCATTCCTGGCTAGGACGATGTCCCTACAATGTTTCATCACAATCATTATATTCTCCATTATGTCACATAGTAGATACTGTGCATCTCCAATATTATAAATAACCTTTGAAAATAATATTATTCAAAGAGAAGGAGTGACACACACACAGAAAGGCTTATACTAATTCTCAATATATTGTTGCACTAGGTCTGGAAGATTCCTTTGCCTTGATTAACTCCTCAGACATGTCCTATACCCTTCCAAAGCCTGTTTCAACCATCCTACAAGATTAGATAAGTGAGTAATTAGATAACTATATTTATAGGTAGCATCCCCCCGAATAAAAACCCTTATTTTTCACACATAAATCTTTGAAAATATGAATAGTCACAGTTTATATTTATTCAGGCAGAGAGATAAACAATCAGGAATTTATAGTTGCAAGATCAAGTGATGCATTATCATATTTTTTATTATCATTATACTTATAATACCACGACCGCAGTGCCGTACAGAAAACATTATGAAACCTTTTCTCTTTCTTTATAACAATTTTATCCAATGTATATAGATGTAATATATACATACGTGTGAATTATCACGTAGAAATTAGGAAAGACAAACTTCAGAATGACAAGGCACTTTATTTAAGGCTAAAACACATATCAATATTTATAAGATACAAGCAATGAGTTTCCAAAGTAACATAAATAATATAAATATCGAAAAACTGAAAATATGTACATAAAATATAGTAAATAATTGCAACAATATAAATATTGATTAATAAATAATATTTTCTGACACAGAATATAACTAATCTTTGACAACAAAAAATATCATCATTATTACTTTTTAACACAAAGCAATAACGCGCCATCTATACATATAAAATAAAAGTATTTAAAAGCGCGAATGTTTCTTTTATACATAAAACGAACTTCTACTGTCCTTACTGCGATGAAAAAATATATTGGGAGGGCTTGGCTCATCAGTGGTGAACCCTCCCAGCGGTTTCGCCAATTTAATCCACCAGACCGCTTCTCAGAGCTCTAATATTGTATTGGATCATTCAGCTTTTATATGCTCCACTGAAGGATGGAATCTTAGAAATGGTTTTCAAGTAAATTATGGACATAAGCTTATAGGACAGTAGAATTATATTCAAATATTTGCTTCGAGCAATGCTCTTCAGCAAACCATAAAGACAAGGTCATTAGAAATAAATTAACACACATTATTACTTTTTGTTTACATTTATATAGATAATAATATTGTCCGTCAGTTATATTTCCATCTATTATGTTTTATCTATATGAATCATCAACTTATAGTTACACGATCAGGAGATGCTTTTTCTTAATTATCATAATTCTCATCAAAATTATACTAGCAGGGCCGTAGTTCCGTATAGATAACATATTGCCACGTGGAAAATTAGGGAAGACCAACTTCAGGATGAGACAGCAATTTATTTAAGGCAAGAACTAACTATGAATGATAAACAAAAGATAAGCAACGATAGAAGTTAATAGAGTATAGCAAAATATAAACGTAAAAAATGATATTCTGTTAATACTCTTGTAAAATAATAAAACCTTTGCTACAATATTATGAAACTATTATCTCTCTCTTTTTATCACAATTTTTCCCATTTGGAATATCAACATATTTCCGCTCCAATTTTTAAAATGGTCAGTTTATAAGGAACAATGTAAATTTTAAAGGAATTTTATCAAATATTGACGCGGTTGAAGACTCTAGCTGTCATTGTGGCAACGAATTCCTGGACTCGAAACACCTACTGCTGGAATGCCCACTCTTCTTCACCGCTAGACAACAGACAATAAATAATTTTGTAGATATATATCAATTTGTAAATAGCAGAGAGAATTATCATAGGTTCAACTATTTTTGTAGGTATATTTATGATTACTTCGGATTTACTGGATTTAAATTCAGCTTCTAAACACATTGTCAATTGTGAAGATATTGATAATGTGGTAAACAAATTGACAAATTTAATAATTGAAGCTGCATACTCTTCTCTCGACGTCAAGCATCACACCTCTATAAACACGACAACTACCAAAAATTGGTGGAATAAAGAGCTTAAACAATTAAAAGAACATTTACATTATCTCAGGAATTTGTATTATAGAGGGGGTAACCTGAATCCGAGTATTTACAGAGCGGCAAGAAATAAATACTTAAGAGGCATTAATAGAGCAAAAAAAGACGTCGTGGAAAATATTTATTGAAGAAAATGAGTCTACGAATGCTTTCGGGAATGCATACAGGATTTTTAAACGGTTAAGATCGACCGACATTCAAGTGGGCATACCATTACTGAATAAAACTGCAGAGTGCATGAGAGAGCAAAAGATGAAGGAAATGCTAACAGCATTTTTTCCTGATGATGATGTGCGGTTGGACAATGAAGAACACACTTTAATTAGAAATCAGATCCCAAGTTTTACCAACAGGGAAATCATTTTTATTACTGAAAAGGAAATAAAGGATTTGTGCTCGAATCTTAATATCAGAAAGGCCCCTGGTCCAGATAGCGTGAGTAATTATATGATTAAGCATTCATTATTATCAATCCTACCCAGTTTAGTCAAACCTTTTAATGAGTGTCTGGTGCTGGGTTACTATCCTGAAAGCTGGAAACATTCGGTATTAAAAATTATTACGAAACCGCAAAAAGCTGACTACGAAGCAATTAATAGCTATCGCCCAATTTCACTAACATCAAATTTCTCAAAGGTATTTGAAACGATCATTAAAAATAAAATACTCAATTATTATAATCATAATAACTTACTGAGCCATAGACAGCATGGATTTACGAAAAGAAAATCTACAATAACGGCATTGGACAAAATAACCGAGACCATACTGAAACACAAACAAAACGAATTGGTTGCATTGATTGCCATTGATATAAGTGGTGCGTTTGATAATGCGTGGTGGCCTGCGTTAATAAAAAGAATCGACGAAGACCACGTCCCAGCAGTTCTTATAAAAATCATCCAATCATTTTTAAATCGGAGAAGAAAAACAAGTCTCACCTTCTCGAATACAACAATTTCAAAATATTTATCAAAGGGATGTCCTCAAGGCGGACCATTATCACCTTTATTGTGGAATATAGTCCTGAATGATTTGTTGATCAACTTCGCATCCCCAAATTCTGAAATAATCTGTTATGCGGATGATGTTTCCATTGTTTGCTGGCACAAGACCATAGAAGGGTTAAAAAATGAAACAGAAAGTACTTTAAATTTTTTTATGTAATACAATGGTGACAAGAAATAAGCTAAAACTAAGCCCGGAGAAAACCGGCTTAATACATATGCACGGCAAACAAAATATTCCAATTGGAACTCCAAACTTCATAATAAAACCAGTGAAAGAAGTAAATATTTTAGGTATAAAATTTTCTAATAACAGAATTAAGTCAAAAATTAACTTCACACCCCACATTAATGATATTCTTTGTAAAATCAACCGTATGAAAAATCTGTTATTTTCACTCTGTGGGAAAATGTGGGGATTGGATGCTAAAAAAAGATTAATTTTAAATAAAACTCTTTTCAGGCCAATACTAACATATGGATCTGAAATATGGTATAAATTTATTAATAAAAGAAGTAAACAAAGATTAAATTCTCAGCAATATCAGATTCTTCTTTGGGTAGTGAGAGCCTACAAAACGACCTCATCAAATTGTATTCATAGTTTGGCAAAAACCCTATTCTCACAGATCACATAGAATCGTTGATAATAAAATACGATTTGGCCAATTTATCAAAAGAAGAAATTAATGTATTCGAACCGCATGCCCCAACTATAATTCATAACTTCATAGAATCAAGAATGGCTGAAACAATAGCTAACACTAATGAAACATTCCGAAAATTTTTCCCATTTGGAATTCCTTTTTATTTTCGTCCGAATTTTTATAACTCACAGTTCGTCACGCGTCATGGTAATTTTGGAGAATTTTTGTCGAAAATCGGGGCAACGGATGATCCTAGCTGCTTCTGTGGGAAAGAAAACCAAAACTCATTACATTTATTAATAGAATGTCCGATATTTCACACCTACAGAAGTAATCATTTTTATCCCATCGAAGGAATTTGCGAATTTGTATATAACAAAGACACTTATGTAAAATTCAATAATTTTTGTAAATTCATTTTGGATTTTCTCTTCTGTTTGAGAAAACCATCGTTTCAGTTTTAATTGTGTTTTTAGTCGGTTATTGAGTTGTATACAGTGGTACCTCGACATACGAGCCCCCCAACATACGAGTTTTTCGAGATACGAGCTGACGAGCAAGTGATTTTTTGCTTTAAGTTACGAGCGAAATTCGAGATACGAGTTCGGTTCGGTAGTGTTGAAGATATTAATCTGTGATTTTAAATGTTTCTTGTTGACCAGTACTTTTGTTTTGTTTTCCTAAAATGTTTCTTTCTTCTTCATTATTATTTGTTCTATATGCAAAGCTTTATTTTTTGAGACTTGAATAAACAAATTCAAGTTTATTATATTTTTGTGTGCTTTTAAAGTTAAAACACAACAGGTAGTAACACGCATTCGCGCCATCACGATCAGTTAGCAGCGTGCTTCCGCTGTGATAAGTTGTGTTTTGTGTTCGCGTTTACATTTACAGTTTTAGTTCATTTATTTTTATAACCATGGATCGGAAGAAAGTTTGTAAAAAGTCAAGTGCTAAGAAAAAGATGATGAGTATTGAATTGAAACCTGAAATTATAGAAAATCATGAGCAAGGTGTTCGAGTTGTTGACTTCTCGAGGCAGTATGGCCGTAGTACGTCCATGATATGTTCTGTGCTTAAACGGAAGGAGTCGATAAAGAGTGTAACGCCGGCTAAGGGCGCGCCTTACGATAATTTCCAATCTGACCTTTTTAATGACACTTACCTAACTCATTTCCGGAACATTCTGAGAGGGAGGAAGAAAAAACCTCCTTGGACATGTTTTTTTCTAAACGGCCTAAAGGTGAAAGCGAGAAAAATGTAGCGAAAAAGGCAAAGACCAGTGAGGATATCTAATTTCTTTCTTTACATTCTCTTTTTTGTTTTTGTGCAATAAATATTTGATATTTATAAATACGTTTTTATTATTTAAAACCACGTAACAAAAATAACTGGGGTGACATTTTGGAGGTTGGAACGGATTAATGGTAGTTCAATTGTTTTGTACGAGATACGAGTAATTCAAGAAACGAGCAAGGTTGCGGAACGTATTAAACTCGTATGTCGAGGTACCACTGTAAAATGAATTGTATATAGGTTGCTAAAATAATTTATTTTATATTTTCTCTTCTGTTTGGGAGAACCATCGTTTCAGTTTTAATTGTGTTTTTAGTCGGTTATTGAGTTGTATATAATGAATTGTATATAGGTTGCTAAAATAATCCATTTTAGATTTTCTCTTCTGTTTTGGAATACTATCGTTTAAATTTCAATTATGTTTTTTTTTAGTCCGGTTATTAAATTGTATAAAATGAATTGTATATAATTTACTAAATGTATTTAGGCGCAAGTATCCCGAGCTGGGATATCGCGTCCGATATGTCAAATAAATAAATAAAAATTATTATCTTTCAAACCTGAAAGGTTCAGGTTCCTGATATATATTATTGTTTTTCTTTTTATTTTGATTACCTTTTTTAATATAATATGTTTATAACTGTTTATATTTAAAAAATGTAAATCAACGCAAATTTCCCTGGCCGGGATATCGCGTTTTGTGTGTTGAAATAAATAAATCACGATTTTTCCAAATATAAATACCCAGAGTTTTTATTATTAAGTACTTCATTTAAATTTACCATCTCTTTTTAATAAGGTTTATCAGTACAAATATGAAAATAAATTTTGAACTATTTTTAACGCCAATGATTCTTTTAAAAATAAACAATTTTCCACTGTTACTGAATCTAGATCATGAAAAGGGTATTTTGAGCGAAATATTTTATCATTTCAATAAGGATAGTAGAAAATCAAATTTATTTATGAAATATTCATACCAGTTTTCATAATAGGTGGCGTGCTAGTGAATTATATGAAAATATATCTTGAGAAATATCATTATCTATATTATATATCGCCTTTTGAGATCAAGCTCTTTTGTTTTTTTTTGGAAAATCCCTGTTATGCAATTCTACCCCTCTACAAAAATATTCGTTTATTTTATTCACAATAGCCTATTTTTAGTCTTCCGCTGTTGTCACACTTGTCAAAGAAAATTCAACCTTTATTTATATAATCATCATATATTTCTTAAAATATTTTAGTAAAATAAAAATATTGCTAGAAAGTATATTGAATATAAAATATTTTATCTCTCGATTTACGAATTTATAATATTTGGTTTGTATATAAGTTTATAAATATAATATATTGCCACGTGGAAAATTAGGGAAGACCAACTTAGGGATGAGACAACAAATTATTTCAGGCAAGAACAAACTATGAATAATAAATAAAAGATAAGCCATGAAGAAAGTTTACAGATTAGCAAAATATAAACATAAATAATAACATTCTGTTAATAAAATAATAATACTTTGTGACAATATTTATTGTCATGCACACACACAGAAAAAATAAGTAAATATTTCGATATACGTTTATAAAAATATCTAGAAAACCTTACCCAATGAGTTTATTCATTACAAATATTATAGATGGCGCGCTAATGCATAACAATAAATATTTTTTTGTAATAAATAAACATATTGTATAAGTTGAGAAAAAGAGGCATATCCTAAACGTGCAACTAAGGGTTGCTGATGGCTTGCGCTATCTATCGGAATAAATATAAACTAATCGTTGATTTTAATTATTCCAGAATTGGCCAAATACGATTAGTGGATATTTATTCCAATAGATGGTGCAAGCTATCAGCAATTCTTAGTTGCACGATTAGGAAATGTTCTTTTTATCAATTTATCTACCTGATCCAAGTAAATATTAATTTTTGTACTATTTTGACATTGATTGTATAAGGTGTTTATATATTTTCATATAAGGCAATATATTCATATTAAAATATTAATTACACGTTCACAATAAAGACCTTAGAAAATATGACTCTAATTTGTATCAGGTTGTCCCATAAATAATGACCGTTTTTGTAAACACATTATTGAAATGAAAATAATTACATAAATAAAATGGCAACATTATATATTGTTCTAATATTTACTGCACGTGCATTATTTAAAATATTGAGCATTTGGCACCTAGGAATTTGCGCATTATTTTGCTTTACGAATTTATATAATAAATATAATAAATATTTTCTTCATCCAATATTTATGATAAATTTAGATATATATTTAAATTAATAATAATAAAGTAAAAAATTAAAGAGAATATATAGGGGGAAATAAATTAACCTATTATTAAAAATGTTGTATATATGGATTTAGTTGTTGCGAATTTATAAAATAATAATTATTATATTAATATTAAAAATAAATATTTATATCATATAAAATTATTACCTGTATACGCAGTCTATTTTTAAATCAAAAACATACAATATTTATTATATATAATTCATAATATAAAAAAATAATTATGTAACCTAATATATTAATTCTTTGAAATATAATTTCGAATTGTTTTAAATTAAAAAATCTTATTTTTTTATATATTATATATATAAATATTTTATAATTTGATTTTTTAATCAATTAAAATATTAAATTATAAATTATTAATTATTTTGAATAATATAATAATAATAATTCCCTAAAAGGATTGAGAAAATAAATTATTTAGGTATCTTAGTGAATAATAAATATAGATAAAAAAATGGAAGTTTTATCCTCTCAGTTTTTTTTATGTGTAGGATACCAGATGAAATTGAACATGAAATATATAATTATGAATTTTTTTATATATTAATTTCCCATTATTGTGAGCTTTGTCTCTGATAGCAACTAGTAGTCATGTCCAATCTGATTTAACTTTAAATGTAGTTGTTTTCAACAATTAATAATAACTTTGTATTGATAATGGTGGTGTCTTGTCCATCTCCATGGAAAGGGAGGTGACATTGCCCCGTTAGTCAGCCACATTTCAGAGTTCCCTGTTCACGGTTACCGTAGCGGCTCACGACACCGTACTACAGGGCAGTCTCTTACTTGTGCTGCTTCTCCCACACACTACGTAGAGGTGGGGTTGGACTTCTGGGCAGGTTTAGCTTTATCTTAAAAACTATATAAGAGGTATTTTTTCTTTTTCAGAATTTAATGTTATTTTCAGAAAATAACATTTATTAATTTTGAAAATAGAGCAATCCATAAATAAATATTCAATTAAAAAGCATATATTGGATCAAAATATTGGTAAAATAAATGATATTTTGATCCAATTTATGCTTTTTGAATTAAACATTTATTAATATTTTGTTGCAAAAAATTTATGAATTTATGATAAGATTATTACTCTTGATTGATAAGTACAGTATGCATACAATCATATAACTTGGATTGGAAAAGCTCGAACTTACATTGTTGACTCACCTCGCAGTCAGGCCTCAAACATTGATTTTCCTGGTCGACTATTTCATCTCTACAATCCACACAGACCGTGAATGTATCATTATACTAATTGATGAACTAGACTTCTAGGAATGTTGACGTTCAACTCTTTAGGAACGTAGACGTGGCAGTGAGTCTAGCTCATCACGCTTTGTCACATACAGTCTATTCAGTCTCGGCCCAACAGTCCTGTGTCGCCTGTAGGTCCAGTGACCTGACACTAGGTACTGGTCCTGTCGCTGTCCTCTCATCTGGAAGGCATCTACCATCATCACCCCTGACCTGCAGGGCTGGGTCTTCGGGCGAGGCCTGGAGGACATCCTGGCCATCTTGGAGTCTACCAAGACTTATCTCTATAAGTATTAAATAAACTGTTATGTCCTCGATGGCATGTAGGATATAGGAGAGGTAAGCAGGTAACATAAGATGACAGTTCTTTATTTGGTGGTCTGACTTATATACACATGTATGATGATGATAAATACCTACACAACAAGTCAATGACAACAATTCTCTCCTGTCAATACATAATATAAACATTGAACTGAAAGAGGTTGAAATAGATCCTGTCCTTGTCTGGAGGAGGACTCTCTCAAGATGGAGGAGCCTCCCTTCCTGAGAACACTCATATAATTTTATCACAAAACTAAATAATCACATTTATCTTTGTTAATTTATCTTTGATTTTTATAACAATTAACTAAGAGTCTCAATAAAATATATTTATTGTCAATTGTCTAGGAACCTAGTTATTTTACATCTTTTAATTTAATGAAAAAGAAAATTCATAAATAGAATGTTCATAATCACACCCAAGAAGTAAAATGACACTAGTGTCTCAAATCCTCAAAATATACATTAAGGTATTTCCTATAATTTAGATATTTATTATTGATTATATAATTGATATATTAATATATTCCAAAAATATTGAGACTTTCTTCTGAAGATGATTATATAAAAAGGCGCACATGAAAATCTATCTAAGAAAAATATTTTAAAAATATTTTCGAAGAATTGTTCCATTTGTTGCGTTCCCGGTTTGGATAGATGAAAAGGGAGGATACACGATGTGACTTATTAAAGTTTCCTTACTTAAGTATATATATATAGCAATTTAGGCCAACAACCCCATGTATATAACCCGCAGCAAGACCTTAATGTTGTATAATAGAAGCACAGCTGTCAATGATGCACTATCGACATATGTCTTTACATCATCACATGTAATGCAATTTGTGCAAACAGGATAAATAAAATAAAAAAAAAGGGGAAACTCTGTAATTGATTAAGAGTTGAGCTAAAGTAGGGATCGAGCATATAATATTGTCAGAACAAAGGTCTAAAGATGGAAACAGCCACGACACTAGTATACAATTTCATCAGACAACCCATGAAATTGTTATTAAATTGGACAATCTATAAAAGACTCCTTCTGGAGGTTTAGCAACCCACTGAAGACGCTGGGAGCTATTTCATAGAGGAAAATTATAGCAACAGATCTCTATAATTTCTACAGATCAACTGTAAATAGATTCATATTAAGGCATTTTTTATAGCCCAAATAACACAAACAATAGTCAAACATACAAATCTGTTTGCATCATGCCGTACCCTCCTAACAGCGTAACAATAGCCCGAGGAATCAGAAAATATGGTATAATGGTAAATATGATGGAATAACGCACTGAAACACATAAAAGTACAAACATTACTAAAACCTGACAGATAGATACCCTCAAAGTAGCCCTAATAAAGTCGTATTTTGCAACTGTTGCTGTGTCAATATATCACAGCAAAGATATAGTACACAACTCTATTCCAACAGAGTCGGTAGTTCTATATTGTTACATCATGATTAATGGCGTATTTATTATATTATTTTTAATATATTTGAAATTTAAATTATATATTTATTTATTTTTATATTCTATGATATTTATTTCAAACAGATTATTTTTAGATTATCATCATTTGTATTTAGGTACACTGTGACTTCACTGCTCTCTTTGATGTGAGAAAATAAATAAAGGATTCTGGTGGCTACATAAAGTAGACTTATCTCATTATTCCCTTTTATAAATTTGTAGGATGGTTGAAACACGCTCTGGTAAGATGCAAGACCCAGCACAGGAGAGAATCAAGGCTGAAGAGTCTGCCAAGCCGCAACCTGGTACAACAATTGGTAGAGATGCTAGTTCCGACCCAGTTGTCCTGAATCCCAACATCGACATCCCCAAGTATGATGGAACAGAAGACCCTCGCCCATGGATTGAATCTCTTGAAGAAATTGGCTTCCTGTACCATTGGGCAGACTACATTATCTCCCGTTATGCTGCCATGAATATGATTGGTAGCGCCAAAACCTGGCTGAACCTACACAAAGTAAGTTTCACCAGCTGGGAAAATTTCAAGAGCCGCCTAATTGAGGATTTTGCCTCAGACGCCAACAAAGAAGAAATGAGGATGAGATTAAACAGGATACAACAGTGGAATGAACCTGCAATCAGGTTCGCAGAGGATATCCTTGTACTGTGCAACAAGGTCGACCCCCAAATGGAAGAAGAGACTAAAATAAACTGGGTTATTGGATAGTTAAAGAAAGAATACTCTTTTGCCCTTAACCTAAACCCTCCTAAAAATACCAATGAACTTCTAGAAATTTGTAAAAAGCTGGATTTGTTCGAAAAGAATTACCAAGAACGTGCAGAAAAATCAAAAGCTCTTTATAATGGACCACGCTCTCCTCGTCCCCATCATCAAGAGCAATGGAAGAATGCTACGTCGTTCAGAAGACCATATCAGAACACCTCCAAGCCCCAGGCCCCCGCTCCGAGGTACTACCAGAACACCTCCAAGCCCCAGGCCCCCACTCCGAGGTATTACCAGAACAAGCCTCTGCCCCAGGTATCTGCCCCTAGACGATCTTACACTCCCTATCCTGAGCCAAAACCGGTCTACCCAAGTAAAACATACAATAAGAATCCAAATTCAAATAGGAATAGGACAGAAGACGGGAGACCAATATGTTTCAAGTGTAACAAGCCAGGACACGTAGCGCGGTATTGCAGAGTCAGGTTTGTAAGAATTGTGGAAGAGGACCCCATAGTTACACAAGACAAGGTCGAAGAAGAAATCCGAATGGATAATGGAACTCAGAAGTCGAGACCTCTGCTCTACTCTGACGTAAGTAATAGCCCGTACTCGAGTATCCCTACAAGGAATAGATATGCGGCATTAGAAGATTTAAACTAAACATCGCGCCTGAGTCCGTCAATCAAAGCAAGTCGACCATAAATGGAATTAAAAAGTTAGACCCCAAATATAAAATGAACATTAACGTGGATAGAATCGGTATCTGCGAAGCTTTGATTGATACAGGCGCCGATCTTTCAGTGGTCGACCTTAGTACAGCTCTTAACACAGGTCTTGAAATAATAAATCCTGATAAAATGTGCTCCGGACCCGATGGCAAAGAATTAGATATCGTAGGAAATATTATTTTAAATATAAAATTTGATGACAAAACAATTACACATCAATTTGTGATAATGAGAACACATTTGCGAATATTTATACTTGGACGTGATTTTCTTAAGAAAATGAACGCAAAAATTGATTGTCAGCGTGAAATAATCAAATATGACTTGACAGAAAATCGTGACGTAATCAAATATCAACAGAAGAAAATAAAAAGTGCAAAGGATGCCATTATACCAGAACTTTCTATTAAATTGATTAATGCATTTGTAGAAGCAGAGGATGGCGAATACATCATCGAGGAGAACCATAAAATGTTTCAAACAAATGGACTTCGACTAGCGAGAAGCTTAATAAATGTTGTGAATGAGGAAACATATATCTGGATAACAAACCCTTACCCTCGACCATTAAAAATATTAAAAAACCAAACATTGTGCTTTGGAAGCCAGCCAGCCGAAGTGAATCTTATGGAAGAAAGTGAAAAAAAGAGCATGAAGAACCCCAATTTCAGATAAACGAAAATTTAGCATATACGGAAAAGGAGCAATTGAAACAAGTTTTGGAAAGGTACGAGGATTTGTTTTCGTCGGGATTAGGAAGATCCAACTTAGCGAAACATCGGATCGATACAGAAGGCGCGAAACCGATCAAACACATGCCGTATAGGGTGAGCGCGAAAGAGCGAGAAATCATAAAAGAACAAATTGATGAAATGCTCAGAGACGGCATAATTAGACCATCCTCGAGTCCATGGTCCTTCCCTGTAATCTTGGTCAAGAAGCGAGATGGTAAGTACAGATTTTGCGTTGACTACAGAAAATTGAATGATGTAACAGTGAAGGATGTTTACCCAATTCCCAGAATTGATGAAGTATTGGATACACTTCAAGGATCCAAATACTTTTCAGCAATTGACCTTAAATCAGGATATTGGCAAGTAGAGGTTGAGGAGAAAGATAAAGAAAAGACAGCCTTCACTACAGCACATGGCCTATATGAGTTCAACGTAATGCCCTTTGGTCTATGCAATGCCCCTGCTACATTTGAGAGGAACATGGAAAATATGCTTGGTAATCTTAGATGGCAAATTTGCTTATGTTATCTAGATGACGTAATCATTTATAGCTCGGATTTTTCAACACATCTCAAAAGAATAGAAGCTGTTTTAAAATGTTTTCGCGAGGCTAATTTAAAATTGAACAACAAAAAATGCCAATTTGCTTTCGAAGAACTGGAGATTCTTGGCCATATAACTAATCAACATGGTATAAAACCAGCGGAGCATAATATCAAGGCTATTAGAGATTTTCCTCGGCCCAAAAAGATAAAAGAAGTTCAATCAATTTTAGGAATGTCCTCATATTATAGAAAATTTATCAAAGGTTTTTCAAAAATTGCCGATCCATTAACCAGTCTTATAAAAAGAATGTACCTTTTACCTGGACAGAAAATCAAGAGAAAGCATTTCAAACCCTTAAAGTAGCATTGATAAATCCTCCAATCTTAGGGCACTTTGACCCGAATGCAATTACTTACATTCATACTGACGCATCTAACATCGGCCTGGGTGCAACATTAGTCCAAAAGTTCGGCGATGAAGAAAAAGTTATCTCATATTTAAGTCGAACACTGAGCAAACCTGAGCAAAATTATTCGACTACCGAAAAAGAATGTCTAGCTGTTGTGTGGTCAATGTCCAAGTTACGACCCTACCTATATGGAAGGCACTTCAAAATCGTAACTGATCATCACGCACTATGCTGGCTTAAGAATCTGAAAGATCCGACCGGCCGATTAGCACGATGGGCACTGAAGATTCAGGAATATAATTTCGAAATCATACATAAATCGGGTAAAAAACATCTGGACGCTGATGGTCTATCTAGAGGACCCTTACCTGAAAACGAATGGGACGAAGATTATGAAAGACTATTTCTGAATCAAATAATAGACGAAAAGGATGATTTTATTGAGAATATTAAGGAGAACCTTAGCGGAAACAAGCGTTCAATTACACAGAACTTCAAAGAAGAAAATGGGTGTCTCTACAAGAAAAATCCAAATCCTGAAGGTAGGGCATGGTTGCTGGTAGTGCCAAAGAAGAGAAGGAAGGAAGTCATGAGTGAATACCACAACCATATGCTGAATGGCCATCTGGGCGTCGCCAGAACCACTTACCGATTGAAGAATAAATACTATTGGCCTTCCATGTTGAAAGATGTTTCAGAATTTGTAAAGACGTGCCATCTTTGCCAAAGTCGGAAAGGTTCAAATCACTTGCCTTCTGGACTTCTACAACCTATTCCCCCAGCTAACTACCCTTTTGAAAGAATCGGAATTGACTTTGTTGGCCCCTTGCCATCAACGAAAAGAAGAAGGAAGTGGATAATTGTGTTGACTGATTATTATACCAAGTATGCTGAAACAAAGGCAGTATCAGAAACAACCGTGAAAGAAGTCTCTACATTTTTAATCGAACATATTATTTTACGTCACGGGGCCCCAAGATTTCTTATTAGCGATAGAGGTTCACAATTCACTAGCAATTTGATGAAGGAGGTAATGAAAATGTGCAAAGTGAAACACTGCTTCACAACGAGCTACCACCCCCAGACTAACGGACTAACGGAACGGCTAAATAGAACTTTAATCAATATGATCAGCATGTATGTGAACACAGACCAAAAGAACTGGGATGAAATCCTCCCTTTTATCACCCACGCGTATAATACCACGATTCAAGAAACCACAGGCTACTCTCCATTTTTCCTGTTGTTTGGAAGGGAACCCATGTCCCTCTTAGACGACGAGAATATCCCAACGGACAGTAACATGGACGATTACGACGAATATATAGAAAACTACTTAGATAAAATAGCAAGGACGAGACAGGTAGTCATTAACAACACAGAGAAGACTCAGGAAAGAATGAAAAGAAACTATGACAAAAAACACAATGAGAAAATCTATGAACCAGGACATTTAGTGGCAGTTTGGACACCAGTCAGGAAAATCGGAAAATGCGAAAAACTATTGAGAAAATATTTTGGCCCATATCGAATATTAAAGAAGCTGTCTAACGTAAATTACTTAATTGAGCCGAAAGATAATCCTGGCCAAGACCCATTGATTGTCCATGTCTCAAGACTCAAACCCTATTTTGAGAGAATTGATGAGGTAACTCACGAGGACGTGACGACCTCTGGAGAGGGGGAAGTGTTACATCATGATTAATGGCGTATTTATTATATTATTTTTAATATATTTGAAATTTAAATTATATATTTATTTATTTTTATATTCTATGATATTTATTTCAAACAGATTATTTTTAGATTATCATCATTTGTATTTAGGTACACTGTGACTTCACTGCTCTCTTTGATGTGAGAAAATAAATAAAGGATTCTGGTGGCTACATAAAGTAGACTTATCTCATTATTCCCTTTTATAAATTTGTAGGATGGTTGAAACACGCTCTGGTAAGATGCAAGACCCAGCACAGGAGAGAATCAAGGCTGAAGAGTCTGCCAAGCCGCAACCTGGTGCAACAATATTTAGTACAATTTGTGAAATTAAGGTGTGGGGGTAGTACCATAAAGCAAAAGGAATGAAATATGTATGAGAGGAAACAAGAAAATTTCTCTAGATATTTATTTAAATAAATTAAAATTTGGGAACATGTCTATACTGACGAGATATGCTATTTACATAGTAATCTAGATAGAGGTGACCTGAAGTTACTTAAAGCCCTTTAGGGCCCATGCGAAATCTAGGTTGATTACTACACAAAAAGGGGGGCGCTAAGTCATAATGATAAATGGCTTACCTTTTCTCGAAAGTGCCGGCAAGGTCTGGTCTCCCGACTGAAGACTGTCCTCTCACTAGGCGACTCAGATTCAATCCCCTTTTTGGCCACGAAACCCTCTTTTATCTTTGTCTCCCTCCATTTTCATTCGCTGGCCACGCCAAAGTTTCTATTGGCTGGCATTTTCATTCGTCCAAAAAAAAACACCAATCAAAATGGCCAACGGCTCCAGTATACAATTTCACAGACGCCCCAGGCCTCTCCCATCAAAATAGGACATATAGTATTACCAAAACAAAAAAAATCTAAAGAGAGAAACAGCCACAGCACTAGTGTAAAATTTCATCAGACACCAGGCCCCCTTCCACATGGATTGAAATACGATCCTCCCTTTTCTCGGGAAGGTATATATAACGAGCCCCCTTCCCCTTGGACTGTAACACGATGCTTCCCTCTCTCGGGAAAGATATTTATATGGCCTTAGTCTTTTAGAAATCTTCCTTCTCCATTTCTTCTGGTCACCTTTACCTAGATTTTAAATGAGGGGTATATATGTACATATGATACAACAGCTTCCAGCGCGGATATCTCTGGATGTCACTGGTGCCTTCTTCTCTACCAGGCATCAGCTTTCGGCATGGAAGTCTGGTGTCATCAAGAGTCTAGGTTTCTGGGCAAAAAGGTGGTCTATAAGTCTATGTGGGAGGGAAGCCATGTATCCATTTGACGTTGATCATACATACATCTTCTGTTGGGGTATGGTTACAAAAACGTGCCCCAACACATTTCATCAATTATTTTCACCGAAAAATATGTAACCGTCAGCAATTCGGGGAAATTTCTATGAGGTAATAATCTGTTGTTTATTTGTTAAAGGCTATTGTTTGTATTTCGGCTAATTTGTATATCTATTGTAACTTTGGTTGCATCGTTCTATATAAAGTATATATATGTTATGAATATTTTGGCTGTTGTGGTTAGATAAGGCTTGATAATACAAAGGATCGATAAGATAAAGGGTTGATGTGCAGTCGTGATAAAAAAGATAATTATTTACCGTCAAGTAGCTTTTATTTTCAATTACTTGAGGAAAGATTAAACACGTGCCCCAACAATCCTCCCCCTGCCAAGTAATGGACAAATGCGTTTATGCTACTCATTATTCATCTGCTTTTCATCAGTTACTATGAAAGCAGGCCCACTTCTAGCAAAATGCATTTTCCATTACTAGGTGAAGCCAGATGTACCGAAACCTATAGGGAAAATAAGGCTAATCAAATGATGGTATGTCATTCTAGATGTTTATTATTCTGAGTATTAGTGGGCATCGTGCATCCTGACAAAGGGTTTCTTTTGTTATTATTCTGTCAGCCCACTGTTATCAACACAGGCCATTGGGGAGAGTCATATCATATGTATGGAAGTAAGCAAGGTCATCTGTCTTACCATTCATGGGTATATATACCACCCTTCCACTTTCTTCTTTGGCCTTGAGGAGTAGGCCTTCCTTGTGGTAAGTCCTCTCAACCCCATCCTTGCCTCTTGGGGTGCTGGATTCATTGCTACCTTCTTTCTGCTAACAATACAGTTAGAACATTTCCCTATTACATATTATATATAAAAAAATTGGGCGCCAAGAAGTCGTTTAGAAATAACTGACTAGTCCAACTCCTAAAACATGCCAGCATCTTTATTTGAGTACCAATCAAGACATTCGTGTGGTATAGTTATACATATACAATCAAAGGAAAGGATAATTATAGTTAGCTGAAAGAAATATCTTGGTATATAATGATTAGCCTATGACATGATGACTTTTGCTAAATTAAAAAAATTACAGAAACAAATTATGAAAGTAATTATTAAATAAGGCACGAAATATGTAATGATAAAATGAATCCTTCCATGTTATATGATGGGTATAATATATATATTGAAGAAAACACGTATCATGCAGATAGTGATTAAATATGATAAAAATCATCCCATGATAGATGATAGAGAAAACTACTACAAATTTATATATGATGACAAAATATATATACATATACAAGAAAGGCGGATAAAAGACAATAAGGATAAAATAGATCATGCCTTGAGGGAAGAATAAGCCATGACAACATGTTAAAAAAAATCGCAACATGGCAGGTAAATATTACTAATATCATGAATATCAAAGGAAATAAATTTGCTAAAATGAATAGTATATGATTATAATATAATATATATTATATAAAATAATAACATATTCAATAAGAAAATGAAAACATAATATACATTTGTGCACTGAAGGTTCAAGGTTTAGTATCTCAGTTAAGTTTTCAATCTTATTCAGTCTGGAATCACGAGTTGGTCACTGGGTAATATTCGTCTATCCCGATCCTATTGGGGGGGTGTGTTCTCTCTTGTGTGTTAGATTCCTCAAATTACAATACTCTCTCAACCCAGATGGGTACGTCATTTAGAATCTTGGTCAAATGGAACATAGCCCAGACCTCTATTAAACTACACAGTCCATTTAAATCTAGGGTGACAACCGTATGAAGAGAATGTTTTTCTGTTTTGGCAGAGCGACTAATCAATTTCTACTATTTTGTTTGTGGCTCCGTTTACCTTGCCTCTGGTGTGTGTACAGTTCAGCTACCTCCCCCCCTACCAAGAAATTCATATTACTTTCATCTACTAATATACTCTCTATTCATTGACCTGAATCCTATAAATCTACATCTTATAAGTTTGAATTTTATCAATCTGAAATTTTGGTTCCTTTTACAAATTTCTTTAGAATTCTACTCCCTGTATAACTGCTCTTAATTCGACTGTCCTCAATACAACACTTCTAAAACTTTGACTCACTGGCTCGTTCTGGCGTCTCGTTCGCGGTCCTTATAGTTAACTAATACTTTAAAATCTTATCCTATCATGGAACGAGTTTGAACTCGTTGAAGGTCCTAATAATTACTTATTCTGCCTCTCGAATCGGTCTTATGCTCGAATTCATTCCAACAAAACGTATGGCAGGGCGAATCCTTTATTAGAAGAAACTTCCGCTAGCTATGGGGGATCAAACTGGTACCAAAAAAAATTCAATAGACGGAAACTACTTCGTCTAGAATAACTGGGCAATCTCTGCCTACATGCTATTCTTACAGGACCTCCCGTCTGAAACACCCTCGCTCCAGCCACGCTAAAAGCGTCGAAACTACGGTGTCAGATCGGTTACCCAAGGTCGCGCCGTTATACCCCAGGCTATACGGCATGGCTAAAACAAATCCCCCATCCTGCATAAAATTCAATCTATACCTCTTCGCTTCCTCTTGCGAGGAGGAGATGAGTGGGCTGTCGGCTTGATCCCTGCCTTCCACTATCTCCAAGTCTGAGGGTCGGGATAGGGATCATTTATCCACAATCCTTAGAATTCAAGCTAAATTAAAATAAAAGGAAATCAAAAGAAAATTATATCCTCTAACGAGGGACCTAACAAAAGGGAGCGAATATTTTCTATCTAGATAGAGTTTGTAGTTGTCCTGTTTGAGGCTTCTCGTTCTGACAAAATTTAAAAAAAATCGATCCTATTAAAGTCCTTAACCCTATTCTAATGTAATTTGGGCTCACAATATAATAGTTTTTAACCTTTTTCTACATTCATTGCACCAATTCATTCATACACCCTCCCCCCTATCATTCGCGGTACGCATACAAACTAAGGTTGAAAGCTGCTACAAAGGCCAAAATACTCATTTATCTATATCAATAGATCCTAACAAATGATAACATCTTTCAGGACACAATGTGAAATCAAATAAAATAATAAAATTAAAACAAATTGGGAACTAAAGCCCTAGGTTACTCAAAAGAAAATGCCTCTGTACAAGCTCTATATATACTAATACTTTATACTCGATAATTGATTGTTAACAATAATTGTTAACAATTCTAAATAATCTGGAAGCTAACCTAAAAAATCAGTGTAACTTCAAAAACTGCCCTTGCCTTGACACTAAGCGACTTTTCACGACAATTCTATAAAGACATACACAAATATAAGGGCGAATAAAGAACCATTAAACGTGACACCTCATAAAGCGGAATTGAGTCTCTCCCCTAGCCACCGTGGGTGAAGTCACTTTCTTCTTACTTCCTCGTGCGTCTGCCCCCTTTGCAGTAGTCCGACCTCAGCACTCTATTGAAAGATGGATTTATAGGGTTTACGATTCACTACCCAACACTAACATTCTCAAGTGCTTTCCAAGGATCGCCTACAGTCTGGGCCTACTTAACTTCTACCCCTGGCTTAGGGTCCCTATACTTCACAACTTCACTCTGAGAGATTGAACTTTTATGTCCTCATTAGAAACCTATTTCAAAGCTACTACCTGAAAGCCAGGAATTATAGGGTTTCTTTTCTAAATTACCCAACACAAGCCATAGGATGCCTATTAGGTTTGTTGTTTTAGACATAGCCCCCCTCTAAGTTGTGATTTCCTACACCTTCCTTCACCTATTACTCCTAATAATAACTAAAATTTCAGGTTTACACTAAATAGTTAATTCACAATGGTATACATTATTCTCACTGATCTTTGAAACTCGGGTTTCAACAAGAAATAGTTTGTATAGAAAAAAAGAATCCTAATGAAGTTCTACTTTTAAAAAAAAGTTTTTAAAAGAAAAAAAAAAGGTTGAAATCTCTAAACTTCCCATTCTATCGAGCTGATTCTCCGTACACACTCCAAATCCTAGTTAGTGGCGACAGTCTAAGCAGAATTTACACTGTGTGGGCCTTTTCACCCTTGTAGACCTGCTTAAAGTTAAACTGTTCACACTAACTCTGTCAACTTCCTCTCGTCTCATTACTTCTGAGTTCACTCTGGTTGTCACTTAGCGGCTGTTATTAGAAATTTCCTTTTTGTATTTATACAGTATGAGGCATAGTAGTTAAAGGTTGCATTTCCATGAGTTCATCTCTCTTACAACATGCTGAAACGAAATCAAATGTGGTTATAAGATCACTGTCTATGTGGTAACAGGTGCACATTGGATTGGGAAAGGACAAAGTTATTTCGCCCTTTATGATACCAATTGTAACTGGGTTTTCTGTTGAGTTATGATGATATACTGGGAATTTGATAGGGAAATTATTTTGTAGACTTTGTTGCATATCAGGGGTCCTGTTTGTTCCTGGGTTAGAAATTTTATATTATTCCTTACTGTCAGTCTGATAATTACATTCCTGGCTCATGAGATAGGTGTGCAACTTGTATAATTCACTGTGGAAATATATGTGGACATTTAAGAATTTATAGAGGTATATTTAATATGGAGTCGTCACCTCAGCTCGATCCATCCACATTTTGTTCTGGAATTAGCGCCATATTCTAGATGGACTTCACTGCCTCATCTATAGTCCAGGCGTATCACCTTAAATGTCAATTTTAGGAAACGTCATCTCGTCCTAGACCTTTCTTCTCTGCATGCTGGCACATCTTCAATGACATTTCCAATGCGGGGGGCACACCCTTTAAGCGGTCTATCGGTATCCAGTGATCATACTTGGCAGAAAACGTCGTCAAGGGGGCCACCCTCCTCGCGTGCTAGCCATCTAATCCAATCACGATACCGCCTCACGCCTACAGGTTCCGAATTATATTCAATGTAATATTTTTGCTCGGGTGTCCCGACTTTATCAATCCTTATTCACAGCCTTTAGGTGATATTACTCCGCACTGGAGACTCGCATTCCGCTAACTTCCTCATTATATATAAGTGTTAAATCGAGCCTCGATAAACTCTCCTGTCTCCTATACCCCCATTATTAGATAGATCCTGTCTCTAACGCAGGTGGCTTTTTTGCTGCCTTGTCATCAACTTAAAACTGTCCAAGCACACCTCGGGATATCTCAGCTGTCTTGTAGACACAAGCTCCAGTCATCTCCTTTCCTTTGAATATTTTAAAAGATTATCCCAGGTAGTTGTCATAAGTTAATAAATAGTTCCACAGTGATTAAAAGGTACTCGCGCAAATTGGTCACCAGATCTACTCCTTGAGATTCTGCCATTGGAATGTTAAAACCAGATTTCTATCCATTATTGATTTCAAATAAAAAAGGTTTTACGAAGAGAAAAAAAAAAGGTGCGTCTTTCTATGGTGATCAAACTTCTCTCTTCACGGGTACGCTAACTGGATCTTCAATTCTATTTTCACCTTAAGGCTCATATATTTGCCACTCTCCCAATCCACTATGCGTTAAAAAAAATAAAATCGATTAAATATCATTCAGCATGTTAGCCCTAATCTGGATGCACAGGCTAGTATGACTTGATAGAAAGCGCTATTAAAATGAAGTTAAGATATTTGTATCCAGCAATAATTATCAGAACTCACCTCTGCTGTGAGAAAATTATATCAGAGCTATGATGAAAAAAAATGCTAAGTCATTTCAGTAGACTACTGTAAAACACTGATCACCGTTCTAAATTTGAACCATGGCAATCCAACCTCATTTCTCATACTGTGTAAAATAATTTAAAAAAAAAAATAAAAATAAAAAATGTAATCAATAAATTGTTAAGGCTTTGTCACAAACAATGTGAATCGTAAATGACCGCGGCGAGTGATGCGGTATACACCGCCTCAACATAACTTTCATTGCCTGATAAAATGCCAGTGAAACGGAAAGCATAAATTAAAATTCACGATTTATAATAGACTGTTAATCTCATGATGCGTGGACTACTTCACCAATACTTAAAAATAGTATGGCTTTTCATTAGGTATATATTTCTAAAGTATAGGGGATGAAACATATACTAAATTCGAGCCCCACGTTGGGCGCCATTGTTGCGTTCCCGGTTTGGATAGATGAAAAGGGAGGATACACGATGTGACTTATTAAAGTTTCCTTACTTAAGTATATATATATATATATATAGCAATTTAGGCCAACAACCCCATGTATATAACCCGCAGCAAGACCTTAATGTTGTATAATAGAAGCACAGCTGTCAATGATGCACTATCGACATATGTCTTTACATCATCACATGTAATGCAATTTGTGCAAACAGGATAAATAAAATAAAAAAAAGGGGAAACTCTGTAATTGATTAAGAGTTGAGCTAAAGTAGGGATCGAGCATATAATATTGTCAGAACAAAGGTCTAAAGATGGAAACAGCCACGACACTAGTATACAATTTCATCAGACAACCCATGAAATCGTTATTAAATTGGACAATCTATAAAAGACACTTCTGGAGGTTTAGCAACCCACTGAAGACGCTGGGAGCTATTTCATAAAGGAAAATTATAGCAACAGATCTCTATAATTTCTACAGATCAACTGTAAATAGATTCATATTAAGGCATTTTTTATAGCCCAAATAACACAAACAATAGTCAAACATACAAATCTGTTTGCATCATGCCGTACCCTCCTAACAGCGTAACAATAGCCCGAGGAATCAGAAAATATGGTATAATGGTAAATATGATGGAATAACGCACTGAAACACATAAAAGTACAAACATTACTAAAACCTGACAGATAGATACCCTCAAAGTAGCCCTAATAAAGTCGTATTTTGCAACTGTTACTGTGTCAATATATCACAGCAAAGATATAGTACACAACTCTATTCCAACAGAGTCGGTAGTTCTATATTTAGTACAATTTGTGAAATTAAGGTGTGGGGGTAGTACCATAAAGCAAAAGGAATGAAATATGTATGAGAGGAAACAAGAAAATTTCTCTAGATATTTATTTAAATAAATTAAAATTTGGGAACATGTCTATACTGACGAGATATGCTATTTACATAGTAATCTAGATAGAGGTGACCTGAAGTTACTTAAAGCCCTTTAGGGCCCATGCGAAATCTAGGTTGATTACTACACAAAAAGGGGGGCGCTAAGTCATAATGACAAATGGCTTACCTTTTCTCGAAAGTGCCGGCAAGGTCTGGTCTCCCGACTGAAGACTGTCCTCTCACTGGGCGACTCAGATTCAATCTCCTTTTTGGCAACGAAACCCTCTTTTATCTTTGTCTCCCTCCATTTTCATTCGCTGGCCGCGCCAAAGTTTCTATTGGCTGGCATTTTCATTCGTCCAAAAAAAACACCAATCAAAATGGCCAACGGCTCCAGTATACAATTTCACAGACGCCCCAGGCCTCTCCCATCAAAATAGGACATATAGTATTACCAAAACAAAAAAAATCTAAAGAGAGAAACAGCCACAGCACTAGTGTAAAATTTCATCAGACACCAGGCCCCCTTCCACATGGATTGAAATACGATCCTCCCTTTTCTCGGGAAGGTATATATAACGAGCCCCCTTCCCCTTGGACTGTAACACGATGCTTCCCTCTCTCGGGAAAGATATTTATATGGCCTTAGTCTTTTAGAAATCTTCCTTCTCCATTTCTTCTGGTCACCTTTACCTAGATTTTAAATGAGGGGTATATATGTACATATGATACAACAGCTTCCAGCGCGGATATCTCTGGATGTCACTGGTGTCTTCTTCTCTACCAGGCATCAGCTTTCGGCATGGAAGTCTGGTGTCATCAAGAGTCTAGGTTTCTGGGCAAAAAGGTGGTCTATAAGTCTATGTGGGAGGGAAGCCATGTATCCATTTGACGTTGATCATACATACATCTTCTGTTGGGGTATGGTTACAAAAACGTGCCCCAACACATTTCATCAATTATTTTCACCGAAAAATACGTAACCGTCAGCAATTCGGGGAAATTTCTATGAGGTAATAATCTGTTGTTTATTTGTTAAAGGCTATTGTTTGTATTTCGGCTAATTTGTATATCTATTGTAACTTTGGTTGCATCGTTCTATATAAAGTATATATATGTTATGAATATTTTGGCTGTTGTGGTTAGATAAGGCTTGATAAGACAAAGGATCGATAAGATAAAGGGTTGATGTGCAGTCGTGATAAAAAAGATAATTATTTACCGTCAAGTAGCTTTTATTTTCAATTACTTGAGGAAAGATTAAACATTAGTTAGTTTTCACATTATATAGAATTTATAAGTTAATCCTATATTAGTGATTTAAAAGGATTGATTGGTTAACTACGCATATTTACAACGAAACTAAACAACTAAACTGAAAATCTTTCTAAAAACGATGATAACAAAAAATAAAATTATCAATGAATAAAATAAAGTATATATTTTTTTAAATATATAAATCTTTGAGGTTTTTAGATTATAAAATATATATATTATATATATTTAAATTATATTTTCTAGAATAAAACTCTGTGAGTAGTATATACATTACAGTATATAAATTTAATGTTGTTGTTTATCTTTGACCGGCTCAAATCTTTTCGTAGATATGTAAATACATAATCTTTTACATAGTCAGATATTCTTCTTTAAAATACATTTCATCAGCTCAATTAAAGAAAATAGTGATTTAAAGTTTCGTTCTTATATTTTCTAAGATTTCACAACTGCAATAAACTTGGCAAAATACTAATGTAATCCTAAAAATCTCAGAAAAAATTATCTCTTGTCTCAAAATATAATATGACATATATATTATAAAAAATATATTTTTCTGGTGATTTTTGAATTGTTGAGATAAGATTTTGCTTTTGTATAAGTGGGTCTTTTGATCATTATGATAGTGTGTCTAGTTATCCCATAATTATGTAAGCCACCCAATGTATCTAGAGAAGAATATGATTGGGGTTTGTAGCTATTGGCATATGTTGTAGTGGTGTATAAGAAATTCCTTTATTTCTAGACTTATTCTGTTATCCCTAGACTTATTTACATAATTACAAAAGGTTTGAGCCAGCCAATGGAAAACAGAAATATCTTTATTTACGGGGATGCTAACCAAAATAGATTATTTTTGAAATCCAATGGCCGCATAAAGCGGAATATATACAAACCACTATGACCAGGCTGGGGAGGCTAGGGACAGGATCTCCGTCAGGGAAGAGGCAGGTTAGGCCGGATTGGGTCACTCGATATTTAAAATTTTTATATAACTGATATACTGGCCGAAGTATCGTTAATTTTAAGAGCCATGAATGCCGGCCAGGCAGCCTCTATCTTTATGATTCGGTCAACCCATCGACTTTTAAATTTTACAATCCTTGAAAATTTGCACATTCTGAATAAATTTCACATTCTATTTAAATTCAAAATATATTGTTACGATAGTTTATAATTACAAATTCCTATTTGAGATAAATTTACTGTTTTTTTAGACTTATATTTTAATCTGCTTGTATATTTAATTTTAATTTTCTAACATTTTATTCAGAACATTTAAATTTATAATAAGATTTTTTAATTTAAAATCAACGTTCAAAAATAAGTAAAATAAGTATTTTTTTATGATTCAACTAAAAGAATTTTAAAGCGAGTGTTTAAAATAATTAAATTATATATTTGTTTTATTTATCTAAATTTATATTTCATTTATTTTATTATTATTCTTATGTGTTTAAGTTTATATATTATTTTTTATTAAAAATTAAAAATTAATAATTAAAAGTTATTTTTGTAAACCTTTATTCAACCTAATTCAATTTTTAGTGGAATATATTTAACACACATCGATGTAAACTGAATAAATTTGGCATTAAATTATTACTTCTAAGTACAAAAATATTTGTTAAATATCCTAAATAGAATTTATTAAATTTGAATTAGTATTTATTATTTAAAGTAGTAAATGATATCTATTATATATTTATATATTTAAATAAAAAACATAAATTATATCAAAAATAATTTACTTAAACAATACTTAAAATTACACCGCATAAGTTTCTTTCCCTCATTCGTTTCCCGCCCCTTGACACTTTTATTTTTCCGTTCGCCATTACTCTTCATATTTTCACCCTCTCATACTTCATTCAAAAAAGTTAGAAATAGTAAATATTTCTCTTTGAAATAAATATTGATTTTTCACAAAAAAGAAACTTATGCGGTGTAACTTTAAGTATTGTTTATAATCACTCGCCGCAGTCCTTTATAATGTAATAATTGATTTATTTATCAATATATTAATTGGATGAACGCCAATCTTTTTCAAGGTGTAACAACATATTTATGGTATATATATGTTATATTATTTTTTTAGAGAGAGAGAGAGAAATTATATTTCATAGATTTAAATACTCTATTAAATCGACCGCCAGAGGTCACACTTTCCCTATAAAAACTAATTGTTGTTGTTTCCCGATGGCCGGCTCAGCCCCTTATGTAATTATGTAAATAATTTTTTGCTTTCTTCTACTACTCGCCTTAAAAGTCAAGTTATTATTTCATTCTCAATTATGTTATCATATTAATTAAAGTAAATTGTGATTCAACCTCTATTTTATTAAAATTTTTAACGACTACAAAGCAATATCAAAAAACACTAATGTACCCTTCTACAACCTAAGAAAATAATTTTTATTAATAACATATATTTATATTTAAACGATTTTCTGTTGATTTTAGAATATTTTATATAGAATTATTGATCATTTACTTATTATATGAATATTATTATGATTTTTGCTGGTTCTAATGTGTACATTGGTACTAAATGGTATTGGTATGTAGTCGTGGAAATTCTTGAAAATATAAATAAAAACAGTTTAGATCAGAAATAGCTTTAATTGGCTTATGTAACACAAAAGGCATAATTAAGGAAGAAATACCTGATTTAAGGCGTAAGAATAAATAAAATGAAAGACTTACTTACATATGTACAAAATATTTGAGCCGAGCCGGCCAACGGGAAACAACAACAATAGGTTTATATAGTGAATGCCGTGATATCTTGTGGTCGAATTTACAGAATAGTTTAATCTATTAAATATAATTTGAAATTAAAATAATATATTGTTGCACCAGGCTGCGGCTTGGCAGACTCTTCAACCTTGATTCTCTCATGAGCCGAGTCTTGTATCTTACCAGAGCGTGTTTCAACCATCCTACAAATTTATTTAAGGGAATAATGAGATAAATCTACATTAAGTAACCTCCAGAATAATTTATTCATTTCTCACATCAAAGAGAGAAGTTAAGTCACACAGTGTAAACAAAATACAAATGGCGATTTTATAATACATAAACCTGTTTATAATATATATATATATATATATATACTAGCCGAATGACCCGGGCAACTCCCGGGTTTCACCCGATTAAATGCTTTTATTCAGATACTATTCGTTACATTTATAAATTGGCGCCGTGGATGTCATTCTTGTGAACGTCCCGCTCCAAACATTGTGTCTGAGAAGCGATATTTTTATAAAGAGATGATCTGGCTTTGTGTCTTCTGCTCGAATGAATGTTTTTCTATTAGAATTTTGTTCCTGCATACTAAAAATGAACTGGCTTCACCCGTGGTCTCTGCTTTTTGGAATTTTCCGGATATAATTTTGTATATGATAATCAAATATGATACAGCAATATTGTCATAATCATTTTCTGAATAAAAAACAACTATTTTTTCCCAGAACCTGTCAATTTATTTTTCTTGGCTAAAAATCCGAAAAATATCTCTTCCAGATTTTTCTCTATGTCCTGTTAAAACACGTTTTACATGTCCATTAGGTCAGCTGATATTACCTCCCATCTTCACCGCTAGAGGCGCTGCTTGCGAGCGAGAGGGCAAATTTGCAACGCAATTTGCAAATAACTTGTATACATACTTGTATACTTGTGTACATAGACCATAATTCTGTACATAGACAGGTAAAGCACATATTTTAATAATATGAATGAGTTTAAAAAATTGTAAAAAAAAAAATGCATCGGCCGGGAATCGAACCCGGGGCGCCCGCGTGGCAGGCGAGCATTCTACCACTGAACCAAAAGCAAACGGTGACAGAATTGTTGATTGATTGTGGATTGATGACTATGATACTTGTATATTTTAATATATATATGTAATAATGTGTTGAGATCCTGTCGACTCTCTGTAATAATAGGTTGGGGTTTGGTAAGCCTGTTGTAGAACCTTGTCGACTCTCGCTATAAGTTGTGGCAACCGAGGGTCAAACCTGTAGTAACCGAGAGGGACAGTCAGGGCGTGGAGAGTTTTCCAGTACCTCTCTGCACCTTGTAGGACCTTTAACAGTTCTCACAGGGTACAGGCAGTCGTGGTCGAGGCAGAGTGGAAAAAGCTTGGGAATGTCCACACACACAAAACGAAGCGACACAGTTGTCGAAGGAAAATTCCTTGAATAGATAAAAAGCGAGCCAAAAGCAAGATGGAGATAGAAGATTCCTTACTGTTTTACATGGTCGATGAGTTGGTCCTTGGAGACGATAAGGGGTGACGCTGACCCGAAGACTCACTGGAACTGAACTGGCTGTTGCTACGTGGGGTCCTATTTATACAACTCTTTGGACCAGGAAGGGAACCAGGAAGTATTGCCTTTCTGCACGTGTCCGCCAATCGACACTGGCACCAGTCTGTCGGCTTCCATCTATCTTTAGAAGTTACTTTGTGATTTACTCTTAATCTTGCTTTTAACTCAACTTTTAATCTATTATATAGTTTTATTTATTCATCCTCAGTACATTACATATGGTGACGCAAGGAGACATGTCATTTATGCGTATAATTAGTTATAGTTTATAATTAGTTCTATATACAACATGACAATCTTGTTATACGTATTACATAATATAGGGTTATTGGTTTAAATTATCATATATATATGTAATAATGTGTTGAGATCCTGTCGACTATCTGTAATATTGTGTTGAGTCGACTTATCTGTGATTAGGGATCTTGTCGACTCTCTGTAATAAGGTGATGTAACCGAGGGTCAAACCTGTAGTAACCGCGAGGGACAGTCAGGGCGTGGAGAGTTTTCCAGTACCTCTCTGCACCTTGTAGGATCTTTAACAGTTCTCACAGGGTACAGGCAGTCGTGGTCGAGGCAGAGTGGAAAAGCTGGGGAATGTCCACACACACAAAACGAAGCGACACAGTTGAAAGAAGGAAAGTTCCTTGAATAGATAAAAAGTTGAGCCAAGAGCAAAGATGGAGATCGAGAAGGTTTCTTACTGTTTTACATGGTCGATGAGTTGGTGACAACCGGCGATAAGGGGTGACGCTGACCGGAACTGACTAGAACTGAACTGGCTGTTGCTACGTGGGGTCCTATTTATACAACTCTTTTGGACCAGGAAGGGGACCAGGAAGTATTGCCTTTCTGCACGTGTCCGTTAATCGACACTGGCACCAGTCTGTTGGCTTCCATCTATCTTTAGAAGTTACTTTGTGATTCGCTCAATCTTGCTCTTAACTCAGTTTTTAATCTATTATATATTTTATTTATTCATCCTCAGTACATTACATATGGTTATGCAAGGAGACATGTCAATTATGCGTATAATTTGTTATAGTTTATAATTAGTTCTATATACAACATGACAATTTGTTATACGTATTACATAATATAGGGTTATTGGTTTAAATTATCATAGATGGGCCCCGTGAGTGAAAGGGTTTATCCGGGTTTAAGCGGGTAAAGCCTCTCTAACACAGGTAAGTAATTAGAATTTATTTTAATTAATTAAAACTGTGAGGGAAAAAGGGCTATAACAAGATGTTTATTTGGATATATCTGAAAATTATTAAAATAAAACTTATGTTTAATTTAAAAGTTATGATATTCATTATAAAAGAGAACTGTAGATAAAACCTTTGTTTGCTAATAAATAATGATGATAAAAAATGATGTTCTAAAAGATTGTTGGCGGGCGTTGGAAAGGGTTAGGGGTTGAAGAATATGCAATTGTAAGTGTTACACAGACAATCAAATACTGAGATCCAGGTGCAAAGCGATGATATAGACTTGTGCGTTTTCCTAGGCAATGTTTCACCTGTGATCCTGTATAAGGTTACAGTACTTTGTCACAATTGTAGGATTATTGGTTGAAAAGATGTTGAAGAAAAGAATTAATATGCTTGAAAGGGGTGGTAGAGCCATGCGATAAGTAGAATTGTTGTAGCGACAGTAGGTGGTCTGACTTGACTTGAAATCAAAGGTTGATTGTGGTCCGCTAGAGCTGAAAAAAAAATTGAAAGTTGAAAAAAGTGAACGCTTTGTGCATGCGTTGGTGATGTGCTCTGCGGATGATTGAAATAAACTTTTGAAACGTGTTCAGACCAAAAAAGTCGAGACTTGTACTTCTGGGGAACTGTGTTCAAAGAGTTTGTTGAATTACGAAATCAAAAGAAAAATTGTCAAGCAGTACTGTTGTTTCTACGAGCAATGGCTGAAATAGGTAGTGAAAAAAGTATAGGGAAGTGATTAGTAAGAATTTGATTGTTGAAAACGATTGTTGTATGCCCGATAGTTGATGATAAACATTGTCATATAATAAAGTTACTTAAACAAAAATATAGTGAATAAAAAGATAAAAATATGAGTGCGGGTAAAAAAAAAGTATAAGTGGATAAGATCAAACATGTAATATAAAAAAGATATAATACTGAATTAGTAAAATATAAAGATATAATAATGAGAATTAAAAATGATTATTTGAAAGAATTAAATGTTTTGTCATACTAAAATAATGTCATGAAAAATAAAATTGTTAAAATAAAGTTGTTAAAATAATGTTGGAATAAATATTTGATTATAATTGAAAAGTAAAAAAAAAATAAAAATAAAAATAATTATTCAAGATTTTATACAAAAAAAAAATATAATATAATTAAAGGTTATTAATGATTAGATAAATGTTAAGTAGTGAAAAATGGAACAAAAATTGTCTCTTTGGAAGAAAAGTTACAACTGTGGTGTGTAACTAGGTCATTTCCCTTTTGGTAAACATTGGTGTTTCTATGTCTCTGAAACTGGGAATATGTGATCTGACATGTTCATGGTAATATGTTAAATTGGGTAATGATTGGTAAGTCAATTAATTATAGGTGCTGCAATCTATCCATTCTGCGAGCTGGACCACGAGTTTCAAGTACAGGCGGACTGGGCTAGTCGGCTGTGGTAAACTGAAACTGGAGATGTCAACATGGCGGCCGAAATTGGTGTCCATATCCTTTGATGCCGACCGGCATAGCTGGGTTGTTTATTTTCGTAGGCGGTCCTTTGTTGCCGACCCTTTGTTACCGACTGTCACATGATCCCATGTCTGGCCTACGTCCCGAGTTGAGTTATCTCCTCTTGCCTGTTTGAAAATATAGTCTTCTCGGTGTTCGCAAGTGTTGTGTTTCGACGATGTTGCGGACTAATTAAAAAATGTTATTCAATGATGTCAGGCTTAGATGTGAATAAAAGTGCGACTTCAACGTAGACACGCTTTGGTGAGGTGTCACAAGCATGAAGGCGTCTTGGGTCTGTTAAGTGAGAAAATTGTTGTGGTGCGCTGTGTAACACTAGTGGGTGTTGTATGGAAAGGTGTCACGTGAAGTTTTCGTTTTTGGGTACAGCATCTAACTAGTTTCCGAATGAATAACAAATTTATGAGTCATGGGTGGTTGTTGTACGAAACACATCGAGAATTTTCAGATTGTTATAGAGGTGGTATGTTTATCGTGAAATCTTTGTGTTCGCGACGATATGGAGCTTGTGTGGCCAATTGGAGAAAGTAAGGTGGGAATGTGTTGAAATTCGTTCCGAGGGATGTGTGAATTATTAATAATTATGCATGTAAAAAGAAAAGGACGAGGGAGTGTAGCTATGCTGGAATTTTTAACTTGTTTTGGGGAAGGACAGTTACATTTCTAGTTGTGCTTTTGAAGATATTGTATCTTTCGAAAAATTCGTTTCATCTATGTTTATTAAAATTTGAATATACTTTTTAAATCGTTGATTATGGTAGTGCGAAAATTATACTTGTAAAAGGGCAATGGCATGATAGTGACTTATAATTTGAAGGGGGCGTGTACATAAAATAGTGAACATAACAATGATTTTTTGCAAAGTTTTGTGTATTTAATTAAGACATTGGTGTTTTTTGGTATAAAAATAAGGTATTAAGAGAAACACAACAAATAAGTTTAGAAAATAGGATTCGAGTAATTAAAATATAATATGATTTTTTATGTAACATTGAAAGTAATGGATTAAGATTTAAAAGTTGCTTAAAATAAAGTAAAAATTGATAAATGAGGGTGTACAATATTTAAAATTTGGATTGAAATGCTATAAAAATGGTAAAATTTGATTTAAAAATAATTACAGTAAAAATAAACATTATATTTATGGAAAATCAAGTTGTTAGCATGAAGAGAGAGTTAAGTAGATTTTTTAAAAACTCACAGTTTTTATGATTGTTCAGTCAGGAGAAGTGGTCTTTGGTTGTTGTCCTGATGACGTGGAAGGCGTCCCATGTAGAGCTTGTAGAAGCTTGTCTTCTGTTTGGCGATGGTGGCATGTCGTCTGGATGGTTGCGTTGTAAGGTCGAATGTGGGTAACTTCTCACCGGCTTATTTTGCGGGAATTTCGGCTGTGTCGTTGGGGGGAAGATTGCTTGGTCGTTTTGTTGGAATGGCGTGCTTGTTCCTCCATCTTTGCTTCTTGGCTCTTCTATCTATCTGGACAGTCTTTTTACCTTCTTCGTTGTGGTAATCCTGTCGACTCTCTGTAATAATGTGTTGAGATCCTGTCGACTATCTGTAATATTGTGTTGAGTCGACTTATCTGTGATTAGGGATCCTGTCGACTCTCTGTAATAAGGTGATGTAACCGAGGGTCAAACCTGTAGTAACCGCGAGGGACAGTCAGGGCGTGGAGAGTTTTCCAGTACCTCTCTGCACCTTGTAGGATCTTTAACAGTTCTCACAGGGTACAGGCAGTCGTGGTCGAGGCAGAGTGGAAAAGCTGGGGAATGTCCACACACACAAAACGAAGCGACACAGTTGAAAGAAGGAAAGTTCCTTGAATAGATAAAAAGTTGAGCCAAGAGCAAAGATGGAGATCGAGAAGGTTTCTTACTGTTTTACATGGTCGATGAGTTGGTGACAACCGGCGATAAGGGGTGACGCTGACCGGAACTGACTAGAACTGAACTGGCTGTTGCTACGTGGGGTCCTATTTATACAACTCTTTTGGACCAGGAAGGGGACCAGGAAGTATTGCCTTTCTGCACGTGTCCGTTAATCGACACTGGCACCAGTCTGTTGGCTTCCATCTATCTTTAGAAGTTACTTTGTGATTCGCTCAATCTTGCTCTTAACTCAGTTTTTAATCTATTATATATTTTTATTTATTGATCCTCAGTACATTACATATGGTTATGCAAGGAGACATGTCAATTATGCGTATAATTTGTTATAGTTTATAATTAATTCTATATACAACATGACAATTTGTTATACGTATTACATAATATAGGGTTATTGGTTTAAATTATCATATATATATATATATATATGTAATGATTTGAAGTCTGGTAGTCTGTTGTAGAGAATCCTGTCGACTCACTGTAATGTGATGAAGTTACTGTTGACTCTTGTAGAATCCTGTCGACTCACTGTAATGATTTGTTGAGTTTGATGTCGACTACTGAAATAAGTTGAAGTTCTGGTAAGCCTTGTGTAGAGTTTTCCAGTACCTCTCTGCACCTTGGAAGACCTTTAAAGGTTCTCACAAAATGCAGGCAGTCGTGGTCGAGGCAGAGTGGAAAGTTTGGGAATGTCCACACAAAAAAAACGAAGACACAATTGCACTAAGAAAGTTCCGTTAACAGATAAAAGTTGAGCTAGGAGCGAACGATGGAGATAGTAGTTTCTTACTCGTCTACATGATGGATGAGGAGGACCTTGGTGACAACCGATGAGAGCTCGGGGCTTGGATCGTCTGGTGGAATTGTACACTGGTAGCGTGGCCGTTTCCATCTTTAGACTTTGTTGTTTTGGCAATACTATATGCTCGATCTCTGCTTTAGCTCAACTCTTAATCAATTACAGAGTTTTATTTATTTATCCACTTTGTACAAATAACATTACATATGATGATGTAAAGACACATGTCAATAATACGTATAATTATTAACAGCTGGGTTTCTATTATACAACATTAAAATCTTGTTATAAGTTATATACATGGGGTTGTTGGCTTAAATAACCATAGATGGGCCCCAGGAGTGAAATGGTTTATCCGGGTTTAAGCATGTAAAGCCTCTCTAACACAGGTGAGTAATTAAAATTTCTTTTAATTAATTTAAACTGTGAGGGTTAAAAAGGGCTATAACAAGATGATATTTGTCTGGAAATATAAAGTGAAATAAAAATGACATTTTTGTTTGATTAAAAAAAAATGATTAAAATAAGATGATGACATAAAAATTCATATTCTAAGAGAATATTGGTGGGCGTTGGACAGGGTTAGTAGTTGAAGAATATGCAATTGTTAGAAGTGCACATGTAAACCAAATACTCAGATCCAGGTGCAAAGCGAGGATATAGACTTGAGCTGTCTTCCTTGGCAATGTTTCACTTGCGATCCTATATAAGGGTTACAGTGCTTTGCCACAATTTTAGGATTATTGAGTTAAAAGTTGCTGAAGAAAAGTTGTTTATTTATATGATTGGGAAAGGAGTGAAATATAGCCATGCGATAAGTAGAATTGTAGCGACAGTAGGTGGTCTGACTTGACTCGAAATCAAATGTTGATTGTAGTCCGCTAGAGCTGAAAAAAAAGTTGAAAGTTGAAAAAAAGTGAACGCTTTGTGAATGCGTTGGTGATTTGCTCTGCGGATGAAATTAAATAAACTTTTGAAACGTGTTCAGACCAGAAGTCGGGATTTTTAAATCTGGGGAACTGTGTTTTCAAAGAGTTTGTTGAATTACGAAATCAAAAAATAAATTGTCAAGCAGTGCTATCGTTTTTCTACGTTGATGTGACGCAATGACTGAAAAGATAGTGATGAAAAATATAGGGAATTGGTTAAAGAATATGATTGTTGAAAACGATTGTTGTAGATGCCCGATAGTGGATGATAAACATTGTCAGATAATAAAGGTATTTAAGCAAATATGAAATATAGTGAAGTTTTCTTCCTTTCATTCATTAAAAAGTGAATAAAAATATAGAAATATGATTGCGGGTACAAAAAGTGTAAGTGGACAAAATTAAACATTTAATATATAAAAGATATAATAAATAATAAAATAAAAATAATTTTTGAAACAATTAGATGTTTTGCAATACTAAAATAATATGAAAAATAAAAGTAAATTTGATTAAAGTTTTTTTTTTTTTTTTTGAAAATCATGTTGGATTAAAAATTTGATTATATAAACGAAAGGTAAAAATAAAAATAATTATTCAAGATGTTATACAAAAATTCAAATATAATTAAAGGTTATTAATGATTGGATAAATTTTAAGTAGTGTAAAATTGAACAAAAATTGTCTCTTTTTAAGAAAAGTTACAACTGTTGTGTGTAGATCATATCCCATTGGTAAACATTGGTGTTTTTGACTCTCTGAAGCGGGAATACGTGAAATGATCCCTTCGTTTGTCCACAATGCTGGTATGTAGAGAATGATTTATCTTTCGCGTTATTATTATTATTATTGCGTATGATATTGTTTTTTACAGCACAATACAACAATGTTGGCAAGTTTCTCTAGAGTGGAATGTCGAGGTGACGAATCCACTCCAGGGCTTTAAGGTCTATATAAGACATAACCAAATTGTTTTAATTGGTGTTATCAATTAACATGTAAAATGTTTAATGTATTTTGTGTTGTGATATCTCGTTGGTGAGATTTGTGAGATTCTTGAGGAAATCTAAATGGTAAGTATGAAACCTGTGTTTAAAATGGTGATATTGAATATAGCGGTCATTTACTTCTGCCTTGAGAGGGGAGGGAGGACGGGGATCCTCTTACTGGGGTCACTCCTCCTGTTTTTCACGGGAATTACCGGGTTCTATTTCTGGGATGGTCACACATGTGGGATGGTTTGCTATGTTTGAGATTTACTAGAAACTGACTTTCTCTCTTTTGTTGAAGTTGGCAATTTCCTTGCCTATTTGAAAATATAGTTTTCTCGATGTTCGTAAGTGTTTGTGTCTCGAAATCAGTTTAGACTTAGTAAAATTGTTATACGATGATTTCAGACTAGAAGTGAGTGAAAGATATGACTTTCGACGTGGACACGCTTTGAGGTGAGAAGTGTCACAGGCGTGAAGGGCGTCTTTGGCCTGAAAAGTGAGAAAAAAATGTTGTGTTGCCTTGTGACACTTGTGAAGTGAATTGAATGGAAAGTTGTCACGTGTAGTCATAGTTTGGTACAAAATCTAACCTGTTTCACCATAAATAACAAATTTACTAAAGTCATGGGTGGTGGTTGTACGAACACATATCGAATATTTTATATTATTAGTGGATGTGGCACGTTTAGTGCGAAATTTTGTTTTTAGTGTTTAGTGGGGCGACGTTATGGAGCTTGTGCGGCTCGACATTGATTTGTGTTTTAAGTCGCGCACTAAAAATTGTTGCCAATTGGATAAAGTGATGTGTGAGTGTTGTAACGTTTGTTGAGAGATGTGTTGATGACCAATCATGCATGTAATAGGAGAAGACGGGTGAGTGTATTTATCCTCGAATATTAACGATTGTAATCGTTTTGGAAGGCTGTGATTAATTTAGATTTAAAATTTGAATATATTTTTTAAATCGTTGATTATGGTAGTTAAAATGATTCTTATAAAAGGGCAATGTCGTGAGAGTTACAAATAATTTAAATTGGGCGCTTACTTAACATGGTGAACATTACCAAATTTTAAGAATTGATAAAGATATTGGTCTTTTGGTATAAAGATAACTAAAAGGAAAACAAATATAAGTTAAGAATTATGATGAATGAGATTTTTTAAAAATAATAATAATGATTTTTTTTTTTCAAGTCGTAGCTTTGGATAATGTCATTTTAGGTAAATTTAGGAAAGGCATGTAAGATTAGTAAATTAGTAAAAATGCGTGATGGGCGAAATTTTTTTTATGAGTAAAATTGAGAGTAATAACTTGAAATTTATAATCTGATTAAAAATTAAAGTAAATTTTATAAATGAGAGTGTTAAAGTTTTAAAAATTGAATAAAAAATGATATAAAAAAGGGAAAAATTGATTTTAAAATGCTTAAAGTGAAAATATAAATACAAAATTTATAGGGAATCAAGTTTTGAACTTGAGGATAAAGTTATGTAAGATTTTAAAACTTACAGTTTCGAAGATAGTTCAGTCAGGACACTTGATCTTTGGTTGTTTTCCTGCTGACGTGGAAAGCGCTCCATGCAGGGCTTGTAGAAGCTTGTAGTTTCTCCAACGTTGATTGCGGTTTGTCGCCTTGATCATTGTCTCGATGATGTCAAGTCGAAGGTGGATAACTTGTCACAGGGTTTGCATCATTCTGCTCGGTTTCCATGACTTGCGGGAATTTCGGGGCTGTCTTTGGCACGGTCAGCTTGCTCCCGGCGTTGGCGATCGGTGTTAGCGGGTCTGCGGAGGTCCCTTGGGGCGGCGTTTCTTCCATAAATATCTTGGGGGAGAGATTGCTTGGACGTTTCGTTGGAATGGTCGGTTTGTTCCTCCATCTCTGCACTTTCTCGCTTCCTATCTGAACAGTCTTCTTACCTCTTCGATGTGTCATCCTTCGTTTTGGTCATCCTGTCGACTACTGTAATGATTTGAGGTCTGGTAGTCTCTTGTAGAGAATCCTGTCGACTCACTGTAATAAGAGATCCTGTCGACTCACTGTAATGTGATGAAGTTACTGTTGACTCTTGTAGAATCCTGTCGACTCACTGTAATGATTTGTTGAGTTTGATGTCGACTACTGAAATAAGTTGAAGTTCTGGTAAGCCTTGTGTAAAGTTTTCCAGTACCTCTCTGCACCTTGGAAGACCTTTAAAAGTTCTCACAAAATACAGGCAGTCGTGGTCGAGGCAGAGTGGAAAGTTTGGGAATGTCCACACAAAAAACGAAGACACAATTGCACTAAGAAAGTTCCGTTAACAGATAAAAGTTGAGCTAGGAGCGAAAGATGGAGATAGAAGTTTCTTACTCGTCTACATGATGGATGAGGAGGACCTTGGTGACAACCGACGAGAGCTCGCGCTAAAGGTGAACTAACTGTATTTTTAGGTTAAGACGGGGGGCCTTTTATATATCTTTCCCGAGAAAGGGGAGTATTGCATTACAGCACATGCGAGAGGGGCTTGGATCGTCTGGTGAAATTGTACACTGGTAGCGTGGCCGTTTCCATCTTTAGACTATGTTGTTTTGGCAATACTATATGCTCGATCTCTGCTTTAGCTCAACTCTTAATCAATTACAGAGTTTTATTTATTTATCCACTTTATACAAATTACATTACATATGATGATGTAAAGACACATGTCAATAATACGTATAATCATTAACAGCTGGGTTTCTATTATACAACATTAAAATCTTGTTATAAGTTATATACATGGGGTTGTTGGCTTAAATTACTATATATATATAATTGAAAACCATGCATTTTTATTACCATGAAAATCCTCAATACAATCTGAAACAAGACAAAATCATATTATTTGATTATAGATATGGATGAAATAATCACTTTGGAAGCCTGATTGAAATGTTTATATTTATAGTACAGATTTTTTTACTAATATATGTTTTTGAAATAGAGAAATCCATAATTGAATATATAAATAATAAAAGGAAAATATTTTGAATTAAATAAAATACTTATATATCAATAATTCGGTTAGCTGAATGTCAACCTTTGTCAAAGCATAACAAAGCGTTTTTATATATAAAAAAATTACACAGCTATTTTTTGTCTGGTTGGAATATTCTCAGATGCATTTTCACTGTCTGTGAAACTTTAAATTTTATTTTTAGTTATTCTTCTAAATAGTGTTCGTATTCCTATTTCTTCTTATTCCATTAAAAAGAAGAGTTACATGAATTTCCCTTTAAACGTAATGAAAGTTTCTATATATATATATATATATTATATTATTCGATATAGATATATGGAATAAATGGAGCTTATCTATGATCAATACTATAAGTGTAAATATAATTATAAATTTTGCGCCATAATAAAAAGTGTTTGTTTTTACTTGATAAAATCTTAAATGCCTTATTTCTAATATATCTCTAAGACTTATATGAAATATCCAAAATATACCAACTTCGAATAAAATAAAAGTATTTCAGACCTAAATCAATATATATATATACTAGCGAACACGGCCACGCGTTGCTGTGGCTAAGTTGTAATATGTTAAATTAATATTATACTAAACTATTCAGTACAGTAAAGTTAATATTCACTTATAAAGATAAAAATGTTTTAGCCGATCTAAAGCCCTACGGGATTGAGAATGGAACGTTACGTTAAAATTTGAAAGTGATTTTTATATATATAGATAATATAGCCCTTTATAATCACTGCCTTAATAAATGTCAGTGAACTTGTTTATATGTATTGTTTTTTGTTTTTGAGATATTCTAATAGAACGTTCTCACAATTTTTGTAAAATATTTAAATATGCACAAACACAGAATTTAAAAATATGTCTTAAAATTTGCTATAATTATTGTTATAAATATTATTTTAAAATAATTCGCCAGAAATCGTCCTGGTAGTATACTAAACAACTTCCCAAAGTTTCATGGCAAACATCTAAAATAAAATAATACTTTTAATACTTTGCTACAATATTAAAAAGAGGGGTGCTTAGGTGTTTAAAATGTAAAATGTGCTCTAAATAGTATTACATAGAGCCTTCATAACAAACATATTTAAAATAAATCAATTAAAATATAATAATGCTGTAAAAAAGACTTTGCTACAATAATATAAAAGAAATGAAAATAAAAAAGACACCCACGCTGAGCCTCGAACCTAGGTTTGTTATAAATATTATTTAAAATTGTTTATGTTAATTTTTATTTTAAAAAGCCTACATTTTAAATGAAATAATATTTTTAATAATTTGCTACAATAATATAAAAGAAATGAAAAAAAAAAACACCCACGCTGAGCCTCGAACCTAGGTTGTGGGGGTACGAAGCTGTGTACCTAACCTATAGGCTAAGCTTGACGTTACAAATACGCTCATGCGAGGCTATTTCAGGCCCTACGCCTGCCGCGAGGGGGCGCTGATTGCGAGTGAATTTACGTTTTATTGTAAATAAAAATGCAACGAAAGGTTATTTCTAAAGAGTAATTAGCCAGAAACCATCCCGGTAGTATACTAAACAACTTCCCAAAGTTTCATCACGATCGGTTGAGCGATGTAGAAGATTATCACTTACGGACGGACCAACAAACATTCATTTTTGTATATATAGATATATATATATATATGATACATTTTGAATGATAGAATGTAAATTTTATTTTGTTTCTTTTACTGAAGATTTAACTAAATGGAGTATGTAAATTTTTGTTTTGTTTAAAAATATTTGAAAAAAATAAAGAGATGATTGTGGAGGTGGAGACAGCCACAAACGACTGCTAATTCTTTTTCACACCTATAGAAATACAACAGCTAGCCGACAGGATTGCTGCCTACGGGAGGATCCCAAGAATATCTTATATTTTGTCAAGATCAAAGCAGGGTTCCTGCCAGGAATATTTAAAGAAAGGGAAAATAATTAAATTCGAAATGACATCGAAGAAAGACTTGAAAACTTTACAGAAAGAAGAGGTTGTTACCGGAGCGAAGGTCGACATTTCAATTAAGGAAATTTTGCCGATTTTCAACACTGATACAGGCCTTACGTATCAAGAATGGCGAAATATTTTTGAAAGGATAGTCAAGCTTCAATGTATGTCAGAAAATGATGCTCTATCAATGATCCCGAGCATTTTTAAAGGAAAAGCGTTAGAGATATACGCTTCGATGTGCCAGGACGTGTTTACGTTGGATGAACTTCACCAAACTATGAATACATTTTTCCCGGTATCGACAAGTGGATTGATGAAGCAGTTTTGGACTGAAAAGAAGCTACCATCGCAACCCCTTATGGACTACTATTTTAATAAACTGAAGTTGGCAAAAATATTGAATATAAGTTAGGAGCAGACCCTGGAAGCGCTTTCTTCGAATGTAAACGCAAAGCTGAGACCATTTTTGATCGCTACCAATCCAGCTAATCTGGACATGTGGATTGAGATTGCATCTTCCCTGGAAGAAGGATTTCGACATGAAGAGACAACTTCACCATTTAATGGCCCCAGATATCGACGGGACTTTCAAAATATCGACTCAAGGAATGCAGCGCCTTAACAGGATTCTCTTCCTTCAGGTGCCCGCCCCAGCAGAGAGGTTGGCGACCGACAAGAAACCCGGCGAAAGCAGTTTTACCAAGACTTTCGAGGTAATGTAGGGAAACAATGGTGGTGCCCAGGAGTGGTGAGTGACGTTGGGGTAGATTCATTACTCTTGGGAACCTATTTAGTACTTTTTGATTCAGGCAGTGACATTAATATTGTCACGGTAAGAATTGCAAGCAACAGGCGTAGATAAATCGAACGATAAACGTTTATTGCTGCCAACGAGCAGACTCACTAAATCAAAGAATACACGGATATATATATAGCAATCATTAATTCAATATATGCAAAACAAACACAAACAAAATCTAAAGCTTAATTATGTAAAACAATACAACAAACAACGCTACAATGCCCTCCTCTCCAAATGACAGCGTCCTCGCTGTCAGACAATGTCGGCTTGTTGCTCGTCCGGATCTGCAGGCGGCGATTCAATCTCTGCAGACGGCGCTACCATCTCCGCAGACCGCGATCTCTGCAGACGGCGATTCTCTGCAGGCGGCAATTTCTGCAGACGGCAATTTCCGCAGACGACGGTCTCAACTCCGCAGAAGACGGGCCACCTCTCCAGAAGACGATCCCCTCCGCAGACGACGGTCTCAATTCAGCCTGGTCGAACCAGTAGAAATCATAAGGCTACCGTTGGCGGCCACAGCTCGCATGCTAGAAGAGCCCCCTGGTAGACCCGCTTTTTCTTACAGAATCTCGGCGCTACCACAATCGATTATAGCCCTTGACGCCTCCAGAAAGTCCCAACCGAGAATGATGTCGTGGCTACAACTTGGTAAAACAATGAATTCAAACGGCTGTACTAATCCGTTTATTTCTAAACGTAACGTACATCGGCCCCTGGAAACGATATATTTCCCGTCGGCAACTCTAAGTGTCATGCCAGCGTCACTGAACATAGTCTTTTTGTGTTGTTGTCTAAAGTGGTCCGAAATAACCGAAAACGAAGCGCCGCTGTCGACAAGGGCAGGAAAAGTTTTATCCTCAATAGTAACGTCAACTATATTCTGTGATAGTTTAGCGGCTATGAGCGGCGGAGGATTTATAATCTCCTCAGCGACCTTACCTCCAGCGAAGGGCGCTTGCTCTAGTTTTCCTCACGATAAGGTGATCGGCCAGATCGTCGGCTTGGCGATATCGAGGGGCGACGTTCAGCTGGGGATCGGCCACGACCTGGATAGGGCGACGGGCTTCGGTAACTTGCGCGGCCTGGGGTTTCATTGCTATTATAGATCGTTCGCGGGCCGTTCTGGACAGGGTGGTATCTCCCCGGTGGCTGTCGACCCACCATCCCTCGCCGCTCCCGGCAGTACCTGGCGACGTGACCCGGGCGTCCGCATTGGAAACAAACGGGAATATTATCCACCGTTCTCCATTCGTCAGTCTTTCCTCGGGCAGTTGTCAGCCTTGTAGGACTTTGCTGCTGGTAATACGGGGGTGGTTTCGCCGGTCCTTCAAATTGGCGGCGTTGTTCTCGGTAGTATGGGCCCTGCTCCACAATTGGGGTCAGATTTCTCTCAACCTCTTCATGAACAATTTTCTTCAGGGAGTTCACCTCCGGCACTATAGGTTCGGAATGTAGGGCACTTTTAATTTCTTCTCTCACGATTCGTCGAATCAGATCTTCCAGGGACGAGGAGTTTGGTTGCTCTATACTTGCGACGTTAGGGAGTCGCTCAAACCTTGGTTTCCCGATGCGTCGCTGCTTGCAAGCCTCCACCTTTCGGCACCAATCGACAAAGGCTTCAACAGTATCAATTTCCTTTATCAAGATGACCTGATAGACATCTTCTACCACACCTTTCATTAGATGTGCCACTTTCTCTTCTTTACTCATATCGGGATTCACCTGCCTACACAAGCTCAGAACGTCTTGGATGTAGGATTCACAGGACTCTGTACTCTTCTGAGCTCGACTCTGAAGGTTGTCCTTAGCGCGTCTGAGAAGGACACCGCTATTGTCGAATGTCCGGCTAAACATCTCCTTGAACATATCCCACGAATCCATTCCTTCTTCGTTGTTATCATACCATTGGCCAGCGGTCCCTTCCAAAAAGAATGGTGCGTTCGCCAATTTCATCGTGGCATCCCAGCAGTTCGATCTCGCAATACGTTCGTAATCCTTCATCCATTTGCCACAATCCTCCGTTCCATTGCCGCCAAACACAGTTGGGATTCTTGTCAAATGTTTGCAAGTATTAACACCCGTGTTAACTCCAGCCGATATTGACATTTTTCTGATTAGCTTATTCTTTTCGTCGAAATCAAAGCGTGGTTCCAGGCCTTCTAGGCGACGGCTTCTTCTGACAGAGGTATCCGTGATGGTATCGGTACCCAGCTTCTCCACCACTTGTCACGGTAAGAATTGCAAGCAACAGGCGTAGATAAATCGAACGATAAACGTTTATTGCTGCCAACGAGCAGACTCACTAAATCAAAGAATACACGGATATATATAGCAATCATTAATTCAATATATGCAAAACAAACACAAACAAAATCTAAAGCTTAATTATGTAAAACAATACAACAAACAACGCTACAATATTATTTCCGTACACCTATTACCTGAATGCCTTTTAGATAAGATGAATAACTCTAGCCAACAACACACAAACACACCTAATATGATTAGCACTGTATCTAACCGTATTGGAATATTTGGACAAATTTGTTTAACGATCAGAATTGGAGATATAACTAACAATATGTTGTTCTATATTATTGATAATCCAAATTTGAAATTTCTGATAGTATTCACTAAGTACCTGAAATATTTTAACCTAAAGATTGATTTTGATGATAATGTTATTATGCAAAATAATGTGTTTTTATCCAAATTTCTATATACATTTTCTAAAGATGAACTCAATGCTTTGCAATATTGTGATAACTCAAAAAAATATTTTGGTGTTTCTAATAATGTTAAATATTGTAAAAAACAATTATTGTTTAAAACTTTCAGGAAAATGTAATCACATAAAAGGTTACCTCTTTTAGATAAAACTATTGATCAATATAACATAAATGTCCTCTCTTGTTTTAAATCTAAACTCGTTTACCAACCAAACTTTCGACCCTTACCCTTTCCAAATCTAGAAGACAGCTATCTAAATAATGATGACAAACTTAAGAATAATCTCTACATTTTATTAAGTCGTTATAATGATGTTTTTGATGAAAACGAATATAATATTAGACCATTAAAAGTAGATCCCCCCAGGTTAAGACTCAAAGATAAAAATCCTGTTTGTCTCAGACCTTATCGACATAATCCCAGGGACACCGAAATAATTAAGGAACAAATTAGGCAATTATTAAAATATGGGATTATTAGGCATGCTTCTTCTCCATATAGTTCGCCAGTAACTTTAGCACATAAAAAGGGAGAAAATGATAAATCTAGACTATGTATCGACTTTAGGAAATTGAATTCAAAACTGATAGGAGAGAGTTTCCCAATTCCTTTAGTTGAAAATATCATCCAAAAGGTGCAAGGCTCAAAAGTATTCTCGTGCCTTGATATTCTAAGTGCATACTGGACTATTGGTTTACATGAAAAAGATCAACCTATTACTTGCATTACCACCACAGAAGGTTCTTACCAATGGTGCAGATTACCATTTGGATTGCGGACAGCTCCTGCTATTTTTAACAGGATCCTCACTTCCATATTGCAGAAATATGAACTTAAAAATATAATATCTTACTTTGACGATATATTGGTTTCTCAAAAGATTCCGAATCCCATTTAGAACACCTTGGGGAAATATTTGCAATCCTACAAGAGGAAGGTATCCAACTTAGGAAAGATAAATGTTTGTTTTTTATGCAAAAGATAAATTATTTGGGTTACGAAATTTTTGGAGATCAAATCTCTCCTTCAAGTACTAATGTTGGTATAATTAAATCTTTGCCCCCTCCTCGTGATGTTAGATGCTTAAGGTCATTTTTTGGCAGCGTTACGCATTATGCAAAATTTATAGATAATTTTAATAAGTGGAGAGCGCCTTTAAATGATCTATTGAAAAAAGATGTAAAATTTACGTGGAGTGAAGAGTGTCAGAGGAGTTTTGAAGCCCTTAAAGAAGCATTAGTTTCGAAACCAATACTCCAAATTCTTAATCCATTATTAGCTACACATATCTTTTGCGACGCTAGTATTGCAGGTTTAGGATGCGTACTTAAACAGGAGTATCCTGATGGCACCTTAAGACCCATAGCGTTTTATAGTAGGGCTTTAAGGGGAGCAGAATCAAAGTATACAATAACAGAACTTGAATTATTGGCGATAATAGAAACATGTAAAATATATCATCCATATATTTCAGGTCAACATGTGATAGTTCATACCGACCATAAGGCATTAATTTGATTAAATAATTTCAAACATACTAACGGTAGATTATTCCGATGGGCGCTAAGATTATCAGAATATGATTTGGAATTAAAATATAATAAGGGATGTGAGAATCATGAAGCCGACATGTTATCTCGACTGCCATATACCTGCTTCTTAACTGTTCAAAATATAGAACAAGAACAAAAATCATTACTTAAGCCTTCATCTAAACTATATTTCATTAAAAACGGTATTACTTATATTAGGCTAAAAATAGAGATAGGATTATAGTACCACCCTCCTTACAACAGCAATTGATAAGTAGGGCTCACGAAAGTTTAGGACACCCAGGCATAAGTTCAATGGCTAGAGTTATCTCAACACAATATTATTTCAAAGGAATGATAGGACAAATAAAAAAATAAATTCTGAAATGTAAAATATGTCAGTCTGTAAAGAAGCCAACTACACCTTCGTATGGACTTCAACAAAATCCCAGAATACCATGGCTCAAATTATTACAAAAGGCCTTAGAAGAATATCGGAGTATTCCTCATTCCATAACTAAAATGCCTCCCGTTTATTTGCTTTTTGGCATAACGCCATCATATATCAATAAATTGACAAAAGCATATCCACCCATAGAAGAGGCTAGGAGAATTGCAAATGAAAATACCGAAAAATTACATCTTAAATTGGTAAAAAGATATAATGAATCCCATAAAACGCCTAATCTAAAAATAGGGGATAAGGTCCTTTATAAGATCCCTTACCAATCAGGTCAAGGTAAGCTCATGCCAGCCTTTTATCCAGAACCATACACCATAATTTCCATACCCTCACCACAAACCATAGAAATAGATAAGCCATGCCAACCCGAAAATAAGCATGCAACAATAGTTAATATTTCTAAAGTAAAGCTCTGGGATCCGGTAACTGAAGATAATACTGAACCACCATTCCCATTTCAGGAAGAAGAGGATTTGGAAGGATGCTTGGGTGTCGAACCTAACAAGCAAGCTTCCACCGATAGTCCTCAGGTTTTGTTCTCTTCCATTAAAAAAAATCCCACAGAGCCCCTGGAGAAACTACTGCTGGTTTCGGTAGACACCCAAACTGAATCGGAACCAGTTGTATCCTGTGAGGTTTTCCAAAGGTGAAAAAGGTCATATACATTCCAAGAACTGGGGTGCGGTTCATTGGGAAAATAACAAAAAGTTGCCCTGGAATGGGATTCTACATGGAGAGTGTCTCCATAGACATGTAATATCCAAATTTTAAAATATCATTTTTTTTCCCTGCCTATTGTTAGTTAGGTTTTGTATGGCCACCTTTTCCTGTGATTTTCCCCTAACAATATGGTTACTTATGTAATATAATTTTTGCAATGTTATCTTATCCTTTACCTTCCATCCCCTCCCAACCTCCGTTGAGAAAAAAAATTAATACGATTTTTTTTTTTGCGGGGGGTAGTGACACATTTTGAATGATAGAATGAAAATTTTATTTTGTTTCTTTTACTGAAGATTTAACTAAATGGAGTATGTAAATTTTTGTTTTGTTTAAAAAGATTTGGAAAAAATAAAGAGATGATTATGACAAACGACTGCTAATTCTTTTTCACACCTATAGAAATACAACATATATATATATATATATCAATTAAAAATACATATATTGGATCAAAATATCATTTATTTTACCAATATTTCAGTTGGCTGAACGCCAACCTTTATCAAGGTGTTATAACATATTTAAAATATAAGTTAAATAAAACGGTAATTTTTTACACTTGATTATCTCGTGTGTCTTCAATTTTGAAGGCTGGAAAAATAATAGGTATATTCAAATCAGAATTTTGTAACATTTTACGTCAATTATGCTGTTTGTAAGCATTCTAAGATATTTTTCTTTCTAAATATAGGTCTTCTAATAAAATGATATTTTCGAAGTAACAAAGGAAGAGATTCTCCGCTTATAATTTCATAGAATAGTATCAATATCTTTCAGATATTACTGGGCCGTTGCATAATCCAAAAGGTAGCTTCTTAAATTGATAATGTCCATCTGGAGTTTTTAAGGCTGTTTTCTTATGGTTTTGTTTCTTCGCCTGCTAGGAGCCTGCAGAGAGATTCGAGTGAAATAAAGTACATAGAGCCATGAAGAGAGTGAAAGCTGTCATCTTTACAAGAATATGGAAATTGTTGTTTCACTCGACTAAGTTCAGATTTCTATACTCCACAAAATTTGAATACTCCATTCTCTTTAATTAAAGAATTCCAGTTGACGCCCATAGCCTTTATGAGAGCGAATTATTTCTATTTTAAACATAATATTTTTTTAATCTTAAATATTTTGCATTCTCTCAAAGCTTCTCTGTAGAATTGTTCTTAATAAGGATATTGCTATTTAATTTGATATTTGCGAGAGTGTGTTATATATATATTATATATGAAGATTTCCTGCTGTTTATTTTAATTAGGTATATAGAATTACTACTTACTGATTCATATAGAGAATTGCTGAGCGTTTGCATGAGGTCGGTATATACGAGTATTTAAATTAATATTGCAGTCTGGGCAATAATAATAAAAATAGTCTAGATCAAAATTAGCTTGAATTGAACTTAAGTAATATATAATAAAGGAATTGTATAAAGTACTGCCTGACACATGGCGAGTATAACAAGGAAAACAAAAAAATATTTGCATAATAAAAAAGGTTTGGGCCGGCCAAACGGAAACAACAAAACAAATTTTTATAGTGAAAGTCGCAAAATTTGGTGGTCGAATTTACAGAATGGTTTAATCTATGAAATATATTTTGGAAGAAAATAATGATTTTATATAACATATTTATATATTGTTGCATAATTGTTTTATTTTAATTCTTAATATTATTTTCATATATTTTAAATTCAAATTTATATTTTAAATTTATTTATTTTATTTAACAGGATATATATAGTATATTTTAAACTATTTGTATTTTAAACCCCCTTTTGTATATAAACTAAAATTGGTGACGTCTAAATAAAAATCCAAAGAGCGGTGAGCTGGGGACAGCTGAGGAGCGAGGAGGAAAATGGCAAGGCCCAGCCCATGTGGGGCCCCCAGGGACTCTATATAAACAACCCCTGTAAACAGGACAGATTTTGGCAGGGAGTCAGCAGTAGATGGTTCTAGAGTGTGTCCTGCGGCAGGCCACTACACAGTCTCTCTCTCCATGTCTCGGAGATAGCATCCAAGTTTGTGTCATGGCCTCTACCTCTGTCCCGTGGGCTGTTCTTGATCACTCTCGGTGCTAACATCCACCCCTGCCTCTGCTTCTTGTTGTCCGCGTGTGGGAAGAATATCAACACTCGCCTCACGTACACGACTGCCAGTTTATCCATACGTCGAAAGAAAGGATCATCACATTTGCAACAATATTACATATATATATATATGAAAAAACAATAGAAAAAATAAAAGATAAGTGGGTCAGGTGTTGATATTAAAAATGAATAAGGCATCTCCTGATCACGAGCACATGTGCTTTTTAGATGGCAGAGCGCCATCTAGTGGAGCAAGAATAAACTAAACGTTTATTTAGCTTGCAAGGTGCTATTTGGACAACCCAACGTTTAGTTTATTCTTGCTCCACTAGATGGCGCTCTGCCATCTAAAAAGCACACGTGCTCGTGGTCAAGAGATGCCTTATTTATTTTTAATATATATAATAGAATTTTTAATATATATAATATAATTATTTATTTATCTCTCATATAAAAGAGAGCAGTGAAATCACACAGTTTACAAAATTACAAATGATGATTTTATAATACATAATTCTTTATATATATATGTAGTAATCCCGATGTGGAATGTACTGGGCAGTCGTAGTCGTGGGTGTGTGATGGGATTCCCGCACTGGGACAGCAAGAGACAGAGGCAGGTCTAGATGGTAACTCCAAGAGGAAGAGGTAGACCACGGACGAAGGCAGCGGACCACGGGCGCCACGGATGCCCAAAGCCTACATCGCGGATAGAAGGGTGAGAGCCCCGACCGTATGACGGCGTCGCTCTGAAAACAACTAACCAACTAAACTGTCCCATCTTGGGGGCTTTATATACTCGGACTCACGCATGTGGTGGCGCGTTTTGATTGGCTCCCATAAATCACGCCACCTGTCAAGCCCTGGGTTATTAATTATGTCTGGCCACCTGTTCGGCCACCTGCTGACGGGGGAATGAACTCATTATCATAAACACCTGTTAGGCGCCGGGTTGTTTATCACGTCTGGCCTTTGTCGTCTGGTCCATGGTGTCGTCTTGGTCTACCTTTACCACTTTATTTTATTTGTCACTATTTTTACAAGATCGATACATTTTTATATAGATATGGGGTTATAATAAATATTAGAAGAAGGTTATGATTTATCTATGTCAAAATATACTACAGAATGTGTCCCCGGTGATGAAGGTTTGGTTGGGGGAATGACATGTAATGAATGATAACCTAACAAACCTATTATAAAAAATTAAAAGAAATAATTTGTATACAAATTAGTTAAAATTATTATTAAGTTACAAGTTAAAAAGAGAAAGAGGTTGTAATGGTGGTGTATCAATGAAAAAATCAAGGTTATAAAAATAAAAACGAACAAAATGAATGATAAAAGATTAAGGGAAAGTATATAATACAAAATGTTAAATATGTTAAAATGAATCGTACAAGGAAAATAATATCTTATTGCATAAAAGATGAGAGGAAAAAAAATTAAGTTAGTTTATTAACTGAACGTATAATGTGACGCTAAGGTTGAAAAAGGGAAAGGGGGTATCTGAGCATGTTTCTGCAAAAGTAGTATCCCAAGCATCCTGCAATGCAATGCGAACTTGTTTAAGTGAGGCATTGTTTTCATTAACAGAAGGCCCAAGATATTCCGTCTGCATCATTAGCTCAGACAGCGGAAAGAGGTGGGAAGATTGATGGAGGTAAAAGGGGGAGGTAGAGGTAAGAGGGATCCATGTTGTCCATAATGATTGTGCCCGGTTGAATTGTGAAAAAAAGTGAAAAGTTGAAAAAATGATGAATTGATATGATGCGTCGGGCGATGAGAAAAAAAAATATCGCGCTGGATATCCTGAACTCATTATTAGGAATGGTATAGTGAGGAAGGATTGTTCCAGTCGGATTAATCAATGAAAAAAAACAAAAATGTTCGGCGAACTGGAATCCCTTGGAAGGTTGGAGGTTTGAAGGATGCGGAAAAGGAGAGGTGGGTGTAAGAGAATTATTGCTGTCAATTTTGATTGTGTCCGGCTTGTGTGGTGAAAAGAAAAAGTTGAAAAATGAAAAAAAAAAATGATGAGCCGGACGATGAGAGAAAAAAATAAAAAACTAACTGGGTCTCCTGAGCTCACTGTTGGGAAATGTACAGCGAGGAAGGGTCTTCTAGTTAGTTAATCAACAAAAAAAAAAAGAAAATGGCTGACGAACAATAATCTCTTGATGGCTGTAAAAAGTTGGGAGGAAAGGTTCATGGGATAGAGTTAGAGGTTGTAAGGGAAGCGTCAAAAATAACATTTTGAAATCTACAAAGAAAAATAAAATGATAAATGTTTTATCTGTTTAAGAAATATTATAAATATTGTTAGGTGTACGTTTTTTAAAATGGTGCCTAAAATAGTTGAGGTTGTAAAATGCTAAGTCTGAACATGACAAAAAAAAGAAAATAACAATATTAAAGGTAATAATATATAAAGGGTTGATTGGTAGTTTAAGGCATTAATGTTGATTAATAAACAAAATGATATTATCGATTAATAGTGAAATGTTTATCTATATCTGTAAGTTAAAAAACAAAGTCCAACACCACAAAACTAGTAAAACTGTAAGTCTATTTACAAAATAAATGAGAGAAAAGTTAAAAGAAAAAAAATATATTCGTTCCTGAAAAAAGGGAACATATTTACACACAATGTCTAGTTGTAGGTGCAAGATTAATGATGTCCTTCTAATTTGGCTTACGGGGAGGCAATGTGGTCCTATAATTGAATGATTGACAGGCTGCTAATGGTGGGTACAACGGTCATTCCACCCCTTTAGAAGTAGGGAGGGAAAGACGAAGTAGAAAAAAAAAACAATTAGGGGGAGATCAGTGCGTCCTTGATTTGTTTGTCGTTGGGATGAAGATTGGAATATTGTCGTGGCGATGGACGCCATTTTGGGGATTTAATTGTCCTTTTTGGAGGCCAAGCTGGCGTCTCACATGGTGTCATGTACAGGATCGCCTTTAGAGATGGTGGGGACCTAATTTTTAAACGGGTTGACAAAAACGATAAACTACCTATAACATTATAAAAATAAGATTTGCTATAAAAGGGATTTTATATAATTTTCCTATCCGTTTTAATCTGGCAGGTTCCTCTGTTAGAAGGATATTAAATTTAATCTGTAATATTGGAATCGTGGGTGTGAATAATTGGGAAAAGGTAGGCTATAAAAGAATTAATTAATTAACTAGTGTATAAATAAATGTGTTATGATTATGCGAAATGTGTTAATGGGATATGGGATATGCGAGAGGAATTAAAATTGATGTGAACAATGTAGAAGTGCGAAATAAAAATATATTTAATACGTAAATAACAATTTAACACAGGCAGGAATGAAATGTAATGGGGTATGGAAATTTTATGGTATGATATTAAGTTTTCGCATATTACATTTATAGTTGTATTTGTAATTGTGGGGAAAATGGGAGGCACATTTTGAGATGAGATAATTTAAAATTGATATTTATAAAAATACAAATCTAGGACCAGTTTTTTAAAACTTTTAAATATTGAGAAATATCAATTGGAATAGCAATAGGTCAAGTAAAATAAAGAGCGTAATAAATTTAATTATTAATACTATGGCCATAAATAAGGTATTAAAAAAAAACACACACAAATAAGTTTAGAAAATATGATTAGAGTAATTAAAATATAATATGATTTTTTATGTAAAATTGAAAGTTGCATATTTGGATAATGCCATTTTGGGTGACTTTAAGAAAGGTATGTAAGATTAATAAATTGGCAAAAATGCGTGATTGAATATTTTTAATAATAAAGTTGAAAATGATGAATTAAAGTTTATAATTTGATTAAAATAAAGTAAAGATGATAAATGAGAGTGTGAAAGTTTAAAAATTGAATAAAAATGCTATAAAAAGGTTATAATTGATTTTAAAATGCTTAAGGTGAAAATATAAGAATAAACTTTATGGGGAAAATGGCAGAAACAAAGTTTAAAGTACCTTGAAATGGTTGATGCTGGCTGGAGTTGATCTCTGGAGATGGCTGTTTGGAGGAAGGCTGCTTGTTGCGTGTGATCCGTCGAAAGAGGAGATAATGGCCTCGTCCGCACGAGGCACGGCTTGTCCCCGCATGGCGTCTGCCAGGCGGCCTACTAGGTCGTCGCAGTGGGGTTGCATGTTGGTGAGGGCATCCGCGACGTATTCTTCTTCGAACTCCGTCTTCCTCTGCTTGCTGCTGTCCTCAGTCATCCTGTCGACTTTAACGGGTTCTGTAGTAATCCCGATGTGGAATGTACTGGGCAGTCGTAGTCGTGGGTGTGTGATGGAATTCCCGCACTGGGACAGCAAGAGACAGAGGCAGGTCTAGATGGTAACTCCAAGAGGAAGAGGTAGACCACGGACGAAGGCAGCGGACCACGGGCGCCACGGATGCCCAAAGCCTACATCGCGGATAGAAGGGTGAGAGCCCCGACCGTATGACGGCGTCGCTCTGAAAACAACTAACCAACTAAACTGTCCCATCTTGGGGGCTTTATATACTCGGACTCACGCATGTGGTGGCGCGTTTTATTGGCTCCCATAAATCACGCCACCTGTCAAGCGCTGGGTTATTAATTATGTCTGGCCACCTGTTCGGCCACCTGCTGACGGGGGAATGAACTCATTATCATAAACACCTGTTAGGCGCCGGGTTGTTTATCACGTCTGGCCTTTGTCGTCTGGTCCATGGTGTCGTCTTGGTCTACCTTTACCCCTTTATTTTATTTGTCACTATTTTTACAAGATCGATACATTTTTATATAGATATGGGGTTATAATAATTATTAGAAGAAAGTTATGATTTATCTATGTCAAAATATACTACATATATATATGAAAAAAACAATAGCCACGAGCACATGTGCTTTTTAGATGGCAGAGCGCTATTGTTTTTTCATATATATAAATAATTATGTATTATAAAATCATCATTTGTATTTTTGTAAACTGTGTGATTTCACTGCTCTCTTTTATATGAGAAATAAATAAATAATTCTGGTGGCTACTTAAAGTAGAGTTATCTCATTATTCCCTTATATATATTTATAGGATGGTTGAAACACGCTCTGGTAAGATGTAAGACCCGGCAACGGAGAGAATCAAGGTTGAAGATTCGGGCGAGCCGCAACCTGGGGCAACAATATAAGTATATATATATATTTTTTTAATTCGCCATATTTGCTAAGGTAGTGCAAATTTAACACGTTCTTTAATAAATAATTGAGTATTTATATATTAAAACCAGGTCTAATTTATTTACTCTCTGATTCTCTTTCTCTCTCTGGTACACTCTGTAAACCTCCATAAGTATTCCTATATTTGTGTTTCAGAATGTTCTCAACTTTATTCATAATGTTTAAAATCTATATTTTGAGGTGTTTCTACGGATTAGGTTATAGGCATCTGGTTGTTATAGGATTACTAGCCGAATGACCCGGGCAACGCCTGTGTTTTACCCGATTGAATGTTTTGATTCAAATACTATTTGTTACAATTATAAATTGGCGCCTTATATAAATGCATATGTTAGTTAATAACTATAGCCTATGTGCTTTATCTGTCTATGTACTGTTGGCTTCCGTAGGCGTCTCTTACTGGGAAAAAGAAAGAGAGGATTCCATTTGGTTATTAACTAATATATGAATTTATTTAAAGAGCGACCCGCTCCAACACAATGGTTACAAAAACGAAAAAGCGAGGGGGGGGCATAATGGGGGGAGCAAAGGTGGCGTGATCGTAGCCAACCAATAGGAGAGCGCCATTCCAAAAAAAAAAAGCAAACGGTGACAGAGATGACTGATTAAGAGATGAAGAATGACGCTCGTAACTGTATATAGAATATTTGACTATCTTAATTTAATTATTCTCAATTTGGTTTTCTTTGTCTCTAATACTAGCTACTAGCTACAGCTCTATTATTACATACACAAGTATATATGAATAAATTTGATAAATTAGATTTGGAGAATCCATTCACAATGTAGAGTTCTTATAATTTATAAGTGCGCTATGACTTTAAAATCCATCTTAATGAATTGTTTCATGGATGCAATATTTCAAGATAATCATTTATATTTCATATTATTCCTTATTATGAAAAAGGCATCTCCTTATCGTGCAACTGAAAGTTTCTGATGGCTTGCACCATCTATCGGAATAAATATCAACTATTCTCGTTGATTTTTAATTATTCCAGAAATGGCCAAATACCCATTCTTGATTAATTCTTGCACGATAAGGAGATGCCTTTTTCATAATTTATGCACCTTATCACAGAATAATATAACATTTGTACTATTTTTTCATATTCCTTTTTAATTCAAAAATTTACTTTTAACTTTGCTTTTAAATTAAGTTTTTATTTCTAATTAGATTCTTGTTGATCATTAATTATAGATTTTTGACAAGTTTCTCATCCATACAACGAATTATTGCTTCGGTGTCTCTTTTTTTCAGTTCTATTTTCGTAGAACATTTGTTGGTTGGAATTTGGTTAGAAAATATTATCTACACAAACCTATTATTTAATCAATTCTCGACGTTCCAGCATTCATTGTCACTCTCCTCAATAAGGAATTAAATAAATTATTGAGATTGATGTATCTATATTTTTCTAAGTTCTTATATTGTCATTCCTTTTATTACAATGCGGATGGTTTTTTTTTTGAAGGTTTTTTTCTGAATTTCCTGAATTTTCCCCAAAATATTTCTAGTTTGGAGATCTTTGCTGACAAGAATATGTTACTATTCAACGCTGCATCATCTTCAAGATTTACCTCCATGCGTCTTATTGGCAAGACGCTGAAAGGCCCTGCATTCTCCGGTTCTTTCCTATGCTTCAAACAACATCTCCACCAATATTTGTGATGACAAATATGGGAAAACCTGTGGAAAACATACGAAGTAACTTTTAACAAATTCTATTCGAAACTAATTGTTTGAAATTGAACAAGAATCTGATCATAAGATAATCTATCTCTTTAAATAGACAAACAAAATTATAACACAATTGGAAAAATGGTCAATATTTACAATGGAAGATTAAAAAGATATAACAATACACGAATAATAATGGATGTTAACAAAATAAGTAAGTATAATGATAAAATGATAAAAATTGATAATAATCTTCTTTCAATAATTTGAAAAGTATCAAAGAAGAAATGGTCCCATATTTGCATATCTTCAAAACGAATTTTCGCCATATATAATAGATAAATACATTTATTTCAATTTTATTTCAATACATCAAATGACCAATAATAGATAAATATATGGAAAAATATAGCTATAACTTAAAATCTAAATACATATCCTATATTTTGATCATATTTCATGGACTCCATCATCTATCTTTATATATAATATCATCAACTTAATGATGAGTGCATTCAAAGCGATTTGAATTCTAGAAATTTCCAACCCTTTTTTCTATGATGGCTATTTTATTTCGAAAATTGGAAAAAGCCAGAAAATGCTTTAAATATTTCCTACGGAAAACAAACCAAGAGTAAATAATAGAAAATATTTCATAGCAATTATTTTTGCTTATATATTTTCACACAATATATGGAAAATGAGATATGTTTTCGATTTCTGTTTATTATTTGATTAAGAATATCTTTTGATTTTAAAAACCAAATTTTTAAATTATTTTCACATATAAATATATCAAACTTTAAAACAACACACACTGTTTAAAGATTTTTAAAAGTTATTTTTAAGTTGAAACTATATTTTGAAAATTCTCATTATATTTTAATGTTAACCTGAGACCTTTCAAAGTTAAATAACAACGTTTTATTTTTAAAAATAATATATTATTAATTAAATTACAAAATAATATTTTGATTTTATATTAATGCTCTAATCGCTAGTTGTGTATTTTATAAAAAATTCTATTGTATGAATATTGTTTGCAATTAAGAATATAAAGGTGGTTTTGTGGATATTTAATTAGAATTATTTTTCGAAACTAAAAATACACCTTATATTAATCCCCATTTATTCAATATAATCTTCTCGACTCAATGGATAGCTTATATTCATTTACAAGCTAAGGTTGCTGTTAATTACATTGACACAATGAATGACAACAACACAACATTAACACCTTAAGTGTGAGTATATAGTCAAATATTCTCCAATTTGATCTGTTATAGTGACTATTACTAGTTGTATATCATATATTGACCTTAAAGTAGGTTTCTTGATATATTTTAGCCAGATCATTGTAGGTCTTAATCTATTCCTTCTTTAATTTTTTCTACATCATTTTTTCAAACCATTTTCTTTCAATCTATATTTGGGATTCTTGGGATTTAATAGAATTAATTTCATTTAGGAATTTTCTTTTTGAGAGTGCAGATATTACATACAAACTAATATACCAACTTTAAAGAGTTTTCAAAGTAACTAGACGAAAATAATTCTCATCATGTTAATCACTTCGTTATCCACCTTGGATCATTAATATTAAACTCAATTTCTACAGTTCAAATGCAAATCAATCTGAAAGCGAAGAGTACAGTACAGGGCTGAAGAGAGGATTTTCTAGTGCTTTAAATCCGAATTCTCTAAGGGTTTCATCACTTATATCAAAACATGATATCGGTCATTTTCACATTGGAAAACAAAATGGCTTAGTTTTCCTCTTTTCGTTCGAATACCATTTCATTGTATTTTCCTATATATCAATTGTAATTATTATATGAAAATATATTTTATATTGCATATAAGCCTTGACAATAATAAAGTGCGTGTCAGTAAGAAATTCAATTATTTTACTATTGTTTTGAAGAGCTGATTTCGAGTGATATAAACTTTCGATTTTCTACACCCACATGAGGTACTTACATATAACCACAATATAGAATTTTCACTAACCAATAATCCATAGGTTATTTTGTCTATTTATTATTATATATATGTTATGAAAAAAATAAGATTTCTGTTGATTTTTGATTATCTTGAGGATCATGCTATATTAATGCAGTCGTGTTTAAAATATTGAAACTATGATAATAATAATAATGAAGATTAGAAATAGCTTTAAGTGAACTTATGGAATATAGAAAACAAAAATTGAGAAAGGTAATGCCTGGCTTAAAGCGTAAGAATCTGAAAAATGAAAACCTTATTTACATAATGTACAAAATATTTGAGCCGGCCATCGGAAAACAACAACAACGAGTTTTTATAGGGGAAACGTGACCCCGAGGTCGATTTAACAGAGTATTTGATCTATGAAATATAATTTTGAATAAAATAATATTTTAATATGACATATATATATACACTGCGTGACATTGAAAATGGAACACTAAGAAATAGTGGCCAGAAAATTATGCAAATTTCAGGGTAGACGCGCCTAACCGAGTTATGCAAATGATGTAAAATGCGCAGCTCTCGTGCGCACATGGAGTAAGATATAAGGGAAGGAACTTGCAGAAAGGACAGTATTCGTGTCGTTATTTCATCAAGGAAAATCATTGTAGAAATTTTGTTCTTGTGTCAAAAGACACGTGTAATAACAGAGAATGCCAGGTCATCGTAAACGGAGGCAGTTCAAGCAGACAGACGCTTTTACGAGGGGCATGGTGATCGGACTGAAAAGGGCAGGTTGGTCCATACGTCAAATCGCAGCTGATACACACCTTGGTGCGTCCACGGTGCACCGACTGTGAAGAAGATGGTTGGAACAAGGAAATGTGGCAATTTATAGGAATGTCGGTGCAACCAGAGTGACGTCAGCACGTGTGGATCGGCGTATCCTTCGACAAGCAGTGGCGGCCCCACAAGCCACTTGTACCGCCATCCTGCAACATGTGCAAGACACCCTAGATCATTCCATCTCGACCAGAACCATTTCCCGTCGATTGGTTGCTAATGGCTTGCACTCGTGCCGTCCGCTAAGAAGACTGCCATTGACCCCACCGAATAGGCGCCAACGTTTGGAATGGTGCCGGGCTAGATCGACGTGGATGAAGGAATGGCACAGGGTCGTGTTCTCAGATGAGTCGCGTTTCTGCTTGTCCAGTGATAGTCGCCGTGTACGCGTGTGGCGTTGACGTGGAGAAAGGTCCAATCCGGCAGCAATTGTGGAACGCCCCACCGTGCGACAACGTGGAATCATGGTTTGGGGCGCAATCGTGTATGATTCCAGGTCACCTTTACTTCGTATTCAGGGCACTATGACGGCCCAACGATACGTTGATGATGTGCTGCGACCGGTGACACTCCCCTACCTTCAGGGGGTACCCAATGCCCTTTATCAGCAGGATAACGCCCGACCGCACACTGCTCGCATTAGCCAACAAGCTCTGCAAGATGTACAGATGCTTCCCTGGCCACCGTACTCTCCTGATCTCTCACCAATCGAGCACGTCTGGGACATCATTGGACGCCGTTTGCATGCCTTGCCACAGCCGCGTTCAGAAGACGAACTGTGGCAAATGGTTGAGAGGGAATGGAGAGCCATCCCTCAGGACGCCATCCGTACTCTGATTGACACTCTACCTAGACGTGTTACTGCGTGCATCGTCGTCCGCGGTGGTCCTACTTGCTACTAAGCCGACGCCGTTCTCGCTCTGTATTATGACTATCATTTTGAAATGAAGATCACTTATTGTTCGTCCCTGTCTCTCTCTGTCTGCCGAGTTTCATCACTTTCTGGCCACTATTTCTTGGTGTTCCATTTTCAATGTCACGCGGTGTATATATGAAAAAACAATAGGAAAAAAAAAAGAAAAGTTGGTCAGGTGTCGATATTAAAATTAAAGAGGGCATCTCCTGACCACGAGTACATGTGCTTTTTAGATGGTAGAGCTCCATCTAGGAGATTTTATTTTTTCTATTGTTTTTTCATGTATTAAGCGTATTTGCGCAATTTTGGCCTTAAATATCCATTTCTTGATTTCTCATGAAGCCATTGGGACCAAAAATATTTTTGGTCGCAGTGGTTACAGCCTAATCCACGCTGACGAGCGCCAACAGTGCGAAACGCGTTCGTGGATGGCTTTTCTTGGTTTATCAAGAAATTGGGTTAACCAAATATCTCGGAGCAAGCTAAATAAACGTTTAGTTTATTCTTGTTCCACTAGATGGCGCTCTGCCATCTAAAAAGCACATGTGCTCGTGGTCAGGAGATGCCTTCTTTAATTTTAATATATATATATTATTTTAATGATTTGTATAACTATTATGTAAATCAGTATTTTTACATATCTGTCACATATTTCCTACTTCAATATATGTATATATACAAATTAAAAACCTCAGTAACATAGTCATACCTTTCTAAGGGTTGTTCAACCCAAAAGCTAGTATTACCGTTATATATAAAGAAAGAAACTCTTCCCTAACCGAGTTGTCTTTTGTTTATAATAATATATATATTTCTTGAAATAGAACACTCCACATATTCAAATATTTAGATAATAAAAATGCATATTTTAGATTAATGTGCAAATCCGTGCAAAACCTGTCCAGCCACTTACATCGGAGAAACCAACAAAGCATTAAAAGAACGCATTAACAAGCACAAAGCAGCTCTACGTATCCATAAACCATTATCTATCCTATTTAACTTATTTGAAAAGGCATCTATTTTACACCAAAATATTAAAGAAAACCACTGCAGATTATTTTTAGAAATCTGGGCCTCTATAAAAGATACAGAAGGCATAAATAGGAAAATTGACCTACCAGAAAAATATAGAGAATTTATATCTTCCTAAATTATTTATTAATTCTTTTTTATTTTATTTATTTTTGTATATATTTATACTTGTAATATTTTTATTTATATTTTTCAACACCCCATATTGGATCATATCCGTTATTCATTTTTATTTCTATAATATTTATCAGTATCTTCATTTATTTAATCAAATGTTTATTTAATTATATACTCTTTAATAATTATTATTAATATAACCATTGTCAATATATATTTTTACAGTGAAGTTTTCATCAGATAGTTTCTTACTTTGATCTTGTATAGCATGAGTAGATCACATACCCACGTGATTTAGTTTAAATCAAAGAAAAGCCTTGATAAAGATAGGCGTTTTGCCCCTAGAAATATTGGTTGAATAATAAATTTAGATCCAATATATGTGCTTTTTATTCATTTATATATATAATAATTGAATACATATAATAATAGTGGATTGAATTGGCAAATAATATTTTATTCAACCCAATATACGATTTTTATATAATGCCCATTTAGAAGTAATTGTTTTTAGAATTTAAGTGTAAATTGATAATACCTTTTTTTACATTTGAATTTTTTTTTAAATGCTCTATTTATATAAGATTTATAAATTCAATTATATAATACATTTTTGAAATAACCTTTTATTAAAAAGGCATATATTTGATCAAAATATCATTTATTTTACCAATATTTCTGTTGGCTGAACGCCAACCTTTATGATACATTAATATGTTATAATAGCTTGATAAAGATTGGCGTTCAGCCAACTGAAATATTGGTAAATTAAATAATATTTTGATCAATATATGCGTTTTTAATTAAAGATTTATTTATGTATTGCTCTATTTTCAAAATAACTTTTTATAGTTAAAATACTATTTTTCTTTCTCGTCTCTTCTCTCTCTTTCTATAAATAAAATAATTAAATTAATGTTTGTGTCTGTTGATTGATGTATGTGTTTACAAACAGAACAACAAGGTCGTATACTTTTAAAAATTGTTTTATTCAAATATTACCAACACTTTATATAAAAATAGATGTCATATATATAATGTTTGCCATATTATATGAAAATATGTACATTTATCTACACAGAAATTGATGGTAAAATATACATGAAATAAAATGTTGTTTTGAAAAGAATATATGCCATATTTCCATACAAAAATATGTTCCCTTGGTCTTCAATATCCCGTAAACATATCTTATTATGACATTAATATTGTTCATTCGCATATAATCAAAATATGAGCTTTTTTAATGTACACTCATGGACAAAATTTAAGAACGTTGTACATTTAAGCATGTTTAACGGAATTCAGATAATAACTCTGAAAGATATTTAATACACAGATACCTTTATTGAAGACACATTGAAGTAACCAGGTGTGAGCAAAAAAATCGCATCTGTCTCAAAAAAACAAAAAAAAAAGACGACATCAAAGAATTTTTACCTTCTTAAGTTTTGTCCATGCGTGTATTTGTTGCATATCATATGAATATAGATACATGTTTTTATTTGAAATTATTTTTAACCACAAAATAATATGAAAAAAAAACTGGTATATACAATTAACAATAAATTATTATTATAAAGAATGAAATACATTTTTGTATTAAGAAATATAATATGTATTGAAATATCTGAACATTTGATAGTAAATAAAAATACAAAAGATGTTTGTTAAATGTACATTATAATGAAAATGGGATATAAAACATTGGTAATATTATGCGTTAATTAAATATAAAATATACGTTCAACTGAATACATAAATAACCAAAAAAACATGTCTTATTTTATAATTGATAATATTTAAGAAAAGACGATTCAATCAATATTGAAGATATACTAAATAAACATTGCGCGTGTATATTGGATATTTATATTTAATTTAATATTTCAGATATTAAATGTTTTTTCAGGGCAATATTATAGCCAAATCGTTTATATGTTAACTATTTTAATTAAGAATATATCTCGAATCAAACAACTTTAAAAATATATATATCATTATTATAGCAATAAAATTATCGGTTAGAACATCAAAATATAAAGAAAATAATAATGTGCTTAGAGAAACAGATTAATTTAATTATAATAACATCCCAGAGGTTTAATTAAAAACGACTGGTATACTGATTAACATCTTTTAAAAATTAGTTATCAGCAGATAATTAAATACGTAATTAATTGGATTATATATATATATTTATATATTTATGTACCCCCTTCCCTTTGTTGGCAATAATTTTCCATTAAATTTCATATCATATTATTTGATTCATATAGATTCTAAATAGTATTTGATAAAATTATGCCCAATAAAACCAATATATGTATTCTTTATTTATATTTTTAAATATATAAATAAATGTTTAGTATTTTATTTTATCTGTCTTTTTTCTTACAATAAAATTATTTCAATTTTTTTATTTTTGATAAAAGGCATATGTATTTTCAAATAATATTTCCAAATTCAATAAATTTCATGGGTGCTAAACTAATTTTACATTTTATTCATGGACAAAAAATAATTATGTTTTATTAGAAAGTATTTACTATATCAGTAAAATCATAATTTTCGTCAGAAAAATATGAAATTTAAAATATTTTAATTTTTCCTAATATAATTATAATTTCTAAAATGATCTTATCCTTTTTAAATTCAAAATTTTATGAAAATTGATAATTATTTTCTTTCTTCGAATTTAAATTAAAATTAAGGTCAAATATAATAATAAAATTAAACTATTTACATCAAAATAATTGTGAAAGTAAAACAATGGCGATATTTCATATTTTCTTCTCAACAAAATATTAATATTATCGAATATAAATTTCATCAGAACTGAAACAACAAACATTTAAAATATTAATAAATAAAATTTATTTTTTCATATTTCAAAATACTTTGTTATAAGGTAAATATTCATTTTTTTAATATACAAATTTGTAATATGCTCGAAATTTATTAGCTTTATGTTTTAATATGCCTTCCAATTCACTGTAAATATTAAAAATAATTATGTATTTTATATATTCAATTATTATATTTTTATATAATAATTGTTGTATTAATTTGAACAAATATGTATTTTATTTATTATTGGAATTTATATTACCAAATGAATGTATTAAATAATAAAATATTATAGAAATTATTAACAGAATTATTTGTATAATTTCTCTAAAGCCTGTTAGAGTATTTACCCAATTCCAAATTAATTTTTAAATAAAAACATATTTTCTGAGTAATAGTATATATAATAATTAAGAAAATATAAATTTTATTTGCAAAATTTATCTACATATTTTGAACTAATTTGTGATTCCAATAATTTTCTTAAGAAATTTTGAATCAAAATATGTACATAAATATTTATATTATTAACCTGAAGAAAATAAGAGATACAAAACCTTTTTTTTAAATTGACAATAATTTTGAAATATCATTTGTTAAATATTCAATATTTAAATTGTATATTTTATAGCACATTTTAAAAAAATATGCTATAATAGAAAAACTTCCTATGAATATAATTATTTTTATAATCACAGAGTATAAGATTTAAAGTATTTGTAATGTTATTCTGTATTTTCATATTTGTAATTATCAAGATGATCATGATATAATATATCAACCATATCGAGTGTTTTCAGTAAAATAAACATTATTTATCAGCAATAATCCAAATTAAAGAATGATTAAATCAAACGAAAAATTAAAATTCTGAGAAAATGGCCGCCATAGAATGAAGGTAGACCAACTGTAGGTAGCTAAGGCCGCTTGTAGAAGTGGGAGACGTTGTGAGATGGAAAAACCTGAAGCATAAAGCATAAATTGGTTATGATTATAAGTATGAATAATTATTTTTTAAAATTATTTGTGTATATATATACTTGTAATATATTTTTATTTATATTTATCAACGCAACATATTGAATCGTAATCCTTACTCATTTTTATTCTATAATATTTATCAGTCTCTTCATTTATCTAATCAAATGGTTATTTAATTATATACTCTTTTAATTATTATTATTGATATAACAATTGTACATATATTTTATATAGCGTGAAAATTTTATTAGATAGTTTCTTTCTTTGATCTTGTATAGGATCAGTGGATCAGGGTGATTTAGTTTAAATCAAAGAAAAACGTGGATAAAGAGAGGCGTTTTTTTCCTAGAAATAATGGTTGAATAATAAATTTAGATCCAATATATGCCTTTTTTATTTATAGATATTATTATGTATTGTTCAATCTTTAAAATTATCAAAAGTGTTTACATAATATTTATATTCAATATATCCTGATTTTTCACAAGAGTAAATATTGATTGTAGATTGCGCCATCTAGAGGAACAAAAATCAGTTATAGGTTGTTCCACAATATATGGCCGATTTAATTTCTTTAAAAATTAAGAAAGGCCTAAAATATACCCTATCGACCTAAGTCATTGTTGTACAGACTGTACCTCAACGACCAAGTTTTTTGTCCAATAGATTTCCCGAGAAATAATGTTTTTTTAGATTATAACTCATACATATATATATAAGGGTACAATAATTATTTTATTCAAACCAATAAATGCCCTTTTATTATATATATATATATATAATATATAATAAATAGACGCTGAAACCACTTGGTTCCATGACTGCTCTTGGTACGACATATATATATTTACCTAAAAATTCTTATTTTTGTGTAAGCGCAAAACCAGTGTTGTTTCGATTAACGGATAGAAAAAATAGAATCTCACCTATCAACGCTAGTCAAACTTTCGTTTGTCTGCTGATGGTCTGCAGCTCCTGATCAGGCCGAGGTGGGGAGAAGTCGTGGAGTAACGCAGGAGGGGAAGGCTCGGAGAGTAAGCCCAGCTGTCAACAAGCAAACAGTATCATTGTTAGTCCAATAACAACAACTTGATCAAGGTTTTCTCTTTCCTATTCAAGCCAAATATTATATTTTCTATATGATACCGTTAGTTTTCTACAGTCTCGAAACAATAATCCAATCTCGCATTGGACAATTTTTCATTATAAATATTGCTCAAATGGACTCTGATTCTTGAAAAATATCAACTCATTCAGAGTCTGAACATTCTTAAAATAATTGTAATTGTGTAAATACAATGTACCAATCAAGAAAATTGCAATCGATAGTTTTATTAAGATAAAATGAGAAGCTCTCAAAGGTTAACTCATCATCAGGCCAATTGTTTCGCAAATGGCTACAATCTATATAGAGTTGTAGATTAAATTATAGTTATTGCGGGTTTTGAGAGGGACCTCTTCCTTTTTTATCAATCAGAACAATGCACTGTTTATCGTCCTTGTGTCCATATCAGTGACCTTTTACTAGTATGCCCCTATGTACTGTTGAGGGCCATAACCCGAAACCAGGGTATACAGGTGTTGGCATTCTGTCTGTATTTACTCATATTGATGTTATTTCAATTTCCTTAACACCACTAGTGGTTTATTTACTAGGGTGACAAATAGTACATCGTTGTGATGTATGATTAAAGAGAGACGTGCCTCTTTAGGTACATATATTGCAATGATAAGTTAATAGGACGGCCTGTCTTAACAGTATTGAACCCTTTCAAGGGTTTCGTCAGTTCAATCTACCAGACCGTTGTAATATTTATGATTGCAGAAAGATCAATAGAAAATTATTTTATTTCAAAATAATTAATAGATGTTTAAAATAGTTTAAAGTTTATAAGAGATAGAGTGCCAATGCACACATTTTATTTATTTATTTATTACCAGTTGCAAATAAGACACGTCATATCCGATCTGGATAATTGGGCGTGAAACCATTTACAATAATTCATTTTGTAGTAGTTTAGGTTAAAGAATTGTCAAAAAGAAAATAAGCAACTAAGAAAAAGAGAATTGAATTAATATCTAATGCACACATCATGTTAATTTGTATATATAATACAATATAGTTTAATTATTTATTTGAAAAAATAGATAACAAATATTAGAATATAGAGTGAAATGTGCCTTTCTAAGATTAAATAAAGATTTTATCAAAAGTGTGATGGCAGGAAAGGAAAATGGGCCGTTTTATTCGGCCATATTTTATACCGAGGGATTCTAAGATTAAAGTGGAGGCTGATGATCCAAGAATCCCGCTCCGTTTTTTATCACGTTGACTCGAGGCTTCTCTATTTATTATACAGTTTATATTAGAATACATAACTTATGATAAAGGCCATTGCTGGTGTAGTTGTATAAGTTGTTGATTTTAGGTACCAATGACCTGGGTTCGAATCCCGAATTATACTATTTTTTTTCTGTAGTAAAAATTGCATGAATGACCTCGTATTAATGAGAATGTTCAATCCCACTATCCATATTTTCTATTGTTGTTGTTGTTGTCGTGTCCAATGAAGAGCCTAGATGTCCCCATACATCTCTATCACAGCAGTCACAATGTCCACTATCTTGGGTGTGTAAAGCTGCTGTTCTGGGTCTATGTCAATTTTCCGCAAGGCTGCGGGCATTGCTGGGCATGAGAATATGTGTGTAGGTGATAGTTCCACACCAGGATAGTTTTTGTATGTCCTATAGGTTCTTGTGCCATCTGGATGTATTGTCATTCCTTTATAGTGTTTTATTCTAAGTCTTGTTGTAGTTTTTGTCAGTTTTCTCTCAGAGGTTTTCATTTATTGTCCAGTTTATATTATAATAAATAACTGATTAGCTTGTTGCTTGGTGGTGTAGTGGTAAAAACTGTCGGATTTAGAAACCCACGACCTGGGTTCGAATCCCACATTGGGCACTTTTTTCTGTAGTAGAATATCCATCAAGGATCTCCTATATTTGCAGATGTTAAATCCCACTATCTATATTGTACAGTTTATATTAGAATATAAAACTTATTAAAGCGGCGGCTTTTGGTGTAGTGGTATACGAGCAAATTTAATTTTAGACACCAACGACCTGGTTTCGAATCCCGCATTGGACACTTTTATTCTGAAGTAAAATATCCATCAATCACACACATCTCTTATTTCTGTGTTTTTTAATACAACTATACATATGTTCTATTTATTTTACAGTTTATATTATAATACATAACTGATTTGTATGTGGCTTGGTGGAGCAGCGGTAAAAACTGTCGATTTAAACACCAACGTCCCGGGTACGAATCCCGTATTGGGGACTTTTTATGTAGTAAATTTCCATCAATTATCTCCTATTCTTGCTGTTGTTCAATCCCATTTATCTATATATTCTATTTACTGTCCACATTATAATAGGATAAATAACCTATCAGTGTCTGGCTTGCTGGTGTAGTGGTTTTAAACCGTCGATTCAAACACCAACGACCTGGTTTCGAAGCCCGCATTGGACACTTTTATTCTGAAGTAAAATATCCATTAATCATCTCATATTCCTGCTTTTTTGTTCAATCCAACTATCCATGTTTACTATTTATTGTACAGTTTATATTGGAATACATAACTAATTAGTATGTGGCTTGGTGAAGCAGTGGGATAAACCGTCAATTTAAACACCAACGACCTGGGTTCGAATCCCGCATTGGGGACTTTTTTTCTGAAGTAAAATATCCATCAATCATCTCATATTCCTGATTTTTTGTTCAATCCAACTATCCATGTTCCCTATTTATTGTACAGTTTATATTGGAATACATAACTGATTAGTATGTGGCTTGGTGAAGCAGTGGGATAAACCGTCAATTTAAACACCAACGTCCTGGGTTCGAATCCCGCATTAGGGACTTTTTTTCTGAGGTAAAACTGTCATAATTGACCTTGTATCCTCTTCAATATTCTCTACAATGATCTCTTGAAATTTTCCAATCCTACTATCCCACATATTCTCTATTTATTGTCCAGTTTATATTGGAATACATGACTTATTAGAACAGCGGTTGGTGGTGTAGTGGTATACACCGTCGATTTCAGACACCCACGATCCGGGTTCCTATCCTTTATTGAGCACTTTTTCTGGAATAAAATTTACATCAATGACGTCCTATTATTGCAGATGTTCAATCCTTATTATCCATATATTCTCTATTTATTGTCGAGTTTATATTTTGCTACAAACCTAACAATATGGGAGTTTGGTGAAGCAATGACGTAAACCTTCGATTTTAGACATCCACGTCCTGGGTCGAATCCCTCATAGTGTACTTTTTCTGATGTGAACATTGCATCGTTGGACCACAATTATTGAACGTAACCACTCTTATCAATAAGTGCAAATAACCATATTTAATTAAGAAAACTTGAATAGCAAAATTCAAATTACTTTTATTGGAAATGTTGTACCTTTAAGCATGTACACTGCGTGACATTGAAAATGGAACACCAAGAAATAGTGGCCAGAAAGTGATGAAACCTGGCAGACAGAGAGAGACAGGGACGAACAATAAGTGATCTTTATTTCAAAATGATAGTCATAATACAGAGCGAGAACGGCGTCGGCTTAGTAGCAAGTAGGACCACCGCGGACGGCGATGCACGCAGCAACACGTCTAGGTAGAGAGTCAATCAGAGTACGGATGGCGTCCTGAGGGATGGCTCTCCATTCCCTCTCAACCATTTGCCACAGTTCGTCTTCTGAACGCGGCTGTGGCAAGGCATGCAAACGGCGTCCAATGATGTCCCAGACGTGCTCGATTGGTGAGAGATCATGAGAGTACGGTGGCCAGGGAAGCATCTGTACATCTTGCAGAGCTTGTTGGCTAATGCGAGCAGTGTGCGGTCGGGCCTTATCCTGCTGATAAAGGGCATTGGGTACCCCCTGTAGGTAGGGGAGTGTCACCGGTCGCAGCACATCATCAACGTATCGTTTGGCCGTCATAGTGCCCTGAATACGAAGTAAAGGTGACCTGGAATCATACGCGAATGCGCCCCAAACCATGATTCCACGTTGTCGCACGGTGGGGCGTTCCACAATTGCTGCCGGATTGGACCTTTCTCCACGTCGACGCCACACGCGTACACGGCGACTATCACTGGACAAGCAGAAACGCGACTCATCTGAGAACACGACACTGTGCCATTCCGTCATCCACGTCGTTCTAGCCCGGCACCATTCCAAACGTTGGCGCCTATTCGGTGGGGTCAATGGCAGTCTTCTTAGCGGACGGCATGAGTGCAAGCCATTAGCAACCAATCGACGGGAAATGGTTCTGGTCGAGATGGAATGATCTAGGGTGTCTTGCACATGTTGCAGGATGGCGGTACAAGTGGCTTGTGGGGCCGCCACTGCTTGTCGAAGGATACGCCGATCCACACGTGCTGACGTCACTCTGGTTGCACCGACATTCCTATAAATTGCCACATTTCCTTGTTCCAACCATCTTCTCCACAGTCGGTGCACCGTGGACGCACCAAGGTGTGTATCAGCTGCGATTTGACGTATGGACCAACCTGCCCTTTTCAGTCCGATCACCATGCCCCTCGTAAAAGCGTCTGTCTGCTTGAACTGCCTCCGTTTACGATGACCTGGCATTCTCTGTTATTACACGTGTCTTTTGACACAAGAACAAAATTTCTACAATGATTTTCCTTGAAGAAATAACGACACGAATACTGTCCTTTCTGCAAGTTCCTTCCCTTATATCTTACTCCATGTGCGCACGAGAGCTGCGCATTTTACATCATTTGCATAACTCGGTTAGGCGCGTCTACCCTGAAATTTACATAATTTTCTGGCCACTATTTCTTGGTGTTCCATTTTCAATGTCACGCAGTGTATATCGGGATTCAGACAATACGTCTGAAAGATATTTGATACACAACTACCTTTATTAAAACCCACGAAACAACCATGGGTGAACAGAATTTTCTCTGTCCGCTTAAAAAGAACATACAACAGGCTATATCAAAGTGTTATTTCATATTATGCATTTATAACTAACCACTATGAGTATAAAGACTAGTACCACATATACTTTAAAAAGGTTTTAAAAATCCTTATTGGCATATTAACAGTATTACAATACAGAACTCATTAGAAAGAGGCTATGAAGTGAGGCTATTTATTTTCTACAGTCAGAACCCGGGATCGAATCCAGCATTTGGCTCTTTTTATTCAGAAAAAAAAATCAATGACTTCGATTCTTACTGAAGTTAATGACAAAATCAAAATATAGATTTTCGGATTCGCTGAATCAGTTTGCCCTCAAATTATTTTAAGTTCGATATATAAATATATAATATATTAGCTATTAAAAATAAAGAAGGCATCTCCTGACCACGATCACATGTGCATATATTAGACAGTAAAAAAAGGCATATATTGTAATGAATAAAATATTTATTGCCAATATTTCGGCTGGCTGGACGCCAACCTTTATCAAGGCATTACATTTTTGTATAAACAAACTCAGCGCCGCATAGTGTTATAATATCACAGTTGATATCAATCAAAATACAAAGTAAATGATATCAACTGTGATATTATAACACTATGCGGCGCTGACTTTGTGTATGCAAAAATGTAATGCCTCGATAAAGGTTGTCGTTTAGCCAACCGAAATATTGGAAATAAATATTTTATTCAATCAAACATATGCCTTTTTTACTATCTAATGATTTGAGTATGGATTGCTCTATTTTCAGAATATATATATATATTATATCAAATTCCAATCAAATTAGGTTCTAATTGATATTTTAAACCATAAAAGTATGACGTTTCTATTAAAGTAATTAAGTATAAAACACGATTTATGTGTTCTTAAATATATTTAAATGATTAATGTGTATAAACCAATAGCATAATAACCTACATAGAGGTAGATTATTGATATCTTTCTAAAGTGAAAAATAAATGCCTGCCTTAAATTACGATATTAGCTGAATATGTTTGTTCAGGTTGGGATAGATTGTAGACGTAAGACGTCGGATTTCGACAGATACGACCCGGGATCGAATACCGCCTTGGGTACCTTTTTCAAAGAAAGAATTGAATCAATGCCCCCTAGATTTTGCTTAAATTCAACCCCGCCATTGAGTGCAGGTAGCCTAAACAAAGCCTTTGAACATTTGTAAATGCAATATCGAATTTCTATCTGCATTTTTATAAACCACAGTAAAAGCAGGCGCTAATTATCTACCTTGATTATCATGTCGTTAAGAACGTTCAAGTGGGGTAAGAATTTATTTAAATTATTCCTAGTACACGTGGTATTGGCTATTATAAATGTGATGGGTAGAAATTCCGACTGTTTTTACTCTAAGTGCACCACATTCTACACATGTGGAAATAAGTACGATTTTTTCGCTTACAAGTGTGACAGAGGTTTGTTCAGTTACTTGCACTCGCTGTTCGGATTGGAATATATCAAGAAAGGGGGGGGGCATTTTTTAGCATTTGTTTTCAATTAGAAAAAGGTTTTCAATGATCACGCTTCGTAGCGGTCGAAAACCATCGGTTTAGACCACTCGACCACAGAACCCAGTGTTATAAGTTGTTAATATTAATAGAACACCAGTGTGTATTTTAAGGGAATTGTAGCTTCCAAAATATTAGATACAAGTTGGGCCAAAACAGATGATACCTTTTAAAAGACATTCATCTGTCTTTTGACAAATAATTAATAATTGTTTGTTTTAGAATTAAATTAAGCAATCTGGTTATAAACAAGATTGTAAAGCTTACAGCTGAAAAATTATAAAAATGATGCTGATAGATAGAATATAGAATAACATTGATAATTTACATTTCTAAAGAACTAATCCCGCCATATATAAGTAGAGAAAAATCACCTTCAAGACTGCTGTTTATTTATTTATTTATTTATTTCAACACACAAACGCGATATCCCGGCTAGGGATAATTGCGTCGAAAGACTGCTGTTTGATAAGTGGGATAACTACGATATAAAAACAACTCTATGGACATTCCACACAGCTAAAAAAAAAACAATAGCATTGCTGAATTCCATGCAATACGTTTATCTGGATCTATTGCACGAATTACAGCAATGAATTTCTTTCTTTAGATATCTTACAGGTACTTACATTCAAAGCTTCGCTCACAAATTGATAGTCTAATTCTAGGTTAATATACCTACATCATATATCTCTTTGTATATCTACAGAATGTTTTCTTTCAGTTCTAGTGGTAAAAAGATGTCTTTCCTAAATTATTGAAGTCTTCGTTTACAAGTTTAATAGTTTAATTATCTCCTAGTATCTACAGAATATTTGAATTCAGGTCTTGTGGAACTGTACTTACAAGCGTCTTTCCTTATATGTAAACGACTTAGCTCTGAAGTTTGATAGTCTGAGGTTAGGTGTATTGTTATATATCATGATTATAATGCATTATAAAATGTTTGAATCCAGGTATAGTGCAAGTGTACTTGAGGATATCTGTCTTAATCCATTGAAGGTTTTGATCACAAGTTTAATTGTCTGATTCTAAATTTACCCTCTCATCATATTTATCTTTCTCTATGCATCTAAAAAATGTTTGATTTCAAGTCTAGTGGAAAACTGCACCTACAACTGTACTTCCTGAATCATTCAACCTTTCTAGGTTCAAACGTAAAATGTGATTCTATGTATCTACAGAATGTTTTATTTGAGGTCTAGTGGAAAACTGTACTTACAGGCGTCTTTCCTGATCCATTTGAAGCTTCGCTTTCAGAAAGTGGAATCTTCCAGAATGGATCGGATGTTACTTCTTCTGCACCATTCTCCTTCAGCTTGGCTGTAACAGACGATTAGATAGATTCTCAAATCAACATGGTGACGACTTTACCTGGAATGATATCGGGACATTTCTCATCTCCTACACAGGAGCAGGATTTCCAGTCGTCATCAGTGTCCTTTCGTAGAGGAGTTTGAGACCTGAACATTTGGCCGATATTAATTGTTGAATTTCATTTTTTTAAATAGGCGCTTATATTGATATATATCAGATTGTCCCATAGATAATGGCCGTTTGGAAGAGACCAATTAAAGTAACCATATCTAAGCCAAAAAAGAGCTTATATAAACAAAACAGGCACAATAAGAATCACGGCACTAATGTCAATGTGATGGTAACATTTTTATGCCATCATCATAAATGTCTGGTTTTCTTGACGTCAAAATATCCAAAAAGGCGTTTTCCACATCTCTCCGGTTGATCAGCCGTTTTCCATCAAAGGTTTTATCTTCATATGAATATATCATATATCCTCATGATAAATATGATCCTCACACAATTTTACATTTTATTATTACCTTAATCGGTGTTACGACATCAAAATATTCAACACTTTTCACAAATTAAGAAAAAGGCTTCTTCTTATCGAGCAACTGAAAGTTGCTGATGGCTTGCGCCGCTGGCACGCGTCCGTGGTTAGCTTTTCTTGATTAATCAAGAATGGGTATTTGGCCAATTCTGGAATAATTAAAAATCAACGAGAATAGCTGATATTTATTCCGATAGATGGCGCAAGCCATCAGCAACTTTCAGTTGCTCGATAAGAAGAAGCCTTTTTCTATATTTATGCATCTTATCCCAGTACAATATTACATTTGTACTATTTTTTCACTTCTCACAAAGTTGGGATTAATTATAGCCATTCTGTGGCATCTATTCTAATTGAAACACACCATCCAGCTTTTGTATGGTCTATGTGGCCATGTAAATGATCCATTTACGTATGTGTTTTATGTAATTAAAATAAGTAAGAAGGATAAATCCGTAACCAATTTAACTTTACATATTATTTATTATTAATAGCAATTATATGAAACAAATCTTGGTATATATGTCTACATGAAAACAACAAAAACAATAAAACATTATATACATACAAGTTCCTTTTCAAACTCAGTCTCATCAATAGCCATTGTTACTCTGTAATATTCCAACAATGTGGTCTATGAAGAAATATTAAAGTAGATACCACCGCCACCCCAGTTAACCGAAGCCTTATAACTGCAAGCTGGGACTAGTTAGGAATAAACAGCCACATAACGACCGTTATTTTCACTTAGACGTCTTCAAGCCATACAACCTACATCTGTAGATGGTCGCTGGCGTTCTACGCTTCAGATACGATGGTTATCTTCATCTTATCTACAAGATTACATCTCTAAACTTCACTACACTACTTAACTACATAAAGGTAAGTATGAACGGGTAAGTAGGAATTTCTAATTCCTTCTGAGCATTTTAGGTCTAATCTAGTGTTTACATACCTTCAATGATAGATGCATATTCATATATCTTCGAAATGTTTTTTTATTTAATATTTTGATGAAAAGAGAGCGTTTCCGCGTATATCGAGAAATTTATTTTCTAATATTCATTTATGCCCTTGATGTGTATATATTAAATATAAGACGCCTATCTTATATCAACTTATATCACCACAATTAATGAATCTTATATATATTACTTCTCATATTGCGCATTCATATATACTTTCAGCATATATATCGGGATTCAGACAATAGCTCTGAAAGATACACTCATGGACTAAACCTAAACCTAGCATGATTTGATGGATGAATAAATGTATTTCGGGATTCAGATAATAAATATAAAATATACACTCATGGACAAAACTAAAGGAAGTTGTAACATTTAGCATGTACATCGGGATTCATACAATAAATCTGAAATAAATTTGATACACAGTGACCTTTATTGAAGACAAACAAAATTTATATATTGTGTAAATTCTTTGAAAAAAAAAGAAATTTAATAGATTGATCACCTTAAAACTTAAACCTCTTCCATTTTCATTAACATATTAAAATTGTATTCTGATATTTCATTTCATATATTTTTCTATTTAAAATATTCAAACTTTATAATTTATATATAATTGTAGATTTTATATAAATATGAAAAGATATATTAGAGAGAAAGAGAGACTGAGAGTTATAATAAATTATTGAGAAAATTGAGAGAAGTTTAAATATTTATAGGGGTATCAAACTATAAAATATAAATATTTTTGAATAACATTTATAAAAATGGTTTCAGAAATATATAAATAGCTAAAAATGAGAATAATCACAAGTTATTATTATAAAATATATTATTTGTTAGAAAGAAAGGGAAATAGAATATTCATGAATATTTCTGTGAATTTTTAATCGGTTGTTTATTTTTGACCATTATTTAATATGCCAATAATGAAAAAATGTGTATAGTTATTTTCATGTAGGGTCATTGTTAAATATGAAGTTTTGATAGTATATATATACATTTTTTTGTGTAACTACTTATAATTTCTCGTTTTGTTAATTCATTTTAAAGAATAAAACATCTTCGTCTTGATACAAGTTCTACCTTTTTTTCTATCCTCTAAACAATTTATATAAGAATTAATATATATAAATGAAAATAGGTTTTGAAAAGAGTAATCTTCTCGAAATTCTTACTAAAAATGCCATTCATTCACTATTCATTAAAACAACTATAGTTTTATATAAAAAATATTTTCCACACATTTTAGATAATATTTTCATTTCTTGAAATTAGAATTTATTTTTATTTATATAAAAATTCACAATTGTTTTCTAAAATACATGTTCACAGTTTAAACCAAAATCCTACACTATAAATTTCATTATTTCGAAAAAAAAAAGTATTTTGTAACAAAATAAAAAGTCATATTTATATTTAAAAAATATTAATAAAATATTAATTGCAATAAAAACTAATTCAACAACAGAAAAATAATGAAATATTCAAATAAAATTAATAAAGTTGTGTAAATCTGGCTGAAAAATATAAAGATATTTTAAGGCATAAATGTTCAAGTAGGTCATTTATCCGTGTTGCCAATCGCGATATTGAGAGAACCAGTGTTGCTGAATGTTTCTCAGGGGGCTCTGCGGCAGTTCTGCTGCGATCAGCTGTAAATCGAAGGCTCTTCCATCGACCGTTGCCACTCCCGGTCAGTTCCGGCCAAACGATGCCATGTGAGAATTATTCTTAAAAGTACAAAATTCTCATAATATATTGGAACACTCCAATGTATCTCATTTATTGAAACTTTAACCATATATTTAATCGAAAGTAATATAAATTACATTATAACCTCCATTAGAAGATAGTCGCGCTAGAGGAAACCTCTCTATAAAGGACTGTTTTGATTTGCAAAATTACCATTTTTACTATTTATAAACTCTCTGGTTAGAGAACACTTCTCCCTAAAGGAAACTTTAGCTTTGCAATTAGGTTTTATCCTTTTACAGAGAGGTTCTACTGTACCATTTCCATAATAACTTGAAGTACTTAATTTCTTGTCAATCTTTAATTTTTAACTTGATGCTATAAACACTGTTAGTTAGAGGTAATTCTGTTATAGAAAATTAGAAGATTCTTAGATAGACTTATGACCATATTAATTGTTTTATCTTATGAATTATAAAGTTCAAATATATTATGTTTGATGTTTTGTCTATTTCTTTATAAGTACCCTTAATATGATAGATATTTTGTCTTTTCGTTGTCTTTTAAAGGTTATGTTCAATGTATTGCGTATCTTCAATATCCCCTTGATATCATTGACATTGGGTCATTGCACGAATTCTAACTGTACGATATATTTATACTAGCCGAATGACCCGGGCAACGCCCGTGTTTTACCCGATTGAATGTTTCGATTCAAATACTATTTGTTACAATTATAAATTGGCGCCTTAAATAAATGCATATATTAGTTAATAACTATAGCCTATGTGCTTTATCTGTCTATGTACTGTTGGCTTTCGTAGGCGTCTCTTACTGGGAAAAAGAAAGAGAGGATTCCATTTAGTTATTAACTAATATATGCATTCATTTAAGGAGCGACCCGCTCCAACACAATAGTTACAAAAAACAAAAAGCGAGTGGGGGGGGCAAAGTCAAAAACAAAGTGTCTCGCGTAGTGGCGGCGCCATCGTAGCCACGTGATCGTAGCCAACCAATAGGAGAGCGCCATTCCAAAGAAAAAGCAAACGGTGACAGAGATGACGCTCGTAACTGTATATAGAATCATAGAATTACGTTAAGATCTTTTGTTATATAGGCTGTCTTTACCTTCTCTTTCAAAAGGTATGTTCAATGTAAAACGACATTTGAAATACTATCCCGCATGTGTTTCATTTCAGCGAAAATTCAAAATTTATTTCAAGGAGAAATAACGATTATTTCTAACCTTTTGGATGAGGTATGGAAGGGTGAATTGTGAAGAGTAATGATAAACTGAAAAATAAAAATAAAAGTGTCCAGGGATGGAATAGAATTGAAATAAATTTTGAATTTTCGCTAAAAAGAAACACATGCGGGATAGTATCCAAATGTCGTTTTACAATCACAAGCCGCATTATATTATATTGTATATTCAATGTGTTACGTATCTTGGATTTTTCTCTTGATATGATAGATATTGGGGTCTATTCACGATTTCTAACTGCACATTACGTTTGAACCATAGATTCACGTTAGGATCGGTTGCTATACGATGTATTCACAGATTGTCAATTGTCTTCAAAAATGCAAATGTGCTTAATATGTGATGCCAGTCTTTAATGTTTCTCTTGATATGAGAAGAATTTATCAAATTCTGACTGCACGTCAGGTTTCTACTATATACTAACGTTAAGATCTACTTGTTCTAAGATATATATACGTTGTCTTTATATTTTTAAATATGTTTATTGTGTATCGTGAAGAAAGAGGCTGCCTGGCCGGCATTCATATTCCTTGAAAAAAAGACACCTCGGCCAGTATAAATCTTTTTATTACCTCAAAAATTTATACTGGCCGAGGTGTCTTTTTTTTCAAGGAATGTTTATTGTGTGTTGCCAATCTTCAATGTTTCTCTTGATATGATAGTCATTGGGGTCATTACACGAATTCTAACTGCACGTTAGCTTTCTACTATATACTCATGTTAAGATCGGATTATTATACGATGTCTTTACGTTGTAATTAGAAAGGTAGAAAATGTTCTATGTGTTATGTATCTTCAATTTTCCCCTTGAAATGATAGACATTGGGATATTTGTACGAATTCTAACTGTACGTAACGTTTTTACCATAGACACAAGTTAGGAACTGCATGTTACACGATGTAGTTAGTTTTTCTATAAAAAGTTTAAATATGTTCGATATCATACCAATCTTTTTCAATGTTTTTCTTGATATCAGAGATATCGGAGTCTTTACACGAGTTTTAATTGCACGTTACTTTTTACCTTAGACTAACGTTAGGATCAGTTTGTTATAAGATGTCTTTACGCTGTCTTCAGAAGTTTAAATAGGTTTGATGTCTTACCAATATTAAACTATTTAAGTGATAGACATTGGAGTATTTGCACGTTTTCTAACTGAATGATACGTTTATACTATAACCCTACGTTAGTATCCTCTTGTTATACGATGTCTTTACGTTGTATCTAGAAGTTTAAATAGGTTTGATGTCTTAACAATCTTAAACTCTTTAAGTAATAGACATTGGAGTATTTTCACGTTTTCTAACTGCACGTTACGTTTATACTATAACCCTACGTCAGTATCCTCTTGTTATACGATGTATTTACGTTGTATTTAGACAGTTAAAATATATTTAATGGCTCTTAACAACCTTCAATATATCTTTCAATATGATAGACATTGGGGTATTTGCACGTATTCTAACTTCAGGTTAGAATTTTACCATATTCGCGTTAGGACCGTCTTGTTTTACGATGTATTTAATGAATCTCTTTATATTATAGACATCGGTGTCTTTGCACGAAATTTAAAATGGACTTCACGTTTTGAACGTAGAATCACGCTAAGATTGATTTTAATAAGATGTCTTAACGTTGTCTATAAAAAAGTAAAATATGTTTAATATATATGTTTCTCCAAACTACTCAATATTTCTTCTAATTAATAATAGACATTGGGGTTTTTGAACGCTTTTTTTTTACAGCAAGTTACGTTTCTACCATACCAGACTCACGTTAGGATCGGTTCATTATACAAAGTCTATGCAATGGCGCAAGCCATCAGCAACTTCTAAGTAAACGATCAGGAGATGCCTTTTTCTTAATTTATCCATCAAATGGCAGTACAATTTCACTTTTGTTCTATATATTTTAAGTTTTGACCATGAATGTATTCGAATAAATTATATTATTATTCATTTATTACTTAATTTTTATACAATTATCTAAATTATATATATCTCTCAAATATATATTGAATTTTATATTTTAATCTAATTATTTCAAAATAAGAACTTGTGTTAAAATCATGGACAAAATTCAAGGAAGTTGTACCTTTTTTCATGTATATCGTGATTTTAAAATAAGAACTTGTGTTAAAATCATGGACAAAATTCAAGGAAGTTGTACCTTTTTTCATGTATATCGTGATTCAGACAATAACTCTGAAAGATATTACAGTGATCTTCATTGAAGACACAGGAGATAACCAAGTGTGAACAAAATTGCCTCTGTCTCCTTAAAAAAATAGACGACCGGTGACTTCAAAGCCATTCCAAAGTGTTTTGTCCATGAGTGTGAATATAAATACTAATCAGCACAAATATGAAAAGTGATACATGAAATTGATCATCTAAGCAATATATTTTGTTAATGAATCTAAATAATAAATAACATTTATTTTTGAAAACAAATATGTAAAATTGTTATTATAAAATCTACAATATAATTGTTTGAGATTGTATTGTGTGTGTGATATTATTATATTCTAAAAATAAGAAGTTTGCCTCTATAATTACCTCTGTCTCATTAAAAAAAAAACAAGACTCCCGACATAATGAAACTTGTACTTTCTTAAGTTGTGTCCTCGAGTGTATTCGGTAGAAATATGGTAAACCGACATTTCTCCATACCATGCCTAAAGCTCTCACCACAACTTGATATATCTGCCTATCTCTACCAGTTTATTGTTAAATAAAATATCCTTCACAAATTTCGTTCTGTTCCTTTTGAATTCAAAGATCTAGTATTATATAGCTCCCTCTTTATTCAAACTTTTCCTAAAATATATAAAGAGATTTCCAAGTATTTGAAAAGCACTTAAAACATTTTAAAAGATTTTTCTGCATCTTCCCTTTCTATTCATTCTTATATAGACATTAGATAATGGGACCGTGTTTCATAGAAATGTATTTTTAAATATATATATTCTCAAATAATTATATTATACCTATTCCCCTGATATGTTTATATGAATATTAGATATATATTAAGTCCGTAATATCAAATAAATATATATTTCTAATCTAATATGCAAAATATAAAGGGAGAAAATAAATACAAGTATTATTGTATATATCAGTTATATGCATATAATATTCTATATATATTGTTAATATTTAATAAATATAATATTTTAATATGTAAACATATTTATTCTCTCACTGTTTGAAAAATAAACTCAATGTTTTATGCATTACTTTATAAAAGGCGTTTTTTTATTAAATTCATGTATAAAATAATTTTTGAATTATATATAAAATATATTAGATAAATTCAACCATTATTATTTTGGCCATGTTGCATTTTTATCAATATCCATAGTGTTTGTTGTACAGAACATAAAAGTAATGGTGGGTAGGTATTGGTTACTGCTTATACTGTAAGTGCATTATATGTCTACACATGGTACAGGCAATGATAATTATGTTGGGTAGTTGTTGGTTACTGCTTTTACTGTAATTGCATTACATGTCTACACATGGAACAGGTCATAATAATTATGGTGGGTAGTTGTTTGGTTGCTGCTTTTTCTGTGAGTGCATTACATATCTACACATGCTACATGTCAGGATAATCATGGTGGGTAGTTGTTGGTTACTGCTTTAACTCTGAGTGCATTACATGTCTACACATGGAACAGGTCATCATAATCCTGGTGGGTAGTTGTTGGTCACTGCTTTTACTGTGAGTGCATTACATGTCTACACATGGAACAGGTCATGATAATCCTGGTGGGTAGTTGTTGGTCACTGCTTTTACTGTATGTGCATTACATGTCTACACATGGAACAGGTCATGATAATCCTGGTGGGTAGTTGTTGGTCACTGCTTTTACTGTGAGTGCATTACATGTCTACACATGGTACAGGTCATGATAATCCTGGTGGGTAGTTGTTGGTCACTGCTTTTACTGTATGTGCATTACATGTCTACACATGGAACAGGTCATGATAATCCTGGTGGGTAGTTGTTGGTCACTGCTTTTACTGTGAGTGCATTACATGTCTACACATGGAACAGGTCATGATAATACTGGTGGGTAGTTGTTGGTCACTGCTTTTACTGTGAGTGCATTACATGTCTACACATGGTACAGGTCATGTTAATCCTGGTGGGTAGTTGTTGGTCACTGCTTTTACTCTAAGTGCATTACATGTCTACACATGGTAGAGGCCATGGTAATCATGTTGGGTAGTTATTGGTTACTGCTTTTACTGTAAGTGCATTACATGTCTACACATGTAGAAGGCAGTAAGACTTAATGCTTACAAGTGTGCCGGAACCCTGTTTAGTTACTCATACTAACTAGTGGGGTTGGACCTTTGTAAGAATCCAAGTACATTGAAAGAATTATTCATAAGAATAAAAAGTACTCGATGTGAGAATCGATCCCGGGTTGAGGATTTCGATAATTAAATATCTAATCATCAACTGATGACAATTTATATATATCTTTCGAAAACCAGACGATCGGCGACAATATTGACTTTCCAATTTGGTATGTTTTGTCAATAAGTGTATATACAAATATATAATACAATATAATGCGGCTTATTATTATAGAACGATGTTTGACAATTACACCGCAAATGTTTCTTTTGAACGAATAATGGATGTCCCTCGACACTTTATTTTTCCGTTCATCATTACTCTTCACAATTCATATTTTCGTACTTCATCCCTAAGGTTAGAAATAATCGTTATTTCTCTTTAAAATAAATTTATATTTTTCGTTCAAAAGAAACATTTGCGGTATAATTGTCAAACATCGTTATACAAATATTTGATTCCATATAAGCCTTTTTATTCAAAGATTTATTTATAGATTGCTCTCTATTTTCAAAACAAATATATATTTATATTTAAATCGAAAAAGGCATATCCTGACCACGAGCACATTATCCTTTCAGATATTTTTTATTATTTTTCAAATTATGTATAGATATATTTTTTATTTACCTTTGGTTATTTCGTTGTGTCTTCAATAAATATCAATATGTATCAAAGTGTATTTAAGGAGACAGAGGCAGTTCACACTTGGTTATCTCGTGTGTCTTCAATAAAGGTCACTGTAATATCTTTCAGAGTTATTGTCTGAATCCTGATATACATGCTGAAAGGTACAAATTCTTTTGATCCAATATATGATTTTCTAATTAAAGAACTATTTATGAATTGCTATATTTGAACTATACATATATCTGAAAATAGAGCAATCCATATTCAATTCTTTTGATAATAAAAAGGCATATATTTGATTATATGATATATTATATATAATATCTATACCTTTGGAGTGACCCTTATATACGCGTATATCATAATAAACATATTCCCCAAATAAATTGCAGAATATGAACACACAATTTATGAACACAGTGTAAATATCTTTGTTCTACGTTATGTTCAATCTATTGATATTGATTATTTAATTGAACTAAAAAGTTTTATTTATAGAAGTTACTTTTCCTAAATAAAATCGTTATTCGATATATTTGTTTAAAGAAGAGAATCTTCGATAAGGATTTGATAAATCGATAATTCATCAATTTATTGGAAATATCGAGAATTCTCTTTACGTGTTTGGTATCTCAGGTGATCTTAAAATTCCATTTATTACAGAAGAATATTATATATTTGTATTATTATTTAGATTTTAATAATATACAATAATCTTTGTTTTCTTATAGAGTGTCTTCTAAAGGTCACTATAAACCTAAAAACCAAAGATTTTTTTATATAAAACATTGATATATTTGTATTCTTATTTGGATTTTTGTAATACATATTTATCTTCACGTTCTTGAAAATTGTGTATATGAGTGTTCACTGAAGGTCACCATAAACATTAAACATTAAAACGAAAGATTGTTTTTCTTTTGTTTTTCAACCCTAAATATTGAGTTTTCACTGAAGGTCACTATAAACTTTAAAATCAAAGATTATTTACAGAAGAAACTGATATATTTGTATTCTTATTTATATTTTAATAATATATATTAATCTTCATTTTATTATAGTGCCCTCTGAAGGTTATTATAAACAATAAAACAAAATATTGTTTTTCTTAGGTTTTTAACCCTAAATATTGTGTTTTCACTGAAGGTCACTACAAACTTTAAAACCAAAGATTTTTACATAAGAGACTGATATATTTGTATAATTATTTAATTTTTTTAATACATATTAAATTTCGTTTTCTTATAGAGGGTCGTCTAAAGGTCATTATATGCATTAAAATAAATGATTGATTTTGTTTTGTTATTCTAACTCTAAATATTTAGTGTTCACTGAAGGTCACTATAAACCTCAAAACTAAAGAACTTTTACAGAAGAAACTGATGGATATTTTATTCTTATTTGGATTTTTATAATACATATTAGTCTCCCTTTTCTCAATGAGTGTACACTGAATTTTACTATAAAAATTAAAACCAAAGAATATTTACAGAAGAAACTGATATATTTGTATAATTATTTAGATTTTTATAATACATATTAATCTTCGTTTTCCTATAAGAGTTTTCACTGAAGGTCACAATATACATTGAAACAAATGATTGTTTTTCTTATGTTTTCTAACCCTAAATATTGAAATATTATTTATGGGTAACTATCTGAATTTTAATTATTGTAATTACCTTTAAAATACAAAGAGTAGACAGTATAATATGTATACATTAAATATATATTATATAACATATATAATAATGTACATTAAATTTAATAATAAAAAAGGCATATCCTGACCAGCCTCACATATGCCTTTTTTGTTTTTAATATCAACACCTGACCCTTTTTTATATTATTTATTTTTCATTGTTTTTCAAATTGAATTTGATATAATTCTTCTGATAATATAATGGAAAAATAATTAAAATAAAACGATATTATTGAATGGAGTAAGGTGACAAGCATTGCCTTAATATAAATTCAACAAAGTAAGTACATATTCATTTGATTTAAGCGCTTGGGATAGCAATATATAATAAAATGAACCATAAGAGGAGATAAGATTAATTATTTAATTCAAAACATTTTAGCGTCAACACAAATAGGCACAAAATAAATAAATTCACGATAGAATTGAAACATTTGTTAAATTACACACAGTAATTAAGCTGTAGCATCTATTCTTTGCAATTAATTGATCGTTTGGTTCTGTAAGCATTTATTCCATTATTTACGTTTTCTTACCTATTATAGCTATGTGAGATTAAGCCTAGCTATTATATCTATCAAATCCTTGAGAGATTTATAATCAATTTAATCTTTTGAACATAATTAAATATTTTAGTAATTAATAATTGTATTTTATCTATATATTATGTATAATACTACAACATATATTCATATTTAATTGGAAACTTGTTTAGATTGAATAATTCTTGGAATATTTTAGAAAGTATTATGTTCGTAGAAAAATAAAAGTATTAATTAATAATAAGTAATTATGTGCATAAATATAATGAATTGTTAGTTAGATATTTCATATATTAAATATATCTTAGACGTAATGATAGAATAGCAAGATAATTCTGCATTAAATAATGTCATTAATATAAATTGAAACTATAAATATTTGTTAGAAAATTTTGAACAAGAGGTTCACTTTATATAAATAAAGTATATATATATGCATATATAATTTTTAAATAAATATAAAAACTACCGTATACTTAATAAATATATTTTATCATCATACATAATGTTTTAAAAATATTATTATGATAATATAATAACTATCGGTTAAATATTTTAAATATTTAAAAATAAGGTTTGAATTTTTAAATATTAATTCTCATATAATTGAAGATTCGGCATTAAATAATATTTCATTACGAATTGCATAAAACTGAATTAATAATGATATCAAATATTTTAAATATTTAAAAATATTTTTGTATAACATGGAAGTTTGAAACCTAAAATGGCTTATTTTATTATTATTTATAGGTATTATTGTTCTTTAGAAGGGGGATTTTAAGCTCGAAAACTGAAGATAATAAATGAAATGTCAAAAGATATATCTGGTTTCTTGTGCAACTTTTCATTTTCAAATTTTCGTACTAGTCCTGGAACTAGTTCTGTTTTGCCTGGAGTATAGGAACTCTATATATGATTCCTTTCTGTGGTGAATCTGTATAAGACCGGTGGTTTCAATAAAGCTTTATGTTTGTGATATACCATGACATATGAACGGTGTGGCCACTGGGCTTAGAAGCGTTGGGCTTAGAAGTTGTTGTTGGGTTCTGTGCTGCCTGTATAAGAATTCCATCTATTCTTCCTTCCTGTGATGAAACTGTATAAGACCGGTGGTCTTAATAAATCTGTATGTATGTGTGTGGTATAGATATTGCAGTATTTTCTACCTTTCTATGTACCTATCTACCAATGTACATTATGTACATGTAAAATGTACCTATTTACACTTACCCGGTTGATAGAACTCAGCAAGTACCCTTTTAAGGGATACGAATCTGTAATCATATTAGAGTCGGCAGCAAAGGCGTTAGCTTCTATGTTAGGAACGGCCTCAAACTACAGGCAAAGTCAGACTTTCACCAAAAAGTGCCTGGATCATGGTGCCATGATCGACGAAGGCTGCGCCGATACACCCCTGAGTCCATTCTCCTCCAGCTGTTTATATAGAGTGTTGTTGTTGTTTCTTATCCCTTTGTGTAAAGATTCCATTAATTCCACGATTCCATGCTCCTCGAACGATCTCATAGAACTATTGGAATCTTTACACAAGGACATCCCCTTTAAACAACAACAACACTGTCTATAAACAGCTGGAGGAGAATGGACTCATGGAATTAGTGTAATATTTACACAAGGGGATAAAAACAACAACACTGTTTTTAAACATCTGGAGGAGAATGGATTCATGGAATTAGTGTAATATTTACACAAGGGGATAAGAAATAACAACTTATGTACACGTAGATTGATGTATTTAAAATAATATTTAAAATAAAATATATAAAGCAATTTTAAAAGAAAAAAGAATAATATGTAGATATTAATATTTCATATATCTTTTTGTGCTTAAAAAATAATTCATGCGATTTCCAAATTCACAAATATTTTTCTAATGAAATTTCACAACTCAATGTTAAAAATAAAAAATAAAATTAAAAATAAATTATATATTATTAAAGTTGTAAGTTTATTATTACGTTTCTTCATTTAATAATATTAATAGTTATATATATATTTTTCATAAATAGTATTCAATTTATTTGTATAAATTTAATATAATAAATGGAAAATAAGATTAATTATATTTATATATACAAATATGTGCGAATTTGACAAGGTATCATTTTTAAATATTTTCAACTTATCTGTATAATATATAGGGTAAACCTATTTCGAAACATTTTATTATAAAATATATCATGAGAATATTTTATAGAATATATTTAGAGAAGAAGCTGAAGTTGTATGGTCAAATATTGCCAAACGTTGTAACAACATTTTCCATATTGATATTGATTTTTGACTACAAACTGGAGATGTTGGTTCTTCACTCTGGACATAAATAGAATATCTTCTCTATTTACATTTCTCTTTAAATTTGCATCAATATATTTTACCGAATTTAATGGAACTTTTACTTTCTAAATATAAATATAGTTGGGAATCTTTTATGGTTCAGAAGATGAAACAACAAATAACAAGTTTACACCAGCCGAAATGGTTTTAAAGACTTAGGCGATTTTAACTCTTAAGAAAGTATTCTAAATTTATTATTTTCAAAGAGAGAGAAAGGGGAAAACACATTTAACAATTACACTTACTAATTATGTAAAAAAAAAGCATTCGTTGTTTCTTATTTTTATATTGCAAGGTTGTGTGTGTGTGTGTGTGTGTGTCAGCCTAAAATAATTTTAAGATCATTGATTTATTATTTTAAAAAATTTTCCTTCTTTTATTTCCAACAACTATTCTATATAAAAGTCATATATTAGATCAAAATATCATTTATTTTACCAATATTCGAGTTGACTGAATGCCAACCTTTATCAAAGTATTATAACATTTTAATGTGTGTCAACAACAAAATCAGCGCCACATAACGTCAATAAAATTATGTTTGAAAAATATATGTTTGCTTATATTTAATGGGGATAAAAATATTTTATATATTTATTTATATTATCGTGTGAATAATTTTAATATTAAAAATAACGCCTATTTTATATTTACGATTATTTGTACTAAAATACTAAACACTAAAAAATACTAAAACAAATATATATTTTTCGGGCCGTTTAGTTGTTTAACATTCTATATTGTGAAAATAACTAATATGTAAGATTTTCTCAAGTAATTGAGAAAATAAAAGCTACTTGATGGTAAATAATTATCTTTTTTTTTATCACGACTGCACCTTCAACTCTTTATCTTATCGATCCTTTGTCTTATCAACCCTTTATCTAACAACAAACAAATTAATCATAATATATATATATATATATATATATGTTATATAAAAGTATTATTTTATTTTGAATTATATTTTCATAGATTCAAATACTCTGCTAAATCGACCGCCAGAGGTCACTTTCCCCTATAAAAACTCGTTGTTGTTTTATCCCAATAGCCGGCTCAAATCTTTTGTACATTATGTAAATAATCTTTTGTTTTCCTAATTCTACTCGCCTTAAGCCAGTCATTACTTTTATCAAATTATGTTCTTTTATATATTCCTAAGCTCAAATAAAGAAATCTCTGATCAAAACTATTTTTAATTGTCATATTTTAAAGATTTCAACCACGACTGCATTACCTTTACCATAATCCTCAACATAATCTAAATTCAAGCAGAAAATCTCATTTTTATTTATATAATATATATATAATATTAAAAATACCTAGAAAAATCCTGAATAATCTAGAAAATTGAAAATGATTAAACACTCAACAAAATGTGTCATAAAAGATATAAAAAAATCACTTACTTGTCATCTTTATTTGAACAAGAATTTCCTAAAACACAAACCATCATGTCAAAATCTTTTTGAAAAATAATTTTAAGCAGATTAATCAATGATTTAAAAGAAACTAATCTATACATACATTATCAAATAAAAAAAAAGATAAAAAAGTGTGGTGAATTTCTAATTAATTAAATTAAAAAGAGATTAATTAATAAATGTAAATTGCATTAATATAGCCCTTAACTTATGGTTTAGTCACATGTTGTAATTACTTTTGTTTTAACTCTCTATCTTTTAATTTGCATAAAAATCTATACGATATGTGATGGCTAAGGATTGTTTTTTAATCCCTTTTCTATCTTGTACCATCAGAATAATGAGTAATTAAATAACAGACAAAAAATCGAGTAAAAAACCATTTCCTGTTCTTTTTAAGAAGCATCCTTTAATTTAAAATTATAATTAAACCCTAATGTGCTGAAGATATTATGCAAAATCAATTATTTGAGACGGATCGGAAAATATCGTTTTTTTTAAAGATAATTATTTATTTTGCTTTATTTTTTTGCTTCAACTAATTATTTTATTACTCGATAGATGTCGCTCTTTTTCAGATTTTTTGAGCAAAATTTGAATAAAAAATACAGAGTTAACGTTAGACATTTAGTAATTAAGAAATTAATAGGATTTTTTTGTGGATATTTTTCTCAAGCTGCCAATGGGTATTTTGGCTGTCATAGGACATACTCATCTAGCATCCCCAATATTCAATTTAAAGAAAATTTAATTAAATTTGGAAGCCCTGAAATCTATTTTCATAATCTATAAAATAATTTATTTAATATATTTATTTAGGGTAGTTTTTATATTAAAATTTCAGTTCACTTTTCACTCTGTGGGATTAAATATTTTGATATTTTTTTACCCAAAGATTATTTAGATTAGTCTTATTGACGTGTGATATACCAAATTTCTCTTTAAGGAAATAATTTTTTAAATTATTATATAAATATTTATTATTTTACTCCAACAAATCATATCATATATGTTTAGGTAATAAAAGGGCATATATTGGATTGAATATATTTATTCATATAAATATATATAGATTGAGATATGGCACAAGCTACTTAGCCAGCTAAACACCTGTTTGGAAAATTGTCAAGATTCCTTCAGATCCCTTATGGGTTCTATGGAATAGAGTCCGCCCATGGCAAACGAGGGCCATTAGTAGAAACCATGGTCCTTAGTGGACGCTTATCAGTTTGCCAAAGCTGGTGTTGTGGCTTTGTCACCGACCCAAAGCCGCTAGTTTGCGGTGACGGTCAATATACGGTGTCTATTTTTGAAGTTTATATTGACGGGAGAGACAACCTTTGCCTTTTTAGATGAATATATATATATTAAAATAAATTAGACATATCCTGTCCACTAACATGAGCATATATCAGACAACTAAGTGCCATCTAATGGAACAGAAATCAACAAAACATTGATTTAGCCTGTTCCCTGATATTTAGTCATCCCATTTTCTAGACGAATCAAAAGAAAAATGTATAATACTTTTGATAAATTTATATTAATTAATAATATATTTTTCAAATAAATAAAATGGTGTTTTCATATGTTCTTTAACGCTCATATACGTATGCAAATTTTATATGCGGTGAATAATTTAAAAAGAAAGGGAAATATAAGAAATATCATTATGGGAAATGATAACTTATTTTTTCAAAATTCTACCTATAATAGCAATGAAAATTACCTCAGATATAGATATTTTAATAATACCTCTCCATAAATATTAATAAAAATACACCCTAAAAAAGCTAACAAGAATACAAAAGAGTATCAAGCCAATATGTAAATATTTTATTATTCTCTATCCATAAATACATAGAAAATATCCATTGGAGACTATTATTGAGAATAGAATAGAATATATGAGGCCAATATATAGATATGTTATTATTTTTTATTTTCACATAAATATACAAAGAAACATTTTATAAAAATGTAAAAATTGGTAATATTATTTAAATGAAAAAGCTAAACGATGTGTGTATACGCTATTGGTGTGTTATTTTTTTTTACAATAAAAATTGGGTGAGATTTCAAGCTAAAGAGGGTTTCCTCACGACCATAAATATATTTATAAAATATATTGAATAAAACAAGCCAAAAGGAAAATTTGGATATTTGTATAATATTTACATTTTAAAATTATTAAAATAAATTCAGCGTAATATTTATTTTTTGATGAAAAGAGTTTTTAATTTGATATTCATTTTTTTATACTCTGTATATATTGTTGCACCAGGCTACGGTTTGACAGAATCATCAGTCTTGATTCTCTCCTCAGACGTGTCTTGCATCTTTCCAGAACGTGTCTCAACCATTCTACAAGGTTAAACCAGTCAATAATGAGACAACTATATATTTAGGTAACACCTAGAATCTCTCTTTATTTATCACATCAAAGTTTAAAGCAGTTGGGTATTTAGTGTATCAATATACAAATGTTTTTATAGGACATAATATTTTATAGTAATAATCTGTTTTATAAAATAAATAAATATATAATTTAAATTTCAAATATATTAAAAATAACATTATAAATAATTTTTAAAATACGCGCATTAACCATGATGCAACAATATGGATTCTTGTATTTTAGAAATTTAAGTTGATCATCTTTCTAAGGATCGCCAACCTAAGTACAGCATGCCTAAAAATATCCATAGATAGAAATCTACCTGGTGCCACCTCAATAATTGGACTTCCAATGACATTGTAAATAAACCCAAGAAGACTTAGGTGACATCCCGGGTAGTTGGTGACTTCTGTACGCTCATGGAATATAGGTTTCATTCAAATAATAAATTAAAGTTTATGATTACCTTAAATAAATTGTTCAGACAACAACAACAAAAACCTTTATTAAGACACTATTGTCTTACAAGGGGATTCCCCTAAAAGGTTATATATGTACATGAGTGAGGAGGAAAAGCCATTTAGAGGGGAGGGGGAGCAATCAGCCGTTGTCTGTGGAGTTGAGCACTTCTCTCATTTTATCAATTGCCTTGAAATATTTAAAATATTTATAAACCAATGTTTTATCCAGCAGGAGAGTAGTGAAGATTTTATATACATGTTGTTCATTATAGTGAGTTAACTCCGAAATTTCGCGAATTTCCAGTCTTTTTTCCTGTAGGAATGGGCAATGGAATAGATAAAATATTTTTTTTCTATCATCCTGAAGTTTTTAATTTAAATCTGGGTATTAATCAAACAAATGCCACAGGTTTCTGGAGATGGTATATATTCTTTATCTTTATTAAACCAAATCTCGAGATTTCGGGAATACCTGTCCTTCTATAGGAGTACATAAGAATATATATTTATATAGAAGCAATGGGCGCCTCTCCCGTCAAAATAAACGTCAAAATCTGACGCCATCTATGTATTTCTGTAGATGGACCGAGATCCCCGAAATCTCAAGAATAAGTTCAATAAAGATAAAGAAACTTATCACAAGAAACCTATAGCCTTTGTTTGATTTTACCAAATATAATCAAATATTCTGAATATGTTTTCAAGATACGGTCAAAAATGAAATATGAAAACCTTTAAATGGAATCTATGTTGAATTATATTTTTGTCTTTTTCCCCTTACATAAAAAGATGCGTTAAATCTTATCTTGAGTAACCAGGTTTCTAGAAGTTAAAAATAAGTTTTCTGTCTAACATTAGCATTAACAAAAAAAAAGGTTTGTCTGCTTAATATAAGAAAATAAGAAACCGATTGTGAATAAATAAAAGAAAATATTCTATTAAACTTTTTAAAACATGGTTTTCCAAACATGGTTATGAACGCAGTTTCTTTTATGTTAATAGTGTAATTAACAAATAATTTAATATAAATATTTATATACACCAATACCTCGCTTTGCGTCGTTTCAGTTTGCGTTTTTTTCGAAGTTGCGTTGTTTTGAATTCGAGTCTTTAATTTTTTTCTGATTTTCTTTTCCTAAAATATGGCAACACCTTTGTATTTGATTGCGCCTTCACATATTTTCAATCTGGGTCGTGTTTTTTTGGAACGTAACCCCGACGCAAAGCGAGGTATGGGTGTATATTTATATTATTTTCTCTTTTCTATAAAACTTACTCTTCGCTTATTTCTTTTTTTTTTACCCAGCCTATGACACTTAACCGCCAATATTTTTCTGGTGTTACTTTTTTTCCTTTTATATTACTATATGCTAACAACTTATTTATTACATATATAAAAACAAACCTCACATGTTTAAACTAAATAACAAATTTTATAAATTTTGAAATTCTCATAACGGTATTATATATATATATATCTTAATTTTTAATTGTATTTTGCAAAATACTGGATATTTCGATAAATTTATAAAATTTTAATAGAAATATTAGATAAATACGCACATTATTTCTTTCGAACTTTTTCATAGAAGATGAAAATCCTCTTTGGCTAGAAAGCTGACCCATTTTTTGAGGTAAAAAATTAACGCATTATACACTTAGCTTTTAACTTTTGCATTTAAATAGTATTAAGCATTATATTGTTAGTTATTTCATTTAATTTTTTTATTATTTTATTTAGGACCATGAAGAAAGGATTCTTCGACTTGAAAGCTCTTAACCTGGGTTTATCGTATAAAGAAATTTATTTATTTATTTTTTTTTTAGTTTTTGTATTTGAATAAATGCTTCATTAGAAACCGCTACTGTGATTTAAAAAGAATATCAATTTAATATATTTTTAAGTTACTTTAGAACATAACTCATTGTAAATAGCTCAACTTGATCAACTTTCTCTCTCCATGATACTAATTATTACAGATAACTTCATTAAATTAACTTCCATCATTGCTTAACATACTGTAAATAACTACCTTGCGATTTCTTCTATCTGCTTATGTTGTTGCTTATTTGTTTAATGTATATGTTTATTCAATGCTCTTTTTCTTAATTGTTTATTTTCCTTTTGACAAATCTGTTACCTACTCTACTACAATTATTGTAAATAGTTTCACGCGCAATTATCCAGATCGGATATAGCGTGTCTTGTTTGCAACTGGTAATAAATATATTTAATATATATTTCAGCATTTCCTATTAAAAATATAAGGATATCCTTCATTAATAACCGTAAATATAAAGGTGAATAATAGCGATTCAATATATTATAATGTTTTAAAATCATATTAAATTAAATATTTAATAAATTGTCACAGTAATGAAGATGAGGAGTCTTTCAAATTAAATTAAAATAAAGATATAAGAATTTATTGATTAAATAAAAGTGTCAAAATCACCGTACATCACAAAGATGTTTATAATCTAAAATTAATGAAATTTTCTACTGCAGTTACTTCAGTGATAAAATAATGGAAGGGCCTGGCTTATCAGAGTTGAACCCTCCTAGCGGTTTCCCCAGTTTAATCTACCATACTGCTGTAATATTACATTTGGCTGTTTTCCTTTTATACCTATACTGAAGCTAGACTCTAGAAAAGGGTATTATGAACGAACTATGGATATACGGTTTGAGAGAACAGTATACAAAAACATATTATAAATATATATTATTCTTCGAAAAAAAAAATTGCTCTTTTTAAAATACAAGTAAAAGTAATTTAAAAACATTAGATTAATGTTATACATTCGCGCGCCCCATATTTTATAAAAAAATATATATTTTTTTGATGCATATGTTTATACAAGTATTTATGTTTCTTTCGTGAAAAAAACATTTGTCTGTGAGATATTACTTGACCTCACAAAGAGATCTTATACATAAATATTAATGGGTTTAAAACTCACAATAATCAGCTTCTACTTTTAAAATATTTGAATTTTAATATATTGGTTTGTGAATTTATTTATTTAATATCACAATCAATCACATATAGAGAGAAGAATATTTCAAATTATTTAATTCAAAACAAAATATCATACGCAAATTTTAAAGGGTTTTGAAGATAACTGATAAAATATCAATTATATTTTGAACTAATATGTATTAAAAATAAAGAAAGCATATCCAGACCAGAAGCACGTGTACTTTTTATTAATATGTATATAAGCTGAGAAATATGAATATAAGACATATTTCTCTTTTTAACTTTAAAATATACAGTAATAATAGAGGTTAAATATATAATAATACCTTTTGACTCAAATTAGGACAATCAGCTTCTAATCAAACTTCGACAGGCTGAATTAGCATGCCTTTCTATGGTATAGCGGACTTGTCAAAGTGAGACAAGACAATGCTTTGAGTCCATTCACCTCTCGCACTTGTAAATTGCTGAATTTTAAATAGCTTAACATGCTGGGAGGAATTTCTGATCAATTTTTTGTCGCCATGTATCAGGGCGTGTTTACTCTTCACTCAATGGATGACCCTCATATATCATTGGTTGGTTCCTTGGTTTGTTTAGTGGCGGTTTTTGGCGCTGGTGATGGAGTTATCTGAATTGGATACTTAGATTCCTTTTTTTAGGATCATTTTAATCATCATTAACTCCATATACGTATTGTAAACCAATAGTATTATAAATAAACTTTTAAAGCATTATATACCTGTTCAGAAAACAAAACAATCAGGTGAAAATATGAAATACCTATTCAAAACTAAAATACTGTAGCAAAGTATTTATAATTTTATTACCTGAGTATCATTTGTGATGCTTATATTTTACTACTCTGTAAACCCTCTCATTGAATATGCAATATATTCTAACCAGAAGACTTGAAAATATTATTTATAAATATAATACAAACGACGTCTATATACACAAACACTATATATACATATATACACAATTATCATCATTAACTCTGTGCAAAACAATTACATAAAAACAAATATTAAACTAATTAGCTAATATATTACAGAATATCTTGTATTTTATCATTCATAGTTTTTTCTTGCTTTAAATAAATTGCTGTGTAATCCCGAAGTTTTTCTTTCCTAACTTTCCACGTGGCAATATTATTTGGAAAAAAAGAACTAGAAAACTCGAATTTATAAAGTAGCTTTTATTTTTTCTGTTATATTATCTTTAATATTATATATTCTATATTATATATATAGATATATATCTTTCACTCATCATTCATATTATTTATTTAATATTAAATCATTGAAATATTAAGCATCAGAAATTGTAATTATATATATAAACTCAAGGTATATTCATTGCTATAGAAGAGTTTCAAAATAAACATACATTTTTGTTACATGACTATTGTTGCGTGCTCTACCCCTCTTAACGCTTCCTTACTGTGGCTGACCCTTTGGACCGTTGGCCTTCCCTACACTACCACCTAGGAGCCACGCCGCACGTGAAACTCCCCTAACCTCTGGCAGTATCCGTCAGCCTTACCACGGGTGGGGGGACAGTCAGGACTGACCAGAGGCGCAGCGATGTGTTGTCGGAAGGAGAGTCACGACCGCACAACGCCGAAGAACAAGGGAGTTTATTAAAACACTTTATCTACATTATAGATGGTCGCAATATCATATAACAAGTACTTTACATAATACAGGTGGCAGGATGAGGCCGGAGGAGGAATCATGCACAGAACCATTTATTACAGGGGATGACGAAGGAACAGGACTAACAACAGAGTTAGAGCAGAGAAACGACGCATAAATCCATGGCGCCACCTATTGGCCACTTTTAGAACTATTTTCTAACGCCATGCATGCCACACTGCCCCCCCAATCAAACCTGATCGTCCCGATCAGGTCCACTCTGATTGCTCTCCCTGGAAGAGTGCCAACCGGCTCAAATGGACGACCCTTGGTTTTGCTTTCGAACTTCGCTGGATGCGGTAGACCAAGTCGTTGATTCTCTTGACGACCTTGTAGGGTCCTTCCCACATTGGTGTTAACTTTGGGGAGAGCCCTCTCTTTCTCTTTGGATTAAACATCCATACCAGATCATTCTCTTTGAATCCTTCATGGTTTGCTTTTAGATCGTAGTGAGTCTTCATCCGGTGACTTGCTAGCTGGACCTTTTTCCTAACCAATTTATGAGTTTCCGACAGCACACCTCTCAGTTCGCCCACATAACTGGTCACCTCTACTGGTGGTCCTCCAGGGGTGCCAAATTCTAAGTCACAAGGGAGTCGTAGTTCTCGTCCGAACATAACCTTGGCCGGTGTTTGACCCGTTGTTTCGTGAATGGCCGCTCGGTACGCCATGAGGAACAGTGGCAGTCTACGGTCCCAGTCCCTTTGATTCTGCTCCACAACCTTGGATAGGTGCTCCACCATGGTCTTGTTGAACCTTTCCACCATTCCAACCGACTGTGGATGCAGGGGAGTAGTCCTTGTTTTCCAGATTCCCAATACCTGGCACAATTCTCGGAATATTTCCGATTCAAAGTTCCGCCCCTGATCTGAGTGCAGTTCTAATGGCACACCAAATCGGCAGATAAGGTTGTCTACAAGAACCCTTGCGACCGTAGCAGCCTCCTGATTAGGAATCGCGTAGACCTCGGGCCACTTCGCAAAGTAGTCCATAGCGACCAAGAGGTATTTGTTTCCATCCTCTGTGACTGGAAATGGGCCAGCCACATCAATCGCGATCCTTTCGAAAGGCGCTCCCACGTTGTATTCTCTCATTTTTCCTCTGGACCTAGTTTGTGGGCCTTTGCTGGCAGCACATGTGGTACATCGCCTGAACCAATTTTCCACGTCCTCCCGGCAATATACCCAGTAGAACCTCTCTCTAACCTTTCTCAAGGTTTTCGTCACGCCAAAGTGAGATCCCGAGGCTCCGCTGTGCACCTCCCGCAGGACACAAGGAATTTTAACCTCCGGGACCACTAGCTGCATTTTTGTGCTCCTCCCATCAGCACTTTCCCAAACTCTCTTCAGCAGTCCGTTCTCAACCCTCAAGGAGTCCCACTGTGCCCATAATGCCTTAAGTGCTGGGCTCTTGTCCGATATGATCTCCCAGCTAGGTCTTAGGTTTCCGTTTTCCTTTGATTCCAAAATTGGACCGATATTCAAGTCTTGTTGCTGGCTGGCTCTGCAGCTTGCAGGGGTCCACTAGTCGCTCGGTACCACAGTCGTCCCTCTCGATGTCGCCTCGCTCTCATTTTTATCAATTTTTTCGCAATGCTTGCAACTTCCGCAAGGTCTTCTGGACAGCGCATCCGCATTGTGATGTCTTTTCCCAGGCCGGTGTCTAATTTGAAAATGGTATTGCTGCAGCTTTTCCAACCATCTCGCCACCTGGCCTTCAGGATTTTTCATCTGTAGTAGACATGTGAGTGCGGCATGATCGGTCCTAACCAAGAAATCTTGCCCATATAGATACCTGTGGAAATGTTCCACTGATCTGACTATGGCCAAGAGCTCCCTTCTTGTAGCGCAGTAGTTTCGCTCAGGTTTGGTTAGGATTTTGCTGTAATATTCGATCACTCGCTCTTCTCCATCTTGAACCTGAGACAGGACGGCTCCAATACCGCTGTTACTGGCATCTGTGTCCAGTACAAATCTCATCCCAGGTTGGGGATACACCAGAACTGGACTGGAGCATAGGCCGCCTTTCAAGGTCACGAATGCGCTCCCACAATCCTGATTCCAGTGAAAGGTCGATTTCGCCTCTGTCAATCTGTGCAACGGGGCAGCAATGTCTGCAAATCCCTCTACGAACCGTCTGTAGTATGTGCAGAGTCCAAGGAAACTTGGCAGTTCGTGCTTGTCCTTTGGTTTGGGCCAATCCCTGATAGCAAGGATCTTGCTCTCGCTTGTCTGGATCCCCGTCGCAGACACTGTATGGCCCAAAAACTCTACCTTCTTCTGGAACAGCTGGCACTTCCTAGGATTCAACCCCAAATTCGCCGCCTTGAACCAATTGAAGATCTCTTGCAAATTTTTAAGATGTTCCCCGAACGTCCTGCCCATAACCATTACATCATCGAGGTAGACCAAGCAAGTTTTCCATGTTAGTCCCCTAAGTACGAGCTCCATCAGCCTTTCAAAAGTAGCCGGCGCGTTACACAACCCGAAAGGCATCACTGTGAATTGATAGAGCCCATTCCCGGTACTGAATGCCGTTTTCTCCCTGTCAGCCGGATGTACGCCTACCTGCCAGTATCCACTCTTTAGATCCAATGTAGAGAACCAAGATGACCCCGCCAATGTTGTCAGAGTGTCATCGATCCGGGGTAGAGGGTAACTGTCCTTCTTGGTAACCTCGTTCAGCTTTCGATAATCCACACAAAATCTTGTAGACCCATCTTTTTTTGTTACCAGAACCACGGGTGAAGACCACGGACTGTTGGATTCTTCTATGACTCCATCCTGCTTCAATTTATGCAACAGCCCTACTACCTCGTCTCGTTTTGCCATTGGCACCCGTCTAGGAGGTTGCCGGACTGGCCGAGCATTTCCGGTATAAATCTTGTGTTGGACCAAGTCTGTCCTTCCCAACTTCCCATTACCAGTAGAAAAGGCATCCTGATTTTTCTTTATAAATGCACGAGCCATCCGAGCTTCATCCTCTGTCAGGTCTTTCAGGTCTATATCCAATTTTGTCTGCCCCACCCTGTTTACTCTACTTTGGCAGTTAGTTCCTTCTGTCGTGGCGATCCTCGAGATTGGCGAGCAAACTGCCAGAAAGTCTCCCTTCCTGATGCTGATTCCACTCGGAAAAACGTTGGCCAGTCTAACTGGAACTTTCTTGTCGGCGGTCTTGACAATAGCCCTGGCCACCAAAAGGTTCTGCCTTGCGTCACAAGTTGGCTCAATCAAGCCAACACCACTCCCAAGGGGTGCCTCGGCAACCGTCATGATAACCCCTTCGCAGTTTCCACTGACACACCCATTTTCACAGGCGAAGAGTCGGACGCCTTCACACTTCTCACCCTCTGTTGACAACACGAAGCTTTCGTCGCCTAAACTTAGGATACCCTGTGTTGGGTCGAACGTGAAGCCATGCTCCCGGATGATGTCCATGCCAAGAATAAACTCATCCTCGATATCTGCCACCAGTACTCTATGATCGAAACGGGTCCCCCCCAAACGGATATCCACATCAAGCTCTCCTTCAATTGGTGCAGTATCCCCCGTGACGGTCCTCAGCATCATTTCTCGATGCAACGGCCTCGGCGCAGTTCTCAGCGCATCCTTTCTTATCAAGGAGACCATCGCTCCGGTGTCAACAGTTGCTTTAATTTTTTTCGAGTTTACAATAATCTCTATCATCAGCGTGTCCCACGCCCTCCTCATTCTTTGGATAGAGACGATCTTAGGGACTGCGTCCACTCCTGCCAACGGTCGCCCCTTAGCGCTGGCAGATTTTAGTTTTCCTGCTGCTGTTCGGTGGACAACCTGGAAGTGCATTGACTTTTCAGGTGGCCCATTTTACCACAGCGGAAACAAGGTCCAACCGGTCTTCTGCGATGTTTAACAGCTTCTTCCAACTTGTCCAATCTTTTGATTATTTCTTCAATCCCAGAATCTCTAGAGCCCCCAACGGCACCGTCTTCCCCTGTCAACTCAGATTTACGAACCCTGGGTGGCCCTGAGTCGCTGATCTTAAATGCCGCGTCTATTTCTAGCGCGCGAATCAGCGCCTCTCTTGACGTGTTGAAGGAGGTCAGTCTCAATGTCTTCTGCACCTCGACATTCCGAATACCCTCGATGAAAGTCTGAGCCACCCATTGATCGAGGAAATCTATCGGAGCGCTGGGGTATGCCATCAGACAAAGTCTCTTCAGGTCGGCCTCGAATTCCTGTAGGCTTTCCCCCATCTTCTGCCTTCTCAGCTTTAGTTGGGATTCGAATACGTGTCTTGAGTGCTGATCCCCAAATTTCAATTCTAGAGCACTTACCAAACTTACGTAACTCCGTTGGTCCTGCTCTGGGATTGTCTGAAGCAGGTCCAATGCTGGTCCCCGTAGAGCCACAATGAGATTTATTGCCCTTTCGGCCTCTCCCCATCCATTGTTGAGGGGAACTGCCTCAAATTGTCTCATATAATTCCCGAAGGAACTCTGTCCGTCGAAGGTTGGTGGAGTAATTTTTAATACTGCAGAGGCAGTCCCAGCCACAAAACCTCCATTACTCTTTAGACGAGCCAGCTCATCCTCAAGCCTCTTAAACTCTCCCCTCCTCTCATCTACTTCGCTCTCCAAAGCGATATTTATCTCTCCCATCTTGCTGTCCAGGGCAGCCAGTTCCCCCTTGAGCTCCACCCTTATCCCCGACAGCATTTTGGCCCATTTCTCCTCTTTTTCCTCTCTTCGCTTCAGCTTCTCCTCCTTTTCTTGTTCTCGTCTCCGCTCTTCCTCCTCCTTTTCACGCTTCAGCTTCTCCTCTTATTCTTCTCTTCGCTTCAGCTTCTCTTCCCTTTCTTGTTCTCGTCTCCGTTCTTCCTCCTCCTTTTCTTGCTCCCTTTCTTGCCTCATAAGGCCCATGAACTGCTTCAAAAGTTCTTCTGAGGCCATTTTCTGTCCTCTGGTCTCCACAGGCATACAAACATGGTGGCAACTATCTGGTTCCTTCCAGAGCCTCAACCCCGACTCTCCACCAGATACTGCCGGTCAGTCCACTAATAAGGATCCCACTTCTGACACCAAATATTGCGTGCTCTACCCCTCTTAACGCTTCCTTACTGTGGCTGACCCTTTGGACCGTTGGCCTTCCCTACACTACCACCTAGGAGCCACGCCGCACGTGAAACTCCCCTAACCTCTGGCAGTATCCGTCAGCCTTACCACGGGTGGGGGGACAGTCAGGACTGACCAGAGGCGCAGCGATGTGTTGTCGGAAGGAGAGTCACGACCGCACAACGCCGAAGAACAAGGGAGTTCATTAAAACACTTTATCTACATTATAGATGGTCGCAATATCATATAACAAGTACTTTACATAATACAGGTGGCAGGATGAGGCCGGAGGAGGAATCATGCACAGAACCATTTATTACAGGGGATGACGAAGGAACAGGACTAACAACAGAGTCAGAGCAGAGAAACGCCGCATAAATCCATGGCGCCACCTATTGGCCACTTTTAGAACTATTTTCTAACGCCATGCATGCCACACTATCATCACCAGCAACTTGATGTTATATAGACATTTTTTAAAGAAAATATTTATAAATATAATATATCGCACACAAAACAAATTAAATAATGCTATTTAACATTTATATACAGCAGAACCCCCCTGTAAAGGACACCTAATAGCAGAACCAAAGTATCCTTCAGGTAGAGGTGTCCTCCTACCGTATAGTTACTAAATTTATAAAAATGGTAATTTATTGGAGGAAAACTGTCCTTTGTGGAGAGGTGTCCGCTAGTGGGGTGTCCGCTGAAGGGCGATTCTACTATATATCGTATATATATTATTGCACCGCCCTGTGGGGTTGGATTCATGTCAATATTCGATTGGTCCCTATCAATTTCATAAGCGAGATCAGAAAGATTTTTTAATCATAAAACAAATTCATTCTAACAAGGAAATTATTTACAAATTTCGCCAGATCTCAAAATACAACTGATAAATATATAGAGAGATTTTATAACCCAGGTTCCTGGAGGGCAGAGCGAGATATATATATATTATATAAAAAAATATTTTCTGCTGTTTTTTAAATATTATTTATAGAATTATTGATTATTTGCTTGATCCTGGAATTCATGAGTATGTGGTATTGCATTAAGGCGTAAGAATAAAGAAAATAAAATACATATTTACATAATTACAAATGAAACAACACTTAAAGTTACCGCATAAGTTTCTTTTCTGTGAAAAATCAATATTTATTTCAAAGAGAAATATTTACTATTTCTAACTTTTTTGGATGAAGTATGAAAGGGTGAAAATATGAAGAGTAATGGCGAACGGAAAAATAAAAGTGTCCAGGGGCGGGAATCGAACCCACAACCTTCCGCTTACCGGGCAGATGCCATGTCCACTTTGAGCCGGCCAACGGGAAACAACAACAATGGGTTATATAAAGGGAAAGCGCGACCTATGGCGGTCGATTTAACGAGTAATTTTTATATAAATTTTATTTTTTTAAATATAAAATAACAATTTATATGATATATATATTTCCAAAAGATAATTCTGACTTAGCGTCACGTGACTGTTAAAAATAGATCACCACATATCATTCAGTGACATTATTCGAATAATAATTAATTTATTCTCCAATTATAAGATTGGAAGCACGCAAAAAATTATCAAGATACAAAAAGTACCATTCTTCTATTTGCCAATAGAAATTGAAATGTACAAAAATATATATAGAATTCATACCCATATTGTGAAAAGGATATATATTTATATAGACTTCCAATTTAAATTTGCCTCGGGATATTTAGACAAAGAATCGTTTAATGAGTTAGGAAAGTAGAACAAGAGAGACTAATTGCTATTTAAAATAGCTTTTCTATAATATAAAGTCACACCAACATCACACATACTATAATATACAATATAGAAAAAAATGATTTTATATTTGAATTTTATTCGAATAAATATATAATAAACAAGTGTGATACTATCAACTTTTTAATATTTATAAACATTTTATTTGAAATATATACAAAAAGGAATTAGTGGTGAAACAATTTTGAAAGAATTTCTATATTTGTAGTGAAGATATAGATTTGCAAGTCAAATGTTAGAAATGCCGCAGGTAATTTGCAACTGTTCTCATCTACCATTTTATTGTACTTAGTTAAATATTTGTTGAAGTTTCCTTTGTTAATATCTATTTTATATCAATATATAGATGTTTATATTTATTTAAATATAAATATATTTACACTCAAAGACAAACCTTGAGTAAATTTCGTATTTTAAAGTCGCCGGTTTTCTGATGTCAAATATTAATTAATTATTTATAGCTAGGGAACATTGAATGACTAAGCTATTGAACAGGTATGAAGAATATACACTCATGGACATAACTTAAGGAAGTGGAAAGCCTTTAATGACACCGGTCATCTGTCTTCTTGAAGTAGACAGAGACAATTTTGTTTACACTTGGTTATCTCGTGTGTCTTCAATGAAGGTCACTGTGTATCAAATACCTTACAAAGTTATTGTCTGAATACCAATATATATACTAAAAGGTACAATTTCTTTAAGTATTTTCCATGAGTTTATAATCTCAATATAATATATAAGGAAAAATCTTTATGGATCAGAATTTATAAAAATATCATACTTGTTTAGTATTTTATATATACATTTTAACTTAATTCTATTGACGTTATGTGGCGCTGAGTTTGTTGTTGACACACATTAAAATGTTATAATACCTTGATAAATGTTGTCGTTCAGCCAACTGAAATATTGTTAAATTAAATGATATATTGATCCAATATATGCCTTTTTAATTATATATACATATATTAAAAATAAAGAAGGCATCTCCTGACCACGAGCACATGTGCTTTTTAGATGGCAGAGCGCCATCTAGTGGATTAAAAATAAACTAAACGTTTATTTAGCTTGCTCCGAGATATTTGGCCAACCCAAATTCTTGATAAATAAAGAAAAGCCATCCACGAAAGCGTTTCGCGCTGTTGGCGCTCGTCAGCGTGGAGTAGGCTGTAACCAAGCGACCAAAAAGATATCACGGAGCAAGCTAAATAAACGTTTAGTTTATTTTTGCTCCACTAGATGGCGCTCTGCCATCTAAAAAGCACATGTGCTCGTGGTCAGGAGATGCCTTCTTTATTTTCAATATCAACACCTGACCCACTTATCTTTCATTTTTTTCTATTGTTTTTTCATATATATACAGGGTGTACCAGGTAAATTGGGACTAACTTTGACAGTCCATAAAACAAAAACTACTTGAGATTAAAAACTTGTTTTTTTTCCATTAAGTAGCCATATTCATGTAAAATGCAATAGTACATGTGTGCGCAGTGTAGTGATGAAGAGTAACCGAGAATTTGAAAATCGAGCTTCCATCATCGTTGCTCTGCGCGCCGGAAGGAGCCCCAAAGAGATAGTGGATTTTCTTAAGTTGCCCAAAACCACTATTTATCGTGTCAAGAAGCAGTTTGATGAGGCCGACAGTAACAAAGAGGGGATAGCTACAAGGAAAAAGCACTCGCGTCGATCGGACAGGGTAAGAGGCGAAGAATTTGTCAAAAATGTCAAGGAGAAGATTGATGGAAACCCTGGGAAGAGCATGAGGGCCATAGCCAAGGAAATGGACGTTGGCTCTATGACAATTGTCAGAACTATCCATGAGGACCTTGGTCCCAAGTCTTATGCCCTTCGGAAAGGTCAGTTGCTGACTGAGAATATGAAGAATAACAGAAAAGGAAAGGCTGCTGCCCTCCTCAACAACCTGAAACACGACTCTTTTGGCATGCTAAGGTTCTTCTCTGACGAAAAGAACTTTGACGTGGACCAAAAGGTAAATCCCAGGAATGATCGCTGGATCTGTAAAGACCCCTCAGAGATACCTGTCGTGATGCACACGAAATTTCCTGACTCCGTAATGGTCCTTGGCGTTATCAGCAGTGAAGGTGATGTCATACCTCCCCATTTCTTTGAGAAGGGCCTTAGGATGAACGCTGACACCTACATCAATGTTATGGAAACCGTTGTGAAGCCTTGGATGGACATGGTGGCCGCAGGAAGGAAGTATGTCTTCCAACAGGACTCAGCTCCAGCCCATAAGGCAAAAAAGACACAATCGTGGCTGACACTTAACGTCCCTAGTCACTGGGGTCCTGATATTTGGCCCCCTAATTCTCCAGATTGCAATCCCCTCGACTACTATGTATGGGGCCTTGTTGAGAGAGATGTCAACAAAGCTCCTCATACCACCATCCAGTCTGTCAAGAAAGCAGTTCACACGGTGATGACCCAAATGGACAAGGTCATCGTCGCCAAGGCCTGTGCTTCATTCCGCACTCGCCTCGAGACTGTTGTAGCTAATAATGGAAACTACATTGAATAAATAAAAACTATATCCTTTTATCTACTACTGTGTCAAATTTCATTCGGATATTTTAATTTTTACTTACAAAAAAATTCAGTTAAAATACCATTGTTGAAATTCCCAATTTACCTGGTACACCCTGTATATATACGCAAATTTGGTCCTAAATACCCATTTCTTGATTTCTCAGGAAGCCTCTTAGACCAAAAATTTGCTGTAGAGTAACAGATTGCACAACACTGAAGAAACCTTTCCATTTTTAATTTGCCCATAAATATGGTCTATAGCTTTACTAGAAAATATATGGAAAATTTTGAAGATTCCATTTGATTCCTATGGGTCTTTTGATTTCCAAGCCTATCGTAGACTGACAAGGTCCATTAGCCTTATATTTTGGTCAACAGGTTGACGCCTTTCTGTTTGTCAAACAACTTACCAAATGTTTTAGTTTTTATTTGTTCCTGACGGAACAAAACATTCTTTTTTATTGGAGTATTAAGGATGTAAAATAGTTTCTCCCATAGAAGGGCTTACTAGCCCGAAAGCTCGAGATATTTTTAAATAAAAATATTTTTAAAGGAATTTTTTACCTGGGGGATTTATGTTTTCATTTTAAAACATTTTTTAAAACGTCGATATAATATAGAGATTTACTGACTTAAGTATCTTTAGGTTAGCTTTTCTTGATTAATTAAGAAATGGTATTTGGCCAATACTGGAATAACTAAAAATCAACGAGAATAGTTGATATTTATTCCGATAGATGGCGCAAGCCATCAGCAACTTTCAGTTGCACGATAAAGCGATGCCCTTTTTCTTAAGTATCTTTAGTTGTAAGAATTATGAATGCCGAACAGGAAAACTCTATCTTTATTATATTCATTAATTTCATTATCGATTTTGTCAAATATTTATTGTTTATTTATACTTTATTCTCTTTATTTTTAAAAATATTATAAAAAAGAGACACTTTCAGCAATAATATAATTAATATTACTTTCTCGAGAAAGATAAATTCTCTTTAGTCAATATGAAACTCAATACTTGGAGTAAATATTTAAAGATGAAAAAAACTAAATTTCTCTATTTCTTTCCCAAAATTAAAGGGAAAACGGTGTAGAAATATCTGGAATTTCTCCTATTTTCTGGTAGAAGGGCGATAAATTGAATTATTGTCGAGCTTTCCGCCTTTTCCAAACCCAGTTATATGTAAGGAAATAGGTACAAAATTGTAAAATATATAAGTGGTCATACGTATGGCAACATAATATAATATTTATTTTTATCATTTTATCTCTAAGACATTATATATAATACAATTATAAATATTAATAAAAATATTTTAACTGAAGTTGGAAGATATATTTGATATACCAATATATAAATATATATATATTTTTAAATAGATCAATCTATATTTAATTCATTAGATAATAAAAAAGGCATATATTGGATTTTATAAAAGATTTATATTGCCAATATTTGTATACAAAATTGTAATGCCTCGATAAAGGTTGGCGTTCAGCCAGCCGAAATATTGGCAAAATAAATATTTTATTAAATCCAATGAATGCATTTTTATTATCTAATATATATATATATTACTTTCTCGAGAAAGATAAATTCTCTATAGTCAATATGAAACTCAATACTTGGAGTAAATATTTAAAGATGAAAAAAACTAAATTTCTCAGTAAGTATATCAGGTTTCAGACAGTAACTCTGAAAGATACACTTATGGCAAAACTTAAGGAAGTTGTACCTTTCAGAAAGTATAACGGGATTCAGACAATAACTATGAAATAAACACTCATGGACAAAACTTAAGGAAGTTATATCTTTTAGCTGGATATTGGGATTCAGACAAGAACTATGAAAGATACACTCATGGACAAAACTTGAGGAAGTTGTATCCTTTAAATGTATATCGGGATTCAGACAATAACTCTGAAAGAGATACACTCATGGACAAAACTTAAGGAAGTTGTACCTTTCAGAAAGTATATCAGGATTCAGACAATAACTGAAAGATACACTCATTGACAAAATTTAAGGAAGTTGTGTATCTTTTAGCATGTATATCGGAATTTTGACAATAACTCTGAAAGATACACTCATGGACAATCTCAAGGACGTTGTTACCTTTTAGCATGTATATCGGGATACAGAAAATAACTCTGGAATATATTTGATACATAGTGACCTTTAATGAAGACATACGAGATAACCAAGTGCAAACAAAATTACCTCCATCTCCTCAAACAAAAACGGTGTACTCTTTACATCGAAGACATTTTACTTCTTTAATTCTTGTCCATGAGTGTATTATGATTATTGATAAAGGTCGCTTATTCCATCAAAATAGACACTAAAATTGAGCGTCCTCTTTTGACCATCTGCGCAAACTAGAAGACTTAGGTTGATAAAAAAGCCTCTATATATATTTATATTTGGCGATATTGGAGAGTGAATAATGTCGTTCTTATATTATGCAAATGAATATGCAAATATGTAAATTGTCTTATAGAGCTATATCTTCATCTAGATCACAAGGAGGAATGGAATATCTCTCAGTTGGGTGTCGAATCAATAAGTTGCACTCGAAGAGGTTCTCTTTGTCCCTTTATATCGTCTAAGTGGAGAGACGGGACAAAGCCAGGACAATTATGGAAGCTACTGACGGTCTCTGATACTTCCCTGACTAATTGTAATAGATTCGTTTCCAGTAACTGCCGGCAACGGTGTGGATAATTTGTTTCAGCTCTTTCTTAATAGATGAGGAGCATTTTTCCTATTTTTCGGTATATCTCACTTATTTTTGCAATCCCATATTAAAAACTCAGAAGGAATCAAATTCTAAATCGAATATATTAACAATTCGATCATTATTTCGAAAATATTCAGAAATTTACTGTACAATGTATTTTATTTTGAGTTACTGAATGCAATAAATTTAAAATATATAAAGCAAACCACAAATCATTTATTCTCTTTAAGCCACATCTTTGGACTCTTACTACAGTCTCTAAAACTATTTATTTTCTCTATTAAACTAATTTTAAGGAATATTTTGATAAATTAATTATATTTGATTCAATATATGCTACTTTTATTGAAGAACCTTTTATGAATTGCTCTAATATAAATATATAAAGGCTAATAAAATGATAGAAGAGTTTCTTTTTTAATTACGATAATTGCCAACTCTTACCTCAACGAATTTTATTTAATTTATACCCTAGGATTATAATATTAACAATAGATACTGATGTTTATGTACTTTTATCTGACTGTTAAATTGTTGCATTATCAATAGTTCATTTACTTAACTATATACATTTTATTAAAGATACCTCTTATAAGGGAAAATTCACTAAATAAGGGAAAATAAGGGAGTTTTATCCTAATATTGAACAGTATTTCGTTTGAGATGTTATACTATACTCTATAAAGTTCAATTTATATACACTCATGGACAAAACTTAGAGAAAGTTTACATTTTAGCATGTATATAGGGATTTTACCAATAAATATTAAAGATATTAACGTGACCTTTACTGAAATCACGAGATAACCAAGTGTGAACAAACTCGCCTCTACCTCCTAAAAAATAGAACAGATAACCGGCACTAATCAAATGGCTCCCCTTTCTTAAGATTTATCCATGAGTGTAAAGATTTTTATTATACTTTTGGAATCTTTCGAACCATGCTCTATCTCATAATGTGGTATGAAAATGCAATGATTCGATAAGTCATATATTATTAGACACCTTCTGCTGGAATGCTCACTCTTCCTCACCTCTAGACAACAGACAGTAAATAATGCTGTATATCTATATCAATTTGTAAATAGCAGAGAGAATTATCATAGATTTAACTATTTTTGTAGATATATTTATGATTACCTTTCAAGCCTGAAAGGTTCAGGTTCCTAATATATATTATTGTTTCTCTTTTTATTCCGATTGCTTTTTCTTGTATAATATGTTTATAACTGTTTCTGTTCTAAAAAATGTAAATCGACGCAATTATCCCTAGCCGGGATATCGCGTTTTGTGTGTTGAAATAAATAAATAAGTCATCTATATAATTTTTATCAATATTATGGTCTAATATTGGCCAGGATCTTAAAACTATAATATATGATAATAATGAAATACTATATAAAGAAAGTCAGGTTAAGGATGTTCTAAGAAGTTTATATGATAATTGAAAAATCGATCTAATGGCTGTTTTAAAATCATTAGGCTTAAAGTGAAATTTTCCCGCTCCATTGGATTCCATTTCCTTAAGGTCACTGGACAAATTTTGTAATTTTTTTTCAATGAAAAGAATGTTATAAAAGTAATAAAAATTGTATATATAGCAAAATTACTTTCCAGTTTATCTCAAGTTAGCCTGAATGCCTTATGTTTATGGTGGTGGTGCTTATCTCAATGGTTAAACCAATTCCTGAAGTCCACTCCTCTCTAATTTTGCGATCGTAGTTATAAGGCCAGGAAAATAAGTATTTTATTGTCAGTTCTGAGCACTTTTCCTGCTATGTTGCGGAAAATCTTCTGCACTATTGCCTTTAAAGCGGTTATTGAAGGTTTTTGTTCATTTTTAAATTTTAAGGTTTTTTATATGGCCACTTCTATAATAATGTTTTTATTTATTTGTGCGTATATATTATAATGCGTAGATTTTTTATAATAATCATTTAGGTATATCCTCTTTAAAGATTTCCATGATGAAATGAGTAAAGTAATAGAGAGTAAAAAAAGGAAATAAATTGAAATATAAATATATTTTTATGAAAATAGTTTTAGAAAGGATTGTACGAACTAAGGTTACAAGTGTGAATATTGAATAGTTAAACAAACTTAATGTAAGTGGCCTATTAATATTTGATATTTCCCAATTTCTAAAAATTTCATTCACTTTCAGAAGTTCTTGCTGATTTTTTTTTCGAATGATCAGAAGTATTTGAAAATATTTCATGTCTTGATTGTTATTCTTTGAATGTCTTTGATAGCGATATCTACTTATATACACACACACAAAGCCTTTATTAAGACGTTAGTCTTATACAGATTCTCCGTACAAGGTGCAATAACAGGAAAAGAGCAGCACAGGAAACCATTAGTTCCGCAACTATATACAATTATTAGTAATAATGAAAAGTAAGATTTAATATGAAAGGTCGACACCATCGCCCCAAGTCTTCAATTTCATAAGCGCGGAGCAGAAATAGGGACTAAGTTATTTATTTCGCCATAAATATAGCATCCAGACACAAAAAGAAGGTCTACTCCAGCACAGCCATCTATATCACCTGCTCCGCAATCTCATCGTCGACCAACACGATGGCCCCTCGATGTTTCGTCATCATTCTGAGGTGTAAGAACAATACCTTCCAAGTTCTCTTTTCTCCCACTTTACACCTACTGCCTTGTAAAAATTATATAGGGCCTGAGCAACTAGTCTACTTGTTTGGGCATTGGTTAACATCGTTTGGATTGACCTAAGTTGTCTGGTGTCTACCGTTGAAAAGAATGTCCTTCTCTCCTCGCTAATATATCTTGGCATTCATAGATATAATGAGATAGTTCAGTTTCCATATTTTCTTTGCAGAGATCACAAATCTTATCACCGTCCCTGAAAAATTTTGTATGGTTTTCCTTGAAAAACGAATATAGTACTCTCTGTTGTGCGATATAGCGTTTTACTGGGAATGGAAAGTTGCTAAGTAAATAGTTTTCAATTCGGAATGAACTGTGTAGATACTTATAGTGAGGGTAGAATTTAGAATTCTCTATTTTTGCCTGGTCACTTTGAATAGATTGTTCTATTGCAATTTTAGTTATTAATGGTATTTCTTGCCGGATAATCCTTGCATCGTTGCAGTTAATTAACCAAGAAAATCCTGTTGAGTTGAGTATGTTGGCCAAACTTTCCGCAAGTCCAATATATATATTTCTATTTTTTGATATCTCATATAGTTGAGCTAAGCATATATAGGGGATTCGGCTGCTGTTCATTTTTAGAATTCTAAGCCAGAACCCGAGTGATATCTACTTATATAATTGCCTTATTCTGTCTGTGTGAAGTTCACTGTGTGAATTTCACGGATAGATTTTGGTCAGAATGGATAAAATAAAAAAAGTGTCAAGGGATGGGAATCGAACCCACGACCTTCCGCTTACCGGGCAGATGCCATGACCACTAGGCTACCCTGGACATATTTTTCCGTTCATAAAGTTAATATATGATGCCAATATATATAATAATTGTATAAACGAATGCAAGACAAAATCACCGCGAATGTTTCTTTTTTTTTAAAGGCAATTTCTTTTCAAGGCAATTATCGTTTTGCACAATTACTTAATCTTTTAAAATAAATAACAATACTTAAATGAAAATATGTTTCTTTAAATAAAATAAAATAAACTTTTAAATCGGTAACCTTTATGATAACCTTTAAATATATATAAGTACCTTTAATCAAGACAAACACAGTTTGGGGCGGGACGTTTCACAAGAGTGACATCCATGGCGCCAATTTATAATTGTAACGAATAGTATTTGAATTAAAACGTTTTAAAAATAAATACGCACTCGGGTAAAACCCGGGCGTTGCCCGGGCCATTCGTCTAGTCGATATATATTGACTCTAAATCTTATTATTGAATAGGTTATCAAATTTCGTGTAATTGGCATGTCAATATTTGAAATTCTCCAATTTGCAGGAATATCATTCACTTTCACAAATTCTTGTTGAATTATTAAATAAATTCAGATTTTAGAAGGGTGAAGCGTATATTTAAATTGGTGGAAATGGTTCACACTTTCGAGAATGTGCCATCTTTCTAATAAATGTAGAGTGATAAAGATAAATTTGAAAGCTTGTATTTTTCTCAACAGGAATATATACCATTTATCTAGCGACCTAATTACTTTATTTTTAATTACAATTCGATTATCGATTAGAAACTTTAAGTAATAAGACCAAATCTATATAAATGATATGTGTCGTTTCGGAAACAGCGTTAATATCATCATTAAACACCCTATAAGTACTGAATAAAAAATAAATTAGTTTGTCTGATGATGATAATAACGCTGTTACCGAAATAACACACCCTATTTATTAATTTGGTTTTGGTCTTATTAGCTTGTGTCTCTATTCTGACTCTATTTTAATAAATTACTTTGTATAATTGGTAAGAACCATGTGAATGTTAAATTAATTATTTTAAGAGTTAGCTTTCATCATTGATATAAAATACAAAATTATTAATCTAAATTTAAGTCAATAGCTGGTGATGGATGTATATATATCAAGTAATTCATAATCATTATATGGTGTAGTTAGCGATGAATTTACTGTAAGTGCACCACATGTCTACATAGGTAGAAATGCAGTCTGTCTTTTACATTTATTCATCTGTCAGAGCCCCAGTTTGGTTAATTGCACTTAGTTTCGAGGTTGAACCTTTGAAAGAATTGATATCATAGAATTATATTATTTTAGAATTGAAAATGCCCAAAATACGGGATTAGATCACAAGTTAGGGCTGTCAAAATTCGACCGTTTATACCACTCACCCAAACAAGCTCATAATAGGTATTGGGAAAAGCGCATTTTCATTGTTGAAAGTGATGAAAGCTTTCAAGCATCACTCTCCTAAAAGTTATAGAGGTATATCTTTTTCAACAAGATTGTCCCAAAAGTTCGTAAACAATTGCATAAATTAAATTTATATATATAGGTTATATTAAAATATTATTTTATTTAGGGTTATATTTCATAAATACAAATACTCAGTTAAATCGACCGCCAGAAGTCACGCTTCCCCTATAAAAACTTATTGTTGTTGTTTCTCGATGGCCGGCTCAAACCTTTTGTACATTATGTAAATAAGTTTTTCATTTTTTTATTATTACGCCTTAAGCAAGGCATTACTTTTACCAAATTATGTTTTTTTAATATATTCCTTTAGTTCAATTAAAGCAATATCTGATCAAAACTATTTTTATTATTATTCTTCCAAGATTTTTAACCACGACTGCATTAACATTGTATAATCCTCAAGTTGAGCAAAATTCAGACAGAAAATCTCATTTTTTTTAATATAACATATATATTATATGGATATATATTTGGAATTTTATCAAGTGTTTACGAACTTTTGAGACCTTATATTTGAGCGATAAACATGAGAAGTAAACTTACTTGCTCTCAGACGGACGTGGCGGTGCCTCAACTTGACTCCCAGTACAACCAGACAGGCAACAAGCACCAACCCAGCTGTGGCGGCTATAAGGATTACTAGAGTAGGACTGGGGGTAACTTGCCACAGATCCTCTTCATCTTTTCGTACTGTCACACACATTACACGATAAACTACAAGTCTAATAGTACAATGGGTTTATAGTATAACATACTGTAATATTAATAAACCTAACTTGACGCAACTGAGCTACTTTAAATCACTTATATATACACAGACAGCCTTATTAAAACCACCAGTCTTATACAGATTCACCACAGGAAAAAATTATAAAAGGAGATCCTATACCCCAGGCAGCACAGAACCCAAAAGGTTTCAGGTATGACGCATGTCCAGCGAAGATATATTCCAGATTTTAAAAATATAATAGTTTTATACAGTAACATACAGGACAAACATTCAAGATTAATTTCAATCGTTTGGTAAAGATTTGTAAATATTTATTATCATGTATTTATTTTGAACTTTTGATAAAATACACATTAAAATATTGGGCAAAAAAATTAATTTCTTTATTTAATCCTATATTATAATGAATGATATAATAATGATATTATTCGCATATAATATAAAAGTTAACTATAAGGAACACAAGTTAAAAAATAAAAATGGCGTCTTCAGAAATATTGTTAAAATGTTCATAATTAATTATATAATATACTAAAATTGAATATTTTATAAAAACATTTTGATAATATTTCATATATATTTCAATAATAATATTCCAATTCATATTGAAATAATGAAGAATGTAGTAATAAATAGAATTATATAAATGTTTTTACCTTTTATTTAAGAATTCCTCAAAATTCAAAAAGGGGTATATAAAATACTAAACAGCAAGACTTAAAGGCAGATTCAAGCTTATAAATCGGCTTTTAGGACGTCATACACTTGTCTAGACAGCAACAACAACAAACTGGAAGTAAGTATTATAATGCAAATATTTCAATATATAAAGAAAGAGAGATATTTGCGATTGACACATATTTATTAACCGTACATATAAAATTATATATCGTATATATAAAATTATATATATATTAATAGAGAGAGAGATTGTGATGACGATGATATCAAAATTATTAGATAGATTCTATGTACAGTAAATAGGTACATGGCGACTCAGAGAGATTGAGATTAAAACTGCATATGCATTAGTTACTCAATACATGCAGTACTGTATTTTATTTATACAGTACTAATTATATAGATGGAAATTTTGCCGGGAGGATATTGATTTAAAGAGATAAAGGTCGCCTCTCCCGTTAAAATAGACGTCAAAACTAGACGCCATCTATATATTTATATATATACAATGTTTTCATCGTTAGCGTTAACTGCGTAAAACTCGGAGAGAAAGATATGCAAATTAATATCCATAAATATCCATAAATACTTTTATTTTTCCGTTCTCCATTACTCTTCATGTTTCACCTTTCCATACCTCATCCTCAAAGTTAGAAATGTCGCTATTTCTCTTTGAAAATAAATTTTGATTTTTAAAAGAAACATTCGCGGTATAATTTTAATTTTCGTTTTACAATCATCAGCCGCGTTATATTGTATTTTAAATGTTACTTTAAATATAAGTTATGAACGGAAAAATACGTCCAGGGTAGCCGAGTGGACAAGGCACCTGCCCGGTAAGCAGAAGGGTGTGGGTTCGATTCCCGCCCCTGGACACTTTTATTTTTCCGTTCTCCATAACTCTTCATGTTTCACCTTTCCATACCTCATCCTCAAAGTTAGAAATGTCGCTATTTCTCTTTGAAAATAAATTTCGATTTTTAAAAGAAACATTCGCGGTATAATTTTAATTTTCGTTTTATAAATATTATCACTAGAGAACATAGTGAATTTTTACAGGAATAGAATAGAAATTGATTAAAATTGAGACATTTACATATATAAGAGAGAGAGAGAGGATATATCATTCTATATAAATATAATATATTCAAAATATACTCCCGTAAATAAGATATCGCGCAATTTATTATAATTCTTATGAATCCATTTATAATTGAGTGAGAAGATTCAATCGCAACCAAACCTTCGAGCAAATATTTCAAACTTATTATAATAACATTTATAATATATCAATAAACACAATTCCAAATATTTTGATATAAATACGAATTTATTATATTAAGCTTTTGTTGTTTGCTTTGTAAGTTTTGCTTTGTTGTTTGTTTTTCTCTTTGGACAATTTTCTTTAGTTAATTTATGTAAAATAATGAATTGAACAGGATTGTATATAGCCGAATTGCTGTAATGCAGTGAAATGTATTGACGCAAATATCCCTGAGTTTGGGATATCGCGTTTCATGATGTTAATAAAGTTAATAATAATAATAAGCCGTTTATTTCTTATTCTATTTATACGAAAAATAGATAGAGAGCCTATTCCGAATATAGTAATATGAAATAACTTTTATTTATATTGTTTCTATAAATAATAAATATGAGAAATATACGATAATTTACATTATTAATCATTTAAATATATAAACGAACAATGGGGAAAAGATCAATGATAGATATGATAGTTGTTTATGTGTGTAAAAGAAAATAGGAAAAAAACGGATATATCTATATATACTTTGTAAATTTAAAGGCATATATTGGATCAAGATATCATTTAATTTACCAATATATCAGTTGGATGAATGCCAACCTTTATCAAGGTATTATAACAGTTTAATGTGTGTCAACAACATACTCAGCGCCACATAACATCAACAAAATTAAAAATATGTTTGCTTATATTCAATGGGAGTGGTAGAAATATACTGATATACATATATTATGGACAAAATAATAATATCTATAAATATATTGTTTTTATAATATAAATATGAGATATACGTTAATTTACATTCGGAATCATCTAAATATATACCAATATTTAGGAATAGATCCAAGGTAGATATGATAGTTGTATATGTGTATAAAATGAAATATAAAAACTGTTATATACTGTAACGTTTTTGGGTTAACTGTTAAAATATGTTTTTACTTTTTTAAAATAAATTCGTTGTTTTTTATAATAATTAAGATACAAATTACATTGTTGTTGATTATTATCGTCTGTTTAAAAAATAAAATTGCATGTGATGATGATAACAAAATGAACTTTTATTTTAATATACAAAATTTAGTAAAAAAAAAGAAACAATTTATTATAAAATTCAAACATGACAATATAAATATATATATGTATATATTAATATATTGTTTATTCAATGATAAATATGAGATATAAATTAATCTACATTAGAAAACGTCTAAATATATATACCAATAATGGAAAATAGATCTAAGGTAGATAAGGTAGGTGTCTATGTTTGTAAAAAAGAAAAATAGAAAAAACTGTTATATATTTATTAATTTATGATAATAAATATAAAATATGATAATTTACATTCGCAATCATTTAAATATATATACCAATATTTAAATATATATATATATATATATGATAAAACGAAAGAAAAAATAAAAGGTAAAAAGATCAGGTGTTGAAATCAATATTAAAAATGGCATATCCTGACCAGGAGCACAAGTGCTTTTTTATATGCCATTTATAATATATATATATATATGGTAGTTGTCAATGTGTGTAAAAAAAGTAGAAAAGTGTTATATATATTGTCTTAATAATAATAAATATGAGATATACGTTAATCTACATTGAAAATCATCTAAATATATATACCAATAATGGGAAATAGATCTAAGGTAGATATGGTAGCTTTCTATGTGTATAAAAAGAGCAATGTAGTCCAAGGGAATACCTGCAGTAATTGTTAGGATCACTGGCACTAAGTAACGCTGATACCAAATTCCCTATGGACCTCAAATGACACCATAGAGAACTGATCTTTTTATCGTTCACCTTATTTAACTAACATTGTTTTAAATATAATTGGCTTCCAAGAAAGACTTCCAATGTTTTTATAGGCAATTCTAGTGTGATCCCCTTCCAATATTGGTTTAATTAGAGGGTAACTAGGGACCAATCATTGGTCCAGGTTTTATCTCTTCGAGAACTCCTCTAGATTAACTCTTGGACGGTGCTAAAATAACCCCGGTCTGGAAAATATAGACTCTAACTTAAAATTTTTTTTATACATTAGTTTTACAGTTGCCTTCAAGAATCTTTCTTAATCAATAGACATGTAGAAATTCACAACCGTAGTATAAATAATTAATTTAAAAGGCATATATTAAATCCATATATAATTTATTTCACCAATATTTTAGTTGGCTGAACTCCAATCTTTTTCAAAGTATTATAACATATTAATGTGTGTCAACAACAAACTCAGCACCCGTCGTTGACTCACAATAAAATGTTATAATACCTTGATAAAGGTTGGCGTTCAGCCAACTGACATATTGGAAAATAAATTATATTTTGATCCAATATAGGCCTTTTTAATTAAAGATTCATTTATGGATTGCTCTATTTCCAAAACATATATATGTTTTAAATGAATAATCAATAATAGTAATATCAATTTTATATATATTTATAAATTTTGTCTGATTTTGTTATATTTATCTTTTATATTATACCTAGTTATATTTATTTTCACACATCTGATAGTTACCCAGTGCCATATATCTTTCTTATGTTCAGGTTGAGTAGAAATTTCTATAGATTTATATGTATAGTATCCATCAGAAATATTTCATAAATAATAAATATGTAGAAACCAACAGTATACAGTTTTAATTCAATTTCTTATTATAGCCATAGAAAAGGAAAAGGGCATCCACACACACACACACACACACACACACATATAGATACCAGAAATTTTACACTAGTTATATATATATAGCAACTAGACGAATGGCCCGGGCAACGCCCGGGTTTTACCCGAGTGCGAATATATTTTAAAAACGTTTTAATCTTCATCTAGATCTTCATCTTGTCTACACCTTGTATACATCTTGCTTCCTAGGGTTGCCCGGCAACGCCCGGGTTTACATGATTAAATGTATTATTCAAACACATTAAACATGTGCCCGTTGGCTGCCAGCGAGTAAATGTCGGCGCCCGTTGACTCCCGGCGAGCAAGCGACCGCTCCCGTCGGCTGCCGGCGGGCGAGTGGCTTCCCGGCGCATGCGCGCGCCCCGTTGACTCCCGGCGAGCAAGCGACAGCTCCCGTCGGCTGCCGGCGTGCGAGTGCCTTCCCGGCGCATGCGCGCGCACAGGGAAGCCACGTGTCGCAGGCCGCCCAATGGGCGCGCCCCGCCATCAGATTCCACCGCGTTCTAGATGAGCTATTTAGAATAATTTGAATATATAGTTTTAATAATTGATTTATATATTTTTTAAAATAGCCTATCGTCATCCTCGTTATTTTTTACCTATGTATTGAAATTTTGGTTTGAATTAGTGAACTACTGCGAATTTGTATACCGGACATACAAACCAACCAACCAACAAACATACAAACATTCATTTTTATATATATAGATAACGCGCCATCTATATATAACAAATGAAGACATAAAGACGCTAATGTTTCTTTTCACAAATAAATCAAACTTCTACCTGTCCTTACTGCGATGAAAATTAATTAGGAGGACTTGGCTAATCAGTGGTGGACCCTCCCAGAAGTTTCGCTAAATTAATCTACCATAACCCTTCTTTAGAGCTTAAATACTGTATTGGATCATTCTGCTTTTATATGCAACACTAAAGGGTAGAATCTTAGAAATGGTATTTTAATAGAACTATGGACATGATCTTTAAGGACAGTACAATTACATATAAATATTTGTATTGAGCAATGCTCTTCCGCAAACAATAAGGACAAGGCCATTTAGGCAATAATGATAATTATATCAAATATTGATACGTTTCACTACAATTTAGCATATTTCCTATATAAATTACCGAGTTCTTTATATTATGACTACCTAATAGCTATTTATTGTCACGCTATTTTTCTTAGAATTATGTCGAGGAAAGATTCCTCAGACAACTAAGCTTGTTCTGTTTTAATTCAAATAAAATAATTGACACTCAAATGATTCTATTTTGAAAATTGAGCAATCCATAAAAAAATCTTTAAAAAGGCATATATTGGATTAAAATATCATTTAGTTGTTCCAATATCCAATAGTTGTTGACACACACATACATTAATATGTTATATTACCTTAAAAGGTTGGCTTCCAGCAAACTGAATTATTGGTAAAATAAAAAATATTTTGATCTAATATATGCCTTTTTTATTTAAAATAATTATATGTTCTTTATTTTAAATTGTATCATTTATGATTTGAAAACAATTAATAACATAATTATTTTTTTAATATTCAATGAAATTCGAAGAGACTGAAGAAATATAGAATAATGAGATGAGACTTTTTGATTATCCTGTTGTTCAATATATAGTGGTAATTTCTCCTTAAAAATGAATTCTAAATTTCCAATCTTGACTCTCGAATGGAGTGAATATATTAAGTCCAAATATATCATTATATTCGATAGAAAAGGTACATTTCTAATACACTGTGAATAACAAAAGTAAACTACCTCTCTTTGGAAGATAACTTTTCATAACTAAAATATAGTAAGTATATTTTGAAAATAGAGCAATACATTAATAAATTTAAATTAAAAAGGCATATATTAGATCAAAATACAATTTATTTTATAAATATTTCAGTTGGCTGAAGGCCAACCTTTTGCAAGGAATTATAACATAATTTATATATAATCATTAGATAATAAAAAGCATATATTGGATTGAATAAAATATTTTATATTCATTATGATATAGAATCATATAAAAGTTAGAATATAAATGGAGCCATAATAAAAACTGTCTAAATTAATACTGTTTGTTTCGATATTTAATTTTAAAATCCACGATACAATTGAAACTTAAGCCTTTAAAAGTAAAAAAAAAAGGAAACAAAGAGCCCTAAATTAAATTGACATCGATTTCAAAGGATGTCATCTTTTGTGGTAACTATTTTTGTCTTTTCTTTTGAAGAACTTTACAATTTAGTATAATAGAATTGTGTTGTCATATGAAATCCATCCTTTAAAATATCCTATTTCCCAATTTTTTCTGAGTGTAGAGAGTTTTTATATAAAATAAAATAAATTTTTGTCTATATAGTGATACAAGAAAGAAAATATTTTCAACTCTAATTAAAAGAAATATAAAAATTGAAATTTCCCTGAGACTATATAAAGTTCATAAGGTACAGGTCTAAGAATAACACCAGCTTTGACAGAAAAACGTATATGCGCACCTGTGTCTTCAACTTCTTGAAAATAGAAATGAAAAATATTTGAGAATTTGGCCTTAAATTTATACTGAATAACCTTTCAATCAAATATATAAAATACCCTGTATAGATTCAATATATATACCTTATATATAGATAAATCGCGGATAACACGCTATATGCAGTAATATATATGTGATTAGATATATATGTATTTGTAAAATAGAGGATCCACAAATAAATCTTCAATTAAAAGGCATATATTATATTAAATTATATGCCTTTCTGGCAGATTGTAAGGTTCAATTAGATCCCCTGTAGATCTCATGGAATAAAGTCCGCCCTAGACTGACGAGGGCCATTAACCCGACACCATAGTCTCTAGGTGGACGCTTCTCAGTTTACCAAAGCTGGTGTTGTGACTTTGTCATCGACCTGATGCCGCTAGTTTGCGGCGATGGTCAATAGATGGCGTCTAATTTTGACGTTTATTTTGGCGGGATAGGTCAATTTATTTTTATGCATATATATATGTATTTGTGATACATTCTATTTTAGAGTAGAAGAGGATGGTATTTTGATGTTCAAAAAAAGACCACTCCACACTAAATATACTCTATAACAAAAAAATCGACGCACCAAGAAACAGTTGTCCGATTTATATGAAAATACGTATATAAAGAGGTTTCGATCAAACATGCAAATGATTGAAATTTGTTGGCCGATTTATGCAAAGCAAGAGCTCCAGCGCATCTGAACTGCGCATCCAGCACGAGCATTCTAGACTCATTATTCAGCGCGGCACGAGCTAATTTTCATAATTTCCATTTTATATTTTAGCAGTACGCCTATTTCTACTGCCGATTGGATTGAAAGAGGCTGGTTGGTCTAATCGACTAATCGCGCGAGATCTGTGTCGAAGTGATGCGGCTATTAGGCGATGTTGGCAAAAGTGTGTCAACAACGGAAGATTGCAACGTCAGGACGGCAGCGGTCGACCAAGGGCAACAACAGAATGGGAGGACAGAGCAATTGTCAGAATGGCTGTCGCAGCACCGGAATCCACGTTATCTACCATCCAACGTGTGACCGGCACACAAGTGTCCAAAATGACCATCAACAGGCGACTGAGAGAGTGGAATCTAAGAGCACGCCGACCGTTACGATGCCTACCCCTCACACCCGTGGACCGACAAGTCCGACTACAGTGGTGTCGGGAGCGATCAACTGGGGACGTATAGTCTTTAGTGACGAGTCCCGTTTCTTTCTGTGTCCTGACGACCGTCGCAAACGTGTCTGGAGACGTCCTGGGCAGCGTGCGGATCATGGCCTTACTGTCGAACACCACACAGGTCCACAACAGGGCTTTATGGTCTGGGGTGCCATTTCATTTGCTAGCAGGACCCCATTTGTAGTCATTCCTGGCACCCTGACACCACAACGGTACGTAGATGACATTCTACGGCCTGTTTTGTTGCCGTTCCTCTCACATCACACCGGGCTTACTTTTCAACAAGATAATGCCCTGCCACACACGGCACGTGTTACTATGGATTGTTTTCAATCTTGCCGAACTCTTCCGTGGCCAGCAAGGTCGCCTGATCTCTTGCCCATTGATCACATCTGGGACGGGAAGGCGATTGCAACCATCCCGGAATGTTGACTATTTAGCCGGACAGTTGGAGACAATTTGGCAAGAAATCCCGCGCAGCACACCATCCGGAATCTTTATCAGTCCATGACACGCCGGGTGGCAGCCTTCATCCAGGCCAGTGGAGGTCCAACGACATATTGACATTCACAATTTGTGACGATCAAACTCTGAAATAAAACAATTAATTGTTCTGAAATTTTAATCGTTTTCCCCCTATACATGCTCTTTACATACACCAATTTTTGTCCTAATCTGACAACTCCTTCTTGATGCGTCGATTTTTTTGTTATACAGTGTATATTAATATAAATAAAGGAAATTAATAATTAAACACATATCAATTTGAAAAATTGATAATTTGAGTAAATATATTTTTGATATATTTACCAATAAAATGTATAAGATAAATTTACGTTAGGATGATATTAATGTACCAAACATTGCACCTGCCTGGAAATCGGCTTTTCCCAGGAAAACAGCTTAAATATCTTTCTGGTAAATTTCATAAACCTTTTCGTAGGATGCAATAAAATCGAATTCTTCACTGTACTGATGAGGCTCTAGCCCAAAACCATAATATACAGGTTGGAACTGTGTCTGAATTTTACAAAACTTGTAGTGTGGGTCTTTTTTATTATCATTAGTGAAGTTTTTTACTAGGATGATAGAATAATGCATAGTCTTATGCAAATATAAAGAAATAGGTGCAACTTTCTGTACATATCAATATATTAAAAATAAAAGAAAGATATCTTGACTAGGCTCACATTAGTATTTCTAGATGGTAGAGTGCCATCTAGTGGAAGAAAAATCGAGAAATGATCACGTGAGCCTGGTCAGGATATGTCTCTTTTATTTTTAATATCAACACCTGACCTATTTTATATTTTCATTGTTTTTTCATATATCAATATATATATATATCTAAATAATTTCATATCTATAACTTTATTAAATAGGATAAGGCACAATTTGGATTATAGATTATAAACACAAGGTAATAAGACCAAATCCAATTAAATAAATAGTGTGCGACGTTTCAGCGTGGTTACCATCTTCAGACAAAAATACTGATAGTGGTAAAATTTCTCATTCAGTACTTTTGTCTGAAGATGGTAACAACGCTGAAACATCACACACTTTTTTATTTATTTGGATTTGGTCTTATTACCTTGTGTTTATTAAATAGGTTTAACAGATAATTATTCTATTATTAATAATTAACTAAATAGGTATTAGCATCAAAATACATTTTTTTACTAAACCAAACACGAAAATATGGTTAAACCATGTTGAAAGAACACTAGTAAAGTTTTTCTCAGAGAATTTTTCAATCTTTAAATATTCGATTAAACCATTCTTTTATTGTAAATTTCAAATTTTAAACGAATTACATGATTTATATAATTAACTTTGGAATTTATTTATAATAAAATTTAGGGAATACTAATTCAATTTTTACGGTAAGGAGAGAGAAAAACTACAATTTTAAAGTTTGAAAATAAAATTTTAAATATGATTAAACTAATTATTTAGTTTCTTTATAATTTAGATATTAGTTTTATTATATAGAAAATTACAACTATATATATATATAGAAAGTTGGAATCCTCTGATGAATATAAGTAAAAGATTTGAAGCGAACGAGGATACTTTTCTTTTAAACTTTAATAAAGATTCGAGCTTTCGGGCCTATAACCGTTCTACAGGACTACACTCCAACAAATAAATGTGCATCTTATATATATCAGAAACTAGGAAAATTAGCATATATGTAAGTAAAAAAAATAATTATAAGATATATCTATAAGTTTTGAGTATGCAAAGTAGTGACATCAAAAGTGGATTCTGGACTATGATACATTCATTAAATCTGCAAAGTTGAAACTTTCCGAAATAAAACAAACTGGCAGTGGGCAACTATGGTACACTATTTATGGAAATATTGCTTTATATGCGTCAGGGATCTCTATGTGTCGGTTAATAATATTGTGTTTTAAAGAGAGCAACGCCTCGACGACTAATCTTTTGAATTTGCTGTTGATATTAGAGTAATATGCATGTGGGTGGGATGTATTAAAATAAATAATGAACCCAAGTCCCTCATCGTACAACATATCAGACAAACAGGACATTCTTTTAATACATCCCACCCACATGCATATTACTCTAATATCAACAGGAAATTCAAAAGATTAGTCGTCGAGGCGTTGCTCTCTTTAAAAACACAATAGTATTAACCGACACATAGAGATCCCTGACGCATATAAAGCAATATTTCCATAAATAGTGTACCATAGTTGCCCACTGCCAGTTTGTTTTATTTCGGAAAGTTTCAACTTTGCAGATTTAATGAATGTATCATAGTCCAGAATCCACTTTTGATGTCCCTACTTTGCATACTCAAAACTTATAGATATATCTTATAATTATTTTTTACTTACATATATGCTAATTTTCCTAGTTTTCTGATACATATATAAGATGCACATTTATTTGTTGGAGTGTAGTCCTGTAGAAGGGTTATAGGCCCGAAAGCTCGAATCTTTATTAAAGTTCAAAAGAAAAGTATCCTCGTTCGCTTCAAATCTTTTGCTTATATAATATATATATATATATATATATATATAAACACAAAGCAATAACGCGCCATCTATACATATAAATGTGTCTTTATAGTTTGCTGAAGAGCATTGCTCGAAGCAAATATTTAAATATAATTCTACTGTCCTATAAGCTTATGTCCATAGTTTACTTGAAAACCATTTCTAAGATTCCATCATTCAGTGTAGCATATAAAAGCAGAATGATCCAATACAATATTAGAGCTCTGAGAAGCGGTCTGGTGGATTAAATTGGCGAAACCGCTGGGAGGGTTCACCACTGATGAGCCAAGCCCTCCCAATATATTTTTTCATCGCAGTAAGGACAGTAGAAGTTCGTTTTATGTATAAAAGAAACATTCGGGCTTTTAAATTCTTTTATTTTATATATATATATATACTAGCGGATGTACCCGGCTTCGCCCGGGTTTTACCCGAGTAAAGGTTTGTCTAACGAATCTCTCGATAAAGTGAACATTTTTTCCCGATCCCTTGAAAAATACTCGATAATTTGAATTAAATCAATATCAATTGGTTCCCTCAGTAATTGGAAGTTAAAGGAATAGTATCTTGCCTTGGAATTGTATCATTATTCTTGTATGGATGTACCCGGCTTCGCCCGGGTTTTACCCGAGTAAAGGTTTGTCTAACGAATATCTCGATAAAGTGAACATTTTTCCCGGTCCCTTGAAAAATTATCGATAAGTTGAATAAAATCAATATTAATTGGTTCCCTCGGTAATTGGAAGTTAAAGGAATAGTATCTTGCCTTGGAATTGTATCATTATTCTTGTCTCAAATAAATTGCCGTGTCATCCTGAATTTTGTCTTTCCTAATTTTCTACATTACAAAATCATCGTATCATCATGATAATATTTAGAACAGATTGTTGAATTATAAAAGATAAATTAGAATATTTATCTTGATTATTTTTAGGCGAAAAGTTATTTCAAAAATTTTATTTGCTAGAAACCTTCCCAGTACTATCTACCTATATATTTGCCTTATTCTGTCTGTTTGTCTGAAGCTCACGGATAGAATGCGCGCCCATTGGCTGCCAGCAAACACGTGACCTCCCTGCCCGCCCCCCTCTAGACAACCCTGTTATCAGCTGTGTGATACATACACCTGTCTATAGCGGCCATTCTAGACAACCCTGTTATCAGCAGTGTGATACATCCACCTGTCTATACAGACCACCCTGTCTACAGCGGCCACTCTAGGCAACCCTATTATCAGCTGTGTGATACATCCACCTGTCTACACAGACCACCCTGTCTATAGCGGTCACCTTAGACAACCCTGTTATCAGCTGTGTGATACATACACCTGTCAATACAGACCACCCTGTCTATAGCGACCGCTCTAGACAACCCTGTTATCAGCTGTGTGATACATCCACCTGTCTATTCAGACCACCCTGTCTACAGCGGCCACTCTAGGCAACCCTATTATCAGCTGTGTGATACATCCACCTGTCTACACAGACCACCCTGTCTAAAGCGGCCACTCTAGGCAACCCTGTTATCAGCTGTGTGATACATCCACCTGTCTATACAGACCACCCTGTCTATAGCGACCACTCTAGACAACCCTGTTATCAGCTGTGTTATACATCCTCCTGTCTATACAGACCACCCTGTCTATAGCGACCACTCTAGACAACCCTGTTATCAGCTGTGTGATACATCCACCTGTCTATACAGACCACCCTGTCTATAGCGACCACTCTAGACAACCCTGTTATCAGCTGTGTGATACATCCACCTGTCTATACAGACCACCCTGTCAATAGCGACCACCACCCTGTCTATAGCGACCACTCTAGACAACCCTGTTATCAGCTGTGTGATACATCCACCTGTCTATACAGACCACCCTGTCAATAGCGACCACCACCCTGTCTATAGCGACCACTCTAGACAACCCTGTTATCAGCTGTGTGATGCATCCACCTGTCTATAAGACCACCCTGTCTATAGCGACCACTCTAGACAACCTGTTATCAGCTGTGTGATACATCCACCTGTCTATACAGACCACCCTGTCTATAGCGACCACTCTAGACAACCCTGTTATCAGCTGTGTGATACATCCACCTGTCTATACAGACCACCCTGTCAATAGCGACCACCACTCTGTCTATAGCGACCACTCTAGACAACCCTGTTATTAGCTGTGTGATACATCCACCTGTCTATACAGACCACCCTGTCAATAGCGACCACCCAAGACAACGTTTTTAAAATATATTCGCACTCGGCTAAACCCCGGGCGTTGCCCGGGCCATTCGTCTAGTACTGAATAACTTCCCAAAGTTTCAAGGCGTTCCAATGAGTGGTTTGGTCATGCATAAAGGACACACACACACACATACATTCATTTTTATATATAGAGATATGAAATAACGATAGAAAAAATTCATTGATGGCTTTTCATGATTTATCACGAAATTGAGTAGGCCAAATATCATGGAGCAAGCTAAATAAACGTTTAGTTTATTTTTGCTCCACTAGATGGCGCTCTGCCATCTAAAAAGCACATGTGCTCGTGGTCAGGAAATGCCATCTTTATTTTTAATATATATATATATATATATGTGAAAAAATGATACAAAAACAAATAATAAAAAGGTCAGGTATTGATATTATAAAATAGGCATATCCTGACCAGGAGCACTGGGCTTTTCAGAAGGCAGAGCGCCATCTGGTGGAACAGTAATCAACTAAACATTGATTAAGCCTATTCCCTGATATTTGGCCAACCCAATTTCTTGATAAATCATGAAAAGCCATCCACTAGATTGCGCTCTGCCTTCTGAGAAGCACATGTGCTCCTAGTTAGGATATGTTTTTTTTTATTTATAATACCAGCACCTAACCTTTTTATTATTTATTTTTCTTTTATTTTTCACATATATATATAATATATAAAAGTAAATGTATTTATTTACGTGTAATATATATTAATAGATACAAACATATACGAGGTGTGTTCAAAAAGTATCGCGAATTTTGAATTTTCGCGGGGTACGTATATTCGAATTTCGATCTTTTTGTGGCTTTATGTTGGTACTCATGTCTCTCACTTATGCCGACAAGCTCGGCCATTTTGAATGTTCACTTAATTGTTGACAGCTGCTTTGCTTGCAGGTGTTTTGGATCGTCTTCGATTTTTACCTATTAAAAAAATGGATCAAAGAACCTGTATCAAATTTTGTGTGAAAAACGAAATTAAGTGCGCGGATGCATTCCGAATGTTGACTGTGGCATACGGAGAAGCTACCTTGGACCGAAGCAACGTTTATCGGTGGTACAAAATCTTCTCAGAAGGCCGAGAAGATGTGAACGACGAAGAGCGTGCCGGACGCCCGAGCACTTCAACAACAGACGAAAAAATTAATGAAGTGAAGAAAATAATATTGGCCAATCGTCGAATCACCGTTAGAGAAGTTGCCGAGGACCTAAACATATTAAACAAAATTGTTCAATTGCGACCAAAAACAGCATCACAGTAACATTGCTAATGAGATGTTGGACTCTGTCCGCGACGACCCAAATTTGCTCCAGAGGGTCATAACTGGTGACGAAGCGTGGGTTTATGGTTATGACGTGGAAACCAAAGCTCAATCATCTCAATGGAAGCTGTCGCACTAACCAAGACCGAAAAAAGCGCGCCAAGTTCGGTCGAATGTGAAAGTTTTGCTGACAGTTTTCTTCGATTGCAGGGGCGTGGTGCATCATGAGTTCTTGCCATAGGGTAGAACGGTTAATAAGGAATATTAACTGCAAGTTATGCGCAATTTGCGCGAAGCAATCCGCCAGAAACGCCCGGATTTGTGGAAGAACAAAAATTGGCTTTTGCACCACGATAACGCCCCTGCTCACACATCGTTGCTTGTGCGCGACTTTTTGGCCAAAAACAACACACCCATGATGCCGCAGCCACCGTATTCCCCAGATCTGGCCCCCTGTGACTTTTTCTTGTTCCCTAAACTGAAGAGGCCCATGAAAGGACGACGTTACGCTACGCTTGACGAGATGAAGACGGCATCGAAGGAGGAGCTGAAAAAGATTTTTAAAAAATGATTTTTTGAAGTGCTTCGAAGATTGTAAAAACCGTTAGCACAAGTGTATAATATCTCATGGGGATTACTTTGAAGGGGACAAAATAGGTATTCATGAATAAATAAATAATATTTGAAAAAACACAAAAGTCGCTATACTTTTTGAACACACCTCGTACATAGTTTGTCGTCTATGCACGTCTTCAATACATAACTAATCTGGCTGACACTTTAAGAGGACATCGACTTTATCTGGAAGAAGTTTTTGTCGCATCTTAAACCAAGAAAATATAAAATTAATCAAGTACTGGGCGAAGATACTTATTTTCGTCAGAAAAGGATGACGGGCTAAGCCAGATTATCATGTTAGTAGGCAGGAACAATATTCTAACAGCAAAACAATCACTCGAGTAGAATACAGAGGGAGCTAGGTTATATTTATATATAAAACAAAAGTCCAAAGGTAACTTTAAGAAATTTTCATTTGACACTATAAATAAAATTTAAAAAATAAAAAGAATTAAGCGGAACACTCTGGGTTCGATTCCCATCCCTAGACACTTTCATCTTTCCGTGTATCATTACTCTTCACAATTCATCCTTTCATACTTCATCCCTAAAGTAAGAAATAATCGTTATTTCTCCTCAAAATAAATTTCGATGATTCGTTCAAAATAAACACATGCGGGGTATTTTCAAATGTCGTTCTACAATCATAGGGCGCATTATATTGTATTAAAAAGAGTATTCATTTCAATGAAATAATCCGTTGTATCAACATGTTTCTCAGCCTTTTCATATCTAGAATAATTTATTGGAATTAATCTATTCGAATATATCTATTTTCAATTATCATATTAGATATATATCATATATAAATATAATATTCAAGTAAAGGATTCTTCTCTCCGTTTGCTTAATTATTCAGCAATATATTTCCTTAGAATACTAATGACATAATATATGGAGGTTGCATCTATCTCACGTGCTTTTCCAATTATTCCCAAACACAATTAGAAATAACTTAATTTTCTTACCTAGTAATTACAATGGTGCAATAGAAATTAACCACATAAATGACTTTTATGCTCAATAGAAGATTTTTCTTATTATTTTCATTAATGAATTTTTTAAGTAGTTAAAATATATAGCATATTCTAAATTCAGCTATATAAATTTTTAAAATACCCTCGTGAAAAATTAATATAAATTAATGAATGATATAGTAAATTTGGATAGAGAATGTTTATGATTTAATTAGAATGTAAAATAAATTATATTTTAAAATATAGAATACACCACTATGTATTATGGCAATTCATATTAATCAGAGTTCCTCAAACTAAAATGATCATTTTTAAAGAATGAATGACCATTTTTACATATAGGTCTACCTAAAAGGAGTATAGTTGTCTGTAGAATGTGATACTGATAAAACTGGATCGGATACTGTATAATCGTCTACTATTTTAAAATAATCATACACATTTCATAAATGGTATATTATAAATTTTCTAATAGATCAATAAGAGTATATATACTCTCTATATTCAAAACAAAGTTGCGATAGATTGATATTTACGTACCAGAAAAGGCACTTCTCTTATCAAATATATATATCAAAACGATGCACTATTGATCACCCTAGTAAAATACTTTACGAGTGATCATAATGTAGAATGAGCCATAACACCAGTTTTGGCAAATTCGAACAAAAAGCCAACAACCTGTATCCAATGGTTTCGAACTTTGTCCCTCATCAGTACAGGGGCGGTTTCGATTTCATAACATCCTACGAGAATAGTTATGAAGTCGGTCAAATTTACCAACAACAATGGCCGATTTCCATGCAAGAATTCAACATAAAGTTACAGGAGGTTGATATTCATATACCAAAAGAGGTACCTCTCTCTTCAATTATGTATCAGAGCGATGCACTGTTCATCACCCAAATAAACAATAACTAGTGATAATGAAGAATAATCCAATTTTGTGGATAAGGGAACCTCTAGTTTCAACCATTCATCAGAACCTTAGTTGAAACTGTACTAGTGGTTATGCCATAACTACAGTTCTGGAAATATTCCATACAAAAAACAACATGTATACCATGGTTACTGATTTTGTTCCTCATCAAGGGCGCCTTCGATTTAATAACATTCTACAAAAGAGGTTATGAAATCTGTAGAATTTGCCAAAGAGCGAAGTGGGAAGGGTCTATCTTCATGCAAAAATTCAACATAATGTTACAGGAGGTTGATATTCACATACCAAAAGAGGCGCCTCTCTCTTCAATTATGTTTCAAAACGATGCACTGTTCATCACCCTTGTAAAACACTTAGAAGTGATGATGAAGAAAAAGCCAAAACATCAGTTTTGGCATTTACTAACAGTAAACTAACCTGTATACAATAGTTTCGGCCTTTTTAACCTAATCATAACAGGGTGGCTTTGATTTGATAACATCCTACGAGAGGGGTTATGAAACCGGTCGAATTTACCAAACAGGTGTTTACAAGCTGGTAAAGTGGCAAGATCCGATTCTTAGGCAAGTTTGCAACATAAAGTTGCGAGAAGATGATATTCATGAACAAAAAGATGACACAGTCCATCACTAGTTATGATAATGAATGCGGTACCTCTTTGGTACACGAATACCGCTCTCCTGAAAATTTATATTGAATTTTAACCAGGGAATCGGATATTGTCACTTCGCCATCTTGAACTCTTATTTTGATAAATTCTGCCGATTCCATAACCCCATTCGTAGGATGTTATGAAATCGAAGCCGACACTGTACTGATAAGGCCTAAAGCCCGAAATCATGGTAAACAGGTTAGCTTTTTGTCTGAATTAACAAAGCTGGTGTTGTGAATCCTTCATTATCAACACTAGAAAAGGTTTTACTAGAGTGATGAACAGGTTATTGTCGGATGCATTAATAAATAAAGAGATGCCTCTTCCATATATGTTCTATATATCATTCGTGTTAGAATCATGATATAATTCTTAAATAAAAATTAATTGTATATATATATAGTCAATTTCCTGTAGTTGTTCAAATAACTTTATTAGGTACCGCTCGAAAAGAGCAACCTAACTTATGTTATCTACAATAAATAATACGAACAGGTACTCTTCACATATAAAAATAAAATGTACAATGCGGGATTCAATCCCGGTTCATGGCTGTCGGGAATCTATACTTTTAACCACACGTCTACCAACATTTTAGTCGGTTAACAGTCTTTTCCAAAAATAACTTTATTAGGTACCGCTCGAAATAAGCAACCAAGCTTATGTTATTTACAACGAGAAAAATATAAACTAGTACTTCACAGAAAAAAAAGTGTCCAATGCGGGATTCGATACCTGTTCGTGGCTATCGGAAACCGATGCTTTATATAGCAGGCCACTGACTTTATATTGTCAGTTATAAACAAGGGAGAGATATCAATATACTTTAATGATACTTAACACTACTAGAAAATTAAAAAGTAAGTATTATTTTGGCATGATTCCATACCAATTGTATTCTATTTATTAGACCAATATGATTGAACGCCAAAATGTCTAATGGAATTCACACCCATTTATTTTCGTTGAAAACTTAAGTCGGTTATTAATTAGTGACGATATATTGGATATACATTCTTATTCTTAGAATTTTGCAAATATTTTTTGAAGATTGAAAATATTGTATATAAGGAATTATATCTTAATTTTATATCATTATATTATCATATATGAATGTACACTCATATATAACTTATGAATGTTTCATATTATATATTGCCGGTAGTCTGTTTTTTTCTTTTGAAGGAAAAAGAGGCATTTTATTTTCACACTTGGTTATCTCGTGTGTTTCTAAAAGGTCACTGTGAATCAAATATTTTTCAGAGTTATTGTCTGAATCCCGATATACATGCTAAAAGTTACAACTTCTTTAAGTTTTGTTCATGAGTGTATCTTACAGAGTTATTGTCTTAATCCCGATATACATGTAAAAGGTACAACTTCCTCATTTTTGTCCATGAGTGTATAAAGGTAAATGAAACTTCTTGATTAACCTTATTTAACTATAATAATCATATACTACTGGTATTTTACATAATTAAATAAAAATGTGGAAGAGATATTCTCATAATATCAAAATAAGAAAAATATTGATTATGGAAATTTTTCTTTTTCTCTCATTTGTTTGAAATTATGTAAAATAGTATCTGATTATATATTGAACTCGTGTTCTACAGCAATTCATTGTATCGTGTTTGCTCTCGTACAAGGACATTCTCTCTCTCTCTTTCACGAAAGAGAAAGATATATGAAATGATCTTTTAAAAGAAGTTTATCCCTGGAAGCCTTATGATTTGAACATTAAAAAGCCAAATTATTTCGGAGAATCGAGGAAAACTTAAATATAAGTGAACCGGGATTGTATTCCGCGTTAACATTTTGTTTGATATGTGAATAACCTTCGCATATTATTCGTTGTTGTGATTATCATAAACTAGGTTGCTCTTTTCGAGCCGTATCTAATAAAGTGAATTTTGAAACAAGGAAAAATAGTACAAATGTGAAATTGTACTGGGATAAGCTGGATAAATTTAAAAAAATGCATCTTCTTATCGTGTAACTGAAAGTTGCTGATAGTTTGTGCAATCTATCGGAATAAATATAAACTATTCGTTGATTTTTAATTATTACAGGATTGGCCGAAAACACATTCTTGATTAATCAAGAAAAGCTAACCACGTACGCGTTTTAGCCTGTTGGCCCTAGTCAGCGTGGTCCAAACTTTACCTCAACGACCGAGAAACTGGTCATTTCATCCTGAAAAATCATGAAACGGGTAGTTAAGGCCATAAGTGCTTGAGAGCGCAAAACAATGTGAAAAATAGTACAAATGTAAAATTGTAATTAAATATAAGTGTTCTAATAGTGAAAATTGTGTGTATGTTTGTGTGTATGGAAAGGAACAGTATATTATTTTGTTCATAAAAATAATATCATGCAAGAAGTAAATATTAGCATGACAATAGTATGTATCTATGATAAATAAATTTAAACCTTTTCACCCTGTTATTTCTATTTTGCATTATTTATTTCTTTTTTATTTGAATGATTTTCTGACTTTGCCCGTGATCTGCTTTAGTGAATATTTCCCGAAAAAATGTTGTTTCTTGCAATCAACATGACACAGCAATATTATCATAAACATTTTCTGACTAAAAAAATAATTATTCTTCCCAATACGTGGTTAATTCTTCTTTGATTTAAAGTGCGACAAAAACTATATTCAACTCTATGTACTGTTGAAATTTAAGTCATCCATTTACGTATTGAAGACGTGTATAGCCGAAAAACACACAATCAAACATAAATGTATTTAATTTCGAAATAGAGAAATCCATAAATAGATATTTAATTCAAAAGTAATATATTGAATCAAAATATAATTTATTTTGCCCATATTTCATTTGGCTAAACGCCAATCTTTTTTTAAGGTCTTATAACGTATTAATGTATGTCTACAACTAACTCAGCGCCACAATACGTCAAAATAATTAAGTTGAATATATATATGCAAAATTTTCCGGGAGAAATTATTCTATAAAAGCATAGGTTGCCTCTCCCATCAAATTAAACGTCAAAGCTAGACGCCATCTATTGACCCTTGCCGCAAACTAGCGGCCTCGAGCCAGTGACAAAGATACAACACCAGCTTTGGTAAACTGAGTAGTGTGAATAGCCGGTGACATGGCTTTTTCACAGACCTGAGACCGCTAGTTTGTGGCGAAAGTCAATAGATAGCGTCTTGTGTATACATTTAATTTAACTGGAGAGGCGCTCTATATATATAGTACCGTTATGAGAATTTAAAGATTTATGAAATTTACTTTTCCTCTTTACATTTCCTCTTCTTTCCAAAAAAGGTGTGTGTACATTGACCTTTATATATAAATATATAATAGATAAGTGGGAAAATATATAAAATACACTCATATAATCTCAATCTTCATTATGAAATGTACTTAGAAAACACTAGCCTATATTTATATAGAGAAGGTGAACCTGGATCTGTGAAAGCAAAAAAACATTTTTTTCTCAAAATATATCAAGGGAATTCTCTCTCTTCATCAATATCTGTGCAATAACCTGATATAGATGGCTCAATCCATTGAAATACTTTTAGAAAAAAATGTTTTTTTATCTTTCATATTGTCAGGAACGCTCTTTTTGATACATATACAATGAATTGCTTTTTGGCTCAAACTCCCATATATATCACTGAAGAGGAACAATACTTGCATTAATTCTACGGTACCTGGGTGGCCATTAAAACCAGATAATTAGATGGATTTGTATTGTGTTTACCTGGATAGACAAAAGTCTCAGTAATTAGGAGAAGACTTTTCTAATGAGTAAATAATTAGATCTTCCTTGTTACCATTTACCTTTTAACTGATTTTATTCTTTTATATCTAGATAATTAGCTGGAAACCTCTTAATATTGACTTAGATTAGGTAGAATTTGCCATTTAATGAGCATATTCAGTATTCTATTGTTTAAATTCGCTAATTTATGACAGATTGTTACTATAGATATTACAACATTGAAATATTCTTAGCAACTTTGCGATTTCTATCGCTACAAATTAGAAATATATTCATATGCGCTATTCTTGTAAATCGTATATTTTAAGATTTGTTTATTCAACATATACTGTATGTCTTTAAAACTATAGACTTCGGCAGTTAAAGGTTTATTTTCTCAACGTTTCAACAAAATTATTTTGTCTTCGTAAGGAGAAATAAATAAAAATAAAGTATTTAGCAAATCGTTAAAAATCGTTCTCTTTGTAATGCTTTGACTGACTGACAAAGACAACATATTTTTATTGAAACGTTGAAAAAATAAAACTTTGACTGGACCAAGTGTCTATATTTATAGAAATATGAATGCCGACCAGGTAGCCTCTATCTTTACGATATACTGTATGCGCCATATGCAGCATATACACCTTGTACTGTAATGATTATACTGCAATAATTGAAAATGTGAAGACGTCGCTTATCAATTGTAAACCCTTCAAGCGGTTTTTCAATTTTAATATCCATACAACTTCAATATTGTATTAGACTGAATTGTTATATACATTCTATTTGTTATTAAAACTTTGTCGGTGTTTTTCTGATTGTTGAATTATACTCCCGTATAGTATTTATCTTCAGTAAAATATTATATAATATCAATATTAGGATAAATTCATCAGGCTTCAAGAGATGTTGTTGTTGTCGTGTCCAATGAAGAGCCTCAGATATCTCCATACATCTCTATCACAGCAATGTTCTCTATCTTTGGTGTGTAAAGCTGCTGTTCTGGGTCCATGTCAATTTTTTTCTGCAAGGCTGCAGTTATTGCTGGGCATGAGAATATGTGGGTGGGTGTTAGTTCCACACCAGGACAGTTGTTACATGTCCTATAGGTTATTTTGCCATCTCGAAATATTGTCATTCATTTATAGTGTTTTGTTCTGAGTCTTGTTATAGTTTTTGTAATTATAGCTTCAAGAGATGTTACTTTAAAAATATATCAATTTAAATATTTAACTATATGATATGATACCTTTTTATACAGGAGAAAATACAATACAAAAAGTCGCCAATACGACACGAATTATAATAATATCTGATACTATTACGTATAATCACATTAAAATGTGCACGCTCTACGCTTCTAAACATCATTTTATTTAGGATTTTAAAACAAGGTAAACAATAGTAAATAGATTATGGTGCATTAGCGCGCCATCTGTTATCAAAATACGAAACTATTATAGACGCGCATGATTATTTTAAAATATATTTATACATTTATAATTATAGGTAATTCTGCTGTCCTCAAAGCTTATGTACATAGTTAATCTAAAATACCCATTCCAAGAGTCTAACATCAGTATCACTATAAAAGGAAGTTCCAAAACAGCAATATAACAGTGGTATGGTAGATTGAACTGACGAAACCGCTGAGAGGGTTCACCACTGATGAGCCAGGCCCTCCCATTAATTTTTACATTGCAGTAAGGGTATTAGAAATTGTTTTATTTTCTAAAGAACCATAGGCGTCTTTAATAGTTTCAAATTTTAATAGCAAATAGAGTTTACTTAAAAATTACTTATCACTGACACGTTAGAAATAATTTATTTATTATTCAATTATATAAACAACCTTTCAATAAGGCATTTTACATTATTAAATGAAACTATTTCAAAATTTATTACGAATTTTGTTATGAATACTAATACAGTTAAACCTCCCTTTAGCGGACACCCAGATAGCGGACACCTTTCTATAAAGGACATTTTATATTTAAAAATTACAATTTTTACTATTTAGCAACTCTCCGGTAAGAGGACAACTATCTCTAAAGGACAGTTTGGCTCTGCAATTAGGTGTTGTCGTTTAAAGGGAGGTTCTACATTAACATTGATCTCTTTTATATAACCAAATATATAAACCCACACAAAAAATGAAAGGCTTTTTCAAATATAAATAAAATAGTTCATTAAAATATTCAAAGGTTTCTTTAAAACATGCATATAAAAACCAAATTTATTTTATATTTATATACATATATCAGTTAACACTCCATAAATATCCTTGAATAGAATCAGCGGATTGACTTCTCCTCCACTAAATATTTAGAAAGCCTATTCTCAACCATTCTATTTTTCTAAAGCTGGAAACACTTAAACTATTGGCCGCCCTTTAGAAAAAAAAAGCTAATGCATTTATGTATTGACCGAAAACACGGCAAATAAAAAATATAGAGTGAAAAAAAAATCGAGATATCCGAAAGGAACTTTTATTTGATAACTTTTTAAGGCTGTTTTTGAGCAAAATAGGCTTTTTTTTTCTTTTCCGTTTCGTTTGTTTCTTTTTCAGCTATTCTTTGCACGTCTTTTAAAGGAATTATTGAAAATGTACTCCCAAATTTCATAGAGTCAAAGAGCTTCAAATCGTTCCAAATTTCCTCTCCTTTGATGATATTTTCTTCAATTTTCTATAACTAATTAAAATATCAAATGCTATATTTAAACTACTATTTTTGTATATGTTTTGTGGAATTAATTAGCAAAATATTTATTTATATGTATTTAATTACATATGTAAAAATAACAAAATATAGATAAATTAATTTTTATTATTAATTTCATATACACCCATATATTTCATATACCCAAATTGATGAATTTCTTCAATTGTGGCGTTCTCAAATATAATCACGATATAAATTAACAATTTATACTCTACCATATATTATTTAATTATAATACAATAACGCACCACCTATATAAAAGAAATGAAAGCATTAGACCATGAATTTTTATTATATATAATATTGTCATAAGTCATCACAATAATTAAAATAAACAAAAGGAAAGGGGGGTTTTCTTTTATTAGAAAAATATAGATATTTGTTGTAAAAGTAGTAATAATCTTATTTAGCTGTATTTACGTAAAAATATGCTGATTAAGTTGAGTATGAAGAACTCTCCCATTACCTTTTAATTGTACAGCCCTTAATGCAGAGAGGAAGGCCCTATATCAACAAATTAAATGTGCCAACATTTCACCCTACGTATTGCTTTCAAAAATATCAGCAAACAAATCTAATGCAATAGCTTACTATAATTTTTTTTAGATCATCATTATGTAAGGACCAATCAACAAGTGAATTACTTTGAGATGAAGAGTAAAGCCAGTTCAATTTTTATGTAAATAACACAAGATGATTATTACCTTAACCAATTGGAAGAATCTGTATCGGGCAAGTCCCTAATAAAGGCTTTTGTGCGTGTTTGATTAAGTTAAGTAATTAAGTTTTGATATTTTAAATACATAAAACAATGGTAATTTTGGTAAAATAATACAATGCAAGTATTAAATATATGGCAATATATCTTTTATTTTTGGTTTTAATGTCCATAAAGACAAGTTCGACTTTTGGGGACTATATTGACAAATATTCTACAATTTGATCTGTTAGAGGCAATTACTTGAAGTTCATATAGTAACTCTTTGCAGTCTTCCTCTTTTCTTCCAATTATCACCAACGTCTTCAATAAACCATCTGCTCTCATGATATGCCTGAAATAGGTCAATCTTTGTTTGCATATTAGGATTTCTAGGTATATAAGGTGGATTCTAAGGGATTTAAACTATGCATGGTACCCTGTAAAATAAGGTGTAGAATATTTGGAATCTTGGGGAGAAGTTGTTCTCTTGTCTCCAAAGTAGATTGTATCCAGAAAGTAAAAGTGATTGGTGTGGTTTATTTAGGTTGATTAAAAAGTAGAAATAGATTTTAGGCATTATTTATTTAAATAGCTTTTATTATATTACACCGTATTAGATGCAAAATCCAAAATTACAAGTCGAATTCGCACGAAATTTCTAGAAAAATATCATTAGAAACAGAGAAAAACTTTTGAATGTTAGAATAAAAAATTGCCATTATTATTTGAACAAATATCGTTTATAAATTTAGAATATTTAACTCCAAAATTGAAGGAAATTTTAAATAATGAATTAATTGAAGGATTAAATCAATATTTAGACACCAAATGTCAAAACAAAGCTATAGCTATTCGCTTTATTCAAGCTAAAAAATCAAACAAAATTACAAGTCAACAAAAGAATGATGATGATAAGTTATATATTACGATATCTACAATATATCACAGAATAATAATATATGGATTTATAATTATTAGAATATAAATATGCGACAATTGGAAACACAGCAAACAATTTTTATAGTTTGCCTGGATAGCATTCATAGTTTCAAAAATAAATTACAAACCTTCCTGAATAGTTTTTATTTTATTTTCTCGAAAACAATTATTTGTTCTTGTTAGGAAAAAAAGCATATGACAAGGCGTTATAAATATATTTGAGATTGCTCGGACGTTCTCCTCTAAAAACATCCATACGATTCTTTCTCGATACTTCGTCATTGATCAATAATTCCTCAAGAAAATGATTGTTCATGGATTTAAAAAGGTCATAACTGCTTTGTCGATTCTAATTCCGAATGAAAAAAGAGGAGGGGTAACAATAACAAACTCGCTAAAAAACCTGGGCTCAGCTAGCACAACTAATAGCACCCTGTAAGGGCCTTGATCCAAGGGATATAGGATGAATACACCAGTCTTCTCATCATTTTTTCTTATCTCCATTCAATCATATTAGAGTATTATGCCTTTAGAGTTTGAGATGGTGTCTGTGCTGAGATGAGTAGAGTTTATCAAAGGAGTATGGATTAAACTTCATGTTATGAGTGATTATTTCATATTGAAGATAAGTTGGCCTTCTACTCAGTAGCGCTCCCTATCTTAATGGCAAGAACAGACGCATTCTACTCCAGTCAGTCATGATTGTTGTCAAATCCCCTTTGATGAGCTCTACTCATCCCCACCAAGAGACCATCTCAAGCTCTACAGGTATAATACCCTGATATAATTGAATGGAGATAAGAAAAAGGAGAGAAGACTGGTGGATTAGACTTTTGCAAAGTTTGAAGTAGACAATGGACGAGTTGAAGGAACCAGTGTTGAACCCTGAATAACTACTATGTTTAAATATTTTTATTTTATTAATGAAATGGCTATTGATATATAGAGAATGATGGTAAAATATCTATAGTGAATCTACCTCCCAGTTCACGCTCGCTGAAGCAAAGTATGGTCCCAACATATCTTCATTATTTAGTTAATGTTTTCGAAATTTGGTTGAATTTTTTTAAATAAATAGCTAGTAGCTAATAATGAAGAGGTAGTTGATATGTGAATTCATTATAATTATATACCATCGCTTCGAAAAAATAATAGAGAGATATTAAAAGCATTAAATTAATTTATATTATATATATATATACTATAGTATTATTATTATTATTATAAATAATTATTTTAAAGGAGGAGGGGGAATTTAAAGAATGGTAGAATAGTTCTGAAATACTTCCCAAAAGCTATCAAAATTTATACAAAACATTTAAATGTAAAGTAAAGAATCGATTAAGGTGTTTTGGAATTTACCGCGACAGAGACAATATTTGATTTATATTTGATTTACAGGTTGGGAATTTTCAGATTCGTTTCCATTCCTGGAAATCCCAATATAGGAATACATTCAGAATTCTTTTCTATATGAAAAATGCTAAAATGAAAATTTATAGATTGAAAAGGAGGAAATATTCGACACTAACATATTGTATACAGGTATATATATGCCTGTATATGCAAATAACAAGGTAATAAATGGAGATAGCAAATATCCTAAGAAGATTCAGTTTTTTCAATATTATATTTTGTCATACCTTTATTATTAAAAAAATCGAATCCTTTTAGGAAAAGTCCAGTTTACTAGTACTAAGCGCTTTTACTCGCATCCTGATTTGATTGCTGAGCGGAACCATCACTAGTCATCATATATTTTTTCATAGCTTTATTATTTTAAAAAATGAATCCTCTTAGAAGTCAAGCTCACTAATATGGGCTAGTGCTAAGCGCTTTACGCCGATTGGCCGATGCATAATCATTTTGGGCATCAATGGATTGAGACAGCCGCTTGAATTCGTTGTCTTTACATAAGTAACACAATCATCATATAAGAATGAGATTTTCTAAAGGCAAAAAACGCCATAATTGATTGTGGACGTGCCGAACTCAGATTGGAAGAAGCCAAAGATGTACTAAATTCACCAGCTTCCATGGGAAGTGTTGTGGCTATCAGAAGCGTCGTAATAAAGCGTCGATTATAGACGACTGAACCAAGTTACTAAAAAGGACGTTTACCCACTACCCCGAATCGATGATACACTTGACTATCTGAAAGGAGCTATTTTTATTCATCACTGAACCTCCGTTCGGGATATTGACAAATAGAATAAGACTTTACTAATTCTTAGTCATGCCCTTTGGACTGTATAATGCTCCTGATAGACAAGATACTGGGATGTCTGAAATGGTCGATGACCCTCTACTATTTAGATGACATCGTGGTGTATTCCAAATCGTTAGACTAACATTTACACCCGCTTGAAATCATACTAACATGTCTCAAGAAAGCCAAGCCGCGACTCAACCCAAAAAAGTGGCTTTTTGGAATCAAACGAATCAGAGTGTTTGTACACCTTGTCGATGTTGAAGGTATTTATCCCGATTCAGAAAAAAATGAAGCCTGCCAAGTTTCCGACCTAATATCTATAAATTGTGAGAAGTTTCGTTGGCATATGTTCCAATTATTGTAGATTTATCCGATATTTTCTGAACTTCTATACGAAGTTCTAAAAAAAAAAAGAATAATAAATTCACATGAAACCCCTACTCCCACACACACAAACACACAACACACACAACCTACCCGCCCTTCTCTCTCTCTCTCTCTTTTCTGACCAACAGGATGCTTTTGATTCATTGAAAAGAGCATTGATGTCTGAACCCGTTATGGTTTATTTTGAAGAACAACTTCTAACCGACCTCATAATAACGCAAACGGTTATGGAATTGGAGCTGTCTTCGTGAAGATAAACGACGACAATGAGCGGCCAGTTTGTTAGGCCTCCAAAACTTATCTAAGACGGAGAAGAATTATTTAACAACGGAAAGAGAATGTTTGGCCGCAATATATGCCATTAACAACTTGTTCTAATAAAAGACACAAATTGAAATTTGCGGAAGAGCGATTGCTCGAAGCATATTATATATTTATAATTGTATGTATTTCTGCTGTCCTAAAAGCCTATGCCCATAGTTCATCTAAAATACCCATTCCAAGTGTCTAGCCTCAGTATCACTATAAAAGGAAGATCGATAAATACAATATTACAGCGGTATAGTAGATTAAACTGGCGAAACCGCTGGGAGGGTTCACCACTGATGAGCCAGACTCTCCCATTAATTTTTCCATTGCAGTTAGGGCAGTAGAAATTGTTTATTTTAAAAAAGAATAATACGCATCTATAATAGTTTCGAATTTTGAATGAAAACTTTAAACTGTACCTTTTTAGCCGCAAGTTTGTCCATTTCACTGATCACCACGCACTTTGCTGGTTATCCAACCTTAAATATCCGACAGGAAGACTGGCGAGAAGGGCCTTAAAGCTCCAACAATACGACATTACGGTTGTTTTACAAAGGTGTGCGCAAACACCAAGATGACGACTGCTTTTCTCGAAAACCTCTCCAACTTTAATCGGAAGAAGCAAATGATGATGATGAAATACCTCAATAACTGCTCTGACGTGCCTCTAAGTGTCTGAACAGACTATTCAACTCGATTCGCTATTACCAAGGCCTTACGCACAGGAAAAGTGAAAGAAGTTGCCAAGTTCTAGGCTGAACAGAGAAAAAGTCCAAATATTAGTAAATTGGTAGAATAAACAGAGAGAGCTGGTGTCGAATCGAAAATATATTAACTGTTAAAAGGAAACTTGTATAAGAATAATTTCGACGCCTTAGTAAACCAGTACCTTCTGGTCATTCGCTACCAGACCCTACGCTTAGAGCTACTAAATTGTTTATACAACGCTCCTACAGTAGGTCATATTGGATTTTCGAAGGCCAATGAGAGAGCTAAAAGCAAATATTTCTGGCTAGGACTTCTCTGAGACATGCGGAAGTATGCCGCTCATTGTAAAGACTGTTAAAAAAGAAACAGACAACTCAAAAGCCACCCGGACTACTTGAACCTATTACTCCTGCAACCTTCCCATTTCAAAGAGTTGGAATGTATATCCTTAAAAGATTTCCCAATGTCTGATACTAGTAATAAGTGGATCATAGTCTGTACAGACTATTTAATCCGATTCGCTATTATCAAGGCCTTACCCACAGGAGAGGCAAAAGAAGTTGCCAAGTTCTTGATGGAATATGTTGTCCTCAAACACGAAGTCCCCAGAGAAATCATTACGGACCGAGGACGGGTATATCAATCAAAGATGTTAATGGAACTTACTAACCAGTGCTCTTCCATGCTCTTCCCCAGAAGAATGGATTAACGAAAAGACTCAATAAAACATTCGCTAACATACTGGCAATGCAAGTAAGCGTCGAGAAAAAATATTTTATCCATCCCTACGTCTCTCTTGCCTATAACACGGCCAAGGAAGACACGACAGGTTTCACCTCATTTAAACAGGTCCATGAAGGCGTGACAAAGCGACTGTAGACACACTATTACCAAATCAAAATGAAGATCTGCAAGAAGAATAAAGTCAGAATATTGCAGTAAAGTGAAGACGCTAGACAGCTGACACGATTAGGAACTTTGAAGACCCAAGAAATAGACAAAGTTAGATACAAATCTGAACACGAAGTAGCAGACGTCGGTGGACTCGTATGGATCGTCACACCAGTACGAAAGGTGGGACACTCAGAAAAAGTCATGAAAAAGTAATTCGGACCATACAAGGTGACCCGGAAAGTTTGCGACGTAATCTACGAAGTCGAAACCGCGAAACCAACAGACGGGACATTAAAAAATACCGAAAAGACGCCTAGTCCATGTTCTTAGAATGAAACCTGCGGACCATGATCCTTCGGACTAGATGGAACTGCTCAAATAATTTTGTACATCGATACGCTGATCACCTAAGGAAAAAAAAACGAAAAATTTCAGTGAATAATTCAATAAAGATTAAATATTATCACTCATTTTAAAGAAAATATTGTGCCTTTGATACCCTAATATGATTGAATGGAGATAAGAAAGAAGATGTGTTCTTGAATTGAATCGGTTCAACTCCTGTTTCATATACCATATTTATTATTATTATAAATAATTTGTGATATTATCTGTATATAATCACTATTATCTTATTTATAATCACTATTATTAAAATATACAGTTATCAGAGTCATCAACAATCAATCAATAATTCTTCTACCGTTTGCTTTTGTGAATGGAATAAATACCCATATATGGCCATTTTTTATAATCATCGGTGGTTCAGTTTGTAGAATGCTCGCCTGCCACGCGAGCGCCCCGGGTTATTCCCTACTGATGCATTTTTTTTTACAATTTTTAAAACTCATTTATATTATTAAAATATATATCCAAGGATAAGGCACATTTTGGTTTATAGATTATAAACACAAGCTAATAAGACCAAATCCAAGGATAAGGCACAATTGGATTATAGATTATAAACACAAGGTAATAAGACCAAATCTAAGGATAAGGTACAATTTGAATTATAGATTATAAACACAAGGTAATAAGACCAAATCCAAGGATAACGCACAATTTGGATTATTAATATATATAGTCACGAATAAAATAAAATATATTGAGACGTTACAAAAAACAATTTTCAATTGTACATAAATTCCTTTAAAATGTTACTTTAATTTTTCATATGTTTATTTTCAATTTCTTTTTCTCATTCATTAAAATTCAATGATGTACATGCAAAATTAGTAAAAACTCAATAAAAACGATATGTAAAAATGGATATAAACAAATAGCTTGTAAAAGAAAGCGGCAATAAAATGAGTTTAGGAAAAATATCTATTTCATTAACAAACATTTCACTTTTAAAATAATAAACTTTAAAATTAAGGTTTTACAAAACTAAAATTAGCGTTTTAAAAATAAAAACGTGGCATTTGGCGCAGTCGAAAAGGATACGGAAAGAAAAAATGGCGGAAAATCCAAACAACCGGTTGCAAAAATTCAACGGCTCGAAGTCGGCAATTAGGCCTGAGTCATGGATCAAATTATATGATTTTGAAAATAATTCTTTTAAAGAAGATAAAAAAATCAAAAATCTTATGTACTACTTGACAGATTCAGCACTTGAATGGTATGCAGACGAGATTATTTCAAATCCTGCAATAAAAAGATGGGAAGTTGTAAAAGAAAAGTTGATTCAAAGATTTGGTTCATACAGCGCAAATCCAATTGTCTCAGCATCACTTCGGAGATTAAAACGAGAAAAAAGAATCAATAGAAAATTATTTTCAAGATAAAATTCGCCTGTTAAATCAAACCCATCTAACGAAGGAGGAAAAAATTCATTTATTAACAGACGGACTTCCAAATGATTGGAAAGATTTAATTGTGGCTGCACAGCCAACTGACGCCACAAAATTGTTTCATATCGCAGCTTCAATTGAACAAAATAGGGCTTCAATTCAGTTTAAGCCTAAAAACAAAATACATCTCGCGACAAAAAATAATGATAATAGAAAAAATGTTTGCGCATTCTGGTGTCCAATATGTTCGAAAAAGGGAATAAAAATTAAACATTGGGTCACAGATTGTGAGGATTATGATCCTAATTATAAAAAGGATAGGCCTAATCAAAACACTTCAGTGAAACAAGTATGCGGAGCCCCGGAATTGTTGAATGTAAGTACTTTGACAAATACCCCTACACAAGGAGCTTTCAAGCTTATCAACATAAGTGTTGAAGTAAATGGAATTCCTGCGCAAGCATTTGTGGATACTGGAGCAACAGTATCAATAATCAATTGGCGATTGTTCAAGCGAACCCGTCTTCAACTTCAACCAAATTCAGACATTCACATCAGCCAAGCGGATGGTGTTACCAGGACATGTGGAAGCCTTCAGACCAAGGTAAGAATAGATAAACTAATTAAACCTGTAACTCTCCATGTAATGAAGAACTTTAAATATCCACTCTTGATCGGATTAGATGTTGCATCTCTTTTTAATCTTTTAATAGATGTCAAAGACAAAACAATTTACACCAAATTTGATGGATTACAAAATCCAATTCTTGTAAATCATCTAGAAGAGATAAGAGAACATGAATTAAAAAAATTACTTGAACACAATAGGAATGTATTTTGTCAACATGCCATTGATTTGGGAAAAGTAGCTATACAACATAAGATCATCACGAAAAGTGAACAACCAATTTCTCTTAGACCCTATCGTCGTCCTCTAAAAGAGTATGAAGAGATAGCTGAACAAGTTAAAGAACTTCTCGAACACAAGTTAATAAGAATTTCAGATTCTCCTTGGGCATTTCCTGTTGTTATGGTTCCCAAGAAGGATGGAAATAAAAGGATGTGCATTGATTACAGACGTCTTAATGAGATCACGCTGGATGACAGGCAACCCCTACCTCACATACAGGACATGTTCACATACATACATTCATTTTTCTATATATATAGATAGATATGCAAAACCTTCAAGCTAAAACTATATCACTAAATTTATCCTAAAACATAAAGGTATATGTGATATTGGGTTGGATCCTGTCTGTGATTAGGGATCCTGTCGACTAGCTGTAATATTGTGTTGAGGTTTGGTAAGCCTTTTGTAGAATCCAGTCGACTCTCTGTAATAATGTAATAATGTAGTAGTTTTACCCTGTTAGATGAATGCAGTGTGGCATGTTGGCTAGAAGCAGTCGTGCAGTCGTGGTTGTTGAGCGATGGGTGGTAAGGACACACACAAAACGAAGCGTCACGTTGTAGAAGGTTCCTTGAATAGATAAAAAGTCGAGCCAAAAGCTAAGATGGAGATCGAGAAGTTTTCTTACTGTTTTACATGGTGAATGAGGGGGAACTTGGAGACAACCGGCGACGCGCTGATGGGGAACTGGACTAGTCGGGCTGTTGCTACGCGGCCTTTTTATACGACCGCTCTGACAAAGAGAATTGGGTCATGCACGTGTCGATGGACACCTGAGACTGGCGACAGACTGTCGGTGTTACTCGAGTCTGGTGCCTACCAGTCGGCTAACAATCTATCTTTAGAAGTTACTTTGTGATCTCTCAATCCTGCTTTTGACTTAGTTTTTAATCTATTATATAGTTTTATTCATCCTCAGTACATTACATATGGTTATGCAAGGAGACATGTCAATTATGCGTATAATTAGTTCTATATACAACATGACAATCTTGTTATAAATTACATAATATAGGGTTATTGGTTTAAATTATCATAGATGGGCCCCGTGAGTGAAAGGGTTTATCCGGGTTTAAGCGGGTAAAGCCTCTCTAACACAGGTAAGTAATTAAAATTTCTTTTAATTAATTAAAACTGTGAGGGTAAAGGGCTATACAAGATGTTTATTTGGCTATATCTGAAAATTATAAAAATAAAACTTATGTTTAATTTAAAAGTTATGATATTCATTATAAAAGAGAACTGTAGATAAAACCTTTGTTTGCTAAAAAAAATAATGATGATGTTCTAAGAGATTGTTGGCGGGCGTTGGAAAGGGTTAGGGGTTGAAGAATATGCAATTGTAAGTGTTGCACAGACAATCAAATACTGAGATCCAGGTGCAAAGCGAGGATATAGACTTGTGCGTCTTCCTAGGCAATGTTTCACCTGCGATCCTGTATAAGGTTACAGTGCTTTGTCACAATTGTAGGGTTATTGGGTTGAAAAGTTGTTGAAGAAAATAATTAATATGCTTGAAAGGGGTGGTAGAGCCATGCGATAAGTAGAATTGTTGTAGCGACAGTAAGTTGTCTGACTTGACTTGAAATCAAAGGTTGATTGTGGTCCGCTAGAGCTGAAAAAAATTGAAAATTGAAAAATGTGAACGCTTTGTGCATGCGTTGGTGATGTGCTCTGCGGATGATTGAAATAAACTTTTGAAACGTGTTCAGACCAAAAAGTTGAGACTTGTACTTCTGGGGAACGGTGTTTTCAAAGAGTTTGTTGATTTACGAAATCAAAAGAAAAATTGTCAAGCAGTACTGTCGTTTCTAGCAATGGCTGAAATAGGTAGTGAGAAAGTATAGGGAATTAGTTAAAGAATATGATTGTTGAAAACGATTGTTGTAGATGCCCGATAGTTGATGACAAACATTGTCATATAATAAAGTTATTTAAACAAAAATATAGTGAATAAAAAAAATAGAAATATGATTGCGGATAAAAAAAATATAAGTGGATAAGATCAAACATGTACTATATGATAGATATAATAATGAATTAGTAAAATATAAAAGATATAATAATGAGAATTAGTAATATAAAAAATATATAATAATGAATTAAAAATGATTATTGAAAGAATTAAATGTTTTGCCATACTAAAATAATATCATGAAAAATAAAATTGTAAAGTTGTTAAAATAATGTTGGAATAAAAATTTGATTATATAATTGAAAAGTAAAAAAAAATAAAAATAAAAATAATTATTCAAGAATTTATACAAAAAAATATAATATAATTAAAGGATATTGGAGCAAAAAAATGTCTCTTTTGAAGAAAAGTTAAAAGAAAACAAAAAATATTCGTTCCTGAAAAAAAAGAAAGGAACATATTCACACAATGTCTAGGTGTAGGTCCAAGATTATTGGTGTCTTTAGTTTGACCTATGGGGAGGCAATGTGGTCCTATGTCGCTTTGGTCCGGTCTGAGAAGTTGGTCTTTGCCAGATCTTCCCGATTATATTATGTGAGACCAGACGGGGAGCGATCTTGATCTTAAAATTGGATGGTATTGACGAAGATGATTGTAATATATAACAATAAAGGGTTAACATTATAAAAGATGGCGTTCTAGTTTAGAAAAAATATTCCATACTGGGCGTGAAAATAATGTAAAAGTTGTAAAACACACAATGATAATTGAAGATATAAAGTTTTATGATAATTCAATATTAAAGTTCAAATTAATAAGTAAATTGGGTAATGATTGGTAAGTCAATCAGTTGATAATTGACAGGTTATTTGGTGGACACGACAATCTAGCATTCTGCTGTGCCAAGGTACGGCCTAATAAATTGGAGGTGTTAATGTTAACCTGACGCCGCTGCAACTGTTTATTGATGTTGGCGGACGTGAGTCACCCTGCTGGCTGGAAAAAAATCTCTCAGCACAGTGGTACTTGTCTATTTGAAAATATAGTCTTCTCGGTGTTCGCAAGCGTTGTGTCTCGACGATGTTGCGGACTTAATAAAAATGTTATTCAATGATGTCAGGTTTAGATGTGAATAAAAGTGCGACTTCAACGTAGACACGCTTTGGTGAGGTGTCACAGGCATGAAGGCGTCTTGGGCCTGTTAAGTGAGAAAATTGTTGTGGTGCGCTGTGACACTAGTGTGTGAATTGTATGGAAAGGTGTCACGTGAAATCTTCGTTTTTGGTACAGTATCTAACTAGTTTCCGAATAAATAACAAATTTTTTAGTCATGGGTGGTTGTTGTACGAAACACATCGAGAATTTTCAGATTGTTATAGAGGTGGTATGTTTATTGCGAAATCTTTGTGTTCGCGACGATATGGAGCTCGTGTGGCTCGAAATTGGACGTGTTAAATCGCGCGTTAATAGATGTGGCCAATTGGAGAAAGTAAGGTGGGAATGTGTTGAAGTTCGTTCCGAGGGATGTGTGAATTATTAATAATTATGCATGTAAAAAGAAAAGGACGAAGGAGTGTAGCTATGTTGGAATTTTTAACTTGTTTTGGGGAAGGACAGTTACATTTCTAGTTGTGCTTTTGAAGATAGTGTATCTTTCGATTTTTGTATTTTTTTAAAAAAATGCGTTTCACCTATGTTTATTAAAATTTGAATATATTTTTTAAATCGTTGCTTATGTTAGTGCGAAAATTATACTTGTAAAAGGGCAATGGCATGATAGTGACTTATCATTTGAATGGGGCGTGTACATAAAATAGTGAACATAACAATGATTTTTTGCAAAGTTTTGTGTATTTAATTAAGACATTGGTGTTTTTTTGGTATAAAAATAAGGTATTAAGAGAAACACACAAATAAGTTTAGAATTATGATTCGAGTAATTTAAATATAATATGATTTTTTTAAAACTGTAAGATTGCAAGTAATGAATTAAAATTTATAAGTTGCTTAAAATAAAGTAAAAATTGATAAATGAGGGTGTACAATATTTAAAATTTGAATTGAAATGCTATAAAAATGGTAAAATTTGATTTAAAAATAATTACAGTAAAAATAAACATTATATTTATGGAAAATCAAGTTGTTAGCATGTAGAAAGAGTTAAGTAGATTTTTTAAAAACTCACAGTTTTTATGTTTGTTCAGTCAGGAGACTTGGTCTTTGGTTGTTGTCCTGATGACGTGGAAGGCGTCTTGTAGAGCTTGTAGAAGCTTGTGACTTCTGTTTGGCGATGGTGGCATGTCGTCTGGATGGTTGCGTATTAAGGTCGAAGGTGGGTAACTTCTCACCGGCTTATTTTGCGGGATGTTCGGCTGTGTCGTTGGGGGGAAGATTGCTTGGTCGTTTTGTTGGAATGGCGTGCTTGTTCCTCCATCTTGCTTCTTGGCTCTTTTCTATCTATCTGGACAGTCTTTACCTTCTTCGTTGTGGTCTCTTTCGTTGTGGTAATCCTGTCGACTATCTGTGATATTGGGTTGGATCCTGTCTGTGATTAGGGATCCTGTCGACTAGCTGTAATATTGTGTTGAGGTTTGGTAAGCCTTTTGTAGAATCCAGTCGACTCTCTGTAATAATGTAATAATGTAGTAGTTTTACCCTGTTAGATGAATGCAGTGTGGCATGTTGGCTAGAAGCAGTCGTGCAGTCGTGGTTGTTGAGCGATGGGTGGTAAGGACACACACAAAACGAAGCGTCACGTTGTAGAAGGTTCCTTGAATAGATAAAAAGTCGAGCCAAAAGCTAAGATGGAGATCGAGAAGTTTTCTTACTGTTTTACATGGTGAATGAGGGGGAACTTGGAGACAACCGGCGACGCGCTGATGGGGAACTGGACTAGTCGGGCTGTTGCTACGCGGCCTTTTTATACGACCGCTCTGACAAAGAGAATTGGGTCATGCACGTGTCGATGGACACCTGAGACTGGCGACAGACTGTCGGTGTTACTCGAGTCTGGTGCCTACCAGTCGGCTAACAATCTATCTTTAGAAGTTACTTTGTGATCTCTCAATCCTGCTTTTGACTTAGTTTTTAATCTATTATATAGTTTTATTCATCCTCAGTACATTACATATGGTTATGCAAGGAGACATGTCAATTATGCGTATAATTAGTTCTATATACAACATGACAATCTTGTTATAAATTACATAATATAGGGTTATTGGTTTAAATTATCATATATATATAATTTTAAAGCTAAAAATATAATTTAAAATTCTAATGTGGCTTTGTGTGAGGTAACAATTAACCTTAGTCAAAATGATATTAATCAAATACAGAACAAATATATGTTAAATCAATATTTATAAATTTATAATAAAGTTTTAAACTAGCAATAAACGTTCCGCTGAAGCTCTAAATCAAGGAAGGCATCTCTTCATACTATGAACTTGGTTATGAAAATATGGTAAACATATTTATATGACATATTCACATATATAGATCTTTGTGTCTGAATGACTGTTGTTATTAGGGTTTTCTATAATATTGAAATCACCCCTTTACCATTAAAAAGTTGAAGAGAATCACTTATTCATGAAATTAGAATATATTACTTTTGGAATTGTTAATACTTTATAATAAACGTATATTTTGCCTATATTATTTCTATCAATTTCTTGAAATCCTAATTTCTTTCAAGACTAAAAGTAAAACCTATAATAGAGGTCCACCTCGATAAAATTATTGTTATTTTATAATTATTATCTATAACCATTTATTTTTTCTTCAAACTATAACTATATCATTAATTTTCTTTGATCTCAAAATGGATATGCTTAAAAATAAGAAAATTTGAATATTTCTGGATAGAAATACCAAAAAGGAAACCCACTATTTTTATATTTGGAGAAGAAAGACCTAATTTAATACAAATATTATAAATAAACTAGTATATGGATATAGTATCTGGATATAGCATAATATTCATATCATTTTTAAATAATGTTAAAAACCTTCTGATATATATTCACAATATTACAATAGCAATAAATACATTAACGGCCATTCAACTAGGTTTAAATTGAAGGTAACCCTATACTATTTCTACCTTTGACAGAATAATTTATTGGGCTTTCTGTCGAAATTTAAAAAAAGGTTTCGCTTCACATTCCTCCATCCTGTTCTGATAAATAAGAAGGAATGTCGTTAAAAATATATTTTTTTCCAAATGATTCGCTGTTTCAACTTCTATTGACTCAAGGTATGGATTATGTAGACGTATTAATAATAATGATAGTGATGTAATAACTCCAAACTTATACATATCAAAACTAGCAGAATTCGTGAAGAGAGGCTTGTACCTTTAGAATAAAGAGAGAGAGCGAAATAATTCATCCATTTATATCTTAAATATATTAATATTCCAGGTAAATATGTAAATATATAAATAAAACAACATATTTTATTATACCCTAAATGGTTATATGATAATTTATTTCTATTCATTCTTTCTGCTTTGTTTAAAATATCTATTTGTGATTATGTAAATTTAGAATGTATATATAAGCAATGAAAATTTTAATAGCGTTTCTTAATTGATTGCATTTATGTGAATGGTTCGTTCTGCGGCTTATTTCCCTTTATTCACGTCAATTTATTCAGTGAGATCTATTGAAATCTTTCTTCATTTGAATCATAAGAATTATGTGTTTCTTGAGTCTTAAGCTAAGAATCATCAAAAGGCAGCATCTCGAATAGCCTAGAACAGCCATTTAGAATGATTGAGCCACTGTTTGCATTTTCCAATTGAGAATATATTTCACAAAGAAATAGAAGAACCATCCCATTTCTCTCGCGGGGCAAGAATACATGGTACATAGAGACAGAATTTAAGAATCTTTAAAAGGAAGCATCTCGAATAGCCAAGAACAGCTATTTAGTATGATTGAGCCACTGTTTGCATTTCCCAATTGAAAAAATATTTCACAAAGAATTAGAAGAACCTATTGGTTGAATAATAAATTTAGATCCAATATATGCCTTTTATTTATTTATAGATATTATTATGGATTGCTCACTCTTTACAAAATATATATTTATGTATATATGGTTATTCGTGAAACAGTCGTGGGTTATATGACAGTTGTAAGTATGCACAGAGTAGACTGGATCCAGAAGCGAAAACCATTGAGAATGACACGAACGCAAATCAAATGGAAAAGGCTGATTTCCAAACTTAGGTAAAATATTTTAACAAATTTATAGGTACTTGTATAAGCCATTGATAAACAAGAAACTTCCTGAGCTTCTTTTTCTTAAGGTGGCCATGATTCCTGGAGTGTTCATATATCTCAGTTGGAACAAATAGGCAAAGTTTTAAAATAGAATGCAGAGAAAAGTATTCTATGAGGATTTGATTGCAATTACATGTTGATTTGTAAAAAAATGACAAATTAAAATTGATATCATTACTGATCCTGTCTACCAATATGGTTCTTTCTATTTTCTCCCCTTCCAATTATCATTTCGATGATTTATAATTTTATTTCACACACACAGTGAAATAAGTTAGATGCCCATCACTAAAATACCTTCTGACAAAAATTCTTAATTTCACTAATTTGCCACCAAATTTCGAATAAAATCAAAGAAATCGAGAATAGAAGTAGAATAGAAGCGATGTATTTATATTTATAAATTTATTTTCAAAGAGTGAATAATCCTTTTTTTAAAACAAGAGTATAAAGCTGTACCAGTTGACTAGGAATTTCAATGCTGATGTTGAGCTGGAAGTCTGGCCATGTATAGTTGAGATGGAGCAGTCCAAGCAGGATAGGTGTTTGCATTCTTTGTCTCATGAATGCTGAACAGCTGAAGAGAAGATAATAAACTGTCTGTGGCTCTTCTGAACAGTGAATGCAGGTAGGGTCTGTTTCCGGATGTACAATTGCGATGTCTGGTAGTACATGACCTCGGTCCGTGAGGAAAATTGAATGTCTATTTGAGATATTTGTATTTCGCGCTTTTTAACATAGAAAAGATTAATAAAACAGATTAAACTGAAAACCTTTCTTTTCAATCTGTGAATCCGAAAAAATTTCAGAGGCAAAACTAGCTAGATGCCCATCACTAAAATATATATTCAGAGAAAATTATCAATTTCTCTAGTTTAGAACCAAATTTCGAATAAAATCAAATATAAAATAAGAAAATACACAGAGAGATGAATAGAAGCGCCTGTAATTGTATTTTTATAAATTTTCATTTTTAAAGAGTTAAGAAACATTTTTTTTAAACTAGAGCATTCACGAGTGCAATGTCTTCCAGTACTTAGCCATGATCCGTGAGGAAAATTGTGTTTTTTAAGATATTTGTATTTATATTCGCGATTTTGAACATAGAAAAAAATATTAAAACAGGTTACTTCAAAACCTCACTATTCAATTTGTAAATTCGAAATTATTCCAGCCGCGCAAAACAAACTATATACCCATCACTAAAATATATCCTGGCAAAAATTCTCAATTTCCCTAGTTTTCACCGATTTTCGAATAAAATTAAATTCATTATAATACACACAGAGAGAGAGGAAGCGCCTGCAATAATCATTATATTTTATTTTTCATTTTCGAAGCTATTATATAAATAATATAAATAAAATTTTAAACCTTTCAACAAGCTACGATCATATCACTAAAATTTATTCAGACGAAAAAATTTCAAATTGCCTAGTTGTTTCTATTTTTTAAATAAAATAAATTATATTTTTAAAGGGGGGAACTCTATCTAGGAATGTATAAAAAAATAATAATTTGATTCATTATAAATGAATTATGATTGAATATGTATGCTTTGATTTCAATTCATATTGTTATACACTTGTCTAAAACAAAAATAAAATTAAAAATAATAGACTAATATTAAGCCTAAATAGAATTGACATATATAACGTTTAACATACCAAATGTTTAACATACCAATATTTGGCAGAAAAAAAATATATATGACACCGGATTTTCTACTATCCTTTTGAGAACACCCCTGCCAAATATACATACTTAACCTCTATAGAACTTGTGTTTTGACTTGCTGAAAACGACTTTTAGGTCTAGAAACCCGAAAAAGCTAGAGGGTCTCTTGAAAGTCACATTAAGGACTGTTATTATCATCTTGATAAAAATATTCTAGGATGAAACTTCATTTTCTTGAAATATCGATGAAGGACTATTTCTAAATAATATTAGAGGTTTATTATATCAATAGGATAACAAAGCATATATCATCACTGGTACAATATTTTGAAAGGTTTAGAAGAACTGCAAAAACTCAATAGAAATAAACAAACAGCTATAGCAAGACTAAGAAGTGGCCATATAAAAACCTTAAAATTTCAAAATGAACAAAAAACACCTTCAATAACTGCTTGTAATTAGGGCACGATTAAAAATGTATAGCACTAATCCATTCTAGTAAGCTGATATCCCAGGAAGATGGTGTTCTGCCCTCCAGAAAGCTGTATAATATCTCCCATCAAGGGTTTAGCCTAAACTAAGTTTATATAAACTAAAGGTATAGCATTAATTACAAATAATATCAAAAAAGGGAAACGAATCACACCTAAAAAATATATTTTATAAAAGGTTGCCTTCATTAGGAAAATTGAACTTAATATTTACGTTAGGATTAAGGTAAAAATAGCAGGCTTCGTTCGGAAAATAAGTTTTTTTTTTTTATTTAAGTTCACAAATCTCCAGCTTTCAGCCACGAAATCCCTTCTACAGGAGAGAGCATGCTACAATAAATCGCCAATAAAACAAAAGGTCAAATATTATCAAATATAGAGGATACTCACATTTATTTGAATGCCAATGTACATTAGTAATCACAATTTTATTCAAGCTATAACAACATCATCAATATACATAAGTTTATGAACTTATATTTCAATAAAAGTATATATAAATTATATTTTTCCTAAAGGCGCGTTCCTGCTTTCATATCAATAAATATTTTCTTGATAACCTATTTTCTTATTTATATTTTTTTATTTGACCCATTTTGTTGTATATTGTAGGTAATGTATGTGGCCTTACGCTAACCTAATGCAAGGGTTAATTATTCTATTGTCAAATTTCAAATATTTCTATGAAGAACACCGGGGCCATCACACTATACTTAAGCGAAAGCGAGCTGAGATAAAACCTCACTACGCATGCGCTGCCGGGTAGCCATAGCCAGGACTTTAGGCGCGCGCCGTGGGAAAAAGTGTTCCAACGGTCGTAATTTCCTTTTTCTCTCTCACATTTTAATAAATGTTAATTATATAATTAGCGGACACAACAGTGCACGTATAAGCATCACAAAGCTTTTTTTAAGGAAGCAATACATCAAGGTAGGATTGTAAATATAGAAATTGCCATTTTTGCATGATTCATCATTTTGCATGATTCATCAACCTTCAATATGTTTAGTGTCCTGTCATTTCTGAATTCTACATTGGGTAGATCCTACATCATGCCTTTCCTATGAGTATCATGGAGGACTCTGGTTAAGAGCTTAGTGAGCAGATCAGCAGTGTTCCTCCCAATGGGGACATATTGCACTGATACAGTACTGTTCTGAATTATTTCACGGATGAAATAGTACTTGATGGCAATGTACCTCGATCTGTCCACATTGTTTCCTAGCGTGTGTGAATTTAGCTTGGCTATCACACCAAAAGAGTCTGTGATCAAAATGTCTAAATTTCAATTATTTTATTAGGTCTCTCCTCTATACATTGTGATTTCTCAAATATTACACTTATCCTTCTATTGCTGCAAGCCATCGTGTAGCTTCTGGACTTTCTATGACTTCTTGATAAATAGACAGGTAGTTCTCAGTCTTCTTTGAATCTTATATTCCACCACAATCCATTTTTGAGCTTATGACAGCCTCATCACCTTCCTTTGTATGATATCTGAGTGTTATTGGGTGGTTCTGTGCTCTAGGAACTACTTCTCCTTAGTGATGATTACTTTGTTCTAATTGTGGGTCATCATCAATTTTATTAGTTCCACTTTCTCCTGTTTCAGACTGGTAACGAGGATCTTTCTCATGACATTAGATATCATCAAGTTAAAAACTATATGAGGTAAGTAATCAACCTCTCTAGTTGTCAGTCTGTTGAGAACAGATTCTTCAAACACACAGTCTCTAGAATCTATCACCTGGTTCTTTTCTGGGATTGATATTCTTCATCCATGTCCACGAAGGGCATAACCAACTAGAATTCCTCTAGATGCTCTTGGTTGAAGCTTTGATTTCCTTCTCTTCCTTTATATTAAAACAAGCACTTCACATCCACATGCTCTCAGATGTTGTAAACTGGGTTTCCATCCAAACCACAATTCAAATGGAGTATTCTCCTTGTTGTGCTTGTTTACAACTCTGTTCCTCAGATATGCAGCGGTGTAGATCAATTCAGCTCATGAGGCATTTGGTAAATTGTGACTATTCATTGTGCTTCTAACTAGATCCAGAAGAGTCCTATTCATCCGCTCTGAAATGTCATTTTGTTGCGGGGTATACACTATGGTGCTTTAATGAATTATGCCATGATCGTTTTTGTGAAACATACCAAGGCTGCAAATAAAATTCTAGTCCATTTTATGGTATAAATTTTTTTAGGAGATGATTTTTTTATATCTATATTTCAATCTTCTTTTTTTTTAATATTCCCGAAACATCACTTTTGTTCTTGAGAAAATAAACTCGAACATATCTGGTGGCATCATCCACAATGCATAAAAACGCGCGTCTCCCCCACCTTGGACTCTAAATGGTCCCATTAAATCACGATGAAATCCTCAGCCACTACCTCACCAAAAGCGGACCCTGCCAAAGATCAGGCAAAGGCTGCACTAACAATGGAATCTTCCACCTCCGAGCATTAAAACATACAACCTCTTTAGCCCTCTTCACAAAATGTTTAAGATACTAGACGCTGACACCTTCCGGGGACCTCTATATAGGGATTTTTATAGGTGCGGAATTGAGTTGGCTGTTGTATCCATAACTAAAAGGGATAACGTTCTCGAGTTTATCTCGCCCGAGCAGAGCTCTGCTCTGAAAAATTCCTCGACAAGGCAATCACCCATGTCGGGGACAAGGACTCCCACCTAGGCAAGAGGCTATCCGTCTTCAGGGAGAATACGACTCTAAAATGAGGAGACACCCAGTGGGATCCGTATGATACAAATAATTTCTAATTTTGAATTTATGATTTTTTTATAGTTCATTTATATGAATTTTTAAATGTTGACAAGAAATCAATAAAACCCTATATTATATAAACGATTATTAAATCAGTTTCTATCTAAAATCCTCTAGTTCTATTATCACAATGAGGTTTAAAATACAATATAACGCGGCTTATGATTGTAAAACGACAATTGCAATTATACCGCGAATGTTTCTTTTAAACGAAAAATCGAAATTTATCCTAAAGAGAAATAGCGATTATTAATCCCATCCCTGGACACTTTTATTTTTCCGTTTATCATTACTCTTCACAATTCATCCTATCATACTTCATCCTTAAAGTTAGAAATAATCGCTATTTCTCTTTAGGATAAATTTCGATTTTTCGTTTAAAAGAAACATTCGCGGTATAATTGCAATTTTCGTTTTACAATGAGGTTTATTATCTTAAAGAGATAGATTGATATATATATATATATATGTGTGTGTGCGGCGTATTGATAATGTTATATGTTGTATATAAAATTAGCTAACTCATGTGTAACTACAAAATGATGCCAATAAAAAGGATACCCGGAAGAGAAAGTGGCGGTGAGCCGGAAGGAATGTATAAACAAGAGCGATTTATAGACATTAGACATGACGGTACCTGATCGTTGTCCTTCCCCTCTGATGTCACCATTATGATATAAGCTTGGGCTCTCTGAGGCCAGAAAGGAGGTCTCCAGCACAGAGAGACCATCAGGTAGGAGATAGCTAGGTCACCATGCTGCCAGATTGACCAGAGGGTCCCAGGACTCCCCCTTAGCCTCTCCCTTCCCGGGAACAACTCCTAAACCGAGGTAACCATGTTCCTATGCGTGTGGTCTTCTTTGGTCTTCACGCTAGTGCGCCATCACCTCCGGCCTATGACTGCATGTTGGATAAGGAGCCCACTGTGACGTTGTCGGCTCCATTTTTTTTTAAAACATATATATAGGATTGTTTATTTAAGCACAAGTTATTCTATTATTCTATAATTATCAATTACTATCATGATTTAACGTTTCTTTTTATATATTTGATTGCCATATAGGCCGCATTTATGTATCCAAAATGACCTAAAAATTCGGGTTTTTGAGATAAACAGAAGATTGTAATTAAGCATGTTACATTATTATTAATCATTACACTCTTTTTTTGGAAATGTCTGCAAGTAGTTAAAAAGACAAGTTAGTGGCATTTTTGAAGATTGGTTGGATAAATTTTAAAAAGAGATGCACTCTATATTCTATCTCACTATAATGTATTCTATAAAATATATTAGGTTTAGGATATAACTGTGGCATTGATGCTTATGTGGGCGCTGTTGTGTCCGCTAATAAAATTAGTATACCCAAACAGAAAGAAAGGCATTTTCCACAGTTTAGGCGAAGAATACCAATATAGGCAGGGCTTCAGGCCATCCGAAGCGTTCGATGCAGGTTAAAATGTACCTGAAGCTCTCAGTCGATGACACCTGCTAGTAAGCGCCTGCCACGACTGCCAGGTCTTCAAGACCACTAGATACACCAGAGCGCACTTTCAACTTTTTGGCCTTCCTGACGGAAGGTGCAGACATGATCACATCAACCTGGTCGGACCTCTGCCACCAAGTGAGAGCTTCAGGTACATTTTCATCTTCGTCGACCATTTCACTAGAGTGCCTGAATATCTCCCTATACCAGACATTACCTCAAAACATTGGCGAACGCTTTCCTCTCTGTTTGTGTATCCTGTTTAGTTGTTTCGGATAAAATGGAGACAAATGAAGGAAGGCAATTGGCATCAGCGCCACAATCTCGGCACAAAAACTTCCCATCTGGTCTATGGAAAACCTCTACCTTTTCCAGGAAACTCTTTTTGAGGATCCAACCTCGGCAGGCTCTTCTACCTTGTATTGATTGGAAGATTTCAGTCGCGCAATGGCTTCTCTTATACATGGGAATCGGCATATATACGTGCTACTAGAGACATGTTCCCAGTCTACTTACCTTGGTTGATGGAGAGCCGCTGGCGATTTTCCACCAAATTCGCGGTGGCCGAGGCGCCATATTCATTGTACATAGTATAATGCATATATTTATAATTATTAAAAATAAAGAAGGCATATCCTGACCACATAACATTGTTTTTTCATTTATAATTATCTGTTTAAAATAGTACAGACTTTTGCATGTATATATTGACAAGATGTCAATAATATTATATTAATTGTCAAATTTTCTACCCACCTAGGACCTTATACTGGCGCCACAAGTTGCTCCATACAACCGTCCATAATAAGATCTATCTCGAAGACTGATCATTTTAAAGTTCAAAATTGAAAAAAAATAAGATATATGGTAATTTCTTAGTTTAAAATATTTATGTTTTATTTATAACATATATTTGTGTTTATGTAAATTTTAAGTAGATATAAATAGAAAAATAATTAATAATGTTGTCAGTTGCTATAATACATATACGTGTGAATGTTCTCCTAGTCTATAGCTTGATTAATTCAATCAAATCGAACTAAAACTAAATATCGTCGGTTGTTTAGGGATATAATGCATTTGTGAAGTTTTCTGCTTGAACTGACCCACCTTAACCCAAAGCTATGACCAGCCTCCTAGACTCGAATCTCAGAATGAAATTTCGTGTAATACTGATTTTTCTCAGCAATCCACTCAAGGCGCGATAAAAGGTGCCTGGAAATGGTCCATTCTAGTAAGCTGATATCCCAGGAAGAAGGTGTTATGCACTCCTAGAACCTGTCTTATAACTATCTCTCAAATCAAGAGATTAGCCTAAAGAAAGCCTCAAGAAATGACATTAAACTTAGATATTATATTACATAAACAATTGAATAATTACATGGTTTGAGTAGAGTTTAAAGAAGAAAAGAAAGGAAATTACGCTAAAATAATGCTTGAATTTACAACTCTCTAGCATTCAGGCACGAAATTCCTTCTACAGGAGAAATCACCATACAATGATTCATCAATTGACAAGAATTAAAATTATAATCAAATATAGAGGGTACTTATATGTATAAAGATAATTATATTTGAATGCCCATTTGAATTAGTAATCACAATTTTATTCAAGCTATAACAACATCATGAATATATTTCTGTTTCTACCTGGCAATTACAAATTTTACATATAATTACCGACCATCTGAATTTTGCGGCTGTTAACGTTTAAAATCAAGAGAAATATAAAACCCTGATGAATCATAAGTATCCACTTGGTAATATCAAAGTTCGATATATTAAAGGGTAGCAGTATCTTGGAGAGCTTGAATAAAACCCGGGCGTGCCGGTTACGTCCACTAGTTTAAAATAATTTAAAGTCTTTTTAAAATAATGTATATATCTCTCTGATAAAATATAAACTTGAAGAAATGAAAAATTTATCAGAGCCTATATATATAGAGTAATTTCTTCACTTCGACTTTATCTTTTTGTAAAAGATTTGTGTAATTCTGCAAATGTTTAATATATATAAGCAGTTGAAATAAATAATTTTTTTAGTTATTTTAATACATTAGTGTGAAGTGGTTTCTCTTTATATGTCCAAATAAATTCATTTATTGTTACCTATAGTTGAATTTTATTATCGATTTGAAAAACATTTGATTAATGGAGAATATACCTTAAATCAATCTTCCTGGAGTAAAAAATTACAACCGGCGAAGTGTTGTCGAGCCCATGGAAGCAGACAGTCTCTCAGAATGACGTCTTGGTAGACTTGGGAGTCGATTTTGAATTTCGATCAATGAAAACGAAGCGGGGTTTTGCCTTCAGAAGTGACTCCGGCCCAGACCATGACAGATATCGGGAACTTGAGCCTCAAGTGCACCTGGCGTTTCCTGGAAGCCTTGTTTCCTGGAGGTAGAAGCTAACGGTGGTTTTGGGAGATGTGGGTTACTTCAGCAGTGAAAATCTTCTCGTCCGTCCACACAATGTCGGAAAGCCGACCTACTCGGATCATTGAGATCAACCTCTTTGCCTTGTCCAAACGATTCTTCATTGCAACTTCCTCATTAGAGGAAGTAACTGAAGGAAAAGATTTGGAGACACCAAGTAGCCCACCCTCAGTAGAGGAAGGAATTGGAGGAGGAAGAAATGGAGAGACCATTTAGCCCACCCTCAGTAGAGGAAGGCATTAAAGTAGAAGAATAAAAAGCATAAAACAATTGAAAATTTTCAAAATATTGATATAAATATAATTGATGGAAACCTCAAACTATTCACCAATCACTAAATTTATATTATCGTCTAAATATTTATGAGAAGAGGCTAATAAATTATAATAAATATATTCATATTCATACTATATATTCAAATACTACATGAATGGCCCGTTAAAGAAAGAAGACATCTAGAATGACAGCCAGTTCTGCCCCATATTATATAGATTAATTTTAATAAAGTTACATAATGAGATATAGGTGAGAGTCAAGGTTTTAGTAAATATTTTAAACCCTCTTCAATGTAAATTAAAGGAAAGAAACAAATTAGGAAAATATTATGGTATTTGAGGAAAATAGCGGCTAGATTAATTCAATAACCTATTTTAAAGCATTTGAAACTCAAAAAAAAAAAAAAATCAAACTATAACTCAATCACTAATTTATTATCGCTGTATATTATTTGAGATAAATAAACAATAATAGCTATTTATATATTTGGTATATTTTATTATAATATTATATTATAAAATATAATGTGGTTATGGTTATAGAATAACGTTTAACAAGTTTCACCTTATATGTTTATTTTTACCTAACGAAAAATCGTAATTTTGAATTATTTCAAGGAGAAAATACAACTATTCCTATCCTTATGGATGAAATATGAAAGGATAAATTGTGAAGAATAATGATGAACGGATAAATAAAAGTGTCCAGGAATGGGAATCGAACCCACAATGATCCGCTTACCGGGCAGATGCCATGTCCACTAATCTACTAAAAGGATGGCCCATTCAATGGATGCATCTAGAGTTACATGAATTTATAAGAGTAATAAAATTTATATTTTATTTGTAAAACTATATTATAAATTGATAGTATATTATATACACACACACAAAGCCTTTATTAAGACGTTAGTCTTATACAGATTCTCCGTACAAGGTGCAATAACAGGAAAAGAGCAGCACAGGAAACCATTAGTTCCGCAACTATATACAATTATTAGTAATAAGGAAAAGTAAGATTTAATATGAAAGGTCGACGCCATCTCCCCAAGTCTTCAATTTCATAAGCGCGGAGCAGAAATAGGGACTAAGTTATATTTTTCGCCATAAATATAACATCCAGACAAAAAGAAGGTCTACTCCAGCACAGCCATCCATATCACCTGCTCCGCAATCTCATCATCGACCAACACGATGACCCCTCGATGTTTCGTCATCATTCTAAGGTGTAAGAACAATAGCTTCCAAGTTCTCTTTTCTCCCTCTTTACACCTACTGCCTTGTAAAAATTATATAGGGCCTGAGCAACTAGTCTACTTGTTTGGGCACTGGTTAACATCGTTTGGATTGACCTAAGTTGGCTGGTGTCTACCGTTGAAAAGAATGTCCTTCTCTCCTCGCTAATATCTTGGCATTCATAGATATAATGAGATAGTTCAGTTTCCATATTTTATTTGCAGAGATCACAAATCTTATCACCCTCCCTGAATATTTTTGTATGGTTTTCCTTGAAAAACGAATATAGTATTCTCTGTTGTGCGATATAGCGTTTTACTGGGAATGGAAAGTTGCTAAGTAAATAGTTTTCAATTCGAAATGAACTGTGCAGATACTTATAGTGAGGGTAGAATTTAGAATTCTCTATTTTTGCTTGGTCACTTTGAATAGATTGTTCTATTGCAATTTTAGTTATTAATGGTATTTCTTGCCGGATAATCCTTGCATCGTTGCAGTTAATTAACCAAGAAAATCCTATTGAGTTGAGTATGTTGGCCAAACTTTCCGCAAGTCCAATATATATATTTCTATTTTTTGATATCTCATATAGTTGAGCTAAGCATATATATTTAAAAAGAATAATACGCCACTAAAATAGTTTTATAATTTGATAACAGATGGCGCTCTAGTACATCATAACATTATTGTTCTAATAAAAGACACAATTTGATATTTGCGGAAGAGCGATTGCTCGAAGCATATTATATATTTATAATTATATTTAATTCTGCTGTCCTAAAAGCTTATGTCCATAGTTCTTCTAAAATACCCATTCCAAGATTCTTACAACGGTCACCTATAAAAGGAAGTTCCAAAAATGCAATATAACAGCGGTATGGTAGATTAAACTGGGGAAACCGCTGGGAGGGTTCACCACTGATGAGCCAGGCCCTCCCTTTAATTTTTTCATCGCAGTAAGGACAGTAGAAATTGTTTTATTTTAAAAAGAATAATACGCCACTAAAATAGTTTTATAATATATAGGGGAGTCGGCTGCTGTTCATTTTTAGAATTCTAAGCCAGAACCCGAGTGTAAGTTTCAGCACCGTAACTCCCAGTGACGTTCTTCCGCACTCCATACGTAGAATAAAACCAGGAGTATATCTGGGTAAATTTAAAAGTCTCCGTAAAAAATTGTCTTGTACCTTGTCAACCAAGTATTTTTGGTTGTTTGCCCAAATTGGAGCTGCGTAGAGCAGATAGTATATTATATAAGTATAAATATTTTGAAGTTTAACTATATATTATAATCAATGTAAAACTGATTGGTGAGATTATATCTAATATTAAGATCAATATCTATTATTTTGTGGAAATATATGATAAAATATATAAACGCAAACCTAACATTTATATTTTATTCTAGTCAAATACACTAATGGACAACACTTAAGGAAGTTGTAACTTTTAGCATTTATATCGAGATTAATACAATAACTCTTAAATATACACTCATGGAAAAAACTTAAGGGAAGTTGTACCTTTCAGCATATATATCGAGATTCAGCCAATAACTCTGAAAAATACACTAATAGACAAAAATTGAAGTTGTACCTTTTGACATGTATTTCGTGATTCAGGCAACAACTCTGAAAGATACACTCATGGACAAAATTTAGGAAGTCTACCTTTTACCATGTATATCGGGATTCAAACAATAGCTCTGAAAGATACACTCTGGAAAACCTTAAGGAAGTTGTGCATGTTGGCATATCTATCTGGATTCAAACAGTAACTATGAAAGATATTTGATACTCAGTGACATTTATTAAAGGCGTACGAGATAGCCAAGTGTGTAAACTTCGCCTTTCTGCTCAAAAATAAAATATGAAACTTTTAAAGATTTGTCATGAGTATAACTGTGTCCTCTAATTTGATACCTTTTTCTTTTACATGTTCATACATGATTTATATTTGAAATATTATGGTTAATTATGATTTTCAACAAAAAATATTAAAGTAACAGATTATTTTTTTTTTAAAAACCTAAATTTTTAACCCTATACACAAATTCAAAAACAAACTATGTAAAATCACTAAATTTCTCTCATATATAAAATTCAATTTATCCGATTTGTCACTAAATTTAGACAAAATTTAAATAGACTAATTAGAATTTATAAATACTAAAACGCGCCTATTTTATTCAAAACAATTTATTTGATTATATATTTCCACAATATAATTTTTAAATTAAGGATTTTTTTCAACCTGGAATCCTAGTACTTCTATCACCAACAAGCTATGTTCGCATCACTAAAATATATTCAAAAAGGAGAATTCTCAAATACCAGGTTATATCACTTTTTACAATAAAAAATTATATGTAATATAAGATGTATTTAAAATAAGCGCCTATTCATTATTTTTTATTGGGTTTTATTCATTATTGAAAGAAGATTTGCTTCATATATATTTCGTACGACATTTATCCACCCAAAATAGAAATAGAGAAGTTGATTGAAAATATATACATATATTAATATCAATACCTTTTTTATATAAATATTAAGCGGAGTTAGCACTTAGTATAAAAGAGAAGGAAATTCAACAAGCTAAAACTTTATCACTAAAATATTTTTCGAGCAGTCGAAAAAAATTACCTATTTATTTACTTTATAAACGCTATTGAGCAAAGATACAAGAACACTGAGGCAAAAAAAGATATGGAAAAACGGGAAAGGCCTTCTGAACAAAGTCTCAAATTGAATCAGACGACACAAGAACTAATTCAACAAGAGAATAACTCTGAACGCATAAGACTAGACTCATTTTCGCCAAGTAAGGGACCTATAAAATCGAGGCAAATGCCAATCCATCTAAGTCAAAGAAACATTCAGGTAAGGCAGAAAAATATCCAATTGAAGCAAAACGAGATAGAGTTCAGGCAAAAATATCCACATAAAAGGCTGGACCATACGAAACAGAGACAGGAAACCACACAGAATATTGGAAAACATATGCAAAATGGGCTAAACTATGTTGATATAATACAAGAACCAATGCATCAAAGACCGAGGAATATTCTGCAATGTCACGAATCTAAGCAGCTAGAAGAAACTCAGATTATTCTAACGCCAAAGAGTGCTCAGAAAAGGCAAATGGAAATTCAACTAGAAACAAAGGCGATAGCGTTTAGGCAAAAATTACCACAACAAAGATTGCAAAATACGCAACAGAGACGTGACAACACACAGAAGATTGGGGAGAATATTCAAAATGGGCTAAACAATGTTGATACAATACCAGAACCAATGAATCAAAGACGAGAGTCTATTCAGCAATGTCAAGAATCCAAGCAGCCAGGAAAAACTCCGATTCTTCAAATGCCAAATAGTGCTCAGAAAAGGAAAATAGAAATTCAACAAGAAAATAAAGTGAAGAAAATAAGACCATCATTTGTTCAAACAAGAGGAGTTCCAATGAACCAAATTCAAGAACCTATACAGCAAGAACCTGTCACGATGAAAGAATATAAAAACCTAAAGAAAGACCCTGTACATGTATATAAAGGTCCTATACAGTTGAAGCAATCGTCTATTCATCTAAGATCAAATACTATTCAGGAAAGACAAAAAGCCATGCAAATAAAAAATAGACTGATTCAACAAAAACAGGCATATATACATCCTAGTCAAGCAACCTCACAAGTAAGAAAAGAAGCTATCCAAATGATGCAAGGAGATATTGAAGCAAGATATAAACCTATACAACCAATTCAAATACCCATTCAATCATTACAGGAACCTACACAATCATTACAAGAAACTATTCAGCTAGATAAAGAATCAATGCAGTTGAAACAAGACCATATGCATATAAGGCCAAACTCTAATGGACAAAGTGAAGAATATTTTAATAGAAAACCTATAGATATTCCTGAGATTCAGGAAAAAATATATCAAAGACAAATACCTATACAGCAAAGCAAAGAAGCATTTCAAATGATACAAGGATGTATTCAACCTATAGAGGAACCTATTCAACCAAATCAAGATTTTTTTAATCAAAACCAAGATGATATACAGTTAGTTAGAGACCCTATGCAGTTAGAGCAAGACCATATTCGTCTACATCCAAATATTATTAGACAACGACAACACGATATGAATAAAGATCAAATGTATATTCCAGATTCCCAAGAACACATATATCAAAGACAGATACCTATAGATCAAAGGAAAGAAATTTCTCAAATGAATCAAGGATATATTCAACCGACACCAGTACCTATTCAGGTAAATAAAGAACCTATTATATCAAGACAGGAATCTAATCAAATAGGTCAAAAACCTATGCATCTAGGTGAGAGATCAAATAATTCAAATCGAGATTATATGAATCTAAGACCGAATACTATTAGACAAGGACAGAAATATGTTAATAAAGGACAAATGCCTAATTTACACATCCGACAACATCCATATCAAAGACCTATGCAGCGAGGTAAAGAATCTGTTCAAATATTGCAAAGATATAGTCATCAAAGCGATGAACCTATTCAAACAAGACATGGACATATGCAAAGAAGTCAGGAATATATGCATTCAAATCAAAACAATATTTACCTAATTCCAAATACTATTAGACACAAACAACAAGATATAAATAGGACTCAAATGCATAATCCACATATCCAAAAACAGATATATCAAAGACAAGCACCTATGCAGCAAATACAATACATTCCAAGACAAGAACATACTTTGTCAAATCAAGAAGTTAGGATGATAAGACCAGAACCTACCGTTCTATCTCAGGAACAAATGCAGCCAAATACGTATCCACCCTATCCTAGTCTGAATCTTAGTTCATCGACAACACCAAATCGAAAATTAGGTTTAGGAGAAGATCAAATTGGAGCGCTCTCTTTAAAGGATTTCAAAATATTGTGCAAAAGATTTCCTAAAGAGAAAGACTATCTCAAAAAGGTCAGACGAAGAAGCAGAGGGAAAATGTATACTAGGAAATCTAGGCAAAAATTGAAACAAAATATCAATGATTATGAAACTATTTCTCAGGTACTTCAGGAACGAGCAGATGCCATGAATGTATTGGACAATTATATTTATGAACAAATACCCGTCATTAAAAAGGTTTGAATATATATCTTTATTTTTAATTTGTATATTTATGTAAATATGTTAATATGTATATAATAAGGGCTAAGATAGAAACAAAATATTTGTTTAATATCATGTGAATGTTAAAAACAATAATATCATAATGTATATTCAAAAAAAATAAAATATTATTTTAATAATGAAAAATGAAATGTGATATAATAATATGACTATTTCTCTCAGTTCAATTTCTCTCCATATTATAAACGAGATAATGCATAAGTTCTTGGTCTATTAGGTCTATAAAAGACCTTAATATCTTTATTTCAATATTTCTATACCTCCTTTATATAATTATTTCACTGTACTCTTTTTATAAAAACAATCTGCAGCTTAATTCTATTCCTATAAAAGACTCTAATTTTCTTAATTTTTATCTTTATCTTCACCCCTTTTACATCTTCTCCCAAATATTTGATGGAAGTAGTAAATACAACCTATAACTTAATCACTAATATTTCCTCATTCCAACGCATTTTAGTAAAGACTGTTCCTAAGGGTTTCTAAAACACATTTATTTACCTCTCCCTAGTATATCTTTTAACACTTAATTACATATGCTCACTAACGATGACAATGCAATATTTCTAACATTTTAAAAATTAGATATTGGTTATCTCTACTTTTTAAATTCTTTGAAATTGTATTGAATTGAAATCATATAGTTATATGACTTTTTCCTTCATATATTCTCTCGATATTATAAACGGGATGATGCATAGGTAATTGATTTATCAGGTCCATAAAAATTCTTAATATCAATAATTCAATCTTGCTATACATCTTCTATATATTGCTATAAGTAAATTATAGTGACCTTATTATAAAATACAACCTGAAGCATATTTTCATTCCTATCAAAGACGTTAATTTTTCTCAACTTATCACTTATCTATTCAGCTCCTTTACATCTTCCTTTAAATAGTTGATGGAGATATCCTTAGTAAATACAACCTAGAACCTAATCACTAATATTTTCACATTCCATCGCATTTTACTAAAGACTGTTCCTAAGGCTTTTTAAAACTCATTTTATTCATCTCTCTCTAGTATATCTTCAAATATTTACTCATATCTAGTTAATAACGAAGTAAATGCACTATTTCCAACTTTTAAAAAATTAGATTGTCGCTTCTATATTAGGGAATATTTGGACATTTTCAGTCACTTACTCTCAATTTCTCCAAAAGGTTTCTTGAATTGAATAAGTATAGTAATGTTAATTTTTTCTTCGGATATTCTCTCGATATTATAAACGGAATAATACATTATTATGATGCATACTTATTTAATTTCCTTAACTTATTACTTTTGTCTTCGCCTCCTTTACATCTTCCTTTATATAGTTGATGGAGATATCCCTAGTAAACACAACCTATATCTTAATCACTATTATTTTCATATTCTAGTAGAAACATTTTTAAGGCTTTTTTAAAACTTATTATTTTTACTTCTCTCTAGTATATCTGTATATTCAATCACATCTGCTAACTAACGATGGGGGTGTCCCTTCATATAGGTTCTACTTAATATAGATTGAAACATTGCCAAAAATGTTTTAATATATTAAAATTAGTTACTACTTTCGTTAAATTTGACAATGACACTATATCAATTGATTCAAATCTCTCTCCTGGATATAAATTAAATATTAAAACAGGTTTCTAGAGATAAGTTTTATCCACCTCTCTATAGCATATCTTTAAATATTCAAACACATATTCTTACAAACGATGCCAATGCACTATTTTAACTTTTTAAAAATTAGATTATACTTCTCTCTACTTGTGAATATTAGTATTATATATATTTTATATTAGAAAATAAACCAAAATCTCAATTATATTGATATCAAAGACATCAAAATCTCTAACAGAGTTCATCTCTCTACCCTTTTTACATATTCCTCCAATTAATTCATGGTGACCTTCCTAGTAAATACAATCTATAACTCAATCACTAATATTTTTCTATTTTATATCGTTTATGAAATACTTTATACTAAAGGCTTTTTATTTGTAGATGATAATTTTTGGCAAAGAATATTGTTCTTTTTTTTTTTAAGATAGCAGGGGGGGTCTCCTTTTGAAGGTTCTACTGTACACAGATTTATGTCTTGACACAAATGTTTAGATCTGTTAAAAACTAGTTGCTACTACTCCGATTAGATAGACACTAAATAATAGTCAGAGCGAGAATAATAGTCAATGACGATTAGCTACCACCTATTCTCGAAATTGAACAAATCCATTCCAATCTTTTGCCACGGTCGTGTAGGAAAGTGGGTTGGTATCAAAGGTTCATGTTTTGAGACGGCTTACTGGATACAGACACTGCACCTTCTGACCGTTTCCGCGATCTCTTCCGAAATTCCAGGCCACCATACCGTCTCACGTGCGCGAAGTCTTGTTTTTGTAATCCCGAAGTGCCCAGCGTGCAACTTATCTAGGATCTTCAGTTTCATACTTGCTGGAATAACAAGACGACAGCTACGCATCAGTAGTCCATTTTGAACGCCGAGTTCATCCTTGACATGCCAATAAGAGGAGCAGATCCTGTGACATCTTCTTCTTATCTGACCAGCCTTGCTCAAGGTAGTTGAATACTGCTTTCAGGGTCGTATCTTCTTGTTGAGCTTCAAATTTCTTCGTCAACATCTCGTCTTTGTCGGTTATACACGAGAGAATTGCATTTATATGCGCTTAGGTTGGCCATTCTTTTTCACCTCCCTCGATTGTAAGAAGTGGTTGTCTGGATAATGCATCGGCGTCGAGCAGCTCCTTTCAAGGGATATGCACTATTTAGAATCCAAACCTCATCATACGCATTCGGAAACGTTGCAGTCTTGGGGTCAGCGAACTCAATTCTTTCGTCGAAAATAGAGGAATGAGAGGCTTATGGTCGGTCTCAATTAGGAAACGCTTTTCCAAGCAGGAATCTTGAAAACGTTCGCAAGCCCATGTAATTGCGAGAGCCTCTTTCTCGATCTGAGCATATCACGCCATCACCATCTCCTCATCGGCGAAGTACGCGATCTACCTTTTCTTCGTTGATCGCGAAATACGTTGGTGTCGCTGGGGACCCACTGGCGATTCTCCACCAAACTCTGCAGCGGTGGTAGAGGCGCCATATTCATTGTACATAGTGTATATGATGCATATATATTTAATCATCTTTTTTAAATAGTGCAAACTGTGCACTTTGCATGTATCGACAAGATATCAATAAAATTATTTTAATTGTCAATTGTCTGATTTTTATCTCTTATATATAAATATGTCTATAATAGGATGCTATTATTTTGACATATAAATATTTTAGTCATATAAGTGTGTTTTTCATGTATAGAGTTCTAATATAAATTCGACTATTTTGGATTGTATTTTTATAATATAAATAATTTCAATTTCAAATGGTTAAATATTCAGTTTAATTATGATATTTGAGAGACACTTAGTAAATATTAATAAATTCATTTTGATATATAAGCTTTAATCTATTTCTCTCTCAATATTCATGAACCCATATATCAACAACCGATGAAAACATCACTAAAATTCCTATTTAAATGGTGTGAAAATAGATATTTAACTACTAGATAGACTAATTATATTTCATATATATGACCTTATGATATTCTATCTTATCAATTGTATGATTATACATTTTCACAATTTATCTTTCTCTCCTAAAATTCCAAGCAATAAAACTAATTATAAAAATATATTATATCACTAAAATACTTCTAGGAGAAATTTTTAAATTCCATAGGTTTATGACCAAATTCCAATAAAAGTAAATTTAATTCATATATCTAAAAGAGGAGCTCCTCTCTGTTCCCAATATGAAAAAATATATCATTATTTAATTATAATTTAATAATCTGAAATGGCGATTGACTATATACATAATGCGGTCACTTTTTAGAACAGACAGTATAAGTGCCACATTTCCTGTCTGCTATAAAAACATAGGTTTTTTCTTGTGGCATATATACAAGGCAGAAACTACGTTTACACAAGAAATGAAGAGACATGAGTTATTGTCTTCTTGGCTGCAGGACACACCTATTCAGAAACTGCTGCATTTTTTAAAGTCGCCCGATAATTTGTTTTGAAAGCTCGGAGAGAATTGATTGATGCTTATGTGGGCGCTGTTGTGCCCGGTAATAAAAATAAAATAATATACCAAATAGAAAGAAAGGCATTTGCCACAGTTTAGGCGAAGATTACCAATATAGGCAGGGCTTCAGGCCATCCGAAGCGTTCGACGCAGGTTATACGTGCTACTAGAGACATGTTCCCAGTCTACTTACCTTGGTTGATGGAGAGCCGCTGGCGATTTTCCACCAAATTCGCGGTGGCCGAGGCGCCATATTCATTGTACATAGTATCATGCATATATTTATAATCATTAAAAATAAAGAAGGCATATCCTGACTACGAACGCATTGTTTTTTCATTTATAATTATCTGTTTAAAATAGTACAGACTTTTGCATGTATTGACAAGATGTCAATAATATTATATTAATTGTCAAATTTTCTACCCACCTAGGGACCTTATACTGCCGCCACAAGTTGCTTCATACAACCGTCGATAATAAGATCTATCTCGAAGACTGATCATCTTAAAATTCAAAATTAAAAAAAAATATATATGGTAATTTCTTAGTTTAATATATTTATGTTTTATTTATAACATATATTTGTGTTTATGTAAATTTTAAGTAGATATAAATAGAAAGATAATTAATAATGTTGTCAGTTGCTATAATACATATACGTGTGAATGTTCTCCTAGTCTATAGCTTGATTAATTCAATCAAATCGAACTAGAAACTAAATATCGTCGTTGTTTAGGGATATAATGCATTTGTGAAGTTTTCTGCTTGAACTGACCCACCTTAACCCAAAGCTTATGACCAGCCACCTAGACTCGAATCTCAGAATGAAATTTCTGTAATACTGATTTTTCTCAGCAATCCACTCAAGGCGCGATAAAAGGTGCCTGGAAATGGTTCATTCTAGTAAGCTGATATCCCAGGAAGAAGGTGATATGCACTCCTAGAACCTGTCTTATAACTATCTCTCAAATCAAGAGATTAGCCTAAAGAAAGCCTCAAGAAATGACATTAAACTTAGATACTATATTACATAAACAATTGAATAATACATGGTTTGAGTAGAGTTTAAAGAAGAAAAGAAAGGAAATTACGCTAAAATAATGCTTGAATTTACAACTCTCTAGCTATTCAGGCACGAAATATCCTTCTACAGGAGGAAATCACCATACAATGAATCATCAATTGACAAGAATTAGAAAAATTATAATCAAATATATAGGTTACTTATATGTATAAAGATAATTATATTTGAATGCCCATTTGAATTAGTAATCACAATTTTATTCAGCTATAACAACATCATGAATATATTTCTGTCTCTAGCCTGCAATTACAAATTTTACATATAATTACCGACCATCTGAATTTTGCGGCTGTTAACGTTTAAAATCAAGAGAAATAGAAAACCCCTAAATGGTCCCATTAAATCACGATGAAATCCTCGGGCCACTACCTCACCACAAAGCGGACCCTGCCAAAGATCAGGCAAAGGCTGCACTAACAATGGAATCTTCCACCTCCGAGCCATTAAAACATACAACCTCTTTAGCCCTCTTCACAAAATGTTTAAGATACTAGACGCTGACACCTTCCGTGGACCTCTATATAGGGATTTTTATAGGTGCGGAATTGAGTTGGCTGTTGTATCCATAACTAAAAGGGATAACGTTCTCGAGTTTATCTCGCCCGAGCAGAGCTCTGCTCTGAAAATTCCTCGACAAGGCAATCACCCATGTCGGGGACAAGGACTCCCACCTAGGCAAGAGGCTATCCGTCTTCAGGGAGAATACGACTCTAAAATGAGGAGACACCCAGTGGGATCCGTATGATACAAATAATTTCTAATTTTGAATTTATGATTTTTTTATAGTTCATTTATATGAATTTTTAAATGTTGACAAGAAATCAATAAAACCCTATATTATATAAACGATTATTAAATCAGTTTCTATCTAAAATCCTCTAGTTCTATTATCACAATGAGGTTTAAAATACAATATAACGCGGCTTATGAATGTAAAACGAAAATTGCAATTATACCGCGAATGTTTCTTTTAAACGAAAAATCGAAATTTATCCTAAAGAGAAATAGCGATTATTAATCCCATCCCTGGACACTTTTATTTTTCCGTTTATCATTACTCTTCACAATTCCTCCTATCATACTTCATCCTTAAAGTTAGAAATAATCGCTATTTCTCTTTAGGATAAATTTCGATTTTTCGTTTAAAAGAAACATTCGCGGTATAATTGCAATTTTCGTTTTACAATGAGGTTTATTATCTTAAAGAGATAGATGATATATAAATATATATATATATATATATATATATATATATATATATATATATATATATATATGTGTGTGTGTGTGTGTGTGTGCGGCGTATTGATAATGTTATATGTTGTATATAAAATTAGCTAACACATGTGTAACTACAAAATGATGCCAATAAAAAGGATACCCGGAAGAGAAAGTGGCGGTGAGCCGGAAGGAATGTATAAACAAGAGCGATTTATAGACATTAGACATGACGGTACCTGATCGTTGTCCTTCCCTCTGATGTCACCATTATAATATAAGCTTGGGCTCTCTGAGGCCAGAAAGGAGGTCCCCAGCACAGAGAGACCTTCAGGTAGGAGATAGCTAGGTCACCATGCTGCCAGATTGACCAAGGGTCCCAGGACTCCCCCTTAGCCTCTCCCTTCCCGGGAACAACTCCTAAACCGAGGTAACCATGTTCCTATGCGTGTGGTTTTCTTTGGTATTCACGCTAGTGCGCCATCACCTCCGGCCTATGACTGCATGTTGGATAAGGAGCCCACTGTGACGTTGTCGGCTCCATTTTTTTTTAAAACATATATATAGGATGTTTATTTAAGCACAAGTTATTCTATTATTCTATAATTATCAATTACTATCATGATTTAACGTTTCTTTTTATATTTTGATTGCCATATAGGCCGCATTTATGTATCCAAAATGACCTAAAAATTCGGGTTTTTGAGATAAACAGAAGATTGTAATTAAGCATGTTACATTATTAATAATCATTACACTCTTTTTTTGGAAATGTCTGCAAGTAGTTAAAAAGACAAGTTAATGGCATTTTTGAAGATTGGTTGGATAAATTTTAAAAAGAGATGCACTCTATATTCTATGTATTCCATAAAATATATTAGGTTTAGGATATAACTGTGGCATTGATGCTTATGTGGGCGCTGTTGTGTCCGCTAATAAAATTAGTATACCCAAACAGAAAGAAAGGCATTTGCCACAGTTTAGGCGAAGAATACCAATATAGGCAGGGCTTCAGGCCATCCGAAGCGTTCGATGCAGGTTAAAATGTACTGAAGCTCTCAGTCGATGACACCTGCTAGTAAGCGCCTGCCACGACTGCCAGGTCTTCAAGACCACTAGATACACCAGAGCGCACTTTCAACTTTTCGGCCTTCCTGACGGAAGGTGCAGACATGATCACATCAACCTGGTCGGACCTCTGCCACCAGTGAGAGCTTCAGGTACATTTTTCAACTTCGTTGACCATTTCAC